>CM023489.1:22392003-23087849 GCA_013339685.2 Hyalomma asiaticum
TTATCTGGCGCACTTTCAATTAGAAGGCGCGCATAGGATGTATAGCGCTGTCATTTGCTACAAGATTATAGCGGTGGTCTCACGAAAAAAGACCGAGGCGTCTAGGTTTCTGGTGCTAAGAGCTGCTTGCGAAAAAGTACATTGGAATCTCGAGCTGATGCGACCTCTTTACGGGAAATGGCATTTAAAACTTGTCATATTCGAAAAATCGTACCAACCGTACGAAAACGTAAGCTACGCATACGCCGCGGCGTTGACCGCGTTAGAACGTATTATCGGGGAAAACGTATTAAGTGCGATCGCATCAACGAGGTTTTCGCTTAGTGTAGTTCAAGAAGAAATAAAGTATCTGTAATCGTGCTGATTAGACGAAGTATACGTCGTGCGACAGTATTTTATAAGGGCAAAGAAGTATGCTCTTTTGTGTGGTGTGAATTAAAACTGGCAGTTTTCTCGCATATAATTCAAGAGGGAGGGGAGGGGGCCGAGGTTTAACGGGTTTGTGTATTTGACGAATCCCAATATGTTCTAGTTGAGGCCCGTGTACTGTGCGGTCTCAGTGCACATTTAAGAAACCCCTAGGCGGTCGAAAATTTCGGAGCCCGTCCACTACGACGACTCTCATAATCATAGCGTGGTTTTGGGACGTCAAACGCCCGAAATCAATCATGAAATCATTATTTTCCAGTTTTGCCATGTCGACGCGTATGGAAATGGAAACAGCTGGCGAAGCAGCTGTGGTTCGGGGATATTGTGTTACACCAATAAGCGTGCGCTTTCTGACTGTAGGCCATTCTCTTTCCTTCTTTTTCCTAACGGATGTTTACGTGATGCACACTGTTGAAACTGGCGTGACCTACATATTTGCCGAAGGCTGAAGCGCGTCGTTTGCGGAGGATGAAAAAGAAAAAAGTGTCGTGAAGTGTTACGTGTTTAGCCTCTCGGGCCAATGGCGCTTGTGCGCACTTGTAAAAGCGGTTTTCACTTGTAAAGAGGCGGTATTATAACCCCTTTTTTTAAACTATATTGATGTCACTCTCTTCCCATACTACTGACAGTCCCGCAGCAGGCATTATGGCTCAGTTTGCCCGTACTTTTCTTTTAAACTATATAATGATGTCACTGTTTTCCCAGTCCCGCAGCAGGAGTTGTGACTCAGTTTGATTGGAAACTTGCCGATAATTTTAAGTAACCGAATGAGCCCTGCAGCCAAACCGAAACGGGTTGCCGCTTCGTGCAGCGTATGCGATGACGTCACAGCCTCCCGGCAGTTGGACATGGGGTGCTGGCGCAAAAAAAGAAAGGAGAAAAAGGAAAATAAAAGAAAAAAAGGAAAGAATCGTGCATGCGACGGTAGCATGTGCCAGCTTTTCTGCACTTGAGAGCAGGCACAGCTCAGCACATGGCATCGCCACTTTAATCTTGCTGGCACCATACTTTATACGATAGCATGCCCCGCCACGGTGGTCTAGTGGCCATGGTAATCGGCTACAGATCCGAGGGTCGCGGGATCGAATCCCGGCCGCGGCGGCTGCATTTCGATGGAGGCGAAATGTTGAGGCCCGTATGCTGTGCGATGTCAGTGCACGTTAAAGAACCCCGGGTGGTCGAAATTTGTGGAGCCCTCAACTACGGCGTCTCTCATAATCAGAGCTGGTTTTGGGACGTTAAACCCCACATAACAACATACTTCTGATAGCGGGGAGGCTGTGACGTCATCATCGCCTACGCTGCGCGAAGCGCTTTGGGTCGAACACACCGTTTATTTTGTTACTTAAAATTACTGGCGAGTCTCTGAGCAAACTGAACAACTTCGTCTGCTGCTGCAGGGCTAGCAGCACCATTGGGAAACATCGATGTGTAAACTTATTAGTGATGTATATTTCTTAAGTATATTTACCTTGTTTTACTATGCGTAATAGTTTCTCGCATGTATGTAGAAATAAGCATGTTTTTATATTCGGAATTTTTTGTATGTATACGAACTTGTGTAAAATTTAACAAATCCTTTGTGCCACATGAAATGTGTATTGTATTGTAATATGCAGGCTGTATTAGCTATCAGGGGGTCGGGACCTCGTCAGGCTTCTAGCCTTTGTCCTTGCCTCCTGCAGGGAAATCTTGTATTTCTACTGCAAGTACACCATGTTCATGTTCATATCAGAATATGGTAAAAAAACAAAACAAGAAAACGCCGGAGTTGCTTTTTTTTTTTTAATATGAGGACCATATAGCATAGTGGGAAATCCGTTGTCGACGGCGTCGAGCATGAGCCAAAATCCCGATGGATATGCAAAGAATACACGCAGAGAATGTTTGAGTGGGCGCCACGTTCCTCGGGGAAACTGAGCCTCAAAGAAGTTCCAGGATAGCATCTTTCATTAAAAAAAACAAAACAAATAACGTAGGTAATGTAGTGGATGATCGACGTTGGATAGCTATCCTGACAAGGCTTATCTCAAACCGAATAATAATAATAATAATAATAATAATAATATAGTGCAGGTGTGTATATTGCACCCTCGATTACATTGTACCCCCGCTCATAATATTTTCGGCTGGGCATATTTGCATTTCCTTTTCCTTCTTTTTTTTTCTCTTGTTCTGGGAGTACATTCAATATCAACAAGCCCCGGACGTCACCGTTCCCTCTTTCCTTTTGTGTGTGTGTGTGTGCGTGTGCGAGGAGGTGACTTATCTGCACTTGACCGATAGCATCCGATGGTATATAGAAGGGGGGAGGGTCGCGAACCAAGCGAGTCGGGTGCTGTGTTTTTCTCAAGTTCCCTGTGGTCGCAAAAAAACTAGCGCTCAACGTCTCTACGTTACGTATATATATAGACCTGTTTTCACCCAGCGCTTCCAATGGTGTTGTCTCGACCCTGTCTGACGAGCGAATGTATACATTCGGTTGTTTTTTTAAAAACCTGCCCTCGGTGACAAAATACAAACCTGCCCTCGATGGGAAGTTTGTCTTTTCGTCCACTTTGGTTCCTTTTTACTCGCTCCCCCCACAGTTACAATACTACAGTTAAGAAGCTTCAGCGACTTCCCCTGTGCTTTCCTAAATAATATGTTTGTCACTGTGACTTTCTGTGCGTATGTGCTCGTTCAAGGAAAGCACACGGGTGACATTTATTTGACACGATAGCAATCTAACACATTCTTTTTTTTAAGAGAATTAATTGATAGATTTCCGGGGTTTTACGTCCCAAAACTACGATACTGCTATGAGACACGCCGTAGTGGAAGGGCTCTATAAATTTCGACCACCCGGGGTTCTTTAACGTGCACTGACATCGCACAGCACACGGGCTTCAACATTTCGCCTCCCTCGAAATACAGCTACCGCGGCCGGGATTCGATCCCGCGACCATCAGATCGGCAGCCGAGTCCCGTAACCCCCATAGACCACCGTGGCGGGACAACTCGTCCAACTTTCCACGCACTTTAACGAGGGCAACACGCAAGTGCTCTCCTCATCGATTTGAGACTGCCGCGTCACTCAATATACTGGCGTTGAAAACTTCGGCCTGACTCGCGTGGACTGGCCTACTTTGGACCGGTCGAAGATATACTGCAAACCGTACCTGGCTGTGATGACGCACGATTCGCGATTATGAGCTGACAAGCCGATTTCGGCGCAGTCCTTCTCCTTCTGTACTCTTTGTTTCAGTACCCTTCCTTCCTTCCTTCCTTCCTTCCTTCCTTCCTTCATTTTCCTCAGGAATAATCTGTGCGCATAGTCGTTCCTTCTCTCTTTCGTTGTCTCCACCTTTGTTCAGCAGTTATTTACTGTTCCCCGCTTTCGTGAATTACGTCTCGCGGCTTCTTATTTCCTTCACCCTCGCTCTTCTTTTTTCTTTCGTCTCTTGCGTTTCTTTTTCTCTTCTCATCCATCTATGATTTATTCATTTACTTCGTCTCTCCCGTGTTCAGACATAACCGGTTTGCTTCTTTTGCAACTTCTTTCTTTCCTTTCTTTTTTTTTCTTTATTTTGATGTTAACCCACGCACTCTTTATTCATTCGCGACAGCTCCTGTTTTGTTTAGTGTTGATTTATTTTTTTTTCCTTTCTTTCTTGTCATCCTCATTGCTGCCTTCTCTCCTTCCCTTCTTAATTCCTTTGTCTTTACGAATGCAGAAAGCCATCGCACCGATGCATTAACGTGCGTCAGCGTAAAAGCGTGGCCGTGGTGCACTTATAGAAACGGGGGAGCACAACAAAGGGCGCTATCGGAAGGGAGTACCAAACGAACGCAAAAAAAACAAAAAAACAAGAAAAGCACAGCACACTTCGTTGGCATTACCCGGCGTAACGAAGGAATCGAACACCCTGCCGTGTCCAGCGGTGTCATCTTGAGATCGCTTGTGTTGCAACATCGCTACCAAGCATTCATTGAGAGCTCTTTCGCTGGAGAAGTGTATTGAACGGCCAAAGAAACTACGCGAAGTTTTTTTTTCTTTTCGTTTGAAAACGTGTTCAGTTCTAGAATTAGAGTATGCGTGTGTCTGCAGCTCCGCGTATCTAGAAGCGTCAACTTGTCCTGTAAGTTCTTCTCTTTTAGTTCTTTCTGTGCAACGCTCTTTTTCTTCTTTTTCTTTTTTTTTCCCTTCGAAAACGCCCCTTGATATGATTGACCGATCTGTTTGGTTTTAGGTCCCAAAACCACGATATGACTGTGAGAGGCGCCGTATAGTGGAGGGCTCCAGAAATTTCGACCACCTCGCTGACGCTGACGTCGCACAATACACAGGCCTCAGCATTTCGTTTCCATCGAAATGCAGCCTCCGCGGTCAGGATTCGATCCCGCGACCTTCGGATTAGCAGCCGAGTGCCATAAGCAATAGACCACCGTGGCGGGGCGCAAATGCCCTTTGATTTGATCGATTGGTCTCATAATCACATCGTCGTTTCAGTCTTACGTCCCCAAACGACGATGTGATTATGAGAGACGCTGTAGTGAACCCGGACATTTCGACCACCTGGGGTTCTTTCACGTGCGCTGACATCGCACAGGGCCTCAACATTTCGCCCCCATCGAAATGTAGCCGCCGCAGCCGGGAATCGATCCCGCGACCCTCGGATAAGCAGCCGAGTGCCATAGGCACTATAGACTGCCTCGGCGTGGCGATAAACGCCCCTTGAGGTAGCCTGTACCAAAACGGAGCAGCGTTCGTCAAAACGGTGATTCGAAATGGTAATATGAGTCCGCCAGCACTTGGGACACGTTATATAACCTACTTACCTGGGACTCAGCGATAGCCATTGAAGCAGAATGGCGGTGCTGGCAAGCTGGTTCAGTTGCATCTTCATAAATAATGGAGCTAAAGTATGTACGTAAGTGCTGATAGAAAAACGAGGCGAAGTATAGGAGGAAGACAAAGAGGGACACACGCAAGCGTTCACTACCAACTGATTTATTGGACTTGTAGAGTGTGTCCATTTACAGAGGCGTGTAATACCGTCACCTTGAGCCATTTGCATGCACCATTTTAAAGCTTCGAAATAACGAGTTTTCGATACGTGCGCAAGTGACCAAAGCAACCGAAGGCAGTTGTACGCGACACTGGATGCGCACGCGCAGTATTCGAACTCGTGTTCTTCAGGATTGAGGGCCGGCCGCCAAAGCGTTCGGTAGCTTTTCTGTACCTTAAGAAGAGAGAGGGACGCCATAGGAAGGGTGATTTTAAAGTACACGTCATGGGTAGTCTAGATATTTCCTCGAGTTCGTTATCCAGCGTTTCCTTCCAAAGTGACGTCACAGAAGTTTTAAAATTCCTTAGAGAAATCTTGAAAGGGAAGGGGTCAAGGGCTCGTTCTTTATTTGTTAGAAACAACTTAATGAGCAAACAGACAATGAAGCCTAGGAAAGCATAGGGGAAGTTACTTGTGTTATTGTAATTGTGGAGAAAGTAGAAAGGAATTAAAGTGGACGAAAGACAAACCTGCCTTCGGTGGGAACCGAACCCACGACCTTCGGATGTCGCGTCCGATGCTCTGCCAACTGAGCTACGAAGGCGGTCGTCCCCCCGTCCACTTTATTGTGTATTTATGTAAGTATTATCCTGGGAGTGTTAGGCAGCGCCACTCGGGGCCAAGGCGGCGTGTGTGGAACACACTTTCTTGCCAGGAGGCGTCACGTAGAACGTGAACTTAGATGGCATGGCTGCTGCCCAATAAGCCCTCGCATGCTACCTAAGGCACCAAGTCTGCCGCAACGAGGCCCAAGCTATGAAATAACGAAATGGAAGGGGTCAAGGGCTCGTTCTTTATTTGTTAGAAACAACTTAATGAGCAAACTGACAATGAAGCCTAGGAAAGCATAGGGGAAGTTACTTGTGGTATAGTAATTGTGGAGAAAGTAGAAAGGAATTAAAGTGGACGAAAAGACAAACCTGCCCTCGGTGGGAACCGAACCCACTCCCAGGATAATACATAAATACACAATAAAGTGGACGGGGGGACGACCGCCTTCGTAGCTCAGTTGGTAGAGCATCGGGCGCGACATCCGAAGGTCGTGGGTTCGGTTCCCACCGAAAGCAGGTTTGTCTTTTCGTCCACTTTAATTCCTTTCTACTTTCTGCACAATTACAATACCACAAGTAAATTCCCCTATGCTTTCCTAGGCTTCATTGTCTGTTTGCTCATTAACTAGAGAAATCTTGGGCGTTCTCAAGTAAGCAACATGAAGCAGCTCAAAAACTCCCAAAAAGAGCTCTTCGTTTTCTCCAAGGCGACGTCATGAAGTAACTCGGAAACTCCCTCAAAGAAATTTTGGGCGTGCTCTCCTAGGCGACGTCATGAAGGAGCTTAAAAACTCCTTAAACGACACCTTGGGCGTTGTCCTCAAGTAGGTAGCATGGAGTAACTCGAAAACTCCCTGAATAGATCTTTTGCGTTTTCTCCAGGGCGACGTCAAGAAGGAGCTCAAAAACTCCCTAAAAGACATCTTGGGCATTCTTTTCAAGTAGGCGGTACGGAGTGGCTCGAAAACTCCTTAAAGAGCTATTTTGTGTTTTCCGCAAGGCGACTTCAAGAAGGAGCTCATGAACTCCCTGTAGGAGAGTTCCTTGGCGTTTTCTCCAAGCTAGCTCGAAAACGACCGTCTTCGACATTTTCTCCAAGGCGATGTCATGTAGTAGCTCAGAAACTCCCTAAACCTCTGGCGTTTTCTCCTAGGCGACGTCATGACGGATTTCAAAAACTCCCTAAAGGAACTCCCTGGCGTTTCCTCCAAGGCAACGTCACGAAGGAGCTCAAAAACTCCTTAAAAGAAAGTTTGGGCGTAGTAGCTTTAAATACTCCCTAAAACGATCCCATAGGCGTTCACGCCAGATTGACGTCACAAAGGAGCTCTAAAACTCGCGAAAGGACGTTCGCTGGTTCCGGTCACAGCCTGGAGGCGGAAGTTCCATCCGTTGACAGCAGTCAAGTGGCTTTCTGTGCTCTTGCGGTTTCGCGTGCATTTGGTCTCCATCGGTCTCCAGGTTCGCGTTTTTTCCTGTCACTTGTTCCTTCAGCCTTTTAGTTTCATTATTTCTCATGTCACACCGGCAGCTCCGGCAGGGTACGTATACTGTACCTACATCGTCGCGAGCAATGACATCGAGTGCGCGTCCAACGCTAAGGTCCGGTCGCGTTTGCTGAGCCGGTTGTACAGGGACTTTATAAAAGTGTTTGCTGTCGAGAACGGTCATGTTAGAAAAAAAGAAAGAAGAGAAATCCTGTCATTGTCTGTGATCGCTCGTCTCGTTGGCTGACGCGCTGATAAACCGATAGCATTCGGCGAGTGTATGCCGGAGCAAATAAGGAAAAAAAGAAGCGGGAGAAGAAGGTAAAATGTAAAGATACCTTGTTTGCTGTCACCCTCTGCTCTGTCCATTTTCGGCCTTCTTTCTCTGTACTTTTTTCTCCGGCTGATAATCTGCATTCTCAAATGCCCCCTGTTGAAGTAAGGACGTTCAGAGCCGTTTGTACGTCACTGACCACTGCCAATCTTTTTCGTATGTCTCCGTATCGTTCTTAACACTTTCTGCGAACACTCGCCCCCTATATACGTATGCGCGCTCTCGCGATCTCTCAAGGCGCATGCGCACTCGCCGCCGAGTCTTCATTGAAGTACCGACTACGGCACGGGGAGGATATTGCTGCATCCACATCTATAGTGTTGATGATCTGTAGTGCACCGTTCTTGTGAGAGGCTCGGAGTGTATGGACGTATGGTGTTGGTGCACGGTATAGTGCACTGTTCTGTAGTGGTCTCTAGAAGTGTGACAAATGGAGTCGCAGTGGTGAAGTCTGCCGTGACACGTGACCGTGATGCCATGCAGGATATTGCAGGCTGCGCTGGATGCTATCAACCCAGAGATAACTCTGTGAAAGTATCTGCCGTTGACTCCGCAACGGCCATCTTCGGTGGACTTACCCAAAGCGTGCCTCGTTTCTGGGGAGTTTTGTTCCCCCTTTTTTTCCTCTGTTCAGGAGGTGCCAGCATTACCGTTGACAGAAGGATCGAAGCTTCATCGCAGTGTAGCTGTTGTGTATAGTTTTCAATTGTGTGTGTGCGCGCGTGTGTGTGAGTGAGGGTACAGCACCACACCGGAGTGGAATCGTTGTCTTCGACAAACGCAACGGACGAGTGAAGTTAGGGTTAGTGTGGTGCATGATAACGCGTCCGTCTACCATAAGTTATCGGCGGCCGTCTTTTATATAGTTTTGCTCGTGCGCCGAAGTTTTATCTTAGTTCCTTGTAACCGTGCCATAACTGCCCACCTGACGACAACCAATCGGCAGACGTCGCGAAGAAGCGACGGCTGCTCAATCGGATTTACGTTGCAGACGAACTTCGCTGCTGTCCTCCCCTGGCTCTACTATCCCGGTGTCGTCTGTCCGGTACGTGAGATCATTAATCTTTCGTTTCGAGCTCAATACTAAAGTTCAGTGGCGATTTGGTTGCGTTAGTAAGCTGCGTACAGCTGATAGCACTTGCTCGATAACTGTTGACAAGCGTTGCTCACCTTACTGGCGGGCATTACTATCTAAACCACTCCCATGACTGTCTGTACGACTGTGACCTACCAGCGGAAGTTGCAGACGAAAATCCTTCTTGCACGTCTGCGGCTTTTTATCTATACGTCACTGATCGTCTGTCTATATTGCGAAGACCATTATCGACGAATACTATTACACCCGACGTGTAGCTTCGAGGCATTGTTAGGATTGATCGCGTTATCTGCAGCACCTGATAAGAGTGTTTTGTCCACTGGGTATACCCTAGTGACGCGGCTGCGTGACGTCATTCTCTAACTGCATTATCTCGCGGACGGTCACGTCCCAGAATCTCGTCTTGCATTTTTTTTTCCTGGCGTCTGTAGTACGTCATCTGACATTGGTCAATCCTTTGTTAGACTCGGAAGCTCTTCCTGTTTGCTATTGTTCTTGCTTATGTTGCTATCGAGTCCCGATATCTGTTAGGTGAAGGTGGTGTTATTACGCCAGTACTGTAACACGTGCTTGTAGGTGTATCCGCTCTTTGTTATGCCGATGGGGCATCGTTTATGAGTGTCTTAATGGCGTATTCCCGTTAGGGCATTGTGGCTAGTCTGGGGTCGTATTCTGACTCATACGATCGCTTTCTGCGAAGGTGTCAGTTTGCGTGACGTAGAGTCTTGCGTGTCCAATGACGAAGCGACTTCTTTCTTGCCTTTTCTCAACCAGCGAATCGGCGCGCACGGAAGGCGGGGCCGTACCGAAATACGGCCCCAGATATCCATCCATTCGTGCTATTCTTTGATGTGTTTTAGCCTAATTGTACAATGTGATTATATTACAAGTGACCATGTGTGTCCACTGGTTCGCACGTGTCTACAAAATCAGACGCTAAGCGCAAGCAGCTAACACGTCTGACGTCAAAAACCATCAGTACCGCGAAATCTGATGGCACCCCTGATGACCCCCCCCCCCCCCCCCCTACAAGCACACACGTAGAAGAGGCGTAATGACGAATAAGAACTTAGGTGTGGGTAGCGTCCGTAATTGCTCAGCCATATATTTAACTGTATAAAGAAATACATTGAATTCAGAAGAGGCGCAGAACTAGTTACACACACGCACACAATGCGGCATTGAATGCATACATAGGCCTGATTGAGGTGCGCCCCTAGCCGTTTTCTTTGTGCCCTTTTGCATACATGTCATTTATCGATCGTCTGTTGCTGCGCAGTCTACCTATACGACGACGCTACGTTCACGCTTCTTCGCTGCCTTTCTGTACGCCCTCTCGTCCGTACGTGTTTTCATTACCGTCTTTTGAAAACCTAAGTGTCACGGGCAGTCCATGGTACGGCAGCATTTGCATCTAGATGGATGTTGCAACGTTCTGCCTAAACACCTACGCACACTTAAATTATTCTCCCCGTCGTTCGTCACCTGGTGTCTGATAGCGACACTATAAAATAAGGCAGACCAATCGGCATACGCGTATACGTTTACGCTCTGGTAAGGAAACTAAGAAAAATGATGCGTAAGCACGATGAACGAAATCTCGAAGCATTGACACCATGTTTTCGATTACGTAAGCTGTACATGGACTTTCACGAAGCGTATCACGTAACGCACGATCTATGGGGTATTAGACTGCACCGCCTCTCGGCGACGCGGTGCTTCGAAAGCGACCCTCTTTGTGAGCAGCCACGAGTGAGTGTTGCGTAAGCGGCACTATAGTTCATACTAAGCTTTAGAACGCGTTCGCTGTCCTCTGTGTAACACGATGCAACATGTGGCGAAACAAGTAGAGTTCGTGCCGTTGAGTACGCTCCAGCGCTTCCTACCACGCCACCCAGGGCGGCGCCACCGTCTCTGTGCTATAGTCCTGGCTGAGATTGCGGGCTGCCACCATGTAGAAGCGATAGGTTTTTGGGGTTTCGAGTTTTCGTGCCTAAAAAAAAGTGTGCCTTCAAAACGAACCTGAGGATTTCTCGGAGTATGTACGGAAAGGTGTGCATCAGCGAGGTTTCGTTTTTCTTGATGTCCTCCGTGTGTCTTTAGTCTCTTAGAACTAGCAGTTGTCAGGGCAGAAAAACTGCCTTGGCAACTGCTGGACCGTATGTACCCACAAATTAGCCTAGCACTGTTGGCTCTTCTGGGGAGTTGCTGACTATAGTCAGAAGGACTCTGCTGTAGTGTTTAACGGTAACTGAACGCAATCAAACGTAAGGCCAATGCACGTTATCGTGTTTTCCGCAAAATTGCGACTGCATTTTTCCTGTACGGTCGGCAACTTGCCGCTGTTTCTGGAGCTGATCGTGTGTGACCATTTCATTTTATTAGTACATTTCTAGCGTACCCACGGGGCAGAGCATAACGAACAACTCAAGAAGAAGGTATTTGAGAAGTTATTTAAGAAGTTTATTGAAGTCAATTAAGAACCAAGTAATGCGTCATGGAACGTAAAATTGTGATGTACGCGTAGCGTTAAGATGTATATAGGCAGGGAGCAGGGGGGGTGATCAGCAAAAGCGTGGGTAGCTCATGTCCTCATGCACATTAGGGGAGAGAGAGAGAGAGAAAGGACTCGGGTGAGGTTCGCATAGTGCGCACAACAGGTGTGAAATGAGAGCGACGGAACGGACACGAAGTGACATGGACGCAGCCGAGGACTACGAAGACTTACGTGAGGTGATGAAATTGGGAAGTTCGCAGACAGTCCTCTACTCTGACATTTCAAACGTTGTGACCAAGCTCTTTCCCCTTCTCTTCTTCCGTCCCGTCCTCTGTGTTTGAAAACGCAGAACATTAAAGATACAAGAACTAATTAATAGCGTAGCATCTGTTCACGGACGAGGCTGTGCCGTGCGTCCGATTTTGTGTTTGTCACGCGGGATGGGAAAGAACGGGCCCGCCTTTCACCCTAAATCCGAACTCCCCTTAAACTCTCTAAAAGGCATCTTGTGCGTTCTCTTGAAGTAGGCGGCATGAACTAGCTCAAGAACTCCCTAAAGAGCTCTTTGGCGTTTTCTCCAAGGCGACGTCAAGAAGGAGCTCAGAAACTCCCTAGAAGCGCTTTTGGTGTTCTCTCCAAGGCGACGTCAGAAGGAGCTCGAAAACTCCCTAGAAGGGCTCTTCGGCGTTCTCTCCAAGGAGTTCGAGAACTCCCTAGAAGAGCTCTATGGCGTTTTCTCCAAGGCGACGTCATGAAGGAGCTCAAAAACTCCCTAAAAGAAATCTTGTGCAGTCTCTTCAAGTAGGCGGCATCAAGAAATTCGAAAACCCCCTAGAAGAGCTGTTTGGTGTTGTCTCCAAGGCGACGTCACGAAGGAGCTCAGAAACTCCTAGGAGAGCTCTTTGGCGTTTCCTCCAAGGCGATCCCACTGCCGTGCTCCATCCGCTCTTCCTCTCAACCCACTTTCACGTGATAGTGATTAAACGAAGGCCAATGCGTGATAATGTGTATAGAGAAGGTGTAGCTCGGAGTTGCGGGTTCGATCCCCAGGGCTGCGGGGGCACCGCTTTGACGCGCTTGCCAGTTACGTCAAGATTAATGATAAAAAGAATGTCTCGGCTGTTGCCACAGTGTTTCACGCCGGCGGGATATCTCCACTCTGTATTTCTTGGAGCATTGCGGAATAGGAAAAGCAAAGCGCGGTGGAAACGTTGTACTTCGATCCCAGCTGTGATAATTAATCTTTCCTCCCCTGGAACGTTCTCGGAACTCCACAAGCATTTTAATAGCGTAACTGTTTAGGCTTGGCGATCCTCCGTCTCGCTTAGACAAGAAATGATCATCATCACGAAATAAGTGCTCGTGCACTTCTATGATGATTATTGACTGTGGTTCTGTTAGGAAAGGGCGCTAATTTCTGCAGCCCATGTAGGTAGCACGGCCAAGCGTCCGTCGTGGGGGCGGGGGGAAAGGGAGTGAAAGAGATAGAGAGGAGAGAAAGGCCGTAGTGGAGGGCTCCGGAAATTTAGACCACCTGGAGTTCTTTAACGTGCACTGACAACGCATGGTACAAGGGCCTCTTGCATTTTCGCCTCCATCGAAAATGCGACCGCCGCGGCCGGGATCGAACCCGCGTTTTTTGGGTGGCAGCCGAGTACCTTAACCTATCTATATGAAATGCCCAGCGTGCGGCATTTGCGAACGCACTGCTTCTCTTGTGCTCATGCCCTCAGCTCAGTACTGTACGTAAAGGCGGGTGTGCGGAACAGAAAGTGAGCATGTGCCAATCAGCTCTTCGCATAGCGTAACCATCAACGGTATAGTATAGCAAGGTGGTGGGAAAGGGAAGTTATAGGGTGATTAGAAGTGACGTGAAGGTAAAGAGGAAGGAAAGAAGGGGAGAGAGTATGGTATGGCGTTGTACAGTATAGTTTTGCAAGGGGATGCGAAAAGGAAGTGACGGTGGGGGAGTGGTGTAAGGGAGAGGAGGAGTGAAAGCGACTAGGTGGGTGGATAGACCACAGCATAGCCATGTACAGTCTAGTAGCAAAGGGTGGGAAAGGGGAGTGGAGTGGGTGAGTGGATAGACCACAGCATAGCTGTGTGCAGTCTAGTAGCAAGGGGTGGGAAAAGGGAGTGGAGTGGGTGGGTGGATAGACCACAGCATAGCCACGTATAGTCTAGTATAGCAAGGTGTGGGAAAGGGGAGTGGAGTGGGTGAGTGGATAGACCACAGCAGAGCCATTCTTGTAGCAAGGGGTGGGAAAGGGGAGTGGAGTGGGTGAGTGGATAGACCACAGCAGAGCCATTCTAGTAGCAAGGGGTGGGAAAGGGGAGTGAGTCTGTGCAGAAGGCAAAGGAGGAGGGAGTGCAATATATAAAGACATAAATAAAGATGTGGGAGAGAAGATGTAGAAAGAGATAAAGATGAAAGAAAGAACATGAACAAACACGAAGAACTCTGTATTATCAAGATGGTGGCGCTTGCTCGCCGGATACGCTGTTTACTGATGTTGCACAGGCGTGGGACTGGCTTCAGTTTTCTTTTCTTTAGAAGTAGCTTCTTTTAGAAGTAATTTTTTTTTAGAAGCGGCTGCATGCATTTCGATGGAGGCGAAATGTTGAGGCCTGCATATGCTCTGTGATGTCAACTGTGCGTAATAGAGAACCCCAGGTGGTCGAAATTTCCGCAGCCCTCCACTACGGCGTCTGTCATAATCATAGCGTGGTTTTGGGGACATAAAATCTCAGAAATTATGATTATTCTGGGAATTCAGAACTCGAGGTGTGTATATATTTTTCGGGGATGTATATGTGTGCGTATATGTAGTGGCACAAGTACGAGTTCGGTGCGCAGCTTCGGATTGCAACTGCGAAAAGGAGATCGCGGTTTGTCGCACAATTTTGGTTGATTACGGCACCTGCACCTATGGCAACATCAAGTTTTCTTTTTTTTTTTTTGCGCAGCGCTTCACATTCATCACTTCACATTCAGCACCCAGTAGAGTCTTTCCACAAATTACAAGAAAGAAAAAAGAAACACAAGCAAGAAACTCACAAAAGTAACGCCTATATATGATAGATGTGATATCCCTCAAGTACATCTGGAAGCTAATACCCCCTTTGGGTATGTTCATCTAGAGTTAACGTAAGGTCAATCCCAAGTCAACGAGAAGTCCACCCCTATGTACTACAGTCAAGCCAAAAGTGCACCAAACGCTATACAGGGGCTAACGCCTACAAGGACGCTTAAGCGAACATTAAGGTCGTCTAAAATCTTTTTGCCAACATTTGAGGAAAGCGCACTCGCTTAAGGCGCGTTACCTTTTAACATTAAATTCTCGCAACCACCGTGACGCACCAAACAAGCGCTCGGTGTCAACATTAAAACGCTTCATAAACGCGCGCGTTGCGACAGCCGCGAGATTTTGTTTTCCTAACTTCACCTTCTTCTATTCTCTCGCCGCCTCGTTTAGCGCCTGTTGTCGTTTTTGTTTACTCCTACAAAGGGCATTACTGTCGCTTTATACGAAGCGGCAGCTGCGGCATATCGGTTTCTTGTAACAAACACGGCTTCCTTGTTCTTGTAACAAGTGCGTTGTAACATACGCGGCTTAATTCCTTTTATTTTCGATTAAGTGTCGGCGAACTGCCGCTGCACTTCTTGCCTCGTGGCTTGGTTTGCGCTTTCGCGAAAGTCATCCCCGATAAACCTCCCCGATAGCCTGGATGCACATTGTGGAAAGAGAATAGAAATAAGCGGAAAACGTCGGATGATGGTTTATGCTTTCACGTGAATATTATAGGTATGTCTTTTTTTTTTTTTTTGTAAACAATCCGTGGCATTGTATGTATACGTGGCGCATTACATTGTTGGTATATACACCTGCTTATATACGGCGAGGTTGTACAGAGATGGAGAGGAAAGAAAAGTAGTGTCAGTTCCACACAGTGAAATCCGTTGGACAGCAAAGCTGGGCCCCTTCCCACGGGCCGACTAAGGACAAGCACGCCATCTAGAAGTCGATGCCCGAGTCAAGGAAGCAGTTGCATTAGCAGAAGCAACGCCATGCAAAGAAACATCTTTGTAACGTCTCGCAAGAGTCAGTGTGTGGCGTATCTTGCGGTTATAAGACGCTTGCCTTCGGAGGGTGAGGTCCCTGGCTCGGACCTCAGCGCCAGTAAACGAATTTCGTTTCCTTCCTTCTTCCGTAGAAAGCTATATAAGGCATTCGTACGGTACGCGAGGCGAATCCGCCGCTACAGATTTGAAACTCGTGCGCTTGCACCCGATTGGTCAAAACGGCGAGATGACGTGTCCTGGCGGCTCAGCCTTTGAACTAGTGGATACCCCGCGGACTACTATACTATAGTGCTACATCGCCGACAACGACGCAGGGTCCACCAAAGACTGCTTTGCAGCGATACGCATATATGTATGAGGATGCAGCTTTGAAAGTCGCCCATTGTTAAGGGCGCCTTGAGCTTGAGCCGGTTCCCGGGACTCCGCGACCAGCCTTTCCGCATCCTTGAGGATGGAGCTCGGGGAATTCTACCCCCCCCCCCCCCCCTTCCAGGGGGATTTCGGATTCGCGCACACTCCCAAACTTCTTCCTGCCAGACCAACCTTTAACCAATAACCAAAAATAGAAAAAAAAATTAATAAAGCCAGCCCCACGCCTTAAGTCTTGTGTAAACAGCGTAGCTTATAGTTACTGTATATTTATGCTAGCATACTACCTACGGTAGCGTATAGAGTAACTCTAGCGTAGCTGGCAAGCAGGCGCCACCACCTGGAGAGCGTAGATTGAATTCTTCCTTCATATTTCTGTCTGTCTGTCTATCCGTCTCTGTTGCACTCCTTCATTCTTTCCCTCCTCACCCCCGCTTCTATTTCCCACTCCCCGCTAAACTGTGCATGGCTATGCTACGCTAAAAGATGACACAAACTCGGTAGCGCAAAAAAAAAAAAAAAACACGGAGTGTTACTCCGTGTTTTTTGCGCAAGAGTGTTACTGCTAAACAAGAGTGTTACTGCTAAAAGATGCTTGGGTATACCCACCCATCTTATGTGGCGCATCAACTATACTATACGAGGCTATGCCACTCTTTACCCTCTCACCTCTTCCGTTCATTCCCACTGACCTTCCCTTTCCCACCTTGCTGCACTATGCTATGCTAGGGACTTCTTAGCACTTACCCGCTTTGTGGGCGCATACCAGCCGAGTTTTTTTTTTTTAACGACGCATGGACAAACCTGCTGCGCTGGTTTATCCCTGAATAAATTCCCCTGAATGATAAAAGTTCTCTTGGGCTAGTTGGTTCATAATAGTGCATATGCTTACAGGGCGCTAAATCAACATACAGAATAGAGGGAATATGGTAGGGAATATGGTTCTGTATGTTGATTTAGCGCCCCGTAAGCATATTCCCTGAATGAGCTGCCAACATTCTCTTCCAAAGCTCCTCGGTGTGGTAAGGGTTTTGAAATGAGGGGTTGGCGAATACGGGGGAGGGGGTGGAGGTTAGTGGGAACTCAATGTGATATTGATATGCACCTTTGTCTACTGGTCACACTTGTAACCGCGCCCCGCTACGGTGGTCTATTGGTTATAGCACTCGGCTGCTGATCCGAAGGTCGCGGTTTCGAATCCCGGCCGCGGCGGCTGCATTTCAATGAGGCGAAATGTTGAAGCCTGTGCGCTATCAGTGCACGCTGAAGAACCCCAGGTGGTCGAAATTTCCGGAGACCTGCATTACGGCGTCTCTCATAATCAAAGCCATGGTTTTGGGGACGTTAAACACCACAAATCAATCAATCAAACGGGTAACCGATGGCGCAACCATTGCCATTATGAAGTATTAGTGCCACCACCGCCATCGTCAGCTGTTCCAATGATACATGCGAAAATCAAGATATGAGTATGAGCCATGGGTCGTAACTGGTGGAATGTGCGAAATTTGCGACCACCTGCAGGAGCTTGAGATAGCGCAGTATACACTCGGGCTTTTGTAAGAACGCCTCCATCGCAACACAACCGCGCGCCGCATGCAGCCGAGGGATCGAGCCTTTGCCCTTTCGGATCAGCAACCAAGCACCGTATAACCACTGTACAACAGCGGCGGCATTTTCGTATGACGTACGCACAGAGATTAATTCGCGGGGAACGAAATTTCTAAGGGGTTTCGAAGAATTCGAGCTGCGTCACTGTGTCTTTGCCTCCTTTCTTCATTATTCTTCCAGCGCTATTTTCAGCGAAGATGCGTGGCTACTTCTGTCGAAAAGAGGGATGGCTATAGTCTGTTTCAGAAAGTTCCGTGCAGCAGAGCCAAGGCCACGAGGTCATCGAGCGCAGAATTCTTCAGAAGCTAGACGAAATGCCTTTGTTCGGACACCCGCACACCGCTTCGTCGTCTTCCAGGGCTGCAGCTGCCACTGCAGCGCCCGCCATTGGCAGATGACAAGCCGCGAAAGGACACGTTTAGCATGTATTCGCCCTCCGGATTGGCCGAAGAGGGCTGTACTTTCCACAGTGCTGCACGGAACTTCTGAAACAGACTATAGATTCGGTGCCATGATAATGACCCTCTTTTCGTCCACTCCGCATTGGTATTGTGGCGGGGTTTGACACCTGTGTTTGAACACCTATCCTGTTCTGGGAATTTAGCCGCCTGCTACTCCTCTTTTTCTTTAATACTCTCTTGAGGCACAAAAGGTGCATTTGGGGTGTCTTGTCCAGGAGTAATAATCGTTATCTGTCTCACATGCTTTTCTCGCGTTATCTCCGAGCGTTCGTCGCTTCTCCCCTATACGAACGGCGTGAAATATCATTCTGGATTGGAAAGGGGGCGAGCTCCGAGCTTCAAGAAAGGGAAATGCAATTAAGACAGATAACGGTTATTCTTGTGGGACAGAAATACTATTCATATAATCGAATAATCTTTTATTGTAATGCGCTGCCGCCCTGATAAGAAGAGCCATACTCGGGGAGCCTTTGCTAGCTGATGATACGATCTCCTTCAGCAGAAGAGGTGTTATTGGAGAGCTTCCACCAGGGGAGCTTTAAGGGTGCATTTACCAGTGGAAGCAGGGACGGAACCTGTGCGTCGTATTTATCGGAGGGGAGTATTTTTAGTCCGGCTTTTTCGGTGTAAACCAACCAGATCATTTGGAAGATACCTCATGTAGCCGGAATCATCCAGCTGGGAGCGTGCCTACCGAGGCAGATTAGAATCATCCAGCTGGGAGCGTGCCTACCGAGGCAGATTATTATTCGTCTGGGACAGAAATACTCCCCAAATACTCGATCCTATGAGCGCGCTCGCACACTGTTAAGAGAGCTTCCATGGAGAGCTTCCACCAGGGGTGTTTTAGGGGTGCGTCTACCAGTAGGAGCAGGGGATATAGTGTGTTGTGTTTAATGGAGGGGAGTATTTTTAGTCCGACTTCTCCGGAGTACACCTCGAGAACCATTGAAAGATACTTCGTGTACTGAGAATCATCCAGCCGGGAACGTGCGATATGCGCATGCGCTTGGAGAAACCTCCACGGCCCGTAGCTATTGTATCTGTCCATCCAGCTGCAATAGGCTATTTATTTACTAATCATGGCCGTTTGTGCTATACGCAACGCTCGTGTACAGAGAGAAAAACAACAAAATGTGAAAAATATAAACAAAATAAGACGCAACGGAATGTCGAAAGCGTGTTGTAGTATATACAGCGCGGTTTCCTCTCCCCTCCCTTTCCCCCTTTTTTTGTTTATTTTATATAGGAGTTGACTTCTTTCCACGCTAACGCTGCCATCTGATAAGCTTTCTCTCACCTATCTCTGTTTCTCTCGTTCTTACGCTGAAATGCCGCGTGTGTGATCCTCCGAAATGCCGCGCGTTTTGAGATTGATCGTTAAAGCCGCGTTTTATCTACTTGGCTTTCTTTTGCTTAAATCATTCCTTGCTCTCCGTCGACAACGCGCCTGTTTTTCTTTGGCAGTGCGCGCCTAATCTAACGTTTTCTGTACTATACACTGCTGCGTGTTATCTCTGCTTCTCACAGCCGTCAACTCGGAAAAACGTTCCCGGTAAGCGAGCGAGCAATATTTCTCTATGTATTCCCGTTTCATATTGATGTTTTGCTGTTTGTACTGATGCGCTTAATTTTTCGTTTCCTTAAATAAGCATGCAGTCGACGTGTACGTTTTCCATGCCTCATGCGAGTGTGTTTTGAAGCGTACAGACACCGCACGTCCTCTTCGCTGATTCCGTAGTTTTTTTTTTTTATCAAGGTTCTCATTTAGTCATCTGGTTGGCTCGCGCGTCGGCTCTTTTCCTAGCTGCACTCTGATTGGTCAGGAACGACCACGTGACGTAGTTTTGCAGTATCCTAAACATTTCATCGTTTGAATGTCAGGATATATGGCGAAAGCTAGGTGTGTGGCTGGTAACAGTGATCGTTGACGTTGGCCATTTTCCTTTGGAAGGTGGGACAAGTAACCTCCTTGCCTGATATGTGTCACTTAATCAATTGTGCCAGCTTTCTTTTGTTAATTGTTTATCTTCATACGAGCTTTCATTTACTAGAGCGATTCGTCTACGCCTTCTAGCGACTCCAGTAATTATTGATCTGTCCTCTGCTTTTAAGGATTTGAAATTTTTGCGGTAGCCGTTGAGCGGCCACTAAAAAACGACGACATCCGGGCATCCACACTAGAGTGAAAACGCCATCTCTGGCCCTCCAGTATTTCGTGCAGGATCGCATTGCGTGCGAACAACTTGCGAAAGATATTGCTTCCGGATTGTTCTTAATGTCTGCCTGCATTAATGTAGAATTCCAATAACGCTTCAGTTTTATTTGTCATCCCCAACAGAGACGTGCCAAAGACAGACGCAGGACACTGTGTACACACTGATTGTCACCTCTTAGCGCTTAGGCAGAGTTGCCCGTCCTCTCTTGGCACGCCAGCGGTCCTTGAGTCTCGTGGCACCGGTTTTGCGCCGCCTTCTTCGAGAGATACCATCATTGTGTCTAATTGGTCACCGTTAACATCTCATTATCTGTCACGGCGCCCTCTGGTCACACCCGACCGCTGTGCGCCACTAAACCCCGCAAGTCGTTGTTATCGTTCGAGCGATGACGCCACGCTTCGTGTTTCGGTTTATCTTTCGGGTCGGCAGTCGAACGGGCCGGGCCGATCGCCGTAACTGCCACCGCTGCGACGAAAAAAAGTTTACTGCTCGCCTCGTGTTTGTAGCGTACATTCACTTTGTATCAGTGCTGGCTGTCCGAACGTATACGCTTTAGAAAAAGTACACTGTCCGTGGCTCTAGCGGCTCCCAGAACAATAATTATAATCAGTGTATTGCGCCGAATTTACATACTTGCTTCTTCAGCGGTTGAAATGATTTGAAACGCGACACAAGGGGGTGGGGTTGAATACGCGGAATTGCTAGGAATAAATCTGCGGCTTCCGCGAAACGTGCGTTCAGTCGTGCTTTTCGCCATATGGGACAGAACAAACCCTTAAGGGCGTAAATCCTTTCTGTACTCCCCTGCGGAGGAGTATTATGTACTCCTCCAAGGAGCGAAGTGACTTCCGGGAATAAATTAGGAAGGCTGGAGTACCGAGACACCTCCATTTGATAAAGGACTTAACGTTTTGGCGGAGCACTAATGTATGACTCACCATGACTTAAGCTGACACAGTTGCCAGCTATGTCAGGATACATCAGGATTCACGATAAAAGAACAGCTTCGCTTTTCGAACAGAGTGGTGGAACTTTCTTATTTTGTTTTTTTTTTATTAGAATTCTCCAACGGGAAGCGATGCAGCTTCACAAATTCTTTAACGCCCCGAAAACAACACACACGTCGTAATGGGGCACGGCGTATGTAACATCGGCGTATGTAAGTAATTGAGTGTTGTCGCTTTGCCCCTTCCCATGCATACGCTTTATGTGCTTCACTGCATGACACCAGGGTACCGCGGGGAAACAATGTGGCGTTTTACTGAGAATTTCAGAATCTTTTTGCCATTATTAAAGCTAGTCTTCTTTTTTTTTTCTCTAAAATCCAGTCGAAATTCGTAAAATCGTTCGGCGAGTCCGAATTCGTACATTAATTTTCCCAGAAAATTCCGGAAGAGCTCACACACGCATACATATATGTACCACATGTGCAATGTCGTCGGCGTGCACCGTTACAACAAGATCGTCTCCTATGCTTTCTCGTCCGCGCCGCTATCTGGGAATACCAGCATATATATACCGGCCGAGGCAAACATACCAGAGTGGTGGGGGCGGGCCAGGGGCAAATATATAGGGGACAGAAAGTAATGGCGTCGTGGAGACGCGGCTCCCCGAATGGGTTTCAGCCGCTTTTATTTGCGTTATTGTGTGCCGCGTACGCCGCGCATTTCCATCTCTCCCCTCCCCGCCCTTCCGACATGCCTCTAGCGTAATCCTTTATATATATATATATATATATATATATATATATATATATATATATATATATATATATATATATATGCTGGCATCCTTTTTTTAACCCCTCGCATTTGTTTTTGTGCCCTCGTTTCCCTATATATCCCTTTCTTCCTTTCGTCTTGTTCGTGCTAGGATCTTTCCATACCCGCATGATTTGAACACGCGCACTCTCTCTCTTTCTTACTTGCTCACTCCCATAAAGGTTCCCGTTAATACCAAGTCACCGCGTGCATGTGTACTTTACTGCGCTGCAGTCTCCCGCTCCTCTTTTTGAATTCATATATGCTCCCTCTATTATGTTGCTATAGCAGACGACCATTGCTCTTGGAGCTCCCAAGACAGACGATCTAGAATGGGTGAGGAAGCAGCCAAAAAAGAAGAGGGGCACCTTCCTTAAAAGAAAGGATGTAAAACAAAAAGCTGCGAGCAAAAGGGAAGAGCTCTCATTTCCCTCTTTCCTGCGCCGCGTTGCTCTCCTTCTCTCCCCCTTCCTTAATTTTTTCTTTTTTTTTTGGCCCTTATATTCCCCCAATCTCTTAAATTGTTGTTTATGGCCCCTCCCTTCTGCGTATAGGCTCTTTCCCGCGCCCCATTTCTTATTGCCGACGTCGTGTGCTAAGCCTTTCCTGTTCCTTTTGTCGTCCCGCATGATTTTGTTCCTGAAGAGAGCGAGGCCTCCTTTTTACTCCCGTTTTTCCCTTCATCTTAGTCTTCTTTTCTTGCTTTTATTCCCTCGTTTTCCGTGAACGGGTTCCGGGTTTTTATGAAAGGCGTATTTCCATTCTTCCATGGCCGTTTATACATCTCTCACTGTGATGCGCTGGCATCGTATAAGCTGCTAGGCCTTTCTTTTTTGCCGTTATCTTTCGTCTGCTCCTTCCCTTTTTTTATCGTCTGTTTATGAGTCGGCCGTAGTTTCGTATGTACTAAACTGGCGCTCTTTCCATTTTACGCCTTTGTTCTTGCGTTGTGTGCAAATTTTTATTATTACTCCCCCCACCCCCATGCCCCTTTCCGCTCCTTTACTCTCCTGAACGTCAATTTAGGGGATGGGACCCCCTTTTGTTTCTGATTAATGCTGATTCTGATATACTGGAATTCGCTTGCCTTTTTTTTTTTTTTTTTGCTGGTGATCATTTGCGTATATACTTCGACTTGTTATTTGCGGCCACGGATTCGTCTATTGGGGCTTTTCAGTTCGTTGTCTCCCGTTCGTGTTCCTTATTTCCAATGGCTTATACATATACTATGTTATATAGCCCGCGTTCTCTATATCCATCGTCGTCGTCACGTGGTCTTTTCGAAGTCGTAAACAACGGCTTGGGTCTCCCGGCCCCGTCTTTCCCGTCTTCGGCGATATTGCTCGCCCCCGCTGTTATATCCTCTTGCGTACATGTTATCTTTTGACGATTTGTGAACGCACATATATGTATCCGTAGCGCATGCGTGGTTCCTTCTTTACGTTCACGTCATAAACGTCAGCGCGTTGTAAACAGACGTCAAGAGCTGTATGTGGTGCCCGCGAGAAAGACAAAATCGCAAAAAAGAAAAAATCGTGTGTTCGTCTGCCACGATTTCTTGTGCTATCGCATCGTGCCTGCGTCGATTGCGCGTGTTCCTCCGCAACTGCGGCAATTGACGGGCTCGGGAAGGGGGTAGGCATTATTTATTCCCTCTGTACACACTCTCGGGTTGTTTGTTGTTTCGGTATACCGGCCTCTTTATTTATTTCTGACGGAGCGTTCGTTCGCCCCCCCCCCCCCCCCCCCGAAGAAAACCCGGTCTAAGAAAACGTTCCATTGTCATGCTCTATAATTCAGCGGCCATGTTGATTCATGTAGCGCGGCTAGAGCAGACCCGCGCGCTGCTGTTTCAGTTTCTGCGTGTCGTTTTGTGCGGCGTCGACGCAAGTTTCGAACGTGTACACTCGCGCACGCCGGCGCACTCTGTTATTGACAGAAGCGATAATCCATCTCTTGCATCGTATATATATACGCCGAAACGAGCTTTGCGTTTGTTCTCCTCTTGCTTCGGCAAAGAGCGCACCGCGGGCTGCTTTTTTTTTTTTTTTCTCTCTGCTACTAAACGTTGCGCGATAATCCATCTACTACGTGCGTGCAGGCGAAACGGACGTAGCGAACTCTGATTTCGAGTCGTTTTGGGGTGCTGCTGCCTGCCGGCGTGTGCAATTTTTTATTTTGGGCCCCCGCCGCTGCGTGGAGCTAGTGGTAACGTCTCCCCTCCCCCTCTCTCTCCGGATTTCTTCTCGCTTGCTTCTTCTTGCGCAATCGATTTTTCTCTCTTCTTTGCGGAGAGTGGGCCAACTGGGAGGGGGTTAGGTCGTTCCCTTCCCACCCGCTCTCTCTTATCTCGCATCTTGCACTTACTTTTCATGCCTCGAAAGGAAATACATGTATCTAAGAGCCGCGTCCGGGTTTACTGTACCGCGCGCGGGGAACGTGTACGTTGGGTGCGGTTACGTACGATGAAAGATGGCGTGCGATTGGGAGCTCGCCGCAGCGGAAACGACGACGCAAGATAAACTATTTTTCGAAGCCACGGGTTCCTTTTGTTCCGGCTTTTTCCTTTTCTGTTGTTCTGGCCTTCGCTTGTATCGTATTTCTCGTGGAACCTCGGAAACGGCCCTTTCCCCCCTCTTCCGTTTTGGCGGAGCGCTGCTTTGGCAACGTGGTGGAGGAGGGTTATAAGTGAATTACGTTTGCGTTCCGGGGCCGAGTGTTTTCCTCCTTGCATGCCGACTTGTTGTGTGGTCGTTGTGCTGAGATGATTTCTTTCTGTGTTTGTTATGTAGGCGCTCTCCTCAGCCTGTTATGTAAGTTACGATGGTTGTTCGGTGATGATGATGACGATGCCTATTGGACCTGCGGCTGTGAATTGATCGTAAAGGAAATGTCCGACGTTGGTTTAGCTGACGTTTTTAATAATCTTTAACATATATCTGTAAACCGTCAGGCTGTCACCTACCGTAAACCGAAACTGTCAGGCTCCAGCTCTGTGGTGGAGCCTACGACAAGTCCTACAAACAATGCGGTGGTTTCAGATTTACACAGATTAAGGGTAGGCATCCTCCTTTTTTTTTTTTTAGTATGCTATTCATGGGGGAAAATAGAAATTCACAGAAACTATGGTGGCAATGAAGTGAGTGCTGCACAGTTAAACAAGGAGTGGGTTGTGCTGGAGTCAATATTGGAAGCTTTCTTGTCAGACTTGCACAAGTCTTCTTATTGGTCTTGGTGTCCACAAAGGCAACTACTCATCTTAAAACACATGCTACGGCTCAAGAGTACTCTTCTTTGACCGTTGTTCACAAACATTTCTGTGCATTGTAAATTGTAAATGTACACCGTTTCTTTTGAGGTGGGGAGGATAATCACTGTTTCAAAACATGTTCGCTGGTTAGTTTCAGTTTGTATCTTCATTCAGCACTTATGTGCATCGAATTGTACTTAGTATCACATTTGACCCACATTTTTTAATTCTCAGCTAATGCACCTTTGTGAGATGGTGCAGCAAATGCTGTGTTTGTCTTATGTCACTGCTTTATTTAAATGTCATGTGCTGGTAACATAGAAAAGGCTGCGCAGTACATTGAGAGCAACTCGGGAGTGTGGCTTATCCCTCTGGTTGGCAGCCACGTCACTATCGCGGCCTTCTTGAAAGTACGCAGAACCTCTGAACATTCAGGCATTGCTTACTTTGCTTGGCGACCTTCAAGGGCGTGGCACACTTTTAAGCCTGCCCAGCCATGATTTTGCAATGCAGTTAGAAACGCACGAGGCTGACTTCTTCAAAACAAGGAAGGGGCAGAACATTTGGAATGTCACTGGCTGTCAAACCTCCTTATGTGCGAAATATAATGCTCATTGTTTGCTCGTTCCTACATGCACACAGAAGCAGCGACGTGGCCTAGGTACATTGTAACAGGTGCGACTATTGAGAGACTGATCCGAGTTTGGGTTCATATTGAGTACATTTTCTCCTCCCGCAAGTTCCTTTGTGCCAAGCCTGGCAAAGCATATGTTGTGAAAACGTATTGGCTGCAGTGTATACCAATGCGATCGTCACCAGCTAGTGTAATCAGATGAAAGCCCTGTATTTGTTGAATGATTTTGGCTGTGGTGCACTGTACAGACATTTAACACTGAATCCAGACCTGAGATAGTGTAATGCTTCTTTGTCTTCTGTCTGCATTATGTTTGCATTCCCATCTTCGAAACTTGTAAAGCTAAAAAATAAAATGCGGGTCACCAGATATAAAAGGATAAAGCTCTTTGCTGTGGGTTGCTGTCCCGTTTTTGTTGCTTTTCAAGGTGTTTAGAAGACGTTTTCAAAATGAACTAGTGAAAAATAGCCCACTAATCCATCTTTCTGCATTGTAATTATTAATGAAGGGCAGCTCATATCAAGGAAATCACACTGTTGTATCTGCTCCTAGCTCAGGTGTTTTATTTACAACATCAGTGTTCCTTAAATCCGCTTGTTCATTTTTTAGTAAATTTTGCAATAAATTTTGCATTTTGTGTTAATTGTCTCTATAACTCATTTCACTGATGGCCCAGATAAAAAAGTGCATTACCAAACATGTGATAATAGATATTTATAACATGCTAATTTGTCATTGAATCATTGACAGCAGCTGCCTGTTGCAACTCTGAGCTTGAGGCTATTTCAAAGGGAAGTCCCACGTACTAGCATTGAAAATGAAGCAGTGATTTAGCTGTAGATGCGAGATAAATGCATTATTATTACCTCCTTTTACCAAAGGTGCAACCAACCAGTTGGTTTCACACTAATTCTGTTTTTCGCACTTTGTCCCTCCTAATTCTAGGGCTCTAAAAATTACAAATTTGAATCAAAAGGAGGGCAGGGCAGGGCAAATGTGCAGAACACATTTTAGAGGATAGAGAAACAGAGTGAATGAAATATGAAATGCTACGCTGCCTCTCCTTTACATTGTTCTATCCTTTCTTCGAGATAGTCAATCACCATTTAGCCCAGCTGACTTAACTGGAATACATTCTTGCTTTACTCGCACGTAGTTTGCTAGTTCTTTGTTGCGTGTATCACTAGTTCGCATTGTGCTGTCTACTAGTTGGCTCATCCATCATCATCTGATCACACTTGTTCGTTGACCTCCCATTTGTCGGTTATTCAAACAAACCAGCGGGGTTCGTTACTAACATAGTGTCACTTACGACACCTGTTATTTTGCACGTCTGTACAGGGCAGCATCATTCCAGGGCAAGAGTTATAAAGTTGCTGACGCTTTTTATTTCGTGCAATTTTTCTCTTTTCTTCCTGTTTGCTTCCTTATTGGTTTATTTCTGTAGCCACCACATTAGTTAACTGCCAGTAAACGAAGTGCAAGCAGGAATAACTGCTGACCTGTAGTGATATCTTTCTTCCCATCTCTTCATAACATCATGAGGCACATGCTAATGCAAATTAGCACACACATAGACACAGTCTGTCTTGGCAAGTAAAACCCCATGAATAACTGATGCAAATCAAAATGTACTGCAAATGAATTCATTCAGGGAAGAAGGCATTATAAGATTTATTTATGATCATTTGTGAGTTGATGAGTAGATCTCAATAAGTGCTGAGTATTGTGTCTGTGCATCTGGAAGCAGCTATGCACACAAAATAATGATGCGTACTGGTGTAGCCTATGACTTCGAATGTCTCCTCACTTTTGCTGGCTTTGCATTTTATCGTAATTTATTTTCTTTGCCTTCCTTTCACCCTGTAGTCACAGTGTCTTAATGTTATGATTAATTTCGTCACCTTTTTTTTTAATATTGTAGGAGCCAATAATTGTCCTCAAAAAGTTGCTGCTATGAAACCAGCAGAGTTTTTTAATGTGTTGTTATGTTTTGTCATGACAGTACTGTTTGCACTGAGGGATTCTTGATGTGACAGTGTCATTGCATCACTCAGATACTTAAATTAGGTGCTGGTTAACATTTATTTGTCTTCTTTCGAAAAAATGCGGTACTTGTGTTTAGTTCTTAAGTTTCAGTGTGAAGCAAGTCGCAGAATAATTGCTTCACATTTTGAAGACCTTTGGAAAACTTTACATGAGTCGAACGATTGAGAAGCAGCACTTTCTTTATGTCACATTGAATAAACATCACACTCAGGAGCACCGCAGTGCTGCTGGCTCATGAGAAGTGGAACGTGACGTTTGACAACGTCGACAACACATACTGTACCTGGCACAGAAAACTCGCATCTTTTTCACTTGGTATATACCAAGGTTGAGATGTTGTGAAGATGTTACTTTACGCTGGACCACTGTGCAAACGCTGCTGAAGATGATGCACTATGCTGGAGCAAACATTATGACAAGGATACGTTAAGCTGGATTACGTGTGTGTGAATAGTAAAAGACAGCCATGCTAGCTAACATTTGAAAGTGGTACCTACACACTGGACCACTGTGCGAACATTATCATGACAACGTGTTATGAGGGACCACCGACATGAGAACGTAGTGTCTTAATTTGGAGAACATTAGGACCTCCATATAAAGGCCAAAAACAACCTGGGGAACGTGCTTTGACATTCCCATACATAGTTGCACATACATGCTCTGTAGCATTAGTCAATAGAGCGAAATGATAAGCACCCTAGGAAAAAAAAAAAATTCTTGGCCTATCTGCTGTGAACGTTTTGCTTCGCTCTGAAAACCTTTCTGCTGTTGTTTCTCATAAATTTTGAATGTGCGTTCTCTATCTTACTGTGGCAAAATCCTTCATACGGCTGCACACATCTCTTTTTCCCTGTGCTTTTCTTTTCTCTCTCTCTCTTTTGTGTCAAGCTTGGCCAAGCTGACCTATATCAACTTCGTGGCAGGAAAGTCCCCCCTCCCATTCGCTGGCGTGCCCTTTTATGGCCGAGGTACAACACCGGCAGTTGTTTTGCAGGAAAATTAAAGCAGGTTACGTGGCGCATACGTGCAGTACCTCACGTCATCATGCTGTCAGCCAGCCAGCAGACTTTTGGTCGGCGCTTCCGTCAGCAATTGTGCATTGTTTACAGATTTCCGCAGAGAAGAAGACTAGTGCATTTTGTGCGTCGTTAGGTGCGGTTCGAGAACTTGCAACTTTGTAGCCGTCGGGAATAGAAAAAAGAAGTAATGGAATGGCTATTGTCCGTGATGTGCGTTATTGTTACACTAGAACGAACGATCAGAAAACAAGGCTTATTGTTCATTGCCATGCATGGGGGTCCCTGTTAGAAACGCTTCTTTGTGCAGGTTTGCAGTGGTTTTTTTCGAGCTCAGCAGCTGTTCTTGTAAAATCTTATGAAATTACAAACAGCACTGACCATCCCTTATGTTACAAACACACACCTGTCCGTACTTGTTTACGTAGTTTCTTTCTTTCTGTCCTCTCTCACTTGTCAGCAGTTCTTTTACCATTGGTAGAGAATAGCTGCACAAGTGTTTTGCGTGTTTCGACACCTTCAGCCAACCTTACAGACAGATGCGAGAGGTGTGTTTTTACAGACCTATCGTCGTTACCGAACACCACTATACTTGTTGAGGCTTGTTTCAAACATGGTATCGCTCCCTCACTGATTACCGCTCTTCTAACGCTTCCAGTCCCAGGCTTGTAAGTTTTGTCATTTCATTGCCTTTCCGCGCGGCAAGCAAATGGAATTGGCTGGGAAGGCTTGTGTCACGGAGCCACAAGAGAGTTCATCTTATTGTTTGGGCACTCTAGCAAAAGCTTGAAAGAATTTCATCTGGATTTCACAGCTTGCCTTTTTTATTACACGTATGCCCAGCTGGGAAATGCTGGTATAACCTCTGTCAGTGCTAGATGCATAGGTTCATGAAATATTGCAGTAGATGTAACGTTACAGCTCATTGTGTTCCAGTGGGTCGCGTATAATCATCCATAAGCGAATGCAAGAAGAATTACTTGTAATGTACGGTCTACAGTATGGCGATGTGTGCATTTGTAGAACCGGATTAAAAAAATAATAAAAGCATTGTTGCCTAAGCCATTATATGCTGGAATGTTAAGTTAACCTCGGTCATAGAAAAATTTGGAGCCATTGCTGAAAAAAAATTCTTTTTTTCAGAAGAGAAGGAGATGATTATTTTGGCTTATAAGGTGCCCCAAATATCAGTCTTATATTACGTGGTACAGGTAAAGCATTCTTTCGCAATAACGATTTTGTTCATTTGGGGACAGGGGGCTATAAAATAGTGAAGGAACCAAAGGTTAAGCTTCCTCCCTTTGCAAGTTTTAGCACTAACTTCTGCACCAGCCCATCGATGAGGCATCACCGCTTCCTCAGATAAGAGATGGCCTCCATCAGGTGATGCGGCCAACAGCGTGATGTGGCACAAGATATTGCATGGATACGGCTTGCTTGCGTGATATGTTGGAAGAACAGTAGCTGGCTGGGAACAAAGGCTTTATGCAGAGTTATGTGAGCCTCAGCTGCGTACTGTGGCTCGCAATACAGCTGTGTTAAGTTACGAGACATCGGAGGATTCAGCAAAGGTTGAATTGTTACAAAGGGCAGTTGCTTGACCCAGTGCGCAACCAAATTTTTAAGAGCATTACGGCAGGTTGAAATCAACATGTTTATACATTTTTTGCTTGCATATTTATATACTATACTTACTTATTTAACATTACCTGTATTTTAATTATAGCGCAATTCGGTCAGTTCAAGCCAATTCCTCAAAGTGGCAGGCAGGTACTACTTGCATGTGCATTGATACAACTTTTGAAGTATCGCTTTCTATGATTAGCTGCAAAATGGACTGGCATTGTGCTTAAGTTATCAAAAAGTGAGCTTTTGCTGTTTAGAACACTGCAAATCATAATTTCAATGTTCACTTGTACACAGTTTGGAAGGTCATCTAGTAGTGCTGCTAGGCTTGCATATCCTCACTTCTCCTCGGCTTCTGTTGTGCAGATTAAAAAAAAATTATAATTATTATTTCTTTAGTATTGTAATTTCTCGAGGTTTGTGCTTATTTATGTAGGCCATTTGAAAGATCTGGGTTGCACTAAGTCTTTAATGGAGGGTTCTGTAAAGAAACGAGAAGCGGTCAGATTTAAAGCAAGAAAAGGTTGATGCAGAAAGTGATGCCTAATGGAGCAAAATAATAATCATAGATGCTGATATATTTATTCATACTTTACAGCCGCCATGAGTGGGATTGAGTAGCCATGTCATTGTTAAGCAACAATGTAGATGAAACCGGCAGACGAGAGGCGCAAAGGTGTACAAAGCGATCTTTAAAAATGGTATTGCAAGTTTTAAAAAAGTGGGAAAGAAAATGCTAAGAACACAGAGAAACGGAATACTGTACGTGGTGTCATAGGAAACAATGCGTTGCATGTGTACCAGAAGAAACAGTGCAAAAACAACTTATAGAGAGAGCAAAAGGGAAAAATGTATATATCCAAAATCATTCCTTTGTGAAGTTTTTAGTGCAATAGGCAGGGGCTTGTTGTCAGCCTAAGGGCTACGTTTTCTAGCGGTCCACTTCCCTTTTGGTAATTTTGGCCTCCGTTGACCTGTCCCAGGACACTGCTGTCCCAGAGTCAGCATCTTGGTACAAAAAGAAAAGCAATGTAAAATAGCATGTTGCAAAATACTGACCCAGGCAGATTAATGTTGACGTGCTTGGTTCACTTGGAACGTGAGTGTGCATAGACAGTGCTGGTGTTGTTGTTGTTGTTGCTCGTTCATGGAGCTAACTATATTTGCACAGCCTGCAACAGGGTTTCTTTTCATAGTAGTCACCTACTGCCATTTGCTGTCTCGACTGTCACTATGGTGGCGAGAGTTGTTCCCACAGTTGTGACAATGGCAATCACTGCCGCCACTGCTGTGAACACATTGGTCAACGTTATTTTACCTTCTTGTTCCTTTCTCGCTTTTGCAGGGTGGACAAGCAGAATGATGAGCTGGCGACAACGGCTGGTCAGCGGTCCAAGTCCAACTTGGCAGGCATGCAGTTGGACGGCCGGCTGCCAGGAGGTGACCTGTATATTAGATCTCTTGCATGCCTTCATGTCATTGTTTTGTAAAGCGTCCATATAGTATCGTATAACCATGGCCTTGAGACTTGTTGCCAACATGACTTGTCACCAACCCACAAAAAGCGTCCATATAGTACCGTATAACCATAGCCTTGAGACTTGTTGCCAACATGACTTGTCACCAACCCACAAAAATATATATTGGGTATTGGTGCAACAAGAGGCCATTTTCAGTGCGGTAGGCCTGGCTGCCATCACGTCTTAATCCTATAGCCAGCCTTTGCCAGAAGACGTCGTTTTGTTTGGCGCAAAGATATATGCAGCAGACATCTTGCCTCGGTAAATCACGCTGCATTGTTCATACATTGATTGGTAAGAGTAGGGCATGTAATTCTGGGGTATCATTGTGACGGAAGTGTAGCTTGACTCGGTTTGTCAATGTGAACATTGACTCCTTTATTCCCATGCCTATGCGAGGCATATATAAGCAGTACGGTCAATAACTCTAGAAGCTTGGGAGAGCTTGAAGTTGTGTGTTTTTGGCTGGTTGGCATGTGGTCTTTGGACTCTTCTGCATCATGTCATACATTGCTGGTGACTGTACAAAAGCTAGAGTGGCCTCCCAAATTGGTAACGAATAGTTCGCATGTCATAATTGAAGGAAAGGCATAGCCAAGTGTCAAGTAGTTCAGTGTGTCCTGTTAGTTTTATGTTGCAAGGTATGGTAAGCTTGCCTGCTGTCATATTTTCCACACTGCCACAGTCTTGTCTGCCGTGTTAACTGCAATGTTGATGGCACCCTCCCGTCCTCTGTGCAGGATGCCTTGTAGGGTCAGGATCCGGGGACGAGGCACAGGCATTGGTTGGTGTCGGCAGCAGTGGAAGCAGAAGCAGCCACAGTGGCGGGAAAACGGAGCAGGATGGCGGGCATCCTGTTCACCATTGAACAGATAGAGCTGATCCGCAGGCTTCGGGCCTCGGGCATCACCCGGGATCAGGTGGGTCATCTCTACTTCTGACTGTGTGAATGCACTTCAAAGGTTCCTTTAGGTTTATATGAATGAGTCTTCATGTTTACATGCTCTCTTGTTTTCCATTTTGACATACAGTAGAACCTCGTTATAACGAACCCGGATATAACAAACTATTGGATATAACGAAGTAATTGCAATTCCCCCTGAAATTCCTGTAGATGAAATTGATATTGGTTATAACGAGCTAATGGTTATAACAAAGTAATTACCGCTCCCCCTTCAACTTTGTTTAAACGAGGTTTTACTGTAGTTGTGTGAATAAGCAGCTGATGGTCCGTGCCTTTAGTATATGTACATGTGGGCTTCTTTGTTTCCTTGCATGTTGGTTCCTCATTTTCAGTTTTCGCTTAGCGCAGCTGTCTCAACCCAGATTTTCCTTCTTTTTATTGGCGTTTCCGTGTTGCAGGTGATGATGGCCTTTGAGCAGCTGGATCGGCTCGACATGGAGCTGGGCAGCGCGCTGCCATGTCCCGTGATGCCCGCGCTGATGCCACGCGGACGGTCCAACTACGGAGGAGGAGGTGGCGGCGGCGGTGGTGGTGGGGGCGCTGCTGGCAGTGGGGCCGACTCACATGGGGGAGGGGGAGGGTCGGGGGGACACAACGGGTTGCTGTCTTCTTCGGCGGCCGCCAGGAACTACATGGCCGGCAGGGAACCGCCGCAGGTGGGTGTGCCATGCTTGCTGTAGTGCAGACACTGTTGGCACGTTCAAATGCACGGCAGCAAATTCACCTTTAGAGTTGAGCGTAGTGAGCATGGGACTTTATTGATTGGGTTGGAATAAAGTTCACACCAATGTAGTGAATGCGAGAAGCAAGTCAGTTATATTTGTCAAATCATAGACCCGATTCACTTCTCATTGATTAGATCTGCGGATGGAGTATTGGGGCACGCATATTCTTTCAGCTTCTTGTCCCCTGTCAGGTGTCAAGAAGGTAGCGTTTTCTTCTTTTTAGGACTAGATTGGAGTTGTTATTGACTTGAATTAAGTTTTGTAACCCATCAGGTAAACACGCTGCACAAGTCAGTTTTATTTGTTCATCTGAGAGTTACTTCATTTCTTACCAGTTCGTATGGTAAGCAAACCACCATGCTGTAGAGTTCACATACCATGTCTACATCTGCCGCTTAAGCTGGCGAGCTGTGGCGTACCAACAGAAATGCCAGAAACCATTGTACATTCGCGCACACTTGTTCTCCGCGAAACAAGGCACGATGGTGACAGTGCCCGCTCTGTGCCAGTTGCAGAACGCCTCGTCCAACGACTCGGCCACGGGGGACTGCGGCCCGCACAACGGCGAGAGCGTGGCCTCCCCGCCGACGACAACGACGGCCACAAGTAGTGGCGGCAGCGGGGCGAAGCTCCCCAGCGAGCTGACTATCATCCCGATCTCGGCCAACGCGTCGCCCCAGGGCGGCAACGAGGATCACAGCGGCTACGGCGGCAGTGGCGGAGGCAGCGGAGGCGGCGGTGCCTCGTCAAACATGTACCCACCGGGTGTGGTTCCCATGCAGTACCTTATGAACCCCCACGAATTCCTCCAGGAGGAATCGGGGGATATCGACGAGCTGAAAAGGTCAGCGTACCCACTCCTCCCACCGTAAGATTTATTCAATCCATCACCCTACCTTCTCTGTCTCTGCTTAGTCTGAGCCTTCTCCGTTCTCTGGCTGTCGTGCATGGTGCTGCTGCTGGACAATGTCCCCCGTGCTTGCTTTCGCGGCCCCCTGTGTCAGGTCCCTAAATTCCAGACCTCGTTTGAGCAAGGGAATGTCTTTGCAGCCTCTCTAGCCCACACTGCAATGCTACAAGAGCAAGCTTGTGTACCTCGCATCCAAGCCGATTAGTTCATCATTCTGCGTCGACTAATTGCGATCGAGTTGCTTGGCAGTCTCGCACCTAGCTGTGACGCAGACCACGATTGTATGCACAGAGAATGATGTTGCAGAGATCCTCAGACAGCACTCTATAGATCACAAAGGTAGCTAGTGGTTCCTACTGCAGCTTGTAATTAAGCTCTAGTAAACCGCCGTGTCAGGCTTGAATGTGGTTCATTGCAGCAAAAGATGAGTTTTATGTTACCTAGAATGCCAGTAATCGAAACTCGCTGTTTGGGTAGTTGATAAAATATAGCTGCGTGTATGGCAGTGCAGTGTAGTCAAAGGCCCAGCATTGTTTCCTAATTCATGAGCGTGTTACTGCAACGCTAGACCTAGCAGATGTCTCACGTTCCGACGTATGGAAAAAGCTTTGCTTCGCTCCACTTCCTTGACCTCCAAACTTGAGGATAGCTGAAATAAATGAACTTAGTATCGTCAGCTTCATGAGTACTGAGCGAGCCTCCCTTAGCGCTAGAAACAACCCCCAGCGGTCTCCAGTCAATCTTCGATCAGTCATTTCCTCACGGAGTCATCATTGCATAGCTTCAGGTTCTTAAGGAACTTCCTTTCAGAGCACGAATGGCTGTTTACAGGAACACAAGAGAGCTGCAGGGCATTCGAAAAGACTTAATTGGCGTGTTCTATGCAAAGGCCTGATTCATATAGCCATCCATCATCACTAGTGTGCATCGGGAGAGGACAGCCTCCTGCCACTTTGTTCTAAATAAAGTAAAACCTCGTTATAATGAAGTTTAAGGGGGAGTGGTAATTACTTTGTTATAACCATTAGTTCGTTATAACCAATATCAATTTCATCTATAGGAATTTCAAGGGGAATTGCAATTGCTTCGTTATATTCAATAGTTCGTTACATCCTGGTTCTTTATAACGAGGTTCTACTGTAAACTGGACACTGGTGATCAATGGTGGTGGTCGATGCTCCCTACATTGCCTGTACCCAGTCATTATATTACAGTTAGGACAGGCTGGCATGGAAATGCTCTCTCCTGATAAGACACTTGTTTCATGGCTGTAGTAAGATTGGGGGTGGATGACATTTTCGGACCTAAACAGTCCTGTCACCGGGGGCTTGCTTTGCTTAGTGCCTTTGGAACTGTGCAGCAGCCTTTAATGTTCTGCTTGAAAAAGCTCACTTTCTGCATCCAGTCGTGTTGCTCGATACACTGTGAGCACTTTATGATGTGCTGGCCCTTGTAGTCCCTGCACTTTGCAACACACACGTAGGAAATGACATGACAATGTCAAGTGGAGGTAGGTTGGTTAAATACTATTCTGAAGCACCAAATAATGTCTTACTCCTGCCAGCAGGTGCCGGTGCGTTAGGAAATGAGAAAAAGAAAGCAGAGATGGGCGGGCAGTGCCATTTATTATTATGCAGCTTGTTCGCAATGTGATGGAATTTGTCTGTATGTGGCCAAGCTTGCCTGATTCATTCGTTCATACGTTTATTGTGCACTCCAAGGTTTTTAGGCATTTCTCCAAAGAATAGTGCCACAGAATATCTGCAGTTGTACCGTTGTTGAATTGTGGTGGCATTGGCGATGGCAGGGATGGAGAAGGTAAAGGTGCGTGCAATCACCACCTTCTGACTGATGGAATTCCCGAATGAAAATCTGGTGTCAGTACATGATGTAACGGTGCTATACTGTAATGTTTTTCTTTCCATTTTCTTCTTTTTTTGGGGGGGAATAATGTGAGATAAAACGTACGTCAGCAGAAGCGAAACCTAACTTTCAGAACTGTGTTACTGTAAAAGATTATGTGCAATGCACTATTGGCCAAGGGACAGTAAATGGACCACAGCTCAGGATGCAACGTGACGCTGCTGTCCGGCTCGCTGTACTACACGGCTACTGTACAGGGGACATATAGTGCAGGGACACTACACTAAGCAAGATAGCAGTGTCGCGCTGTGACCTCGCAGCCGTTGTGGTAACCTGAGCCGTAGGAAAGGAGTGCACTTATAACACAACAAAGGATTCAGCAGAGGCCAGGTTTCATTTAGGACAGCTTAGCAGCAGTGAAGTAGCCGTAAGCTGGCATAAAAGCGATGGCTTGGTAGTACGTGCATTTTGGAGTACCCTGTTAATTAAGAAACAGCTTAGATTCCATTCTGGAATAATGTTGTGCTTTCGTAGGCATGTTGTTAGCCATATTGTTGTGGGAAGAAAAAAAGGAAAAGAGGGACCCAAGTGTGCAAGAATAATTTGGGATTCATGACATTGCATAAAATTCACCACCTCTGTGGTGCGTAATTGAAATTCAAGAAGGTAAGCTTAAGTGCGAAAACTATTTGAAAAGGCATTCTTTATTCACTGTAGCATAGTCAGGCCGGTCCAGTTAAAACAAAAGTTGTCTTACTCTACCTATGCATGCAGAAAGTGAGCTGTTTAGCTAGTCTGTCTCACTAACATTTCTTGTTTAACGATCATGTTTCAATGCATTGCATGCAAACATTGAGCCATTTGTGGTATGTGCGACAGGCACAACTCTTTTTGTGGCTGTTCCCGGCTCTACTTGCTGTGCTGCTATCTTTCTTTCCCTTGCTTGCTCAGTTTTTGGAACAGCCGTGCAGTTTTGTGTGTTTTGCAACCATCCCCTCAGTTGAAATGGTTTGTTCACACAGGGACACCTTGGCTTAAACGTAAATGGAAATACTTGCCATCTCACGCACAAATCAAAATTTCAAACAACTGATCTGAAACAGTTTTCATAGAAAATTGGAGTCAATGCTTTCGCCGACAGGAACACAATAAGGAGATTCTCCGCTGTTCAAGCAGCCGTGATGGTTTAGGGTCTGTGACCCTGTGGTGCTGAGCACTGGATTGGGGTCCATGTGTACAAAAATGCCTCAAAATTCGTTAAATCCATTGTAAATTGTTTGTGGCACAATTTGGCCATGAAATCCAAAGAAGATGGGACTTTGTCTTCAGCATTAATTGCATTCTTAAATGTACAAACCTTGGCTTGTGCTAGTAGTATACCAACGCTCCTTATCATCTACGTGTGGTACCCGCAGTGGAGGTTCCATTTCATCTTAATGCTGAGCTTGAAGTAGCATCTTTAGAACCTTTCATGGTGGAGGTCATGCTATAGTAGGCCCAACATAATAATAATAATAATAATAATAAGAAGAAGAATAGCGCACTAGAATGATGTGCCAAGCTTTTGGCACTCATTAAAAACCAGAGTGGTTGAAACACATTTCCTGCAGCATTTTTCATGTACCCCGTGCACAATTAAATGTACAAGTTGATCAGTTGTGAATAACTATTGCGTGCTTCTTGAACTGCAGGTGACATATAAATAGCAATACAAAACTCTTGATAGAACTGTCAACAATGTCAGTAGTATTGTCATTATCAAGCCATGAATACATGACACAAAAGTTATCAATAGTACCATCTGTGGTAGCTGGCTGTCAATATCGTAAAATCATGTGACACACAGTACATCCCAGGATCACTGAAGCATAAATTTGGTGGCATTGTCTACTTCCTGTTGATGATGAACGATTCTGTCATGGTAGCATCAAACTTGTTGGCTACATCGCAGTGGACAAACTATTTGTTTGAGGCCAGTTTACCAGTGAAAAACATTATCATCACGTGCACGCACATAATGGTGGTAGTGGTAACAGTGGAGATGGTCGAGGGTCACACTTTGTGTAGGTTAAGACACGGGGGTCCTGCATTGCGGACAGACACATTGTGAAGGAACTTGCAAGATAACGCGAAATGGTGGCTTATATATACATCTCTCATACTCAAAAATAAGAACAGAATTTGTGTATTTATTAAAACAACAGTCCAGTCGATGCAGTAGGCATTTGTTTGTTTTTTTGATGCCCTTGATAATGGGGACATTTAGTTAGTTCGTACATTTTTTTAGGGGCGAAGCTCCTTACGCCGTGGGTCGTTCCAGTCCTTTGATGTTGTCCCTCGTAGCCACCTCGCGCCGCCGGGAGGCTCGCGCTCGCCCTCGGCGCGTGCCGGGAGGCACGCGAGCTCTCTCACTCTTCCATCTGCTGTCTTGTGAGAGAGAGAGAGTGAAAGGTGCGCGTTGACTATGGAAACGCTCTTTCTTTGATGAAGGCTCTACCAGCTCGCAAAGAAGGAGAACGCGCCCTCACCCGCGAGAGACAACGTTGACGCAGGCAGCGTCTTCTAGCGAGTTTCTTGATTGAAAAATACCGACTGCTCGCGCTGGAGAACCGTTCACCGGCCACCCATATATATATATAGGCACTGGATCTTGACTTGCAATGAAGTGCCGGTGGGAGATTTCACTTGTGCGTAGTTGAACCATAAGGATTCGTAGCGTGCGCGTTAACTAAATTAATCCGGAACTCGGCACGATCTACGATGAACCTCCGGAGCTTCGCCCACTCATCATCATTCACTCCAGTGGATATGCATGGATTTTTTTCCTATTCTGTGGAAATTGAATTTACGAGGTTTTACTGCACTACATGCCGCTCAACTTATGCGTCCTGTGCCACTGGAAAGTGCAGACACAGAAATATAGCTGATACAATGTTATCCTGGCCAAAGCCAAGACCTGGCCAAGGCCAAGAGTCCTTGTGTGAACTTTCCACAACTATGCAACCAGTGTTGCTTTTCATCGTGCCTTTTCCGCTCTCATGTGTTGTCTGCAGCACAGCCTATCACTGCCGCCACATTTGTGTGACCACGGCCGTGCGGCCTTCATTGCAGGAAAGGGGAGGCAGCCATCTTGTCGGAGATCCGCAACTTTGTGATGCGCTACAACATCAAGCAGACGATGATCGCCGAGATGACCAAGCTCAGCCAGGCGTATGTGAGCCGCTTCTTCCGCGGCGACATCGCCGACATGTCTGAACGCACCAAAAACACTTTCTACATGTGGTACCTGACGTGCAAGAACAACCCTTGGAAGCTGGGTAAGTGTTGCGCAGACTGTAAATAAATGGGGAGGGGGGGGGTGGGAATTCTCCCTATCATGCTTGTGGTAACACATATATTTTCCAGAATTGCTACACAGTCAGTTTATTTAGATTAGTTTAAACTTTCGGGTCACCACAGGTCACACTTTCCACTACCAGAGGCATTGAGTTATTTGGAATTTAAATTTGAATGCTTTTAGACATTCACAGTTGGTCATATATTTGCAGAATATGCCCTTCCTTTTTAATTAAGTCCAGCTGTTTATGATCAAGGTACCTCAACATCAAATGTTCCCTTTCTTTTAAAAGTGTAGCTAACTAATAATGTCAAAGATGCCTTAAATATGCCCTTTCCCTTTCAAAGTGTGGAGCGTAACTTGGGCTTTCCTGACTCGCAGCGCAACTGTGCCCCAACTCTGGCGTGAAGCGGATGGTCTCTGAGACGGGCGACTTGATTCCACTCAAGCGGGAGCGCTTCACCTTCAAGTCGGCACACCTGGCCGTGTTGGAGCGGTACTATGAGCGTGATCCATACCCGGATGCGCAGACGCGCGAGCAGATTGTCGAGGAGTGCAACGAGGCGGTCGAGCGACCTGGTCAGTTGTTTTGCTGGAGACACTACACTGAAGCCGATACTTTGTGGCATTTCATTTGTATTTGGGTGCTTTCCTTTTTATGTGTTGTTTATCTAAGTTTGACAGGTGGTATTGAAGGGATGAGTGGTTGTATTGCAAGGAATGCCACTGTAGATAATGCTTAGACAAGGGGACTTGTTAGTACCTGCTGTTTGCTTCTTTGTTGGCTTTACATTTCAATTCTCTGTCAATACCTGAACTTAATCTTTCTATTAATTGCATGTGCCCATGTGTTTGCGATTATTTGACCTTTATACTTGTGTGTCATGCTTCAGTCCCCGAACTAGGATGAATTTTTGCTCATCTAACACCTTCATGTCTGAAAAATCAATTTGAATTCCCTTGAAGCCTTGTGATCATTCATCATACCTGTATTTGTTGCATTAACAAGGTACCACTTGTACACCTTTTAATGAGCTGTCTAGCCATCACCTTCCTTCCACGGAGCCTCCTCAGTAACTTACAGCGTGCATATACATGTCCTGTGTGCCACAGTGCATTAATAAATGAGGCCAACCTTTTCCTGCCCTTCCCTTTTCCAGAGCGTCCTCTGACTGAACGGGAGAAAGTGAGCCTGCCTGTGGTGAACAACTGGTTCAACAACCGTCGAAAAGAGGCCAAGAAGCAACTCAGGCAGCAACATGGTAAGCAGGGTATAGCGCCCTTGAGAACTAATTTATCGTCGTCATTATTATTAGTGTTCCTGTAGCAGCCGCAATAGTTGTTGCTTTTGCTTTTTAAAGGATGCACATTGTTGTTCTGTAGGCACAATCAAGTTAATCCACATTTTTAATGAGGAGTACATGCTTCCGAAATTCTTTCATTGTGTGTTTCCTGCTAGCATGTGACCTTGTTGAATGCAAGGACTGGCATCCATCAACTCTGCCGATTTCTAGGCTGTCCTCTCAGTTGCATGGTCATGGCCATAAGTCTCCCGATAAACAGCCCTAGCTCTCCCGTGACAGGACAGTTGTTCCAAGAGTTCCTAGCCTTGAGGAACTCCAACGCTAGCTTGCTAGGGGATCCCTTTCGTTCACCCTCTGATGTAACAGGAGGAGAGGCCATTGCATTTGTGCGTGGCCCTTATTTACAGTTCGACATGTTATCTTCAGTTTGTTGAGCAACTCGTGACAACATTGCACTGTATCTGGGTGTGTGTTAAACAGCCCCAAATGGTCAAAATCAATGTGGAGTCTTGAACTACAATGTGCCTTATAATCGTGTCATGGCTTTCAAATGTAAAAACACCAGGATGTAACGAACTTGTTCATTTTTCAACGCACCTTCCTGTCGCCTGTAGCGGCAGCAATGGCGGCAGCGGCCCAGGCCGGCGGTCTTGGTGGGTTGCCGGGAGCGCTGACCAGTGGGGGCCACCAGAAGTCTCCCTTCTCAGTGGGTCCGCCCTTGTGGGGTGCGCCTAGTCTGTACCCACAGGTGGGAAGCTCGGCTGCGGCCCTCGCAGCCGCACTGCCATCGTGCGCCGCCGGATTGCCCACTTCCTCGCCACACGTGAGTCATTCTCAAATGTTTCCAAATGTACAACTGATCTCTGTGCAAGACATAGGCCTAGCTTGCAACTTTAAAGGCCAGGATGCCAATCATTGTATGCCCAATGATTGGCATCATATTCACGCTTGTTATTGTTATTCTGGCTGCTTTTTTTCACTGGCTAAAATCTGTTCCATTATCTTTTGTTGCAATGTGAGTCTGTGTATCGGAGTTTTCCTGAACATTATCGCTGGCCATATAGCGAAATAATCTTCTCCGTAATGAGATTGCACAGTTGCCTAAGAAGTGTTGTATATTCTGGAATTTGCACTAGCGCCAGCGATTACACTTGAATAATTTGTAAAGATAGCCGATACGTTCAACTCAAACGCCACATTTTCTTGACTGACCAATGTGTTCCTTGAATTTTATCTTATTCACTGGGCACAAGCTCGCCCAACAAGTATGTCAATCTGATTTGTTCAGTATTTCATACCATTGCTGTGTGAGCCTGTAGCACCACTAGAAGGGCCAATATTGGATAACCGTTGGGTGAACGCTGGCCCAGCATAGACCAGTTGTCCAAGATGGCCTCTGGTAAGACTGCCAGTGTATGCCTCTGATTAGGCCTCATTGTTCTTACATTTAATGTTTGCCCAGTGTAATCCTTTTACATTGATACTTGGGTTTCTAGAACTACTGTAGACAAGGCGGGCACATTGGCAAGTTGGAACTGTTTCATGATAGAGACAAAGGACTCAACATAGATGAAAAACTCAAACATGACAGCGAATTTGGATATAACGAATTATTGGTTATAAGAGGAAAGTAAACGAGGACAAGCATTATCATTGAAACAGTGTTACAAATATGTATTTATAATGAGTTATTAAATACAACGAAGCTTTTTTGTGTGTTGGACGCACTTTGTTATAGCTAAGTTGAACCATAGACAAATTGTTGTGACTAAGTACCACAAATGCTTGAAGAACACTGAGGTGTCTAGTCTAACTCCTCCTTATCCTGTGTGGCCTTCTTTCTATGTTGACCATGTCAGCCCTATGTAAAGAAAGGAAACAAAACACCACCGAGCTTGCTTCTTCAGCTCCCAGTGTAAGCCCCCATGTCGGGCCTCTGTGGTAGTCTGTTGAGGAACCTTGGAGTGGTCCTCATTGCAGGGCTGCTTGGGCTAGCTAGCTACTTTCATAGATCATAGATAGACTCCGCAGATAAAGTGAATAGATGGGGCAGTCTGTTCTTGGAAAAGGAGCATGAAACAGTGATGAAGACTGATCAGTAGAAGAAGCAACACGTGCGCTCTCTACCAACTGACACTTAATTTTTTTTTAATACATGGTTTGTGTGTGTTACGTTGCTTATGCATATGCAAGGCAAGGAAATAAAACTTTGCAGCCAGTGAAAAACGAAATAAAGGAATGTAATTTCTTATGAGCCACATATGACGTCATATAACACGAATAATAGGCATCATATTGCAGTTTGAAAAATAGTCATGAAAATGTCTATATGAAAATAACACCAATACCATGACATCTGCCTTTCCTTCTTCTTGCGTCCATATGCATGCGTGATGCAGCCCATGCAAGCCTTATGTCTTACTGTTTAGTTTTTTACCTTCTTTTTATAGTCATCTGCTCACCAAGAAAGTTTATTTCTTCTTCTTCTTCCCCGTTTCTACATCTGAGCGGCCCGCAATCCTCCCCCATTAAAACGAGGGCGGATTCCTTCAGGACCTGAATAAAGTCTGTCTGTCTATCTATCTATCTATCTATCTATCTATCCTATCTATCTATCTATCTATCTATCTATCTATCTATCTATCTATCTATCTGTCTGTCTGTCTGTCTGTCTGTCTGTTTCTTTCCTTCTTCCGTCTTCTTTCTTTCTTCCTTCTTCTTCTTCTTCTTCAAAAGATGTTATCGGGTGGCAGCCGAGTGCATGTGTTGTGTTCTGTACTCTGCAGTCATAGCCTATGCCTCGCGCTCTTTTTCCAAGGTGGAACTGTACCAGCTAGCCTAACTTTCTGCTTCGACAACAGTTTTACTCATCTGCCGCGACTTTACTGTCGCTGTGGACCCAGGTGGAGACGCCTTCGATGCGAGGTGGGGGCAGTGACCAGGGCGACTCTGCGGGGCCCGAGGGGGACAGTGACCAGGGGGACTCGGACACTTCCCAGGAGGAAGACTCGACCTCTCTGCCGTCGTATGGCCATGACTCGGAGCCGGCCGACTTCACCACCAACGACAACATGAAGCCCGTCATCAAGCAAGAGTGAGTGAATGGCTCCTGTTTCTGGGCTGCTCAGTTAGTTGTGTGCAGTAGAACCCCAGCGACACGTTTTTCATGAGACCGTCTGAAGAAAACGTAAGAACCGATAAATGCGAGAAGTGGTGACCATCAAAAACTGAAAAAGAAATGAGCAGCTTTGAGCTACACAGTATTTCATTCCAATGCTGATACCAGAAAAAAATTGTGCAGTGTTGCCTGGAGCTTTTACTTAAGTGGAAAATTAGCTTTGTTACAGGAGGTGGAATTTTTAGCAGCCCTTAAGTTTCGTTAGCGTTTCTTGGGGAGAATCCTTGGCACCTTCATTTTTATTTCTGATGATGTCCTTCATGATTGACATTTGTCAGCACACCTCCTGAGTTCAGCAGACATGCTGGCACCCTGCAGGATCGGCGGCGGCAAGGAGGGGGTGTTCTTCTAAAGGAGGAGAGAAGGGCTTACGCATACTGCATATACACTGCACACACGCACAATTGCCATGTGCAACAAGCAAGTTTGAACACACTGGCTCGGTGGTTGGGCTCAGTGGGCAATCTCCTCGTTCAGATTTCGTTTGAAATACAGTTGTGCCATTTCAAGTGTAACACCTCTCATGTAGAGGAAGGGAAAGGTGCCACGTTTATGTGTGGCATTTTTTATACGGCTTGCCGTGTTGCCTTTTTTGGGACCAGGAACTCGCTATAATGTCACGCTCCAATAACCTTGCAGTGTGTGCAAAGCCAACTTTGCCGCTGTACGACAATGTGATGCAGCGAGGTGTGGGAGGGGATTGACTTTCGCAGGTCATAGCACATTTGCCCATAATGCATCTGTAGTGAATTACCGTATTTACTCGAATCCAACGCGCACCTTTTTTCCGATAAAACGGGTCTAAAAATGGTATGCTCGTTAGAATCGAGTGCGACGAACGACGCCGTTACCATGTTGCCGTCGGCATCAAAATGGCCGCCTCCTACACGCTTCGGCCACTGTCGAACGGTCACTGCCTAAAAAACGAACTAGCGCCGCGGCAGTCTTTGGCGCGCATAGTTTCTGTAGTTTCTATGTCGCTGCCGGTCCCCCGCGTAACGACGCCACGACGCACGTGATGCGTAGGCTGATGATACTCACCGCGCCGGCTTGGCCAATGCAGCCAACCGAAGTTGCTGTGTCGCCGATGCAATCTCCGAGACACCGAGCTGCACGAGATTTCGATAGCGTTTGTGGGTGGCCATACTGGGAGAATAGATGTTTCCCATCACCGCACGCAAAACGGCTCATCATCGCATTTCTCCCTCATCCGTGCTGTGCTCGAGCCTCTCAGTTGTGCGCGCTACATGACGTCCGAGGTTGCATAGCGGCAATCTCTGAGACCGCGCCCCGACCATGCTTAGGCTTAGCTGCGCCAGCCTGCGCAGCACGCATGGCAGCAGTGGCAGCGGGCATGAGGGAGCTGCGATAGAACGGAGGAATGCAGCACTGCGAGTAAATGATGTTACCGCCGCTAGCACGCAGCTACACCTGGCAACGTGCGGCAGTTTTATTGGGACGCAGGAGTTATGAATCGGTGCACCGAACGTCTTCGAGACTCCGCGGATGAAGTGAAGCAGGAAAGCCACAGCGCGGCTGCTCGCGGTACTGCAGGGGCTCGAACTTAGCAGTGCGTTTATTATGCGAGTGCATTCATTACATGAGTATGGCATTTGGTTTTATGTGTGTGAGAAGGTTGATTACTAAGGACTTTTTTTTGTGTGTGTGTGTAATGAAAAATGGGTACCCATTACAATCAATGTTTCACTTTTTTGTCGTGGGAAACAGGTGCGCGTTACAATCGAGGGCACGATAGAATCGAGCAAATACGATACGCACATGTCCAACGAGTACGAGTACTGGTATGATATCGAACATCTAAAATTACAAACCATCATTGTTAGCTTTGTATGAAGTTACTGAAGCATTAAGGCCTTGCAAAACAATGAATAACAATGTGTGCGAGTATTGTTATCGCCCCCTGAGGGCCCTGTCCCCTCGCCCACGTCATGCAAGTCTCCCAATTTTCAAAGTCCCTGCGTTAACAGGTACACACTGTGCATGGCTGCACTTCGATGATGGATTGAATGTTGATTTGTGCATTCATACCTGCAGGCGAATGCACGTAAGACAAATATAGTGAAAAGCGAGCCTTGTTTCCGCAAACATTGACACACACTCAAAATAAAGTTGGTTTCATTGCTGAAATTCTTTATTCTTTTGCCGTTTTTCAGAATGCCAAGTTCTCAGTGTGTGTCCAGCATGGAGCAAGATGACGACGGCTAAGGACGGTGCAGCGGTCGACGGCAAGTCCCGGTGGGTGAGAAGACAAAAAGAAGCGGAGCCGACCAAGTGTTGCTGACGTGGGGAGGATTTCGTTTCGCCACTGAAAAGAAGAAAAAAAAAAAGAGTTTTGAGAAAGTCCTTGGTAGACGTCGCGTGAGTGATTGCCGGCCATCGCCAGTCTTCTGCGGCGTACGGCACCAGAACGCTGAGCAAAAATAATGCCACAGCTGCAAGAATGAAGAACAAGGTGACGGCTCATCGCAGAGAAGCCGCGAGGGTCGCCGGAACGAGTTTTTTTGGTGCTGCCACTGGTGAAGGAAGTCATTTGTTGGATCGTCGTCATCATTGCCCCGCCCACCCCGAACGAGAGCGCTTGTGTGTGTTGAGTGACAAGGTGCATCGTTGTTGCATCCACCGCGTCTGACGTTGCCGTGCATGGCTGCGGCGCGTCATCTCGACTGGCAGGTGCCGGGAAGGGAACAAGTTTTCCACGGTCTCTACCTCACGATCGAAAAAAAAAAAATGAAGTGAATTGAAAAATGAATAAGGAAGAAAGTAGCAGAAAAAAGGTGGAAGGCAGGAGTGAAAATATCGGGTGTTTTTCTTCTTCCCTCTCTCTCTCTTTCTCATGTCTTCATTTTCTTGCGAACAAACGCCAAATTGAACATAGGTTTAGATTTAATGGGTTTCGGAGTACCTCATTCCTGTTGTTTTATTGCGTGTGATGCAGCGTGTTGGTGGTTCTCGTGATTGAGTGCTTGTGTTTCGTCGCGTCCTTTCATTCAGGCATAGCTTTCCCCTGGTTTCTGTCGAATTGCACTTGCTTGTTCATTTTCATCCCAGCAGTCCCGGTGCTTTTATTGTTTTAATATATTGTGTTTCTTTCCATCAGTGGTAACTTGGTTCGCAGTCATCGTGGGTTTAGTAGGCGCTGCAGCCGTCACCCTCCATTAATAGTTATCGAGCTGGTTAACCACTGTCATTGCAATCTTGCTATGTGATCTTCGTTTAGCGTTGCACTTTTTTTCCTTTTTTTTTTCATTTTTATAGGTGCCTGCGCATGTCTATGCGTTATTTCCCCGGTGCTGTTTCTTTTGAAGAGCTTTTATGAGTTGTTACTGCGGTTACTAAGTAGCCATAATATAATCATGGTCAAAGGAGTATTATTCTCTCTATGTTGACCAATGAGATCATTGCAAGGGATGTTAGTTGATTTCTCTCTTTTTTTCTTTTTGTCTGTTGTTTTTCAGGCGTCAAAGTGCACGCTAAATACTTGGTCTGTCCCGTTTGCTTGATGTGTGATGATCCTGTCTTGTTTAAAAACTTGGGTATCTTTTATAATCTTGCGCTCTTTTGGTTTGCTTGTTATACTTTATGAGGGGCGCGTTTTTCTTGTTTGTCAGCATGTCTGTCTTCATGATGGTCGTGCATCACTTGCAGCAAGAAACTCTGGAATATGAGGGCACTCGCAGAGAGAGACCACTCTTTTCTTGTTTTATAACATACAGCTCACTTTACACTATTGTGCAGGTCTGCTAAAACTGAGGCTATGTATGAACAGCAGTGGAATCGTGCGGGTTTTGTTCTTTTTGTTTGTTCGTTTCTTCATTCCCTCAGTACACGTCTTGGAACGCTAAGATCACCACAATTGCTCAGGTCTATATAAAAAAAAAAGAAAGAAAAGTAAAACGGGTCAGTTCTGCCGAACGACAACAAGACACTCGTGGGAGGGGAGACGAACAGACCTTTTAACTATATCTTTTTGTTAAGCATCCTTGTCACACCAACTGGTAGACCAACTTGAGGCCATCGAAAAACAAATGATTGAGGCTAGGTCCTTCCTTTATTATCATTATTTTTTATGATTATGAAGAGAGAACAGAGCAGGAATGGCGATTGGACGCTGAAACCTTCACCACCGTGTATTGTATTCCTTTTGAGCAATCCTGCCATTTTCTTTTTCTTTTTAAACATTTGTGCCTGTCAATATTTTGCATATTTCTCTAGTGTTTAGTACCTCCTTTGTTTCACACAATGTTTCACCTCCGAATATGTTTTCTTTTATAACTTTTTTTTTTTCATTTAAGCCCTACCTCACTGATTTTACGCGCTCAACTCGAGGATCCATTTTTCCCTTCCCACTCACGTGGCGCACTTCAGAGCGCCATGAAACGCGGAGCCGTCGTCACCGGGCGGCACGTTGCCATTCAGGGTTTTTTTCCCCTGTCACCTGACGTCGTTGCCGTATCAAGCTCAGGTGCGGCTCTGTGTGTGCATGTGTTGTTCTTTTCTCTTTTTTTTTTTTTTAAAGCATTGTTTTCTCTTACTTTGGTGCCTATACTGGTGGTGCTGGCAAAGACAGGAGTGATGCGATGTGGTGGAGTGTAGTGCGGTGAATCTCTTCACCATTTGAGAAGGCCGCGTCGCTTCACGAGACAGTGGTGTGCCGTTGGCAACGAAGAAGACAGTTTCCGAGTGGACTCTTTCTATATATATTTTTTTCTGTTTTTCTCATTCGCCCTGGCGCAAGACTAGTGATGCGTGGTGTCAGTGCGTGGCCTGTCGTTTGAGTGTGTATCTGGCTCCTAACGGCCTCCCCCCCCATGCCGTGATGGGGGAGCTTCGGAGGTGCAGATTGACGCACGACGTGAAGAGAAAAACGGAGGAAAGAACTCTCGAGAGAGGTGGCTACCCTGCGTTGCCCTTGCGTTCAGCAGGGAAGCCAGCAGTTTGTGCACATCTACTGCAATAGGAACTGCTACGAACCGCCATACACAGCGGGACGCACCGCTGTGCACGACGGATGAGGCGGTGGCCAGACAGGCCGTGCCGGTCGAGCCTGAAGGTTGCCGTCGTCGTAGCGCTGCCGGACTGCGACGTTTGATCACAATCATCGCAACGTGCTGAGTAGTGCATGCGTTTTTGTTGGTGCTATGGGGAAATGACAGTAAATGATGGAGCGTCGTGGGGGGGCAGAGGCCTAACGCCTCCCATGTTGTTTGCTCTACCTAGCTATGCCTGCCCTTAGCGTACACTTGTGTTCTCTTCTGCCGCACTTTGCGACTGAACATACGTGTCTATGTTTTGTCAAGTTGTTCCCTGTAATCACATTGGTGCACTAAATTCCCATTCCCCCCTTTTTTTTCTTTCATTGTCTGTATTTGCCTGCTACGAATCTTTATTTATACACCTCACGACGACCCTTTCCCAACCTTTCCCTTCTGTCGCTCACGTGGTTTTAAGTGTACATTGGCAAACACTTGGCCTTTATCCTTGACACAGACGTCATCTTCACACTCGGCCTTCTGCATTATATCCATTCATTTACATGCGTTGGTCAGCTGACCCATGGCTCCACTTTCCATTTTGTTTCTTAGCCAACTGCAGTTGCGTAAGCTTTCCTGTCTCAAAGCTTCCTTTGCACTTTTAAGTTAGGTAGCATCATTGCCACTGTTATAGTACCGCCAGCTTCCTTATATACCAGTCGATGAGGCAAGCTTGAAAACTTGTGAGGGAGACAGGCTGCTGCCTGCAACTGCAGCGCTCTACATTTGGATTCTTTAACGACGTCGCTTGAGCTAACAACGGGCCTTTTTGATAACATTGGAGTACATGTAGAGCAGATGGCAGTGTGGACGTACTTTAAATAAGTTAGCCATATCGCCAAGCAAACGAGGCAAGGTACAAGGCAAGGTAAATGTGTTGTTGGCAAGCAGAGCTGGCTTTCGTGTTTATTTCGTCTTTCCAGGCCTCATTGTTCACCGCCTTGGGTGTTGAATTCCCTTACACGTGGATGACACAGCTAATTGTCACAGCAATGGGAGCTTGCTAGGTTGTCCCATAAGTGTTCCCTGACTGCCTCTGTGTACTGCCTTGTAGTTCCAAACAAATGAAGAGCCACTGGCATATCATTTCTGAAAAGAAGCATAAAGGGAAACAGTGAAAGTACTGTTGTGTCACTGCCTTGTTGCATTGGCTTAGTTTGCACAAACACTGAATGGTGGCGTGCACAGACATATGCCCAATTGCAAACAGCGCTGCAGGTTTAAGGTCGTCGATTGTGCCCTGTTTGCTACTGGGAGCCACACATAAAGACTTCTCTTTGGCGGTCCTTCTGCGGCAGCATATACAGGCGCTTGCCTGTTGAGTGCTTAAGTGACGTCGTTGAAGCACTATGGCATAACTGCGCATTTCTTTAAGAGTCATCCTTGTCTTGCTGTCACCAAAACATGGCGTCACCTCAAAAATCAGTTTTGCTGGCATCTGCTGTTTTCTCGTTTGTCCCTTTCTTTTTGTCGGTCTTTTCTCCCCTCGGCTACGACGTCCGCTTTTGCCATTTCATTCGTGTGCGTTTAACAGCCCTCCCCCACTGTTTCAACTCAGACTACGGTGTTTTTTCCTGGCTGCGCTATTTTCCTGTCCACTCTTTGGCCTGGGTGGCGTGGGAACAGTCCGGCGCGTGCACGAGATTGGGGTCAGGACCGTGTCCTTCCGCCTTGGTCAGAGAGGAAGAAGTGCCAGTCGCCCTCCTCCCGCCACACATCGGCCATCCACCTGTTTCTTCCGGCCGTTTTTTGCACCGGTATATTGCCAGTGGTGCGTAGTTCTACGCTCCTGTGATGCGTCTCTTGTTTCCGTCACGAAAGTTCCTATATCTTCGCTGTTGCGCTAAGCTGGGCCGCGAGCACTTCTCACGCCCCTTTTCCCTCCTCCCGTTCTTCTGTGCATTGCTTTTCTTCAGGTCTCTGCACTTGCGCGGCTGTTGCTGTGTGCTTCTTGGAAACCAGTTTTTGGGGGTGCTTATAGCATTTCACTTTCGCTAGGCTTATCTGCGTTACAGTACTCGAGTTTTGATGGCTGCTCGTTCAGTTGTTGGTAACCGTGGTAGAACTGCGGCTCCTCGCTGCACATTTCTACCAGGAACTTTTGTTCTTGCATGCTGGCATTATGGCGTTTTCAGCATTTGGCATGCCAGACTTTGAAACCAATGTGGCAGTGTGCATACACATTAATCCCTAAAGTCGGTGAAGAAAGATGCTGCAGTTTTCATTTATTATGCCATTAAATGGTTTTAAAATGCCGACTTTTTACTCCTAGCTTGCTTTTTTAAGAAATCTCTCTGTTGTTGTGTAGGCAGATATGATTTTAGCTGTGGGACACTTCACGCACACCGTGAACTAGACACAACTGTGCATCAGGTACAAATGAACATGTTCTTTCATTTTTCATCCAGGCATTGTAATAGGTATTCACATTCGATTAAAGCGTCGGCAACAAGGAAAAATGCTTTGCCGTATATCTCAACAATGAGACGTTGCTCATTAAAACAGCATTTTTTTTTTTCATCGGATGTTGCTGACTATCCGTTCAGACATTTTGAGATGAAGTTGCCATGATGCATGCGACTTATTTTGCACATAGCAGACAATAAATAGGTTCCATCTGCACAAAGACTGTGCTTGAAAAGCGTAGGGTGTTATTTACAGTTCTGAAAGTGCGGGTTGCATGCAACTTTCAGCTTCATTCTTTAAAGGATTGACTGGCATTGCCCATGCATGTTCATTGTTCTGGCATTCCTGCGCTTGAAAGCTTTCCATTTTGCTCGAATTTCAAACTTCTTTTCAGCTCCTGTGTGGTTGCACGAACATTTCAGCATTGAGAACTCAATCGTGGCACCCGTTAGATCACACTTGCATTTCTCTGGTCTTTGTCCAACTTTTTCTTGGTCAGATGTTTCCTTTCTGCAGGCCCTAAGCTTAGAAAAAGAAAGCGGGGAGGAGTGAAAAGTGAGGGGGATGAAAGGGGAACGGGCAGTTGAGGAGAACATGAGAGAGAGAGGTGGTGGTGGCGGAGTGATGAAGGAGGCAGGAAAGGGCAGGCTTTGATTTGAAGCCATCGCCCGTGTTTGCGTCCATGTAGCATCGTCCTTTTTGCCTAGCATCTTTTTGCTCTCGTGGTGCGCACGACCGTTTCTCGTGTCCAGTGCTTGCAGCAGCGGCTCAAACATAGGTGCCTGTGTGCATGCTCTTTGTGTGGAGGACAAGTGGTGGGGGAGGATGTCCATGGATGAATGAAGCAGGGGAGACACCTGTGTGGAGTTATGGTAAGTGGTGCCCCCTTGTCTTCGCCCGTGATGGGCTGACGGACGTCCAGTGTGTGCGAAAGTTTTGGGTGGACGTCGCACCTCTTCTCGCTGGCCATTGCTCGTTCATATGATGTCTAGTGTTTGCCTTGTTCGTTATTATATCCACCCCCTTCTATGCGCCCCCCCTTTGACCCTCCATGTCTTGCAGCTTCCTCACATGCCCCTCTCTTCGCCGCCCCGATGGCAGTGTGTTGCGGATGAGTCATAGTGTAGTTGTCGTTTTTTGTCATATTGTATGTGTGTCCCTGGCGAGTTTTTCTCGGTATTCAGAGTGGCCGTTGTCCCAACCCGGTTTGCAATGTTTAGAATTGTGCTCCTGCCTGTTCTCGCGTCCCGTCACGATGGCCCGTTCTATAAGCAGGCCCGCTGCTTGTCATTTCCTTCTCAGTTGCTTTTACGTCACCTGCATCGGCTCGCTTCATTTCGCGTTCCCGGCATGCATTGCGGATGATCCGCGCCAACTGCGTTGCACGTCAACCTGTCGATCGTGCACCGCACTAGACAGAAGCAAACAGAAGCACTCTTCTAGCAAAAGAAGACTATAAGAGAATAACCATCGTCACCGTACTATCACCACAGCCTACATGCTTGCAGGCGTCGGTTACGGCCGACAGCCTCTCCAGGCTATCTTCATGTGGTCACACTCGTGCCAAAGGCAACAGCAGTACCTGACGGATTGAGACTTCGACCGGTGCCAGCGACATTGCATCGTGGGCCGGTCGGCCGCTGGCTTTTCAAGATCTGGTCAAAGAGATGTCGCTGCGGCTTCAAAAGAAAAAAAAAAGCAGCTTGTGGAGAGGCAATGGCGTGTGAAACAAAAAATGGTGTCTGTTGTTGATCAGTCGAAGAGGCAAAGAAAAAGAGAAAGGATAGCAAGGCAACCCTGCATTTCCAAAGATAGCCTTGTCATGATTGAGGCTTGCCTGGGTCAGTTTACGAGCTTGTTCCAAGCCATTTCTTCACGTCTCCGGTGTGGTGATTGCTGTAGCTGTGTCAGTTCTTGGTGTGAAAGATATTAATTTGTCCTGTGGGACTCTCTTTTGCTTGGCCTTTGTTGTTTCCCAAGGTTTCTCGAGGGCCTGATTTGGTGAAGCCTCAGAGAAAGCTGCAGGCTCGTTTTAAGGTCTGGTACGTGAAACCATCAAACATTCTGTAACGTCACCAGTGTCTGTCACGAGAGTGTGTTTTCTTTCTCGCTTCTTCTGTATAATGCCATTGGACCATTTCTTAACAAAAGCAGTGATAAAATGCCATCTCATGACGGACACTGACGCCGTGGCAGTGACGTAACAGATCGTTTGGCGGCTGCGTGAATTGAGTCTGACTCGTTCTTGCAGGTACTTTTTCTTTTCCTTCCCTTCGAGACTTTGTTTGTAGAAGAAGGGCGATCTCGAGTGTTTCGTGAAACACACCGTTGGGGAATGAGGAAAATAAATGGATATATAGATACGCATCTCAAAGTTTTGGACCATAACATACGTGTTGCTCACCCTGGCACTGCCTCTGCCAGGACACTGTCTTATCACCCGGTCTCATAGCTATAGCTGTCGAACGTCGTTTTCCATTGTAGCTTTCATCGTTCTTTAAGTGAGGGCTGGTGTTGCCTTTGGAGCATGACCAATGTGCGAGGTACGAAGAGCGTTTAGGGTGCCGTTGTGCGCCTGTGGTGAGTCGAAGCAGTGTTTGACGACGAGGGAACGTTGCACCGTTGTTCATTTATTTTTTTTTCGATTGCTCGTGCAACGGAAGCAGTGCCGGCAATGCTTTTCAGACAGCTCGTCATGTTAGACGCTCACAAAGCTCTCTCTCAGTTTCGTGTATAGTCAAGCAGCTATCTACTAAATAACGCTTTGCAGATAAGGCGTTTAACATTAAGCATGAGATTGCCACACGTGTAGTTGGTGTCTTTCCTCATTGAGGCAATGTTGAAGATGCCCTGAATTTTCAAGGAATTTCGAAGTGGTAACACTTATCTGTCGTCAAAGGCATTGTTGGCAAATCGAGCAACATTTCTAGGGATCTTTCCTTCTTTGCTTCCTTTTTTGCACGAAATTCAGTACGACACAACAAGACTTTTCTTGACACTGCGTCATGTCATTTGGCCTTTTCCGTGGCACCCTTAATAGATTGCTAATGCAGTTTCTGACTTGCAGGTATCTCCGTTAAGTAAGTCCAATATTCATTGCACACTGGTACCGGCGACAAGGACTACTTCACTAACGCATTTCACTGTTTTGAAAACTGACAAAAGTAGACAAGTTGGCATCCTAAATATTAGTAATGCTACATGACGAGCTGGCCAAGATGTGCATTGCTGGCAGAAGGCGGGTTGTTCATTTTTTTTTTCTCCATTCTCGAAGTAGTTCATGTATCCTCTTGAATGTGTAAAAGATTTTACAGTGTCCTCGTTAGCTTTTTGTTTGCCGTTTGAAGAGTAGTTTGTTTTTCGTAATGTTTTCTTGCCCTATCCCGGTGTATGGTTTAGTCGAATGCTTCACCCCAGCCCCTTTCCAAGCCCCCATCTACCATCTTGTATCCTTCGTTTTACCTGGTGAGCGTGTTTTTTTTTTCTGCTTACAAATACGAGATATATATATATTATACATACAGAAAAAAAAATCACATGCGCGTGAGTACAGTCTATATATAAATATATACACATATATATGTATACATAATTCCTCGGTGCCTCGGAAATGCACATTGTCTACCTCCCAGTAAAACAGGTCCATGTGTGTCAGGTTTCAAGCATTAAAAAGAAAAAAAAAAGCTGTGAAAGTGTTATACAGAAGTGGTCTTAAGTTAAACGGCAAGAGAGTCAGTCAAGTCTAGACGGTGTACAAGAGTTCCAAAGGAAAAAAAAAAAAGCATCAGGAAGTGTGGCTTTCTTGAAATGCCCCCTCTGTGTCGAACCCATGTGTGTGAAAGGGTGAAAAAAAAGGAGCGACAAGATTTTTTGATTGCTGTGTTAGAATTTAAAAAACATGAAAAGTTTGTGCCTTAGGTTGGTGGGGAAGTTTGTTATTTGAGAGCATTTTTTGAATGGTCATTTGTTGTATAAAACAGGCAAGAAATTTGTGAGCGAAATCCTAGAACAGTGTAGTATTTGTGTAACGGCGAAGTGAATAAGTGCGAGATACGTAGAGTTTTGTTTTTTCGCGAGCGCTTTTCAGCTTAAAGGTTAGTGGTTTCCCGATTGGCGTCAGGGCTGCCGTTGAAGCCCACTGCAGAGCTGTTTGGAGCTTCTGGTGGTTTGCTAAGAAGGGTTCATGAAGGGGCAGTGCTTTGCAGGGAAACGACATACCACATCCTTCATTCTAAGCATTATTGCTCTTTTGGCAAAATGATAACTCTTCACGTTCAACGCGGCATCATGCAGTTACTTTGTGTGATTTCGGACGCTGCTTATATATGTAAGCAAACTTCAGGCAGCATGAAAGGCTTGTTTTCAACGAAGTGCAGGTTCGGAGAAGCCTGCCGAAAGCTACAAAAGCAGTGGGCGTGTGATTGCAGCTGTTTGTGGGGATCGTTACAGCCCACAAGAAATTCTCGTACAGTGCGACGGATGTACGTCGATGTGATGCTTTTGCAGTACTTCTGAAAATTTCTGAGGCACTGGCCACGTGATAGGACTTGTCGTTATGCCCCATATTAGAACTTTCACTGCTCAAAGAAAGGCGGACTCTGATGGTGCTGCTTGCTCCTGTGAGCCTCAGAGCATGGGGCATGATGTGGAATACCCATCACAGCATCCATTAACAGCCCTAATAACCTGCAGAGTGGCTTTAGAAGGTTTGACTAAAGCTGCACATGCTGTACGATACCTGCCTGCGAGGACGTGATGCCCCCCTGTGGTGATAATAGCAGACTGTTGTGACGTTTTTCATAATGGCAACCTCTGAAATTTTGAAAACGTTACAGGGCATGCACTTGCAGTGTTCCCAGTCAGAGTTTTGGGTGTCATGCAAGTTCACGGATGAGGCTGTTGTTGGGTTCCTGCTGCACATTTGCGCACCGTGGGAAGTGTCCCTGTTTAGCACTGCTCCGGCTCCAAACACTTGAAGTAGGACAACTCAAAAGGTACATAGCGACCGTTACAAATTGAGCGTAGAAACGGTACTAATTGTAGTACTAAAAAGTTGAAGTGTGCAAGAAATGAGAAAAAAAACCATTTGGTGGCTTGTCTTGCAACGGATGAGATCAGCAGTGCATGGAGAGAGAAAAAAAAAAAAAGAAAGCTGCGTGAAATAAAAAGAAAAACTCTATTTTTGTTGAATAGGATTACACTTAAGTACGAATATATACATATTTTGTTAGAGGAAGCTTTTTCATATTAGATGTGGGTCTCGTTGTATAGCTTGCATCTGTGCGCATGTTATACGACTCGACATCGTTCTGTACACAACCGCTGTCATAAGAAAGTGTGAAACTTTGTGCGCGGCAGTTCTGTGCCGCCTTTCCTCAACCTGTGTATTTCTTGCTTTATTTACGTGCCCTGAACTGTATTTTCAAGGCTACATTTTCTTCGGTTTCTTTTTTTTTTCTTTGTCTCAGGAAGTAATGAATGACTCTATGTGCTTCATTTACATGTATGACATTGCAGGAATGTTTTGTACATTATAAAAATAGCATTCTGGCAGCATTCTTGCAAATGGTCCCTTCTTAAAGTGACATGTTGGATAGGTTTTTTTTAAAAAGAAGTTAGTCAAATAAATCTCTTCAGAAGGTTGCAGAGCCTCACCACTGTTGTACGGAAAGAATCCGTTTTTTTTAAACCAATCGTTATGTCCGCTTTTGACCGGCCCTGTTTCCATACACAATATTGTACTTTTGGCCAAGGTGAAACCATTTGAATGATAAGCATCAAATGTTAACGACTGTAAGATTACCTTCAGCAGTCTGACATCTCCGGGGATATGTAAGTTCAAGCTTTTAACATTTATGTTGGTCGTAAAATAGTTTACAGTCTAGCATATTGCTTGTACAGTGATATGTGCCGCTGTGCATTCATGTACGTTGGACCACCGTCCCATCCCATCTAGGCCTGCGTTGTTAATTACGTTAACTTAAGCACAATGTCATGGTTAATTATTGGAGCAACAAAATACTTTCTTTTTTTCTGTACATTCATATTCATTTCTTTCTATCTTATGCAATTGAAGCGCGGTTTGAACATGTTAGTGTAGAGATTACGTGATTTGCTCATTTTAAAACTGCAGGCCTGTCAGTGAATAAAACTCGGAAAACATGAATACTTTTGTTTTTCTTCTTACGGGGAAAGAGGCTTCGTCTAGTAGGACCTGTCCGTAAAAGGACGGACACCTCTTTTCGTGTACCAGCAAATGTGCAAACCTTCTGGAATGATTTTAGTGCAATAACGCCGTGAGCACAGTCTGTCCACAGGTGGCTTTATGTAGGGGCTTTCAATGCTGTGTCTCTTCTTTTTCTTTTTTTTTTGTCTGTGTCATGTTTTCACGGTGGCACCTCTTACATAAAATGTGTGCATATTAGATTAGCACAAGGAGTTGCAAAAGCTGCACTAGTATAGATTCTGTGCAATTTTCATGACCAGCACATTGGCCGTTGGCACTTGATTAGTGGTACAAAATGTTACTCCACATCACTTTCTGTAAAATTCAGAGCCATGTAATTAATTCATCAGGATTACACAGTACTGTGAAAAATTTCTGCGACCACTGTATGGTCAGCGCTGCTGGTGTGTTGTTGCAGTGTGAATGGCATTCGCAAACCTTCTGATACAGTTGATGTCCTGATGTATTTTAACATTTTTTTCACTTTCACGGGTATGTTTCTTTGACGGTGAAACACTAGGGGACCCTGCGTTTGTGAACACCATTTGCCTGCTTAGCTTTTCCCACAGTCCCTGACTTCTACTTCTGAAGTCACGGCCAGGCCAATTGAGGCGTAATTTTCAGATGGCAGTGAGCAAATTCCAACAGATATTTGCATCTGGGGTTAGCAAACCCAGGTGGCAATGAAAGCCTTTTTCATATATATAATTTTGCAGGTACTCGATACACTTGTGACGTGAGCAGTGGGCGCTGTCAGAAGTGTGACGGCATTCACAGCGTTCTGTGGTCCCCTACCGTCACGGTCACTCACATGACTTTCAGGGAATAAAACTGTCGCTCAGGCATTCTTTGTGTAATACTTTGCAGACCAACGATGTCAACGTCTTTTTTTTTTTTTTTCGTGATTGCAGTGTTTGCGTGAAATGAAACAGAAAAAAAATGTGTCACACGTACCAGGATCAAGCCGTACCTTCACCTCCCTGAACAATACTTGCCCGTGCACTCGTGTTCTTGAAAGAGAAAAGATATATATATATATTGTGTGTGCTTGTGCATTTGTGTGCAGTGTCAGCTTCGAGTTGAGAGGCCTTTCTTGGGGTGCACTGTTTTTTCAGACATTTGGCTTATTGTGTATGTGTGTTGTCCACATGCCCCGATTCGCTGTCAACATGGGTATCATTCGCTGTCTTCTCTTGGAAGTTGATGGTAGCAGAATTCAGGATTGCTATTCCGTACGATGTTGCACGCAAAAGCAACGCATTCTATATCTTTGGAGATGTGTGTACTTTGTATTGTACTTTTTTTTTTTTTTCTGTTTACACCACGACATCGAAGCCATTCCGCATGAATTCATCTAGCGCGTAAATCGTACGCTTACCTTTGCTGGAAGAAATGGGAGTTTACCGTCATACATGCTGGAACTTTTGTCAATTTTTTGGCTTATACCTGGCCGTCTATAGACAGTTGTGACTGTTGGTATATAATCATAATCTGTTAATAGTGATCATGTTGATAGCTAAACAAATTTGCTGCGCGAGATGAATTGTCATCGAACAGTTTGTTTCTACTTGAACCCCGCTACCTCACGTTTTTATTTATCATTTTTTTTTGTTTTTATTTGTGTGTGGCCCTGATCTTGTAAGCCCCCTGCAAAATCACCATTTTTATTGGCCACTATGGGAGCCAGCCACGAATTTTGCCTTAATTCGTTCATAGGTACATCACTATGTATATGAGCGTAGGTTTCTATGAACATTCGTTACTCAATGTTCTGACCTGGTTTCACAAATTTAACGTAATGCTGCATCAGTATCAGATAATACAAGCTGGCTTAGTTTTACAGTAACATATTACAGGTTTCACATTTGATTTTGCTTGCTGTTCGGAAGATAGTCATACCAGCAAACACCTTTTTGATAGCACAAATATCTGGAAGGGCTGGTTTCATTTTTCCTTTTTTTTTTTTTTTTGGTAAGCTAACCACCTGGAAACCAGTCGTGTTAGCTTAACACATTTTTTTCAAAATCCTTTTACCATTGTTGCACTTACATGCTTGAAAAATAAAAAAAGAGCACTTATGAAATTTGACATATATCGAGTGTAACATGTACAATAAGAACTCTGAAGCTTCAAGTATATGAGCAAGGCCTTGGGCATTTGCTTGAGGTCATCTAGAGCTTTCGCAAATGTTCACTTGGAACCAACGTTGTACAATACACAGGCACAATCATGTATAATCATCTGAATATATGGGCACTCCTTCTCCTGTTCATTAGTTCTTTCACTGACTGGTTCATTCCTGTTCATTACGGGTCCCTGGGCAAGGCCTAGTCGTCTTTAGGCTTTGGCCCTGATAATCCCGAACCAAGGGATAAAGAACACAATTTTTTTTTTCCCCTGTAACAGCTGCTGGAAGCAGAATTGCTAACAGTTCGTAGATTGTCGTGTTGCACTGTCTACTGTCAAAACAGTGCATTGGTTAAGTTTGCTCGTTTAAGCTTTTGATGAACGGCCACCGCCACGTCTGTTTGTAGTCCATACATTGTCCGCTTTGTTTTCAATGCCGCTGATGCTGGTGTGCCGGCAACAGCCAGGGTGTTCCAGCCACTGCAGCTGCGAAGCTTTGTCATGTAGCAAGCCGCCATGCTGGTGACACAGATAACAAATGATTTCATGGTGCCGTCTGTGGGTATCGTTAATTGTTAAAGCCGGGGCAGTAGCTTGCCCAGTCATGTCGCTAAGCGAGCAGCACATCTTTCGGCCTGCAGGCTCTCCCACAAAGTCTCTGCAAACGGCTGTCAACTTCAAGGAAGAAGTTTCGGAGCTGCTGTGGCCAAGAAAACCCTGCAACCCTGTAGTTGAATTGAAGATACGCGGGGAAAAAAATGTGTTGACACTCCTTCACTCTTTTGACATGCTTGAGTCGTCGCGATGACTTCAGTATTTACAGTTCCTATAAGAGTTTTTCCCACGGCTCGCTCGAACATTGCGCGTAGTTTTTATTCTTAGGCTCGACATAGCGGTGTTAATTGCTGTACTACACGATGGCGTAACGACAAGTACAAAAAACGCATCTCAGCCTTTCTCTCTCTCTCTCGCTCTCTCTCCCCCAATCTGTCGATCCCCATATGAGTGAATGTGGGCTTTGGTAGCTGCTGCTGCTGCTTTTGCGATGTTGTTTCTGGTGTGACGATGAAATCACTTTAAAAGAGCGAAGAAGGTGCGGTACCACTATACCCTGTGTACTATATAAACACGGCGGGAGAATTGTTGCTTGCTTCTTGTGACGGACGTCCCTGCAATAACAGGCTGAGGCTGGACATGACATGCAAAATTGAGTGCTTTTTCTTCTTTCTCGTCTTCTAGGAGAAAACTTGAAACAACTGCAGCGCTGCGTTCTGTAGGATTGCTGTGATTTTGTAGCAGACATGTATAGAGGCAGACGTACCAGCTAAGAAAAAAAAAAAATCATCTGCTGCACGAATATTGTCTCCAGCAGTTATTGCTATATTGCAGGCGGATTGACATTATCTGCTCTAGCGTCTAGTGCCTCTGAGGAAGTGCTCCGTTGTTCATCGATTAGACACTGTATCGGCCATTGCAGCCGTGTCTAACCACAACACGGAAGTTCGTTCTTGCTGTGCAAGCCAAGAAAGCTTATGAATCTTTCTCTGCTTATCACTAAGGGATCAGTGTAGCGTTTGCTTTCAGTCACAAAAGGCATGTAGCTCTGGACAGCCTTTTTGCCGGAACGTCTTTAATAGATGCCAGATGTGGTATACAGTTTTCAGGTTACGTATAAGCTGTGACGTCATAGGTGCCGGTGCTGTTGTCGCTAAAGTCGCTACGTTTGGCCTCCACTACGAGTCGCTGCACGTCGAGCTTGTCGATAATGTACGCCAAAGAGGAATTGCGAGTCTTAGCGTTTAGGGACAAACACATTTAACGTGCCGTCCAATCACGACTGCAGCAGGCTTTTTAGCAATCCTACTGTAGCTACACGATTGATGCCTACATCATGGCTGATTGTGTGATGTCACAGCCGGAGCATCTTCGAGACCTACTGTCTTATAAAGAGGTAGCCCTTGTATCCCTGGCAGTCTTTTTTTGCTAATGGCCAAGCGAGTGTTCAGTCGTCCTTACTTTTTTACATCTTCGTCGAGTGAATTTTTAGATTGCGGACAAACTGTTCAGCCTCAGCCTGGCCTTGCGGTGCTATATGTGTTTCGTCCGTGTCGACCTCGACACGGACGATGCGGAGTTGTCTCTTTAACGCAGTGTGTTGGTTTGTACATGTGCTGCCATTTCAGCGGCGTGCGTTCTTACAGGCTGGCCGTCTTATGGAGCAAGGCCAGGAGTTTTTTGCATATGATGTGGCGTGCATGTGTGAGTGTGTGTAGACGTTTCAGTGCCAGCAAAACTTCAAAAAATATGACAAAAAAAAGATGGTGGTGTACACTGTGTAGTTTTTTCTGTAGCCTCTTTTTTTTTTCCTTCATTTTGTAATGCGTGTACTGGAAACTTAATAAAATTTTTAGTTTGGTAAGTAACTACACAATCTTCTTTGTCATTGTTTTACCTCATTCTTCGAGGAGGGAGGGGGGAGGATATTTGCCACAGACAGCTCAGAAGAGAGCTGGTACTGCTCGAACAAATAGTGATCGAAAGATTCACTGCTAGATTGGGAATATGAAAGTGACATTTCACTCGGTGAACGGGCATTGTGTGCAAGTATATGGTCTGAGCCAAGGCCTTGGCATGAGCTATGCGTTTTGTGAACATAGATTCTGAGAGCCCATGCAACGGCACGCGACCGCGCTGTCTACACTCGTGTTTCAGTAGTTCCGTGCAGCACTGTGGAAGCCACAGGCATCTTTGGCCAATCAGGAGGGCGAACGCATGTTAAACGTGTCCTTCCGCGCCGTGGCATTGGTGAGCGCTGCAGTGTTAGCGGCAGCCTTGGAACAAGGGTGTGGAGCCACTGTTGGCAGGAGCGGCTTGCAGGTGCGTGTCCTACTGGGATTGCGTCTCCTCGCAAAGCTTTGGCTCTACTGCACGGAACTATAGTCTGTTTCAGTAGTTCCGTGCAGCAGAGCCCAGGCTACGAAGCCATCGAGCACAGAATTCTTCCGAAGCGAGACGAAATGCCATTGTTCGGACACGCACGCCTCGCTTCATCTTCCTCCTTTCAGAGCTGCAGGTGCCACTCCAGCGCTCGCCATTGGCAGATGACAAGCCGCGGAAGGACACGTTTACCATGTGTTCGTCCTCCGGATTGGCCGAAGAGGGCTGAAGCTTCCACAGCGCTGCACGAAACTTCCGAAACATACTATATAGTGAAACGCAGTATCGTAATGCTGGCGCAGCAAAGCGAAGGCGCAGCAAGTGCGGTCGCGTAGCCAGCAGCGGGAGCTGCGCGGTCGTAACGGCTAGGGAGCCTACATGGCCATGCTTGCCAGGAAAGGCCCCTGTACAACGACGTTTTTTTTACGGTCGCACGACGTCAATCTTGTTTGCTTCTGCGATTGGCTGGCGGAGTAACACAGACCCGAGCTATAGTGTACCCGAGCGATCCGTTTTCCTTTGTTGCTAACTGCTGTCATTTTTCTTTTCTTTTTTCTTTTGTGTGTGTGTCGGCGAGTAGGGCGTCCCGCCACATGGTTACGTAAAAAGAAACATGAGCCGGTGGTCCTTGTCCAAAATTGGTGCATGGGCTCTCAGCGCGCAATATCTATGTTCACAAAACGCATAGCTCAGACCAAGGCCTTGGCTCAGGCCATATGCTTGCACATAACGCCTATTCACTGAGTGAAATGTCACTTGTTCCCAGTCTAGCAGTGAATCTTGATGGTCCAAAATTGCCCTCTTCAGAGCGAGCGCTCGAACACGAATTGCGTCCACCCGTTAATTTTGTGTATGAGCCGCAGTGGGCTGGTGCACGCAATAGCTGCCAGAAGTGCACAAGATATTCTCAACTCTTTTAATTAGCGGCGCAACAACATCGCGTATGGGACTTCGACGATAGAATTTGAAACTCAAAACACAACCCCCGCCCAGCTCGCAAAATATCATCCCCATGATATATATACATATATGCGACGTCCAACATCATTACCTTGGTTCAACTCCGTGGTACTTGTGCATATTTAGGACCGAGGATAATAACCTCTTGCAACATGGTTCGCCAAGCACACGCGACGCTTCCGGCACGACCAAAACAAAACGTATCGCTACGCGCACCCAGAATCTTCTCGACAGGACGGGACAGGATGGGTCCTGTTACGTCGTACATCCTCCCAGAACTTGCAGTAAGCCTCGCGGTACGCACACCCGACACTTTCGTTCACATCCAGCACGAGATGTTGCTTGAGAGAGTCCGTGCGCAGTGGCCAATGGGTCGATTCCGGCGATCCGTCTCCTGACAGGTTCGGGTTCCTGGATGCAGCATGACGTCATGTGATCGGTCAGTTATAATTCGCAGATCTTTCTCCGGTCGAATTAAACGAATCTTTCATAACAGACCTTTTTTTTTTTTTCATAGTTGTAAAGCTAGCTTCCCTGTGACGCAGTTTGCACAATCAATGGCGGCGCAGTCAACCCTTCCAATGGACTATACAAGAATAGTTCGCTTGCATTTGGGCGTGCAAAAAGAAAAATTCAGTCCTTTTGATGCACAAAAACGACGCACATGCACAAAAAACTATGTGCAGCTCAAACGAATTGTCAGCATTTGAATCGAGACAGTTTCCGCCACTAGTTGGGCAGAAACCGTGCACTACCTGGGTGCTTATACCTAAAATCTCTAGATATTTCTTCCGTTTTTCGAAGTAGCGAAAAGCTTTGATGGTGCCGCTGGCGCATCTGATTGGTCGGCGTTGCTTTTGGCAGCCGTGTTCTTCCTAAAACTGTTACTTGAATGCTGCAGCGAGAGAGCGTCAAAGAAAGTTGCGCGTTTCAGTAGGCGTTTCATTACATATGACACGTCCATCATATTTCGATAGGAACACGTATGTTGACGGCCGGACGTTATGTACACGCGCGTGCTCCGCTCCGCGTGTTTAGGAAGAACATGGCTGCCGACGCGGGCTTTGAGCGAGAGGGCGCCGGGAGAGGAAGTAGTTGTCGCTACTTAAAAAAAACGGAAAAATATCTAGGGACTTATACCGTAAAACGGAATACCATTCCCTCTTGGTCCTCTTTGACTCGTCAGTTCTGCTTGTCAAGGCAGGGCTTGCCAATCAGGGAATTGAGATTGGTCGGGGATTGGTCAATCCTGCCTTTCAAGACAGAATTCACCAAGGAAGGACCAGCACGGTATGCTATTCCGTGGTACGGTACAGGCCCCCTGTTACGGCATGCATATATACCAACAAGCCCACCCATTCCTTCGAGATGTGCAGTACAGGGAAGCAGACTTGCAAATCATGAAAAGGGTCCCTACCAAAACCACCACTACTGCCACGACAACACGCTTGGTAAATGAGAAAACAGGCGAAAAGAAAATGCGATCAAGTGGCGACACCACTCTGAGATTCCCGCACTGATACGCATGACGTCATATATTTCTGACGGCGTTTCCAAACGCCTACATTATACATAATTATGTGTTAAAAAGACATGCGTGTTTTATCCATTTTTATCACGCAAATGCGGTAAGAATCATAAAAACAGAAGTGGGCTTCGTGCGAGTTACGGCGCTAAATTAAAAAATAAAACATTCACCTTCATTTTCTTTTTAAACATATCACATTTAAACAGAGCTCTTGAGAATTCGCTTATCAGTCTGAACTGAACCACTTAGTGTCCCTTTAAAAGGGACACGAGTGAAAAACAATTTGCCTCGTACGCTTCCTACGAAACGTAAAACACCTAGAAAGGTCTAGAAATGGCTACGAATAAAGTACGGACGTCGTGGTCTGCGAGAAGACAAAGGATCGAAAGGCCTTTCGTTTGCACTTTTGAGCATCCAACCGTGGTGTCACCAGAGCCCATACTAATCAATCAAGTTCAAAACGTTTACCTCAGTACATTCTTTAGACGTTATTTCTAAAAACGCGAAAAGAAATATGAAAATGGCATGTTAAAAATGCAGTGACTGTCGGGTGAAAAAGAAACGAAAAGATGCTACAGGCCACAAAACCGGAATGATTATATACCGCTACATTGTGGACGAATAACTATAGCTGAAAGTTTTCTTAGCAACGCTCAGAAAACTTGCAACTAGTCCGCAACCTAGCATGTCAATGTAACCAAGCCAACTCGCCCAGTTTTCTGCAGTAATCTCTTGGTTACTTACACCCGGTAACCCTAAGTGTCCTATTTCGTAATATCGAAGTTCAGCAGCAATCGCAGTCTGACACGAAAATTTAACACGCGGTGCATACGAGAAGGGGCGTTGGGAAATGTGTATAGGCTGACACGCATACACACCCGGTCTTTGCGAAGTTAGCCCAGTACCGCATGAGTCGACGGCTCAAGTTCTTGTCTTCTTCGCTGTAGCTGTACGTGTCGTTGAGCGGCACGCCGAACACGAAAGCCAGCTCCTCGCCGTGAATTACGCCCATCCACTCAGGCCACGGATTCCACGAAGACCTGTGCGCGAACACGTACCCGTACACCGGTATCCCTGCTCGCGCGAGGACGTCCGCCCACTGAGTGACGGGACACGTGAAGTGGTAATCACCTACGATCGAGTCCAGGGCCTTCAGCATCTCCGCCGACGTCGACGGAATCTTGCCCCCCGTGTACATATTCATGATCTCGGAGATGGGCGTGGTTCTCAGCGACGGGTCCAACGATTCCAAGGCAGCCGTGAAGTTCTCTTTCGTGACTTCGGGACACTCTTCTGTCACCGGGAGACCGAAAAAGTACTGCACGAACCAAGAACCTTCGTTAAGGTTGGAACCAAGCATGACGCTGATGTTCCTCGCGAACGAACCCTTGTCAATCAACGCCTGCGGTGTATCTGGAAGGAAAATGCCGTCCACGACGGGAACGAACGGAAAGTCGACAATCCCGCCGTTGTTCGTTTCTTTGTGCACGATCTCTTCGGGATTCTTGCGTCGGAGGCAATCCAACGTGTCTTGGTCCAGGCCCTCCGGACATCCCAAAGCAGTTGCGAGCCTCTCGGCCTCCTTTCGAGCTGCGTCGGTGTCCCGGAAGCCCCAAGGCGCCGTGGGAGAGCCGCTTTGAAGTATGACCCTGTGAAAGAGTGGCTTCGAGAGCGGCGACAAGACGTGCAATCCCACGCTGACGGCCCCGGCGCTTTCGCCGAACAGCGTCACTCGGTTCGGGTCGCCTCCGAAGCAGGCGATGTTCTCCTGGACCCACCTGAGAGCCAGGTACTGATCGTGGAGCCCGGCGTTGCCGGGCAGCGTCTTGTTGCCGAACGACAGGAACCCGAGAGAGGCGACGCGATAGTTCATCGAAACCACGATGACGTCTTCCTCCGAGACCAGCGTCTGCGCGTCGTACACGTCCAGCGTCGAGCTGCCGCTGTAGAAGCCGCCGCCGTAGATCCAGACGAGGACGGCCAGCGGTGGTTCGGCGGTCGACGGTTCGCCGGGCGTCCAGACGTTGAGCTTGAGGCAGTCCTCGCTCATTTCCGTGTTGGCGTTCCACACGGTGCTGCCGCTGAAGTTCCCGTAGAACGTGTCCAACACTTGAACGCAAGATTCGGGCTTCACTGTGGCGTCGAAGACGTCCGTCCACGGTTCCTCGATACTTTCGGCGCGGTCGAACCTGCGCTGACCCGTGGGAGGCCTCGCGTACGGTATTCCGTAAAAGACGCCGACTGTCTTTCCCAGGGGCGACCGCGCGACGAATCCCCTGACCGGACCGTTAGCCGTCTCTACTACCACGGTTTCCACCGGGTCTTCTTGTTCTTGATCTTCGACACGATTCGACGCGTTGTCCTCGGGCTCGCTCGAGAGGCATCGCAGGACGACGCCACCGCACACAAGTAGCGTGAGCAGGGTGAGCTGACAGGGCAGCGAATTTTCGTGAAGCATCTCTTGTTCCTGCAAGCAGTCATATATAGAACAGATGAAGATAGGGTGGCAACATTCCTTTTAATCGCGTGAATTTACAAAGCACGGCCAGTTAGAACGAATTTCGAAACTATGGATTTGCACTGGCCTTGAGACAAGCACCTTCAAACAAAGCATGTACACGTGCAACGAATTTCGAAACTATGGATAGCATTAGCTTTGAAGTGCTAATCATGGCAATTGTGAATCGTGGAAGGGAAATACGTTGTTTTCTGCAGCCTTGAGCGTGGCTCATGTGCACGTGGAAGAGGGGGAGAGGAATGAAATAAGGGAAAGGAGAGGAACTCCATAACTGTGGTGGCGGCGCAGTGGTGAAGGGTGCTTGAACTCGGACCCGAACGACGCGGTTTCATACCTGACCGCGCCGATGGCACTTCGAAGGTGACGAAATGCTATAGGCCCATGTACTGTGCGATCCCAGTGTGCGTTGAAGAACCCTATGGTGGTCAAATTTTGAAACAATTGAACGCCGTCGAACTTACCGCCACATGCATTGTCGTTCGGTATGCCCTTTTCTCTTTATGTTTCTCGCTCATTCGAAACAGTCAAGAAAACTTTATTCCATTTTTATTTCTTTATAACTTGAGTTATGCTATATATAGATGGCTACAGCTGTAAGTATTGCGCAACAGATCGGCTGGCTGTCTTGAATGGCGTCTGACATGTTGATGACGTATTATTGATGTGGTGACCAAAACTGCGGAGTTGAGCTCAAGAGGACGAATGAAAATGGAGGTAAGCAGAAAAACCATTATAAAATAGTGATAATTGTTAACATTAGCCTTCGCTCTTAGCCTTCATTAGCCTAGTGTTAGCTTTCGCTAATAATACATGAATATAGCGTTAGGATTGGCAGATTTTTTTTTTTTTCACGAATGATTTCTGCGTCCGAGTTTTTTATCAATACGGGTCTTAGCACATTTTGTAACAGAAAGACGAAAGAGGGCTGTAGTGCGTACAGAATAACATTTGAATAAAGTTGCAGGACTTACGCGTTTATAACTGCGCACAGTCAGCGAGCTGTATAGCGTGCTCCTTTGCTCCCTTCTGTGGAATGATGCGACCGTTAAAAGATCGGCCGCCGAGGTAAACAATCCTTGTAAAGGCCAACAAGAAGCAGCCGGTCCTTTTCTTGTTAGACAGGCATACATAAACATACACTGCTTTGTCTTCGTTCGTCTCTGTCGGATCATACGGGCGGCAGCGCAGAAAAAGTCAAGCCACTTTTCATGAAGTTCACTACAACAGACACCTCCCACATAGCAGCACGGCATGAAATGGGAAGCACCTTCTGTTGTTGCGTACCTTTTACGCGGTGATATATGTGAGCCGTACGTGTATGCGCTGTCACTTCGCGAGAATTGCGGCTCCACTGTTTGATCCGCAGCAGGCCCCGAGGCCCGGCCGCCCAACATGACCTAGACAATTGGATACACGGAAGGCTTCACCGCTCACTCAACACCTTCTGCACGAAGCTTACATTTGTTCGTGTATTTCTGACACGCATCGACCTGTGTAATAAGAAGAAAAAGCTTTCGCAATTCAAAAAAGGAGCCAGGCCTGCGCGGAACTGCAGGATAGTGACAGCGTAGTTGGAGGAGCGACGTTCTTTAATTGTGTACTTCTTTTGATGGGCAGGAGCGTATGTATAGCACACCCCAGCACAATATGGCTTCTATTTCTTAAAGTGACGCCAGTATGAATCATCCCACCATAAAACTAAAAGGCCAGAACACGAATGACGTCATGTTCCGTGTCAAAATGACCTTTCGTGCTTATCCTTTCAGATGCACCTATATAGGTGTTACACCGAGGTATACTGCTTCGTCGAGTACGCAACATCCCAGTGAAAGGGGCGTTACGCACACTCATGCGCAACACCCGAATATGGAGATGCGCTGTACACCCTCGTAATTTTTCGTGAGGGTGTCATTCCTTCTCGCACAAACCTGGCAAGAGATCATGAATAGTAAGTTGCACTCGTGAAAGGGAACGAACAGAAGTATGCTATTCGTGTCAAGCTGTACATGATTATGCCACCACAAACTTACATTAGTAAATTTTAATCATATCAAGGTGCATAGTTTGTGGGTTATAGTCAAGTTTACTAAAGCCTTTCTCTCAAGGTTGATTATTATTATTATTATTATTCACTACACTTTCTGGTTTTCTCAATCTGCAGAAACGACAAATGGCGCAGTTCAATGCGCGTATTGCGGTTCATAGAGCTCCGCTGAGATAACCAAATCAACACATGGCTATAAGATTACCCCCGAGCAGCCCTTCTTAACATTTCAGACGGAAAAATGCCATGATTAGCTGAAGCCCGAATCGCATACCCACGAGACAACTTTGACATACCATAGCCTCCTGTACGCACACTCCAAAATTCCCGCGCATTTGACGCTCGGCGCTGCGTCAGGTGCTTGTGCATACCATATATATATATAATTTTCGCATCAGTAGAACCGGCCGTTATAAACTGAAAAGACCGGCCGGCCCAGCGGCGTGAAGCACTTGCATGCACTTGTTAATGCGCCAAGTTACTATTCGTTCGGAGGTCATTACGCAGCCACGAACTGTTGCCGCTGCTGGCTTTAAAAATTGTCCCACTGCGGAATAAAATGATGAGCGGTAGAAGTTCAGAAAATAAGAAGCGCCTAGCTTGCTAGAAGTGACATTATATTCTGTGGTGTTCATAGCTAGAACAGTTTCACAAGAGTTCCAAGAATCGCAGCTGACGAATTTACTTATTAAGGAAGGGGTCAGGAGATATATGTGATCGAGTCTCATCATAAATTCCATCGCATTGCAAACGTTTTCGCTGGAGCTGCTCCACCAACGGGGAAACTGCAGAGGAGAGCAGTACACGGGCACATTTATACGGAATCCAGTTTTGTTTAGCTTATCTCGCTTGCAGCAGCAGCAGCTTAACGAACAGCCGTAGCTAATGAAGCAACTATGCTGGGCGCGGCGCGAACTCGCGCGCTGTCCCAAATGAGGAACCGAAAGTAGCCGTACTTCTCCGCACAGTCGCTACCACGTAGTGCTTCTTTGCAATAAACAAATACTCACTGCGTCCATTTCGAAGTCCGTTGCAGCCCACCCGAGAACGAACGACCGTATCTCCGCTGCAACGCACGAAACTATGTCACGACGAGGAAGTTGCTTGTCTCAGACAAAAATAAAACACGAAACCACGCCCGTTTTTTCGAGAACGGCATCGCCAGTGTCATCAAACAAACATGGCCGCCGCTTAGCGTTTTGTCTGCTCTTGCTTGGCGAGTGGTTGAAGCTGCGCTTTCGCGTCTTGCACCTTACCCTTATGTTGGGGCCGGCCGGGCCCTCGTAGTAGGTCCTGTTCTGTTCAATCCCTTCCACGTAGCCATGAATGCCGACATCGAAAGTTTTATCAGCAGAAACTGTCACTGGAACAAACTTCCCGACAGCGCGAAGCGGGTGAGTTTGCGCGGGTGTCAGCTGTTTCGTGGTCTCCTCGCTCGAACTATCGTTTCCTTGAACGTGTTTCGTCGCTTTAACTTTGGCGTTAGCGGCGCTTGCATATCGGGACCGTTTCCCACGTATCTCAACGCGCGATGACCTGTCGTTTACATATCTTCGCATCTTAATTCTCTGTTTCTGTCCTTTCGGGTTAACCGAAAGCGTGCTTCCGCGATGGTTCACCCGAGAAAGTAGATGTGGCGATTTGGTGCAGTATGCCGCGTCTACTAACAAAGTTAAGGTTGTTATCGTAGAGAGCTTCGCTAACGGGAACTGCATAGGCACGTGGTTCGGATGAGTAGTGATAACTTGGGGCATGACAAGTTGCATCGCTCATACAAACCTAAAGCAGTCATCAGAAACTTGTGCGAATATGATGTGCGCGTGGAATCAAGGAATGAATGAATGATTAGATGGGATGTCGACGTTCCGCGAAACACAAAAGCTAAGGAGTATGTTTCGTTTAGCAGACGAAATAGTGTAAACACGGCAGCTGTAGAGAATAGCGTTCGTTATTGACCGCCTTGTCCGTACGCATGGACATTGTTTTACTTGTACGTCTTGCTCTTATTAATTTAGAAATTACCGAGAACGCGTGATCGTGACGTGCAACTCATCTAGCTGCGAAATCGTAATTTGTCGAACTTGCGTTTCCTTTTTATAATTAAATTTGTTCCCTCGTAGGTTTGTTTAGATGAAGTTACTGCTAAACGTTTAAATCACGTCTTGGGCAAGCTCTTGGGAAGACGAGGGCATTAACTTTGCAGCCCTATTGAGAAACGAGCGGTATTCCTCATGCTGAATTGGCCGATTTAATAAATGAACGACGAAAACGAAAAATAAGAAGTCGACTATCGATTCTCTTGTGTTGTTCTGTCGCCGTAAAGATTAAAGAGCGCAAACGTAGTTTCTTTCATTCCAGCTTCAGATGGAGGTAACACACTTTTTCGTTGTTGCTCTGCTAATAATGTGCGATAGAATTCAGTCACAACAGTGCAAAATAAAGCAGAAATGCTAGCCCTTGCCATATCTCAACTATGCTGCCCCTTTTTAAAATTTTAACTGTTGCTCTGTCGTGATGCACCAAGGTGCCCAACCTGAAACAGTGACACATTCGTAAAGTAAAATGAACTGTATACTTACTAGCTCACTCTGGTGTTCTTCGTACAGCTGCTTGGAAATTCGGAGAAAGAATTCGAAAAGGCCGTCTTTCAGTACAGCATCAAAAACCAGCTGCGGTTCCGCGGAAACTTGGGTAAGCTGTGCTCCTTCCTGATGAATAGCCTACCTCCTTCGAAAGCCACAAATCTGCTAAAGTGTTACTGATATTTTGACTAACTGACTGGTAGGATAACGCAAGGAGACCTATCTCGTCGTGTGTGTGTGTGTGCATGCATACCTCTGTTGTACAAAGAGTTGTTGCGTGGATGCTTAGGGAACCTCTGCGGCTTCTTATCAACTGCTTGGAAGTTTATATGAAACCTGCGATAAGACTTGGCCTTGGTGGAGCGAAAGCTCATGTGCTCTCACGTGAAATCCTAGAGGTCTCCTGCCTGATAGTATGCTGTAGGCTCTGCCGGCAAGGCCACTTGCTGTGCGTGAGTGTTTGGCCTTTTAACTCATTTTTTTTCTTATTTAACTAACTGCACGTGTTACATTTCATCCGTTCATTTAGATGTGCCCTTGTTCACACTGTTCGACAATTTCAAGTGTTGTTTTCGTTCATTTACAGTCTTGGAAGCTGTTGCACAGTTAAAATCTGAGTGGTCGGTTACAAGACTACATCTTTGTGCCATGAAAAACATCTGACGAGTTGATGCTTACCTAATTTGTGTCTGGTGGACTTTGAGAATTATTCATTAAGTGGGCTTTTTCCCTGCTTCTCTTTACTACCAGTGCGAACGTATCATAGGGATGAAAAGTCCTACTACGACAGCGTGCTTCATTACAGCCGCAGTCACCTGATGCTGTACCCATACCACCTGTCTGACTACATCGTCACAAGAATGCGCATCACCCCTTTCCAGTATTACATTTCCATCATGCAGGTATGTCAGGGGCATCAAAAGGCTCTGACGTGAGACTTGTGGTATGTTGGCTGATAGTGTTGAAGGGCTTTGGAAGTGCTGTGAAATTAGTTTTTTTTTTATACGCTATCTAACGTTTATTATGAGAACGAGGGCCCTCTAGTATAATAGTCATAACCAGACAGCAACATGAAAGATGAATGAGGTAAATATGGCAACCTGAGGTAGTTGCAATCGTAAGTGAAAAAGCCACAAGATTCCATCTACAAAGTAATGAGGGAGGGACACAAAGGTCATAAATCTTAACTGTAATCTGGAAAATGACGAGAGACAATCAAAATGTAGCATGCTTAAATAAGCAAGTAGTAGTGATTGCTTTTCGGACTTACTTTCACTCACCTTAACTTAGTTTGTAGCCTTACATGACTGTTTCACTGCTGACTATGTGCTCTGATTTGTCCAACCGAACGTTCCGTTTTTTGTAGATATTAAGCCAATGAAAGAATGTGTGCATTTCCTTTAACATTGTATAGTTTGATCATTCATCTAGATCATCAGTTTTCAGTGCTGATTTTGTTATGTTATAAAGTGAAAGTGGAAAGACCTTGTCACAATTCAGAGATATACAAAAGAAAAAAAAAAGGATAAGTTTCTGTTTATTAGTTGATTGCCTTTCAGGATTTTTGATAAAAGTGCTGTTGCAGAGGCTTGATAAGATAGAAATGATTTAAAAAATAAAGAGAAAGTGTGCTGCCAATGCCTTCAAGAGACCCCACACTAATGAGCTGTAAAAATAATGCATAAAAGGTTTCATGCTATCAGACAGTGCAGATACAGACAGTAATCGTAATAGTGTGTTTGAAATATAGGTAAGTGCATGCATCACAAAAGATAGCAAAAAAGACGAGCGTCCATGATGCACCAAAATATTTTTTAAAGAGCTGTATTTACCACAATCTAGAAATGACGCACAGCCTAGAATGTTGATGTGTCTCAGTTCTGTGACCTCTGCAATTATCTGGTGCCATAGTGAAAATCTCATAGTGCAAAGCTGCATCACCGTGCAATATCTACTAACCACCAGATGCAAGTGTTAAGGGAAGGCAAGTGCAGATGAAGCTGAGGGAAAATTTTGTGGTTTGATGGAATTACGAAATTTTTATGCACAACTTCATATCAGCTAGCCCAAGACTGAAGTAATACAGGACATAATTCAAGCTAATTAAAGATAACCATTTGTGGTCTACATCTTACAGTTGACGAAGTGTTATGTTGACAATGGACGTCTAATACTATGTTTGGAACTTCTACACTGCAGGACCTCATGGAACAGGAAAGAAGCTATGATTCATTGCCCAATTTTACAGCTGCTGATTGTGAGTGCTTGCATTGCTTCTTGTTGCTTGTAGTGTTGCTCCTAACACAGTTGAACATGTCCAGTTAGTGTTCCTATAAGCATTGTTCAAATCGACACAAACAAAGTATGCTTGCTATTATTACAGGCTTGAGATTGCTTGGCATAGGCCGGAACCAATATATCGACTTGATGAACCGCTGCAGGTCGTCGAAGGTAAGCCCTGGTTATGACCGTCAATCAACTCAAACCTAGCTTAATTACCACTGGCACTGTGTTAAGAGGACCGGTTAAAAGCTGAGCTAACAAGCTGCCAGAACACATCGTTTATAATTCAGTCGGAGGGCAGCCAGTGCTATATACATATATTCACAGATGCGCTTTGACACAGCATTTTCTCTAATATGAAAACTGCTGTGATGCAAAGTGTCTAAAGACAGATAACCGCCTCTCCACTTCTATGTCCCCTTTCATATATATCAGATGTTATTATGCATGCAATTATGTACATATCTGGAGTAGTTCACTGCTATGTGCGTCCATTTAATTTCAGCACCACTGGTACAAATTATTGTCATGTTTAGTGAGATTTTTTTTTTTTGCGCTTTCTTTAGTACTTGAACAGAGCACTCTTGCTATCGCACGTAAGTATTTGAACTCTTTAAACTGTCACACATTTTTTTCACACTTTTTGTTGGTTCGTGAAAATGTGCTGACATCTTTACTACATTTTGTTGCTTTCACCTGAGGTGGCACTTTCTGTTGCTTCTTCTTTCGAGGTAGAAGTTCTTTACAGTGCGACGGAAATCAGTACGGGACCTCCTGCCCACAAAGCCAGTGTCAGACATCCCCATCGAGCCTTGGTGGTACATCAATGTCGGCTATGTCACGGAGGATGACATCAAGGTTCTTACCTTTTTTGCACTCATTACATTTGTTCGTTTACTGTATATATCTGAATACTGCCGGCATAAGTTAGCATTGGCTAATGTTGGCTTGTGCTGGCTAAGTGATTGCTAGTACCAGCTAGCATTGACTAGAACAAGGCAGGTAACAAAAGCTACCTAAATGACTAAGTGATGGTTGTATTTTTCTAATGATGGTAACTGTTGGCTTATGTTGGCTGATGTGGACCATTCACTGTTATGACAGAATCATTGCCTTCATTCAATCTCAGTGCAGTTATTTAGTTGTTTTATGCGCTGATTGAGTTGACTTCATATGCAGATGCAATCTTTGAAACATGTCTCACCATTTGGCATTCATCACCCAAAATTAGCCATAATGGTATTGCATTGAGGACCTAGATATCAGCATAAAAAAAATAGGGGTGTTGTATATATCATGTGTTAGAGTCCATACATCTCTGAATACACGCTGCATAGCAACAACCTGAATTGGTTCTCCAGGAATTTTTAATTCTTGTATTGAAAATTACATTAGGTTATAAGTTTTCTTTCTCTCTTATGACTTCAGTGTCCGCATTTCATACCTGTCAACACTCTTCCGTTTCCGTAAAATGTGCGGATTTGGACCTGTGTTGCAATTTTACAAATTTGACTTGAGTTCTTACGGAAAGGTAGTTTCAGTCGCAAAGGCACATTGAAATTCCTGATAAAGCCATGATATTTCTTTGTCACAGTGCTCTAGTGTTATGCGTCGAAGTGTAATAAACATGGGAAGGGGTCACCTGTTTTCACTGGGCCCAGCATATTTTTTCCGTTAACTATTTGCACGCTTAGGCACAGTATAATTATAGGCAGCAACTTTAATGGCAATCATTCAGAGCTGTCTGTGACATTGCTGCATCCCTATTAAACGATGAAGAAAGACATACTCTAGCTTTCTTTCCGCATTTCTGTCTCCTCCCCCTCTCCCTCCTTCTTTGGTGTACGAACTTGAATGTCTTCAATTTGGCTGGTACGGCACTTGCTGAAAGAAACAGGTTGAGTGTGTCTCTCAGGAGGTGGAATAAAAACAGCCTCGAAAGGTAAATTGTGATGAGACCATTCAGTGATAAGCTACAGTTCAGGAAACCTTGCTTGGCATTTCATGAATTCTGTTCGCATTACCAGTACTTGTTGTTGGACTAATTGATGCATCTGCAGTGTCAGTGTTAGTGCATGGTACTGGTGCTGTGTAGGTGTTGTTGCATTGTGGTTGATTTTTTTCGGCCTGAAGTCTAAGATTGGTGCTGTTTACTTTAGTGTTAAGTGTTATAAGTGAAGGGGTTTTGCATCTAGTACTTAGGTTAGTTGTATCGTACATTTGATGACATAAACAGATGCTTTATAAGGTCCACTTACCATTAACTCTGACAGAGCTAGTTTTAGAAATTAATGAATGAATGAACAGGTTAAGGGTTAGGACAACATAAGAAAAAAGGTAAATGCAAACTTCTTGAATTGAAATTGAATGAAGGTGAAGTTCTATATTCAGTTTCCTTCCTCTTTTTTTTAATATTGGCTGTTACCTCATGAAAGTTCCTCATGACAGTATTAAAGCATACACTGACAAATCACAATGAGACTTTTAAATATGGTATTAATTCAAAACGTATCCACTTTGCTATGTTTGTGCAGCTAGGATGTGTGTAAAGTCACCACTGCGAAAGAATGCCTGTGCTTGAGACAAGTTAAATCCTGTCAAAAATTATTCTCACATGCAATGTGACAGAAAGTGGGTGCAGATGGTGCAGAAAGACATTATCTTTGAGAGACTGTCAGTCGAACTCTCGCTCCAACGAAGTCATGTAGGGCATGAAAAGGCTTCACTATATAGGAAAATCTTTATAAGAAGTCCTTAGAAGTCATGGAACTGTATTGATAACAGGGCCATTTATTATTCATATGCTTTATCACAACCAATAATTCATCCTATTGTTTTTATAGAGCTTTTACAATACATCCTGTTAGCAGAAAATATCTATTGTGAATTGTACAGACAGCAAATGTGATACAAATCTGAGAACTTTTGAGTGGTAACAGATTAGTGTCCTAAGAAAAGTTGGAAAGTTGTTTCAATGTCACTACCACTGTACTGTGCTTGAATAACGAACATGCTATGTGCTGGTCCGTACTACTTTATGGACATTTGTTTTAGTTGTTGTTTACCATGTTTTGCTCGATTTTTCAATCACAGGTCGTCTCGGCAGCTGAGAAGGCTGTGATTGACAAGGTGATCGATGATGGGCCGCAGAGGGCAGGGACGCTGAAAGCGGATCACGTTAGAAGTGAGTGTCTTTCTGTGATTTACTTTTGAAATAGTTTAAATGCAAATTGATCTACGGGAAATAAACTGGGATTCCATAAACAGTTGGTTAGTCAGCACAGGAAAGAAAACATTCTTCGAGGGATGACCGGAAAAGTGATGTGTGTTGATGAGAGGTACAGCACACAGATCATCAGATGAGACGGTAAACAAGATGAAGTATATACACTAAGCCATCATCTAATGCTGAATAGTCTATTGTTCATGTGGCACCTTATGTAATACTAGCATTGGCTTGTGTTGGTTAACTATTTCTACAGAGGTAAAATACAAAAAACGCCCATGTACTTATATTAATGTGCATGTTAACAAACCCCAGGTGGTCATAATTACTCCAGGGCCCAGCACTGTGCTGTGTGCCTCATAATCACACATGGTTCTGCTATGTAGCATGCCATCAATTATTATTATGTTGGCCAACTGTTGGCTACCATTGGCTAGTCACTCTCGTAAAACAACACGACTGTGTTACTATGCCTCCTCATCGATTCAAGCAAGCACATTTCTCACGCACACTTACACATGCTAGCACAGTCCACTCCATTACTGATGTTTATGCTGATTTCCCCACCATTCTTTCAGGCCTCTACCTGAAGGGTTTGATATACATCGATGTACCTCTTGATGACCATGATTGTGTGTCAGGTGGGTCAGCCGTTATTAGGTCACATGATACAGTTGAAATGAGGTTACCTTTAAAGTTCTCTGAATTCATGCTAATAAAAATAGAAATTAATTATAGCGAACTTCAGAGGAGAGCTTAACATGTGCATTTGTACGCAGGCTTTTGTTAAAGTGTGAAATTACTTGCACGTCTTTACCTTTTAGTGCAGAAAAAAAAAAACAGGGCAAGAAAGAATGCATGAAAACACAGTGCTTAGTACTAAAGATGCACATTACCAGCTAGCCCCGGGGTTTACTTTTGGGACTTCACAGTACAGTCAAACCTCATTACAACAAATTCCATATGACACGGAAATAGCTTTGCTATATCCGATAAATCGTTATAAAAGGTATATTCTTAACACTGTTCTACTGGCAACATTGCATTTCATTCAACTCTTTATAACTGGTTATTTGTTATATTAAGGTTTGACTGTGGTATGACTGTGGTGTGTGGCTATGCAAATACTGCTTTAGGCATGGCTTCATATATAAGTAGTATTTTATTTTAGGTGCAGCCTCATGCCAACACATCACATTGTTGTGAAGCTGAGCTTAAAAACATTTTTGTGTTATAGCATGGTGATTTTGTTCTTGAATGTATAATTTGAGTTTTTCACATGAAAACACATTATTTCTATTCTTGCTGATTTTGCTGCTGGTTCTAGTAACTTTTAATGCTTGTTTTTCCTTCTTTTTTTGCTGTGTGCAGTGCCTCCTTTGGAAGGTTTTGTGATGAACAGAGTACTAGGAGATTATTTTGAGACGCTACTGTACAAAATATTTGTTTCTATAGATGGGAACACCCCACTGTCCGAGGTGAGTTTAAATATGGTGTCAGGAGCCGGTTAAGTTTTTTAATTGTTCCACTTACTTCTCTCTCATGAGCTGTACAGTAAAACCTTGTTATAATGAAGTTGATGGGGGAGTGGTAATTACTTTGTTATAACCATTAGTTCGTTATAACCAATATCAATTTCATTTATAGGAATTTCAAGGGGAATTACGATTGCTTCGTTATATCCAGTTTCATTATAACGAGGTTCTACTGTAATAGATGGTGTATGTAATCATGTGGTTTCGACTGTGTTTTGCCACAGTATTGTAGCTGTAGTTGGATACTAATCAAGTCTGCAGTGAAGCCTCTTCCATGCCCTCATAACCGCCAGCCACTGTTCCTCTGTGCGGCTGTAGATTGTCTCTACTTCACTCTTTCCATGTTGTCAAAATGAAGCAATAACTACAAAGATAAGATTATAAGTGAATATCTTTATATGTTTTGATTCATTTATTAGAATGGAACATGGAAATCCAAATTTTTTATTGAACTGACGCCGAAGTGACCCACGATGCCATTTTTAAAAAGGTTGCATGACGTCGATTTTGTTTGCTCTGTGGATGGATGGCGGACCAACATCGACCCAAGCAGTCCGTCTGCCACTGCTGTTAATTGCCATTCATTAAAGTTGTGTCCTACTAGAGTTATGTTGTCTCTCAATGTGACCATCTGCATGCCGTGTCAAGTGATACTGCCATTATATCTCCATGCTAGCAGCTAAATTAAATTAAAAATCGTTGGTGGTTTACACTTATGTGAAGGTCCCTGTCATCCCATTAAAGTGATAATCTTTATAGCTGTGGATGTGTCGGTTAGTCCTAATTACTTTGCAGTCATTGCTGAGGCTGTCACCATCATAATTTATTGTCATTATCCTAGCTGTCATCGTGGTTTATTCTCCTTGTCGTAATTGTCATTGTTAATTGTCAAGTTCACAAAAGTGAAAGTTCTGTTTGCTACCGCTAGCAAACAAAACATTCGCTTTTGTTCTCATGCCTAAAAAATATTTTCTTGGGCTTATGCTCACTTGGGCTTATGCCCGACTTATTGCTCACATCGGAGGAGGACATGCAGAAACTCGCCAAATGTTTCAAGAACCCGTTTTTCTATTGCCCAGTTCCAAAGTTATTGAAGATGCAGAAGATATGATGTGGCATTTTCAACAGGCACTAATAATGGACACCTGAGGGAAGTAGACTCACGTTAACACTAGAAAAAAAAATTTGCGTGATTCGAGTTTAAAGCTGGATCATGCTGGCGTTAGATTAGTCTACATCATTTTGCAACATCCCTCGCTCTTCCTAGAGAGTGGTCCACTATTACAAGACACACCTGAGTAGTAATAATAGTACTGAGTAGTAATAAAGCAAATAATATTGGAACATCTATTTGCATTTGTGAGTGACTGTCATTATCAGCTGGTCATAGATGTATTTGACTGTGACCCCTTTTTCATTGTACTGCAACAGTAACTGATGACAGTGTACCAACTGCACGTTTTATTTAGCATTGGACAACATACGTATACTGTATCCGTATTATTATACGGCGACACTTCTTTCTTGAAAGTGAGGGCTACAGCTTACTTGTAAAGTAGAACTGACAGATCCCTTCTTGTTTTCCCAGCTTGCCAGTGTGCTGAGGATTGACGTTCAACTTGTAAAGGTCAGTTCTTGCATTGTTCTTCAGTTGTTGGTTGATAATAGAACCTTGATTGAGACATGTAGCATGTACAGCAAAGACTTCAGCTTTTAGTAAAACCAGGGATTGCTGTCAGCTCAACATTTGCACTGGTTAAAAAGGCTAGCACAACTCAATCATTGGTTAGAACATACTGTTGGGTTGGTTGGTTGCAGGTGGTCTGTAAAACTGCAGCTTAAATTTAGAAGATGAGGATGAACATGGGTCACTAGTGAACAATACAGGTGCTGTCAGCACCTGTGCTGCATGTGACTTTGTTTGGCCTAGTCCCCTAAATCTTCACTGCTGTTTATTGTATCGATCATTAAATTAAGATCTGAACGGAGACAGTTTCGCATTAGACGCAGTTTGCATGTTTGTTGTTCATTATTGTCACAAAATTATGGCCCAGAGCATTTTTTCACACTTTTTTTCACGGCCAGAAATGGGAAATGTGGGGGCTGCAATTGTAACTTTGCCCACGATTCTCACTTTCTAGAAAAATGTGAAATTCAGTATCTTTGACTGTTCCCTCATCACATCTTCATTTTGAAAGAGAAAAATAGCACTTGTTCTCATGTGGAAAAAACTTCTCTTATATCCGAGTGACAGGCAAGCAGGTGTCGCTTGCCAGGTGTCAGCTTTAGTTGGTGTTCACTGGTAACAAATGTCAAATGACTGTAGTACGTCAAGGTGCAGCCTTTGAGACTTAAGTGGTGATGTTGGAGATGAGAAAGGTAAAAGTTGGACATCACTTATTGCAGTTTCAGCACTGTATTTAAGTCTTGACATGTACATTGTATTTTAGGAAAATATCCTTTTTACTTTTTTGTTTCAGAAAAACGCGCATTAGGATTGAGTAAGTGTGATGAATTTTGCAGTGAGTTTATCCAAGTACTATCGTCAGGTGAAACAATAGTGTATTTTACCTAAAGCTATTTTGACGTCTGTGAGATGTTTGTGACGTCTTGTTTTAGGAGGGAGACACCTGTCATGACGATACCATGAAACGATTCATTGTTCAGGCAACATGAAATTTCTAATACCATTGCTTCATGTGATTTCTTAAGCTGAAAAAAGAAAAGTTTCTCTTTTAAATATTGCCGTTACCTCAATTGTTTTGTACATGTATTCCGCATAAAACCAGGCAAGTACTGTGCCAAAACTCAATTCGAAAGTAGATCCATTGCAAAATCTAAATCGTGAACAAAATTTTAGGATGCATAGACTATTGAACCAATAAGAATGTTCATTAAAACTTGGCCTTGTTGCAAGTGCAAATGCTGTGTTCTATATAGCGTTTCAACAGCAAAACCTGCCTGTCAGCTCAGTGTGTGCTGTCAAAGTGCCAGTCTATTAAGAACTAATGTGATAAGTAAATGTGCAACACGCCAAGAAATATAGACAGAGTAGCCAGGACCAATCATCGCATTTCACAAGAGAACCAGCCTTTTTTTAAATAATAGAGACCATTGCGAGTTAATTTGTTACCAATTCCTCAATTTTGAAATGCTATTGCTAACATAGAGTCCCCTTATATATAGTATTTTTTTTTTCTATTTTGATGTTCCTGTTTATTCATGTCGCATTTGTTTTATTTACATCTACAGTACTTCCACCCCTTCCATAGATAGCCATAATGGGCTGCAGTATGTATGTATGTATGTATGTATGTATGTATGTATGTATGTATGTATGTATGTATGTATGTATGTATGTATGTATGTATGTATGTATTTATGTATGTATGTATGTATGTATGTATGTACGTATGTGCATAAGTGTGTGTGTGTATGTGTGTGTGTACAGATAAATAAGTAAATAGATAAATTTGTGATTAGAAAGCAGTGCTCTGGCATTATCAGTAGTAGTATGCATATTCTACACTCGTTGGTGACCAATTTAACTATTCTGGCAATAAGAGCTTTCATTATAGAAAAAAAAAATGACCTGGAGTATGTGAATTTGTGTGAATACCTCACATATCAATAAAGCTTATGCTGAGTTGCTCAGCTTTTAATATCTCTTGCTCTTTGAACAATCAGCATATGTGGTCCTTCAATGAGGTTTGTCATTACTTTAGTTTTCATATACTGAAGTTCATATACTTTCATATAGTTTCATATAGTTCATATAGTTTCATATACTTTAGTTTTCATACTCTGAAGGAAGATTGTACATATTTTATGCAGTATGACAATGTCTTAAGTTAGTATATTCTGCAAGCGTTCACTTGCAGTTTTCTTTCTTCTTTGCATACACATTGCTTGCTTCCTTGTTATGAGTGACCTGTTCGTAATTCTGACGATTACTGTGCACTTCAGAATGCTGTATCTATGTACTGTCGCCTGGGTTTTGCACAAAAGAAAAACAAGGACATGTCAGGATTGGATCCTTCCTGGCTGACACAGAACTGCAAGACTGTCAAGTGAGCATGCACATTTTTCTGCCCCTAATGTTCAGGGCACTAATATTAGGCTGCTGTAAGAAGGTTCATGGAAGAAGAAAACGTGGCTCTAAAGGCACCATGCTTTGAGACATGTATGATCAGACATGTATGAACAAGGAAACATGAGTGCCAAAATTTTACAGCGGTCAACCAGGGCACCCAATGATAGAGAGTTTAATACTGTCTGTAAGCTTGCTGCCATTCGCAGACGACCAGATTATCGTGGAAACATGCGGCAGCGAAGGTCTTGGATGGTGACATCTTGGGATTAAGAGTTTCACCAAAGATAACACAAATGCTAAAAATGTGGAGTGAACTGTCATACTGTACTTTAAAAAGCTGGCATAAACTGCCTGGTACAAGCACTGCCATAAGCACGCAGTTTTCTGGTTAGTTTTCTTTGTCAGCTAGAACACTCAAGTACTGCAAAAATATTTCAAGTGCATCATAGTTGTACGAATAGATAGCAGATGTTGCTTTGCTACTGCCACTTGTCCACAACTTCACTAATGCTTTAAATTGTAACATCGCTGCATTGCTGCTTTCATGAATTGTTATGCGAGGTCTTCTCTTTTTCCTTTTTTTTCCCCCACTCCCCAGTTTATACGTGTTGTAGGTAAATCCAAGTAAAGTTTCTGTTACGAGACAGTGTCATTTTCACTCTTTGTTCCTTTGGTTAGTGCTGTGTTATGTTCAATACCGTAAATTGTATCTAAACAACTAGTCCAATTTGCAGTTCTAATATTCAAGAAAACTTGTTGATATTTCTTATCATACGTCATAGATCACATGTTGAATGGATCAGTAATGGGCAGTATGTGGACGTGGAAGCTGATCATCAGCACACTTTTCTTAGTTTGTCAGTCTGTCCCATCGAGTAATAACTGCAGTACATTTCAAACTTCGAATGTTCAAGTTTGTAGCGACAGTATTAGTAATGCCAATTGAGCTTAACGGTCGAACCTCGAGATGGCAAATGCCCCGCCACGGTGGTCTAGTGGCTAAGGTACTCGGCTGCTGATCCGAGGGTCGCGGGATCGAATCCCGGCCGCGGCGGCTGCATTTCGATGGAGGCGAAATGTTGAGGCCCGTGTGCTGTGCGATGTCAGTGCACGTTAAAGAACCCCAGGTGGTCGAAATTTCCGGAGCCCTCCACTACGGCGTCTCTCATAATCAGAACTGGTTTTGGGACGTAAAACCCCACAAAACAAAAAAACAAAACAACAACATCGAGATGGCAAATGCCGACATAACAAACGGTCACTTAGAACGAAGCATGTGAGCAATATTTTTGTCATCAGTACAGTGTTACAAACATACATATGCCAAATTTCTACATATAATGAAATAAAGGAAGGGGAGGGGGTCAAGGGCTTGCTTTATTTGTTAGAAACAAGTTAATGAAACAACAAACATTGAAGCCTAGGAAAGCATAGGGGAAGTTATTCCAATTCGTAATTATGATATCTTAATTTTGTGGTAAGTAGAAAGGAATTAAAGTGGACGAAAAGACAAACCTGCCTTCGGTGGGAACCGAACCTACGAGTGTGCTACACTTGCCGCCATGGCTACGAGTGGCACTGCCGAACACTCCCAGGATTCCATATACATAAATAATCAATAAAGTGGACGGAGGGACGACAGCCTTCGTAGCTCAGCGGTAGAGCATCGGACGCGATATCCGAAGGTCGTGGGTTCGGTTCCCACCGAAGGCAGGTTTGTCTTTTCGTCCACTTTAATTCCTTTCTACTTACCACAAAATTACAATATCATAATTACGAATTGGAATAACTTACCCTATGCTTTCTAGGCTTCAATGTTGGTTGTTCCATTAACGTGTTTCTTACATATAATGAAGCTGTTTATATCTTAGATGCAACTTCGTTGTAACCGGGTTTGACTAATATGCTTATGTTTTGATCAGGTCCAACAGCCGGGAGGTTGAAGAGTTCATGTCGGTGTTGCACACGGAGGTTGAGAAGGAAGGCCAGTTAATTGGCGTAGAGTCGACGCCCACAGCGGATTTGGCCAGTCTGGACAAATCGGGTACTGCCAAGAAACTTGCGTCGTCATATTGTACCAAGCCCTGTAATTAAGGGATGTGCACATTTCACTTGAAGTCTCGGAAAAGAAGAAATAATTTTAAAAAAATCACGCCTACCACTGCTTTGTTCTTGCTAAAGTTCTGCAGCAATATAGAATGTGATGGTGTTGACCATTTTATGTGAAACTTGGCAATATTGCTTGCATAGTTTATTAGGAAAAACAAAAAAAAGAAATTATTTTGTTAATGGGGAAAGCTAGCTCCTGTCAAGACGCGGTTAGCATACTCGGTGTGTCACAGCCAGCCAGCAGTTGCAGAAAGCAGCTTTTCTGGAAGTGTCGCCATGTGTTCCTTGCTTTTCTAGAGCACGTGGAAACCATTCTTGAACAGTTGCTTTTTGTAGGCAGGTGGCAAAGCAAGTTCATGCTAATTACTGTCTTGGCAATAGCTAACTTGCCCATAAATCAAATTTCTTTCTTTCTTTTTGCACATAAACCAGGCGGATAGTAGTGTGATGTGTTACACAATATGACCGGAACTGTAACATGCGATCCCTCCATAAAATCGGAGTAAGAACACAACAGTGGCTGTGTGAAAATACGTTCCCAGGATTTCAAGTGGAGTGTGCACATTCCTGTGCTTACTGTAGTGCTATTTTCATTGTAGCCTTGTCTTGCTGTCTTCGATTTTGGTAATGGTTGCATCAAGAATTTGACCTCGTGCTCATTCCCTTCATTTTGCTGATAATCATGTCAGCAACTTGGTCAGTACTTATTCGTAACACTCTTAACATTTGTATGTGACAATATATTGAGTCTGTACATTACACATGTTCTGCTGTATATTCTTAAGGGCGGTTGATGCTTGTTTAGAGGCGTATCTATTGGGTATGATACGCAACCTTGCTTACCATTAATTCTTGTTTTTTTTGCTAGCACCAAGCGATTTGTCCGCGACGGGGAACCGTGTGAAGCGGATCGGCTTCCTCTTTGACTCCAACCTGACTGCCTTCTTGATGATGGGAAACTTGTCCCTGGTAAGCCTCCTAAAAGTCTAAAAGGGGGCGGCATTGTCTATTATACTTAATGCATTGCAGGTCTTACAGCTGTTCGTCGTCTATGCTCTTGTCTTCCTTCCCGCACACAACAGGGTCTGAAGAGTCATGCTGTGACCATGTTTGAAGTGGGTAAACTCTCGGACGAGTCGCTGGACAGCTTTCTCGTGGAGCTGAAGAAAGTGAGCATGCTTCCTCATTCTTTTATGTTCCTTGTTGTCTTATCTAATTATCACAGAACATCCAGCGTATCTTCCATGAAAGCATCGTTACAACTTCCTTCACTTGCTGTTCGCAGGAAACGTTCTCGACTATGTCTTTTTCATAAGATTTACTATCATAACCCCCATCTGTATTCGCTGTTCATACGTGCCGCATCTTTCATGTCAGCGTGTCTCGACCATCGTCAGAAGGTCTAGGTGCCCAAGAGTAACACAATCACCCATTCATTGTCATTTTTGCCCAAGACTGCTAGAGAATGGAACCAGCTTCCTGGGTCTGTGACGAGCATCCATGACCCCATACATTTTAAAAATGCCTTGTTAAATAATTAATCACCTAGAGTTAGCCGCTGTAATATTTTCTCTTTGTTGTACTACTGCGAGTTGCCTTCTACATTTACTGTGTGTATCAATGTACTTATGCGCTTATTAGGTTATGTACTACTGGTATGTTGTGTAACCCTAGTTATGTTCTATATTATTAGTTTTTGCCTATTAATAGACTGTTTCATGCATGTTTGATAGCCCCTCCCGTCTGTAATGCACTGTGTACCCTGAGGGTGAAATAAGATAAAATAAAATAAAATGGCAGACTCTCTGGTGCTGCAGCTGCGTAATTTTCACAAATATAGGAAATATAAGGGTTCACTGGTTGTCAGGTATGCAACGCTTCCTCATTCCTTTGTATTCCTTGTTGTCTTAATGGCAGACTGTGGTGTCGCAGCTGTGTAATTTTCGCAAATATAGGTGTTCAGTGGTTGTCAGATATGCAACAGCAATTTCACTTTCAAGTTTGCGCCTTTAGAAAACAATTTGTTTAATAACATGTCATGTGACACTGGCTTTACAATAATCATCTCTGCGCATGTGCCGGTCAGGTAGGAGAGGCAGGGGAAGGCGAGGCTCAGCGGTACTTTGACCACGCGCTCACCTTGCAAGACACCGTTCGTTTCTTGCGCCACAATGCCGCCATCGCACCAGAGAGCGGGCCCCAGCCGGCCGAGGATTCGTTGTCCTCGGTCGGCCACGGCCTGGGGCTCGACCTGGTGCGCTGCGAGAGCCTGCAGAACCTGGACCAGGACATCTGCGCACGGCTGCTCAACAAAAACTACGCGTGAGTCGGGTGTGCTCCTGTTTCTCCGTGATGCTGCGGCTGATAGGTGCATGTAGCTACGTGTAGCTTACTTTCCCCTCTAATCGCGTTCTGCGTTTAGAGTCACTGAAATGAGCTGTGTTGATGTCACATTTTCAGTACACTCCCATGGAAACAAGTGACAAAGGCATGATTCATGTCCGATAGAGGTGTCACTTGCGACAACAGAGACCTTTCAAGAGACAACGCACTTTTCATGTGTGCACTTGTGTCCATAGGAGTGCTTTTATGAGGCAGGGAAGGCGGGCAGCTTAACCGTACGAGAGGAGTCGCGTAATGTGCACCATAGCTTCACATTGCACTGTGTTTTGATCGATATGGCCTCAGTGGGAAGGGGTTAAAAACAGAAGGGGGATGATGACCCCCCCCCGCTGTTGTGCACACCTATGCTTGTGTCCACAGAGATGTGTCACATTTGTAATGTACACGAATGACCTGCTGTCAGCTCAAACGCAAAATGACAAAAGCCAAGTACCATGGACACGCACACTATGGCTGTTATTCTGGATGTTTTAATAGACATTCCATCGCGATGACATTTTAAACTATTCTGCTATGTCTCTACCTGTCTTCCGAGCCGGTGAAGACTGGCAAGACGCCGAATTTGACAGTGTAGCAGAATCTGAATGAGCCCAGGGTAATGCCGCGTCATGCTCCATTCGGTTACCTCAGAAGCATAGTGGAGTTGAAGTCCTGTGCCGACTTTTGAGTGCATTTTCAACAGCCGCTTACTTTTTCATCCTTTCAGGCTGTTGGTGTCAATGGCACCGCTGAGCAACGAAGTGAGGCCAGTCACCAGCTGTTCACCTCCACACTTGGGACCTGCCGTTCCTGAGGCAAGTACTTCAACATCTCTTAGCAAATGTTACCATGGTCATTGGTTGGAATTAAATTGAAGTGAAGTGTGAGAGCCACATGGTTTTTGAGATGTGCGCCTTCAAACTTGCGGTAAAAGTATGCTATTGTTTGAGTTACCGTATTACTCACATAATTTGAGCTCTATTTTTTTCACAAATCTAAGGCTTCAAGAAGGGAGCAGCGCAAATTACGTGAAAACACCCGAAATACCTTCCAGATAGACTGAGCGCAAACCATACTTTAAGAAGAAAACTATCATAGTGAAAACGAAGGTGCCTGATGAGTTAACGAAACACATGATTTAACTAGAGGAATTTTGTCATTGTCTACTCGAAATCGCCTTTGTTAGCGCTGTCAGTGGACCCTTGAAATGCCAAAATGAAGCATGACTTTCATTCACATTTGCTTAGCGGCGGCACGGTTCTTATGTCCTTTGGCATATGCGATGGCAGTTGGATTTAATACTGCCTTGTATGTATTGTAGCCAGTTGCTACTGAACAACCAGTGAGACTAGCTTGTGTTTGTAAATTTGTAATTTGTCTATCCTGCTTAGCATGGACGTTCAGTCTGCTTACTCGTGCGTGTGTGAACATACTAACTCTGGTGGCATGGGGGACGCAAAATGTGCGAGAGAGAGGAAGAAACAACCTTACTTTTTCAAAAGTCCAGCAATGATACTTCCGGTCATAATTTTTCACCGGAAACCTCGCCAAAACTGGGGCTGCACAAATTACACCAGGGCACAAATTATGCGAGTAAATACGGTACTTTTGTGGAAAAAGGCAGTTTTGTCCGTTGTGCACAAAAATAACTGCAGTGCCCACACTTTCTGTCGCACACTGTGGGAATGAGTATCTCAAAGCTCACGCAACCTTAAAAAGTATTCCAGTGTGGGCACTCCCTGAAGACTCGCCAGCTACATTTTGTTGGTTGAGATACATGCTGTAATGTAATTAATTTACAAGCTAACCAGTAGACCACAGTTAATTAACTACTAACCGGCATGATTTCAACATTTATGGATGCACTGCAGCTTGCAGTTTACTTTTAATTCAATTTCCTCTTTTTTTTTCTCACTATCCCTTTTTTAAGAGAGAGGGAAAAGTTTACTTGCTGAAGCGCAGAGAACTCGACCGGAGCTGCGCATTGCTCTGGCCTGCTACTTTGCACAGAGGAAAGGGGGGGCAGAGATAAAAAGGATAAATTAATGATGATTATAAGCAAGTGCATATAACAAGTTCGGTGTTGGGGCCACTCTGAAGCCGTGTGTCTAGTCTAGTGGCTTGATGGAAGGCTACGGCCATGCCTGCCACCATGGCTGCACTGTTGGCATCAGGCCGAGGACCTAAACACAAGTTGGTCTGATAGCGTCAACTTGTGCGATGAAAAAAGTAGCTTCCATTGTTCTTGTTCACATGCTAGACATGGAAAGCATGTGTCCAAGTGTTTCTGGCACTTAACAGTGATTGAAATTGGGATTAGTGTCACTGTAGCCTGTGATGCATATACTAGCTATGCCAAGACTTTGAACTTGAACTTTGAACTTTTATTTGGCTCAGTATGATCATGCGCAACATGTCTGTACACATCTGGATCCTGTGTGTCATGCTAGTGTGGATCCATGCAAGATTCACATCAAACTTACAGGCAGGAATAACATTCATACATTATCGCACAGAAAATTAGTTAAACACAAATGAGAACAAGCCGAAGAACTATAAAATGCCTACTGCAAATGAACATTTTCCATATGTCCGTGCTGCATCGTTCAGACGAATCCTGAAACACGTTATTACTGCATCTTTCTTCAATAATATGTGGTGCAATATTCCTTAGTTCGTCACACATTATACACTCTCAGTAGTCTTTGTGAAATACAAATGTCAGCTACAGTAGAACCTCGTTATAACGAACCCAGATATAACAAACTATTGGATATGACGAAGCTATCACAATTCCCCTTGAAATTCCCGTAGATTAAATCGATATTGGCTATAACAAACTAATGGTTATAACAAGTAATTACGCTCCCCCTTCAACTCGAACCCGGATATAACGAACTATCAGATATAACGAAGTAATTGCAATTCCCTTTGAAATTCCCCTAGATGAAATCAATATTGGCTATAACGAACTAATGGTTACAACGAAGTAATTACGGCTACCCCTTCAACTTCGTTATAACGAGGTTTTACTGTATAACCATAAATTTCGAGCATGAGACTTTGTCGTTGTTGCCTGACTTTGCCATGTGCTAAACGCATGACAAATCATGCGTTCAGCACTTGTGAATGAAAATGTGCGTGTACTGCAGGTGAACTCTGCCTGGTTCAAGCTGTTCATATACGTGCTGTCTGGCCATGGTCCCCCATCTCTCCTGGTTTCCAAAGGAACACGGTTACGAGTGCTGCCCAGCATCTTCGAGGTGGGTGGCGATTGCAGCCTTTAGATTTGCATGTGTTTCACGTGTATTTGTTTGGTTTCCATGTATACTTGACAATTTTACAGTGGAAACAGTTAATGTAGAAAGTTTCATCCTGTCTGTAGACGTAATCTGGCATACCTCTTATGTAATGCCAAATTGCCAGAGGCATAGTCAAACGTCTTTATAACCAATTCAGTACAGTATGATATGGAAATAGCCTCGATGTATCCAGAAATTACAACCAAAAACTCGCTATAACGAGTTATTGGTTATAACAGATCTAATGAGAAATAGTACTGCCATTAAAACAGCGTTCTGAACATACACATAAAAAGAGTTATTGGCTATAACAAAGCTATCTCTGTGTCATATTGAATTTGTTATACTAGTTGGGTTTCACTAGGATCTTGCAAGACTGAAGGTAATTGTTTTAATGCAAGTAGGGTGGAGACCATTTTAGACAAGCACTATCAGCACAGGTTTTCCCACCAGGTTGAACTGTTTTGATTTTGTTATTACACTTACACATTTGCTGAGTTACATATTACATAAAATTCACATGGTAGAATACACAATTACAAGCACACATTAGTGCAATTTTAAGGTAATGCAAAATACAATACAGAAAGAGGTCCCAAAGTGTGACTGTAGTTTTGTTTTAAATGCCTACTTGTTCGCTCTTAAGTTCTTTTGACACTGTGGCACGTACTTTCAGGAGTATGACAAGCTGCTGGTCACAACGTGGGGCCACGGCCCAGGGACTGTTCCGACATCAAATGCACTCATCACCCTCAACGACGCGCTCACGCATTCCGCTGTGCTCATCCAGGTACGCACACGTGAAATGAGACAAAACTTAGGATACCAATGTGAGAGGTGGCCTCTTTATATCCGTGAAGAAGTGTTGAAATCTGGGTCAGTTGGCACATAAATGTTAAACGTGCAAACCAGTCCAAAGGACGACGGACAGAAGGGAGAAGTGACACACGCAACGGCTGGACTAACAACTGTGCTTTATTAACAAAAAACATCTTCCCGGAAAACCAGGAGAGCATGCACAGACACCAAACAACCAAACAACGAACACCGAAGCTAATGTAATTGCGATAGGAAGCTAAGTTCCTTGTGCAACAATGACAGTGAGGCAGTGCTGACACAATTAGCACCTTGCCTGTTAATGTGATACACCTCAAGAATTTCGCGCTCAAGCTTACCCCTGCTTCTACCAAGTGTCCTAACATTGGAAAAACGTGGAACACAACCACACTGCCGACAATGACGGGACAGATTAGCCCCGCCCAAAGGGTTCAATGAGCAGTCGTGCTCGCGCAGCCTATCATTAACACATCAGCCAGTTTTTGGTTGTTTGGTCTGAGCTTGCTCTCCTGGTTTTCCTGGAAGATGCTTTTTGTTAATAAAGCACAGTCGTTAGTCCAGCAGTTGTGTGTGTCACTTATCTCTTCTGTCCGTCGTCCTCTGGGCTGGTTTGCACGTTTAACATTATATTCGTGAATTTGTTATAAATGCATATTTGCAACGCTGTTCTAACAGCAACTCAATTTATTTTGTTCGTTATAGCAGTCAATTCGCTGTTTTGAAAGCCACGATATCATTATGAGGCATTGCATAGTAAAGCGTGGTGGAAATTTGAACCACTTGGGCTTCTTTGTTGCACGAGATAATGCACAGTATACTTGGGCCTCTAGCATTGTCAGCTCCATCAAAAGTGCGATTGCTGTAGCTGGGTCTTTTGGGCCAGTGGTGAATCGCCATAATCACTGTACCACTGTCGCGGCGAAGCTTGATTTCTTCGCAGGTGATATAAATTAAGATATAAAAGGTTACCGTATTCCCTGATGTGCTACTTGTTTACAGTAAAATAATGGAAGAATTAGTATATTAAATTTTAGTAGATTAAATAGTTAAAACATGTGTAACCAAAGTGTAGAGCCCAGAAGTATCAAGAAAGATCATGGCACAATATCAAAGCAAACTTTTCTGTCATCATGAATGAATAATACATTTATTGAAAGAATTCTATCATCTACTGCAGTTATTGTTGGAGACGGTTGGGCGGGTTAGTCCATTGAACAATGCCAAAAAAATTCTGCCGTGCTCATTCCGAGTATTTTGGTGTTGTAATTTTCACACATATAAAACTACGCATGTGCAAATATTCAAACTTTCAGATATTTCGAATAGTGCTTGCTATTTGATCTGCATTGAAAATTTTCTATTCGGACTATTCGTAGTTTGTAATTCAGGTACAACATGTGCCTTGTCCCCTGACAAACAACCCATTCCTGCATGTTGTATGCTTCGCCGCATAACACTTATGCACTGCAGCGAACTTCACACTAGTGCACTACAGTGAAGCTAACTTGTGTACCGCAGTGAAGCTAACACTTGACACCACACAACTATTGAGTGGTGAAGTTTTGCTGCTACACAAGAACAACACCTGTATACTGCGGTGAAGTTAACGTCTGTGTACTGTGGCGAAGTTACCTCATGTGTATTCGCAGTTCTCTGTCGGACTGTTCACTTAGGACTCTACCGACCTTTCTAGGAGCAACATTGTGGAAGCAAGAGCAACATGTCTCTTGTTTCTTTTTTTAACCTATTGCAAATGAGTTATGCGAAAACCCGTAAGGTGGAGTAACGTTATGAAGGGGAAATGAAGATATTTTCCCTTTTCTAACACATGTTTAGCAGTGCAGTTCGCTGCTATTTAACATACAGTTATTTGAAGAATATTTTAATGGTTATTTCAAAAATACTCTATTCAGTTTGTGCTTGAACAGTAATATTTGAATATGTTTCACACCCTAAAACTTTGCTGTTCACATAGCCCTATATAAAACCATAAAATGTTAGTTAATCATCATGTCCTACTTGAATCATTATTGACCATGAACTGCAAAAAACTTGACCTCCGGTGAATTCTCTTGCTTTCAGGCCCAGGGTGTGCCTAATGGGCAAGTCAACATTCCATTTCCATTTGACGACCAAGAAAGTGGTGAAGGTAGGTCACGTTTGCAACTCGCGATTGTCAGATATGCAGAAAAAGGATTATGCAGGCTGAAAGCTTTGCTGAAAAGTTAAACCACAAATGCCATAGCAATGCTTGTATGCGGTCATAGCTACCCGCATAAGAACTTGGAAAACTGGCATATTTGTACCTAACTGGGGTGGGGGAGAGGGCGGTGGCAAAGCCACAGAAAATACTTGCACACATTTTAATTTATCACTGCATAAGGCCACAGTATCTTCATACACAGCTCTGAATGATTGTCGGCAAAATTTTTAGAAGTCATTCATCAAACTGGTATTCATAATTATGGTGCATGCGTGTATTTATGTATGCGCACAGGGCAAAATTTGCTTTGACCTGAGAAAGCTAGTGGCCCCTTCCCACACTTAATGTGCACCGCATAGTCATATTATTGTGAGTTGCTCATTCCGGGAAGGGTAATACAGCAAACCAAATAACAAGTCTCACACACAAACATTGTGAGTTCCCTCCCTATACATCAGCAGGTAGAGGGGACGGCCCCATGGCAAGCGGTTAGGGTTCCTCAAGGTCAGGGAATTTTCAGAACAGCTGCCCTTTGTTATTTTCTTTTCATAGTGGCATTAGGGCTGTTCATCGGGAGATTTATGGCCATGCCCGTAAAATTGGGAGGATAAGTCAGAAATTGGGAGTCTTCCTGGGAAAATCAGGAGAGTTGGCAGGTGTGTGCTGTGTTTGTGCACCTACAGCAATACACAATGTACTGCTGCACAGCAAGAAAAAAAAAAAAAGCATTTGCGCAGAAACCATGTGCGTGTCGCAGAAGCAGTGTGGTGAGGAACACAGGCATTGCCGTTAATGCCGTTGCGCCTCGCCTATGTAGAAGATGGTGCTGATGAAAAACCTTTGACAATTGTGACCCAGTAGGGGGACGATAGTTTTAGGTGGACGTTTACGTCATGCATCCAAGTTGGGCACGACACATACACAATGCTTCAGCATAAATGCCGATATGTTTGCGCACAGTGCTGTTAATAATAAGTTATTGGGTATATGGTTATCTAAATGTGAGACTTGTCAGTGTGTTTGTTGTTTGCCTTTGTTACGTGAAAATGTAAATTTTTACCAACTGCAGGTCACAGCACGTTGCTGAACTTGCGAGACAGTGACAGCTTGCCGCCTATATTTTGTGTTCCTTCGTCATGTAGGGAACAAGCTGGTCAAACATCCAGCCTTGCAGCGGCTCTCGGAAGAGCTCCGGCTCGGCTGTTCGTGTGGCTACGTGACGCTCATGAGGATACGGGCCCGGGAACCAGTCAGCATAGACGAGCCACCTGACGACGACGATGTCGAAGAGAATCTCGAGGACTGGACCCTGCTCGATTGTTGTTACGGCATTCCGCTCTTCGACAATGCGCTCAACAAAGAAGTCTGTGCTAAGATTCTCAAGCACAGGTTATGTTCCAAAGACAAGTATGTCACAAGTGCATTTTAGTACAGCTATACAATTTTAGAGCAGCCCTCCTGACATTAACATTTTGTTCTAATATGGTCCATGCCACAAGCTTTAGCTTGAAGGTGAAAAAAATCTTATCTCATAGACAATCAAGAGATTTACATCTTGGAAGGGCCTTGCAGCATTCTTTCGAGCAATTCTCCAGTGAAATTGCTTAAGGAACATATTGCCTCACAAATTGCCTGATGCAAAAATTTTTCGTATTCACTAGGTACCGGTAGAGTTACAGCATCAAGTTTGAAGGGAGTTTTTGAGTGCATTTACTCTGCGAGTGTCAGCTCCACCGCATTACGCGAGTGTTAAGCGGTGAAGTGCACTACTTGCGGGAATGAACCACTTGTCACGGGACATAGCATGTTTTTTTTTCCCCTCAATTACCAACTTCGAATATTTCGAATAGTAACATTCCAGCGCGAATCGAATCGAATAACAAATGCTATTCGAAAATTATTCGAAATTCCGAATATTTGCACGCCCCTACTTTTTATCTAACACTTCGTATCACCCTCTCCCCTATTCCATTCTACACAGCCTGAAGCAGCTAACCAGGTCAAATCGGCGGCTGGCGTTGAGACTTCTCGACTTCATCTCGGACTACGAGGCAAGTGTTACACTACAGCCCCTTTGAGAACAAAATTTGATATTGGACATGCTATTGCGAACAAATAAAACTTGCTGTTCCTAATCTCCATGTATCCAACACTCTTGGCATGTAGGAAGATATGAGAGAGCACAAACACTGCAACAGGTTTCTTACAATGCGCTTGTTACACTTGAAAGGGGACAATAAATACTGGTAACACTAAATCAATTGAGATTGGTAAATTACGGTTTGTAAACTCTACAAACCTCGTATATTAACTATTTTTGATGTGACAGGTTGACTACTAAAAGAGAAAATGAAGGTGAACAGATCATAATATCAATTTTGTGCTGGAAGCCTGCGTGTCATTCTGATTCGTGTAGTTATAGCTCAGAAAATGTCCACAAAATGTTCCTATACTACACTACAAGTTAGAAAAAAATGCGGCTTTTTGCCTCAAAAGACCCCCCTCTAGCCAGTGGTGGCACTGTGCCAACATGATGTTGCAGCTGACTGCATTACTTTCTTCACAGTGCCATTAGGTTAGTTACTCGAGCAGAATAGGAGTAATCAAAATACACATAAATCCATCGATGCTGTTTTGTATTGGTTCAGAGACATCAGTTAGGATGTGCTCAGGAGGATCCCAAATGGACAAAGCATATTCTAATTTGGGTTAGATTAGTGTCTTGCATTTGCTAGATACCACCTGAAGCAACCTCAAGTACAATTAGCATCATTGACAATCTTGCTTACATGTGAATTCGTGTAGTTGAACAGATTGATTAGGTAGTTGCCTAGGCAACTTGCACGATCGTGATATTGCTGTTAAGCAACGATTGAAGCAAATATTTATGCACTGAGCGCTAATGCTGTTTATGAAAGGAAACTAAAGGTGTTAATAGTATTTTCCCTAGCGTTAACCATTAACTACAGCTTTTGTGTCATTTTAATAGACTGTTAAGTGACACAGTCATCTGTGTACGGGCACATCTTTGAATATTACTGGACAAGTGGTTATAGTCGGTTTGTTGCTGTTGATGTGACACTTGAGGCTCCCTTCACTGCGATGTGTTTTATTGTCATCTTTGTTTTTGCAGGCTGACCCTTTGGTGCTGAATACAGACACGTTGCCCCTCCCAACGCAAAACCTCCTTTTCCACGATGGGACGTTAAGTGTGTGGGACGAATGTTGACGCGATGGCACGACAAGGCTGTCGAGTAAACACGGGTTTGTTAGTTGACTGTGTGCTGGCTCTTTTTATTTTTCGTTGAAAGATGACTGAGAAATTACACTTTTAATCTGAACTGCAAGATTATGCAAGTCGTACTCGTGTAAAAAGAATGTTTGTTCATCACAAGATTGTCATTTAACATTACTGCTGACTAACTCGCTAACTTAACTCTTTCGTTACCGTGTCCATAGGACATGGGTCACCGGTGACCCATACGTGCCACAAGCTATTTTTAAAATATGAGCGCTCCTATGGACTTGCACCGCCATCAGTCGTATTCTCCAGGCACCAATCTTTCATTTTTTGCGTAGTTTGTATTTTTCCCGTGCGGCAGCGATTTAAGCGGCGGTTCCAATTGTGCGGTTCGCTCCGTCTGTTTACGAAGATGGCAGACGCTTTTGTCCCTCGCGCGAACGACGCCTTTCTGGCGATTCTGTTGCATCTGGAAGCGATCATTTGGCTGCTTCTATCGCCAGTGATTCAGATGATGATCCCGCATCATCGGATTTTAGTTCAGACGACGAGGACGTGCAGAATCAGCCCGGACCTACATCAGCTGTCCATCGGTATGTTTTGTTTTATGGCACAAGACGGGTTGCCATTTCTTTTTGCAACCATAGAGCGCAATATGTCCATATATGCATGATTCAATAGCCCACTTCTTTCCCTTTTTACTAATATTTACTGTGCTTCTGTGCGTGAGAAATTTGTGCAATAAAAAGAAAAAACTGTGCAACCTGGCTGAACAAGACACTTTCTACTGGGCAACAAGTAAACAAGTGTAACTCGTGCAGTTGTTGAGCTAGGTCAGTGAAGCTTTTCTTTTAGGTAGATGTCTCCTATCTAAACAATTTGTATATTTCAGAATATTTTCCAGATTTAGTTCTTTTATGTAGTAAACATACAATTGCAAATGTTCTTTCAAATTTGCAAGAAATGTTACATTTAACGATTTTTTATGCATATTAGTTTCCAAGTTCAGTTTTTTAAACTTACACAGGTCAAAAGTACATTTACTTAGCTTTCGCTTGATGTATTGCATTACAGTATAACCATTTTATTACTTATTAAAAAAAATACCAACAAAAACCTACGAAAAGTTGCCCATTTTCCGACGGTAACGAAAGAGTTAAAGGGTCCCTGAAACGCTTTTTTGACATTGCGTCACTGATTAGGCAACACAATTGCGAAATCATTCACACCATAAATAAAGCGAAGCACAATGCGCTAAGGCAGCTATGGGCTTATTTCTGTCGCCTTCCTCCTTACCACTGCTGTTCCTCCTCAACTCGATCCGCTGCGGAGTGCGCGCTAGCGACGACAGCGCCTCCCGCGTCAGCCGCTCTGCCGAGCCTCCCGTAGTGACATAGCGCCCCGATACTGAGGTCGCCCGCCTCGGCAGTGCTAGCCTCTGTAATAGAGCGCCGGCGACTCGTGTGACGCCGCCAGATGCCGCGATGATACCGTTGGCTGAAACGAAGAAGTACGTTGTAGAAGCACGTTGTTCGCAGTTAGGTTTTGAAAATTACGTGCACGTCACTTGGGTCGGGGCCAATCAGCGACCTCTCATTCGATCGCTCGATGACGGGGGCGTTTGAAAACGCTTTTTGGCGAGCCGCTGCGACCTTTTGCGATACGCGTGTTCACAACCTTATTGTAAATTACACACTTTACGCACAGCGCTAAAAGCTGTCCTGTAATGGTCCTAGTGACCCGCTCTACCGGATCACCATGTTTGCACAAAATCGTCAAAACCGTTTCAGGGTCCCTTTAACGCGCTCATGTTGAGAAAGAATGTCTGAACTACCATTACCTCATGACTTCCAATTGTATATATCACAAATTCGTTACAGTGGTGTTAATCTAAAGATGTATTACTTTACTTTAACAAAGACAGTGTGGGCTCTAATAGAATAAACTCATGTGCAAGGGAAATTGATAGAATATTTACAGCAGCCACAACTCCACAGCAAATTCTCTTTTAATTAAAAAAGGTCACATATAGACTATATGCAAGCAAGGCTGATGCTGTAATTTTATCTACAAACGTAGCTTTCTGTGATTATTTATATTTAAATGTATCATCTCCGATGCAATTAGAAGAGTGCTGCCTCTCAACAGCAGTATAAAATATGTCTCTCTAATGTTAACCATTTCAGCAGGAGCTTGATGTCAGGTGGTGTTCTTGAAGGGGAAACAGTGCAAGAAAATGGGGACAAAAGAAGACATGCAAAATGGTGCTAACCTTAAACATTATTACACTTTATGAGGGTGCATTAAAGGGCCCCGGAACCACCAAGAGGTCGAAATTTAGTTGCGGTGTTGCTTTTGTGCCGGTGTCTGCAACAAACACGTAGCCGCAAGAATCTTTCGAAACGGTGCCGAAATAGCCGAGTTACACGCGTTTGATTATTAAAATGCGGCGCTTGCTTGTTTTGCTCTCTCCTGCGCTCCACCGGCATCTTGCCAGTGCCATCTCCTTGCCGAGCGCTTCTCCGAATGTCACGTGACATACATCGCCGATATCGCGCATCCGGTTGACACGCCTCCGCGGGCTCCCGCAGTTCGCGCAAGTGTTTTGTTGGTGCTGTGCCAACGCTCTCTGTTAGCGCTATCCGTCGTGTTCTGACAGTTCCTGCAGTTCCTAGTCGGCTGTACCTCACTTGCACTTTCGTAGAGTAGCGCATTTAGGAATTCACACGTGAACACCACACGACGAGGAAAACAAACGGGCAGGGAGCGCGTGCATTTGCTAGCAGACTAACCGGAAGTCGATATCCTCCTTCGACCAATCAGCGGAGCTCGGACTCTTCTGACGTCACCAAAAACCACAATGTCGTCGCGACTAACTTTGGTATGCCGGAAATTGCTGGCAAGGCGCACGGGATTGTTTTTCGAGTTTGTGGCACGGCCGCGGCGCGTAGCGCTGCCGCATTTGATATCGTTCATCATGACGGCATTCTCAACTTGATGCGCGTGTTAACTTGAAATGTTCAAAAAAATGTCGGGAGTGGTTTAGGGGCCCTTTAAGAAATATCTTGGTAACTATTTTTTCTTAATAGTTTGTTACGCTCTTCCCCAATTTACACTCATCCACCTTCAGTTCTTTAAATAAATTACACACAATATCACAGTCAGTACGAAATTTATTAACTCGCCTACAGTTGATATAAGCATCTAAGTAATTCTAGGATATTTGGCTGCATTAACCAGAATTACTCTGTGTAGCGTAGGTCTTTTATGCAATGGACATGGCCTGTATATTTCTAACAAATCACCCAAATTTCAGCATCCAAGAAGAGGGACACATTGACGTGCAAACAAGACAGAGCACCATGTCTTTCCGCCTAAACGTCCACGTTCTTGAATGCTGCATAAGCAGTTTATCCCAGACAAGCTCGGAGCAGACCTGCACTTCAAAGAAGCTAGCATTGAGTTATGACCACCAGACAAAGTGCATAGTGCACGAAGTGAAACGGGAGTTGACTGTAACCTGAGTGGACACCATGGCTTAAAGGGCCCCTAAACCACTCAGAGGTCAAAATTTAGTTGTGGTGTTGCTTTTGTGCCAGTGTCCGCAACGAACACGTAGCCGCAAGAATTTTTCGAAATGGTGCTGAAATAGCGGAGTTACATGCATTTGATTATTAAAATGTGGCGCTTGCTTGATGCGCTCTCTCCTGCGCCCCACCGGCTGCTTGCCTGTGTCACCTCCTCACCGAGTGCTCCTCCGAATGTCACGTGACAGACATCGCCTACGACGTGCATCCGGTTGACGCGTCTCCGCCGGGCTCCTGCGTTCGCTCAAGTGTTTTGTTGGTGCTGTGCCAACGCTCTCTGTTAGAGCTATCCGTCGTGTTCTGACAGTTGCTGCAGTTTCCAGTCGGCTGTACCTGACTTGCACTAGCGTAGCGTAGCACAGTTACGCATTAACAAGCGTGCACATGCGAAAACCACATGAACAACACACGACTATGAAAAACAAACAGGCAGGGAGCGCGTGCATTTGCTAGCAGACTAACCGGAAGTCGAGTTCTCCTTCGACCAATCAGCGGAGCTCGGACTCTTGTGACGTCACCAAAAACCACAACGTCATTACGGCTAACTTTGGTATGCCGGAAATGGCCGGCGAGGCGCACGGGATTATTTTTCGAGTTTGTGGCGCGGCCGTGGCGAGTAACGCTGCCGCATTTGACATCGTTCGTCGGGGCGCCATTCTCAACGTGATGCGCATGTTAACTTGAAATGTTCAAAAAAATGTCGGAGGTGGTTTAGGGGCCCTTTAAGATGCACTTCAGATTATACGACTGCTAGAACGTTTTGTTCCCGAACATTATTTCTGCAGCCAAAGAGAGCACGGTATAGTCCGTCAATCCTGAGTCACCTGCTACAGTAATTATGTGTGAAACACTTTACAATCGCAGCAGTTCATCATAGTTGTCTGCTGGTCCACATATGCTGCTGCAAGGAGGAGAGTGGTGTGATGGTGTCGATTATGGGGTTATGACCCAAACTCAGTGCCACTCATTGCCACAGAAGTGTGCACATGTGCAAACTGCCATGCATGCAATGCACGGCTTGTAGCTTACAGTACTTGACATGCACATTAGAGGAATCTTTTTGCATAACCTGTACAATGCACACTATAGCACACGGCCGTCAGCTGGAGCCTGGCAAATAATTAGGGTCGAGGTAGTTGTAATCGGCACCCGTGAAACTCATGTAGTCCCGGTCGTGGAAGGTCGAACTGTCCTGCGCAACGTGGATGGCCTCCATGTGGTGGTCCTCCTTATGAGTCGCCGTCTCGTGCATGCAGTCAACACAGTCACTGCAAAAGTCGATGGAGGCATTCGAGGGGCAGTCGGCGCAGTGCCAACGGGTGCCCACAATGGGTTCACACTCGCACCGGTCGCATCGGAAGCCCACGTGCTGTGCGAGTCCCGTCCGCTTCATTCGTTCCACCCGGGCTTTCTGGAGAGCCATAAGTTCCTGATACTCCGGAGACTCCTTCACGGAGGCATCGACCTGGACGTCTTCGTCACCGTCATCATTACTGCTTGCTGGTTCCGACTTGTGGCTTCTGTTCGACATCTCCTGATACCCCCATGACGAAACACTGCAGTCGTCGTCCGCTTCCGACATGAACACTGGCGGTCTGTGAGACGCGAAGAACGTAGAATGCGAGTACAAGTAACTCGACCCCCTCAGGGAGCCACGGTGGTAGCCTCTTCGCGAGCCTGTCTTGCGTGGTGCTATAGTAGTTCGTATCCTACCTGGAACAGGAAGGCCAGCCTTGGCCAGCTTGATGAAGTACTTCTGGACTCGACTGGCCACCTGGGTAGGTGTGCGGTTTCCCAGAGCATTTGCTATCTTTTGCCATCGCTTGCTTTCAACTTCCTCCGGTGGAAACTTGATGAGCAGATCTTCGAGACGCTTCTGTTCTTCTGCGGTCCACAGCTGGTTAAACGTCGCGGGCTTGCTCTCGTTGAAGACACGTCCCCGGATCAGGATGCTGCCGCCCGGCCCTTGGCTCTGGGACGACGATTGCGTGTCTTTCTGTTCGGTCCTGGCCGCATGCCTCGTCAGCTGACGCTTGCCTTCGATCCCTTGCTGGATGCCCATGAGGCTGTACTGGCTCCAGTCGATGTTCGGCAGCGAAGCAACCAGTTGAGGAAGAGGAATTCCAAGGTCTTCCTTCTTCTGGAGCCTTTCGACGAACCTAATGGGGTCTGCCAGAGCATCCTCGCGGATTTCCATGAGCTTCTCAATGTCCTGTATGGCCTGCAACATGTAAAAGAAATAGGACACAAGTAAATCTGGTGGCAAGTGGACTATCGTAATATATTATGATGCACATTTAACTTGAATGTCTGTTCATCATGCAACACATTTCCCACTGTTAAGACAGCATGAAATGGGCAACGCATGCTGACCTTCGAGACATGTTTGAAAGTGCACAATGCCTCTTGCAGATTAGGCCCACGATGCCACCAGTTCTTGCTGCAAGGATCATTTCTAATGCGGTTGATTCGTCTAGTTCATGATGTTGGATGATCGAGTTTGAAAAGAATCGCTCCTCTACTAAGTTAATCATTTCATGTCACTGTAAGCACCGCTTCGATACCATGTTCATTGTTTATACGACATGTGTAGGCCATTTAACTGAAATAGGTGCATCGGAGCTGTCATCAACTGCATCGAGAACTGTTCGACATGCCACCTTGAACTTCGTTTGTGGTGTAACAGCATGGCATGTTAGCTTGGACAAGGACCAATACACCGTTTGCAACTGTGTGTATGGGAAACAAAAAAGAGGGGACGGTAAGATACACTCTTGCATATAAAAGGTGCTTAGTGAAGGAAAGTTCTACCTGTAAGCAACAAATACATCATTCTAGGAGTTCGGTGTAGTTGAGATGACATTCTTGAAGTTACATGCACAAACGGGTATGAACATGAGACGAGAGGCACAGTTACCTAGAAAAGCGTTTCTCACATTGTGTGTAAGAAAGTTTGTTCTACCAATGCCCGGCTACATGGGTGTAATACTTAGGTCAACAAATGCGATATGCAGCATACGCAGGATGTGTGGATAAAAAGCATTCTCACAGTAATTTTCAAACACACTTGGGCAGTACAGCTCATTTCGTCAGTTGTACGACAGAAGGCGAGGGCTTTTCGGCTATCACGATGGCTGTGAAGTATACACAAAAACGTAAACGTCTACCTAATAATACATAGTTGCAGGTGTGTGTGAGTGAGAAACACGTCTACAGTAGCAGTTAATTAAAATGACTTGGAAGCGGCTGCGCGCATGCTAAAGGTCCCACTTGGTCTCGACTTAGTTGGGCACCTGCTCGCTTGTACAAGGAGGTATACGTCTAGTACCAGCACGCCACACTCTTGATACTACTTCTAAGAGGAAGCTGCTGCATCTAGGACACGCCTGGCACAAACGGGGATCGTGTACCTTCTGCAGGCGTGTAGCCTTTAAGAGAAAATCTCGCTGCACATTTTCGCGCGTGCGTGTAACGGCAGGTGATCGCACCAACTACTACTACAAGCAAACACGATTCGGCAGACCACTATCATATTTACGTCTCGCGTTAATCACGTTTGCTGAGGCCTCTTACAGTTCTTGAGACAGGCACTCGATAATATTGCAAGTTCAGCCCAGTGGACGCGCAAATTACCATCGCTGTCGTACTCGATGCAACGACGAATTTCAGCGTCCTCATTTCTGGGGAGAAGCACAAACTGAACAAAACACGGAAGAGTGGGGAGAGGAAGGTGTCGCCGGCACTAACACGTTTGCGCTGTTCGCCAGATGAGCATGAAGCTGCCAAACTCGGCAAACCACTCTCCATTCCACGTGCTAGAGGTTCATTCTCACCTGCACACGCTGCGCTTCCAGCACTGCAAGTGTCTTAAGCGTGTTGCGATAGTCCGAATTGCCACGCAGGGCTAGGTGGTCCGATTCGAAAAAGAACTCCCCGATTTCATCGGGATCCTCGATTTCTTGTTCTTGGATTCCACCGTCCGTCAGCCACAACCCTTCCATCGCCTCGGAAGCCGTTTGCGACGAAGAATCGTCGTTGTTCGAGTCGTGTGCCGGCTGCGCGCACTGAAATTCGGCGGTGGAAGTCGACGGCACCGGCTGATCATCGGAGCCGCCGGCCTCCATCATTTTCGCGTCGTCACACGAAGTACTGGGACCTAATCGATCAAGAGCGATAGCTCGTTTGAAGCGAGACGGTACTGTGCGACGACGACATTTAAACTCTGGAACACCTGCAAATTAATCGAGCGAGTTTGTTGGACTGAAGCATTGCCTGACTGAAGTCGTGTTTCGACCACGCCATCGCGATCGCGTGCCCTGCGCGCTTCGCCAAAGAAAAACGAAACCGAGCGCAGCGACACCCAGCTGACCCAACCATGTACACAAACTTTTAATAACAAGATGGTCGCGCCCTCTAACAAATCGAAGTTTTTTTTTTTTTCAGCTTTTCGAGTCGTGGCCAAGCCTTGGCCAAGCCTCCTTCCCCACGCGCACGTGCGCGTTTCGTTTTGTTGACAATCGCAAGTGGTACGCGCGCGCAATCTCTCGTGCGGACATGCTGTGACTCTACATGTGTTGTACTGTGCGACCCGTGTTCATTCTTCATTATAGTCTGGACGTTGGCCTCTTCTAACGCTGCCGTCGGGAACGAAACAAGCTCGCAAACTTGATGTTCTCCGTGGCCCGTCGACGCTGCCATGGTACCTTTCGCCGGTCGCCGTGTTCTACATGACGGGCGTTCGCGTATCCTTTGCAGCGACCAGTACGTCATGCCCGACCTGAAGAGTTGCAGGGACACGCACCTCGCCGCGCTCTTGTTCCTGAGCCGAGCAGCGAAGCCCTACGATGCCACGGCGGTGCTGGCCGGCATCCAGCAACACCTCGACGACACCGCGCACCTGAGCATGCTGGGACCTTACGACTGCGACCACATCTGGCTGCTTCGGTTCGCGGACGCCGAGGCTCGCGACAAGATCGTCAGTGCGCCGGACCTCGAGTGCGGCGGTCATCCGGCGTTCTGCATCGAGCCGCAACCAGAACATTCGCTTCACCGAGGGCGCTGCGTCGCCGGAGCCCTGGGTGCGTGGCTCTTCCCGGTTTAGCGAATTACTCGTTAGAACGAGACCTCCTTCTGGCACTCATTTCTTTTTCTGCTTTATCCGTATTTTCTGTAAATAACGAAAATAAGTAGCTCACGAAGTTATTTTTCTTGTCCCGGGCTGTACCCATGCTTCGACAAAATCGCAGGAAGCCAGACTCACCTGTACTCAACGTAATCTCAAGGACATGTGGGCTTTTTAAAGTATTTGCAATGCACCGACCAATGCAACAACATTATGTTAACCTATATCTTTTTAAATGTGTATGCCCCGAAACAAAGGATGCAACCAGGATTTTATTTGTCGAGGAGGCCTTACACTCCCCTCACTACTCCATGTTCGCACATATTTTACGCGCATGCATACTTACAAATGGTGTACGAAGCTTTTATATCATTTGTGCGTGTACTCATCTTCGTATAATACAATTCACTTTTTATAGAAAGGGTACAAAGTTACGGGGGTCTTCTCTCGATGTGACACGGGCATTGGAAGCGCACAAATTTTTGTTTGACCCTTCACAGCTAGGAATTTCTTGCGAACCACAACATTAGCTTTGCAGGGAAGCCAAGCAGTCCTCTTCATAGCGGTCTGCTGCAGTGTGTCGGGACGAAATGTATTTCATTCCATTTTGGTTTCGTTCCACTGACAAAAATTCTGTGCCTGTTCTGCTCTGGAATGAAAAAAATAATGAATGTTTATTACTTGGATGCAAAATTAATAAGCAAATTCGAGATAAGATTTATTTTTCCTATATATGAATTCTCAGCTCATGATGGACACCTTCAATTGAAGGACTGAGCGTGATTTCAGAAACAGCATGTCATCAAGTGTACTTTCCGAAATGCCAGACCGCTATTCCGAGAAAACAAACTTTCGCCTGTACTCTACTATGGAGAACTGAATATTGTTCTGTGCCGGTCCATCCTGATTGGTCGATTCTGTGCTGACAATACTGTTCTGACAGTCCTGCAAGTTCTGCCTTGACAGGCAGAACTTGCAGGACCAACACTGAACAGTATTCTGTGGTATGATGTAAGGCCCAGTGCCGACAGTACTGTGTTCACCCTGAGCCCCTGAAAAAGGAATAATTAGTCTAATTTGCATGTTTGGGTTGCTTGCTCTAAATTTTTTTAATTTCTAGAAGGTGTGCAGCCACTTGTCGAGCAGTTTTAACAGACATGCACCTCCGGAGTTAGGACAGTCATGCTTCCTGGAATACGCCTGTAATGTTGCTTTTGCTGACGGTCTGTCATCGCCGTACTTCAGTAGTCGTCAGGCATGATTTGTTTTGCCATGTCATATTTGGGCAACTGCAAACTCCAGTGTTGAAGGGTCGTACCACTAGAAAACAAAATGAAAAGTCCTTCTGCACAAGCACTTGGCCCAGTCCGTTAGTGAACTCTGCAGCAGGTATGCTTATCAACAGCTGCATCAGGATGCTTAGATTAGTGGCATGTTCAACCAGCTGTCTAGTACTGCCTGAGGCAAGTGCAAATGCTGTCCTGTGAGATATGCACGAATGCTGGCGTTGCCTAATGTCTGCTGTTTTCGATTGCCAACTTTCGCCTTGAATGAAAAACTGATAGAAATCAATTCCGTTTCACTCTGAATGGAAATAATAATGTTTTGGTTGCATTTCCATTTATGTTCTAACGCACTGGTCGGCTGTGCACATGGTTTTCATCATCTACTCACGTGCATCGCATCTTTCTTGTCATATTTTGAGTGCATTTGTAATTTTTAATATAAGAATGCATTCTAACTCGCAGATGCTGCTATGCATTCCGACAGGTAGATGCTACTACAGCATTGCCGCAGAGTCAGCTGGACAGTATTACACTATCTGCAGAATTTGACTCCGTGTCCAAATAATTTCCTTCAGTAACTTCACTAAAATTTAGAGGAAAAGAGGTATACTACTTTCTTACCTGAAGTTTTATTGGTAAGAGCAAAAGAGGGAAATATTTTTATTGTATGTAAAGGCAGGAAATTGAAAGAACATATAGTTTGGTGTTCCGATTAATTATGGTCTGGGCTACCTCAAAGTCATATTGGATTGGGACCCAATGGTTCTCAGGAGGCCCTTCATTGCTGCCATCACCCCACAGCTCTCTGGTTTGGAGGGAATGCAGGATTAATGGAAGCAAAACTGCTGTAGTCCATAGGCAGTGATAGTCAAGAAGAGAAATCTCCAGAAGAACGGGAACTTGAGCGATTTGGTGACCTATACTTGGGTACAGGTTAAAGCGGCGTCTGCCTGTCAAAGGACCCGCGCTCCAGCCAGCTCGTACAGGGTGGAAAATGCACTTTCACACCAAAAGGATGATGTGTGTCTAAATAATTATCTAACATAAACGCTTTGTGAAGAGCGTAAAAATTACATGTATGCTTATACTTTGTAGAACACTTTCAAGCTTCTGACAAGGCAGCACGGATTCACCATTTTCAAACACCTCCAAATTTTGACCCAGCTGGCAATTTTTTTCACCAAGAAAGAATGCTCAAAGACACTGTGAATGCTTGAGATTGCAGGAAAATAAAGGAGGGGGAATCACCTGAACTAACGACTTGCAGTGGACAGAAAGGAAATGCTAAAAGCGCCAAATCATTCTGCGAGCTCGCTAGTTCAGCCCACATCTCTATTTCGTCAGCGCTTGTCCCCCTTACACTATCACTGTTTCTTTTTTTGTACATTTTCTGTGCTCACTGTTTCATTAAGCAGGAGGACACTTACTGATTTTATGTGCTGACTTTACACTTGCCCTGTTTGTCTTTAGAGACTGCTATGCCAATTTGCAGCTGTTTTCTTTGTTTACATTGCCTAAAGTTTCTTATATATGGTCTATCAACGGCTACAATTACAGGTTGGCTCTGCGGTGCAAGTCATCCGGACTACTGGCTCCGGATATTAGATGTCTGGTTTCCTCCCGAAGACACAAAGTGCCTGCTTTCAAGATCTTATAGCTGGTACGGACATGGCTTCATGCCTTTATTTCGAACTTCGACATCTCTCTAATCAGCTCGAGCTCAAAGTGATGCTGTGTGCGTTGTGTGTATTGCAGCTTTCTTACATCTCTTACGTGTCAAAAAGAGGTGCCAAGTAAGTAGTCTATTAGCAGCTACTTTTATCAAGTTACAGTACTCAAACCTTTGAAGTATCTATCATCATGTATATTTCTCATGGGGTACAAAGCATTTTTCTAATTGTTAGAGTTAAAAGGTGATAAATTTGCAAAGGAGGTTTTACCAGACACGCACTTACTATGGGTGTACCCCACTGCAGTAACTTCAGTGATGCTCAAATGACTGACACCAAAGGCCGTGTGTGCTATCCTGGGAACTTCGGTGCATTTCAGTACCTTGGGAAGTGACCACTCCTGCAATAATATAAGAGAAGGCTTGCAAAGGGACAAAAAGAGCGTATTCTGTAACTTCTCGTAGCTTCTACCTTTCCAGCTTTCCACAGCCTACACTAGCATGTTATGAAGCCCATTTGGTTTTGGCACTTACAGTTGCTGTTCTGTAAACTTAGGCTGGAGAATACCTTACTGTTGAAGTTTCACAAGCCAGGCAGGCTTAGTATTTCAAAAGTGCTTACACTCCAATCATAGGTTATGCAAAATTGCATGCCTAAAATCTGGCAGATGTCTTGTAATTCACAAGGAAATGTAGTGAAATAGGCAGCAGTCACGTGAAGGATACTCAGATAGTGATTTGGTTGAGCTTGATACTCACAGTGTTGCATGCCTTCTTGTTATCAAACAAATCAGTTGCCTTGAAAATTCAGGTCTCGCATCACCTGTTATGATCCTCTCCTTGCTTCCATGTCTGTTAACTCTAAAATAATGTCATGTGCACTGGGTAAGGATAGTATTTCTTAAACTCCACGTTTGGTGTGGTATGAGTTCACGAAGAACACACAGCAGCGTTGACCAAAGTAAAAGTAAATACATTCGTAAAAGACGTTTTGGCTCCCGCACGGGAGCCTTGTTCACAATCTGTGTACTTCTCAATCAGATTGTGAACAAGGCTCCCGTGCGGGAGCCAAAACGTCTTTTACGAATATATTTACTTTTACTTTGGTCGGTGCTGCTGTGTGTTCTTCATGTTATTCCCGACCAGACAGGATTCCGTCCAACTCTAGACTTCGTATGAGTTCATGCTGTAAAGCTTACTTTTGTTAATGAGTGCATTGGAAAATTCTCTCTTAAAACTAACCCAGCGCTACCTTTTGATGAGGATCGGATAGAAAAGCATGTAACAGGACACGCACTAATTCGAACTGTGTTAATAAAACAACCAATCATGTTGCATTTATCACAAGTGGAGGCACTGAGTTCACATTCAGTCATGAGGGAAGAGTAGATTAGGATGGTCATTACTGCAATTTTTCAACTTCAACTCAGTGTTCTAAACCCACAAGCATGCAAGAAAACTGGTGAAAGCATTATCCTTGTGAAGGACACTGGTTTCATCCAAATCCGAAATGAGTGAGTGCTTTCATTGCCTTTATTTGTGATAAACGTAATGTGTAGTCTCAGTAAATATGGAATCAACGCCCGTCCTGTTGTCTCCTTCGTCTTGTACTTGTCAAAAACTAGCGTTGGATTATTTTCACAAAAATACACACTGCCAACTAGACCTGCAACGTGCTTTTCATTAATAAATTGTGGGCCTTTCGTTGCTGCAGGGAGTGCGATGTGGTGGGGCCACGTTACGAGGAGTCTGACCTCGGCACGGAAGGAGGCAATGTCGAGGACGAGGAGGAGTGTGAGAAGCGGCAGATCCTGGAGCAGGAAGCTGCTCTCATGGCCGAGATGGGCCTGCCGGCATCCTTCACATCTGCGAGGCGTGACGGCTGCAATAGCAGGGGCGACGCCTGTGGTGAGAGGCCTGTGTACTTCTGCGGTTCTCTTCTTGCATGTGGGGGGTGGTTATCCCTGTAGCTACCCTCTCACCTTACTGAAATGCAAACATGAGGAGAGAGATTAAAGTTCTTTACATATTGCAGTGCTTTACTCTTTGCTATCCCAATGCACGTTACAAGTTGTTGAGCATATGTCGTTACCAACATGACCAATGCTCCCATATCCTTTTCTGCTCTCTCTCTATTTGAATTTTTCGCTAATGCTCAACTGGCCATGAAACCTTATGGAATGTGGAATTAAATATTTCTTCTCACTCTTTTCTTTTATTTTTATCTGCAGAAGAAAATGAAGAACAGCTGCTGTTTCGTGATGTGTACGATGGCCAGAGCACAGCAGAAGCCACGGACGACTGGCAAAACTTTTGGGAGAAGAACGGTGAAAACCTTGTGTGGCAGTCCTGGGTTCAGCGCTACGGCGAGTACATCTCTCCAGAGTACCTAGAAAACCGCTCCAGCTCCCGCAGCAGGTGGCTGTGCCATTTCTTCTGTGGGAGACAATGTTGTGGCACCAGCAGATGGTGGTGGTGAGAGAGGAACAGCCAAAGTTGAAGTTTCTTCTTCAGCGCACTCTACATGACCGGCCTCTTGGTGGAGATGCTCAGCTGGAGAATGAGAAGCTTGTTGAGGACCCTGTTGCCTCAATGCCGCCTTCCAGTCGAAACGTCCAGTCTTGCAACAGCGGTGGCTGCAGTACCATCATTGAGGATGCCAAAGACAACTGCGGACAACCTCTTGTTTGTGACCAAGTTGACAGCAAGTTACAAGGAGGGCATCGAGAAAACGACAACACAGGTGCCGCCACCGCTACTCAGAAGTCCGACGATGAGCTGTGGAATGAAGTGTGGCAGGAACATTACCTCGAAGTGTACAACCATTACTACAGAATGTTTGGCCACAATGATGAGGCAGTGGGCAGCGTGCAGCATTCTGAGCCAGTGGATGCGGACTGTATGTCTGTGCATGCCGAGAAGGCAAACTCGGCTCCGTTGGAACAAGCAGACGTTACTGTGCACCACTCCGAGGCAAGAAATGACGCTCCAGCATCCGCTAGTTGTGTCAACAGTGAGAGTGGTGCTGTAGATGCCTGTGAGGAAGCTGAACTTGAAGCTGTGAATTGTCAGAAGGCAGAACATGGCAGCGACTGTAGTGTTATTGAGCAAGTGTGTGCTGCCGACTCAGCCGAGAAAGCTGACGGCGGAGTCAACGGAGAGGATGTCGCCTTGTTTGAGGACGAATGTGACGTGACGCTGATGAAACAGATGGGCTTGCCAGTGCAGTTTGCATCAGCTGGCAAGCAAAAAAGGCCAAAGAAAGGCAAGAAATGTAAGTGCTCTTAAGTGTCATTCATGCAATTCATGTTGCTTGTTCATTCTGCTAATCGGTGGTGTGTGAAAAGGATTAAATAGCGGTTCTCTCCAGGAAAATGTGTGCAAGTTCCCACACCTCCAGCAAAATATAAGGCGAGATATTAACGGCACCCAAGAACAGCAGGCTGCGTCTTGGCAAGAGCTGGTCACCAGCCTCGAGCTCGGGTCTCGCGCAGCGTTGGCGATACGGCTGCAGCACCAGGCATTCCTCTTCACTACACACCGTTTTGCTGTTAATTTTACATAAGTAAATAACGATCTGCTGCATTGTACTTTGTTCAAGGTTCCTAAGCAGTTTGCGTTATGCTTGTGCTGTATACTACTATAGGTCCTAACTACACTTGTACAAGGGTGTACAGCTTATTGTTGAGAATGTGTCACTGCTTAAAAGGATGCTGGAGAGGTTTTACAGCAGCATTGTCTGCATATTAGGACTGCTTTCTTGTAGTGTTCCAAGAAATGTATCGGTGTGCATTTAACCGATTCATTGAATTATAAAAAAAGATGTCTCAGTTTCAGGCACTAAGCGTTCTTCGAACGTTAACAGCAAAGAACTACCAAGTTGGGATGAATACTGGCTTCGTAACGGTAGCCGCCTTCTGTGGGACTCCTGGACGGAAACTTACCCAGAGTTTCTGGAACCCTTGTTCCTGGCATCTGTGAAACTCGATCGGACGTTGCCGAATGCAGACGAGTGCCTTCGAAGGTGTCCTGCTAGTGAGAATGACCTTCCTGCATCGACTCATCGAGCCACTTCTAAGCCACCGAAAGACGCAAGCCTTTGGCAAGAGCTGTGGGATGCCCATTGTGACCGGGTGTGCGGACTTGAATTTGAGAAGTACCAGCAGGTTGTCTGTGAAGAACCTTCCAAAACTAAAGTTGAGCACGAGAGGCACAATGAAGGTGATATGGTCATGGAAGGGGCCCAAATCAAGGTAGAAAACAACAGACAAATTGACGAGGTGGCTGTGGACAGTGCCCACAACTCTGCGATGGTGCTGCATAATGGACAAGACTCCAATGGTGCCAGGCAGTGTCCGTCAGGTACTGAAAATGGCGGCCACTGGCAGCTCGTCAAGCACACCCAGCAAAAAAGGCTCGAGCGGAGGTGCTGCACCCAGTTCTCCTGGCGGCTCCTGCTCTGCTGGAAGTGGTTCTGGCAGTCAAAACATTCATAATGGCAGTGGCGATGGCGACGGAGATGACCCTCCTGATGAGAGGCACGTTAAGATAAAGCGGAGGTTAGTGTTCGGTTCTTTATATTACCTAAGTGTGAAACCTTGGTGGATGTTGTAAATGGATACATTCTTGAATCTATAAAGGGCCCGAAGTTCTCCAAGATGTGTCGCAGGTGCACGGAGGCCATTCTTTCTGTTCAAGGCCTTTCATAGGTGCTCACCTGTAAGCACTTCATATATGGAGACTAATGTTAGGCTGAGCTGACAAAAGTACAGCTGTCCATGATGTTTTGAACGAAATGCTCTCAAACATGCAGTTACAGTTCATGATGCACTGGAACACCAGAGACATTGATGGCATCGGCAGCTCTATCGGTGGTTCCTTAAAAGCAGTGAATGCTCTGTGTCTTGCTTAGTGTGTGATGCAGTGCAGGCTGACATGACTTGTACTAGCTCTGTTTGCGACCATGAGTACTGGGGCGCTTTTGCCAGCATGTGTACAAATTTTTTGTTTAGTATGACTAGTAAGTAAACATGGTCCCTGTCTTAAGGAGAACCAAACTGCAATGTGCACTTGTTCATATGTTGTTTTTCAAAATTATGTTTCGCTTCATTGCTTTTTGGGTTGGTTATTGACAGCTCATTGCAAAAACTCGCAGGTAGGTTCATCCTCCACTTGCTCGAACAACCCCAAAAAAGCTGACAGTGAAACATTTTGCTTACTGAACATATAGCGTAGCTCCTGCAGTGTTGCATGCTAGTGCTGTGCATGAGCAGCAGTCTGCGATGCATTTACACCATTCATGTGCTGCTATGATTGTTGCTACCACTGTATTTGCACGAGCAAATGGACAACGCATTGCAATGGCAGTTGTGTACGCTCTGGCTGACATCAAAGCCGCCTGAATGTGACCTGCTACGTGTCTCTGGTGTTCCGTGAACTGTGATTCAGTTACGCACGCACTGTCCTTCTACAGGAGGAGCTCGTTATAACGAACTATTGGATATAACGAAGCTATTGCAATTCCCTTTGAAAGTCCCCTAGATGAAATGGATATTGGCTATAACGAACTAATGGTAGTAACGTACTAATTACGGCTCCCCATTCAGCTTCGTTATAATGAGGTTTTACTGTATTATGAATAGCCTCCACTACAGCGTCTCTCATAATCAGATCATGGTTTTGGGACGTAAAACCCCAGAGATCAATCACTCGATTATGAATGGTGTGTAGCTCGTTTTGCATAGTGCCTGAACAGTTCTTCAGGCCTGGCAGAATGTGTCCAGGTCATTACCCTCTTATCCTTCAAAGTTTCTTGATTCAAACAATGACCTAGTGCTACTGAAAAACCCTTCAATTATTCCATGAATGCTCCTCAGTCACTGGTGTTCCATAAACTGCAATTTATCTGTGGCTACACCGATCTATTGAGAGTAGTGATGCACAGTTTAGGATCTTGCAAATGCTTCCACTTGTTAGGAAGAACACATGTAGTGCAGTTGTTAAACATATTAGTAGATAGTGCCAGACCTTCTGTTGCTGCCAGGACCAAAACCTCAATGTTGTGCACATTTTCAGTCACGAAGAGGACACAAACTCTGACGAAGATGACGCCTTCAGAGCTCTTATATCTTATGGGCTGTCTCTGAAGGAAAGCCTGAAGTAAGTCGCTTAACTTTTTTTCATTTTTTGGGGGGGACTGTCGCAGATATATTTATTGTTTTGAGCACTTTGGAAAGTTTTCAATGTTGTTATTCCTTTGCAACAAAGCCCGACTGCATGGAAGACAACAAACACACCAGATTGATTGTAATTGACACAGTACATTACTGATGTTCTAGTGTACATTGACAAATTGTGCTGCATTCTTTATCTTATGTCCAGATAAGTGCATTCTATTAATTGAGCTGTTAATTGTAATTATTGACCTATTGATGGTGCTCGGTGCATAGGCTACAGAGTATCCGCATTGCCACTGCTGCATTAGCCCATCGCCACTAGAACTCTACATGTAATGTTGCTGGTATGAGTACTGCAGTGCTAACAGCACAGCTGTGATGCTTTGTTACTCAGAGAAATCAAGTTGGGTCCCGGAAAAGCCAAGTCTCATGTGGCAAACAAGAAGAAACGCAAGAAGTTGCGCAAGCAAGCCAGGACAGCTCCACAACAACCACAAGAAGGTGTGGCACATGTGTATCGCATGCTCCTTTGTCATTATTCAGCATTGGTTGCTGTTCTTTCTGTAAGCTGTAAAGTTGACCCACAATATAGCAAACACTGATATAACAAGTTATTGTTATAATTAGGGGCATTCAGATATCAAATTACTATATGAATCGAATATGAATCTGGCTTCAAATATTTAACAATATCTAAAAAAATATCCCATGAGAAATAATATGTGTTTACAGCATAATTATGCTAGTAAAATACACCAACTGTCTGTACAAAAATATTACTGCATTATATCCAGAACATATTGTCTAGATTACCTTGTCAGATTGTAATTGTATAACGTGCCATGTACACATGTGCATGTACGTCATGCATTAGAGGATGTTTGTTCCTTCGTGTTAGTACGTTTTCTATGTATCTTTCTATGTATTCTTATCCCAGTTGTATAGACAAGCATTTCACATTGTGGCGCTGTGTTTGCACTTTCACAAGATTGCGGAGTGTATGTAGCAGACTAGTGCGCTAACAGAGGAGTGATAGCTCTGCCATCGTAGCCTTCCCTTCATAGTCACAGAAAGTTGTCTTTGAGTATAGTGGAATAACCTCAAAAGAATTCGTATCACATGGGATAATTTTGGAGACCCCCTGCTGCCCCAATGTTCCAATAACCGACACGCCAGTGCCTCCAGTAATACTAGTGAATCTGTGCGTTCCCGGTAGGGCACCTTGGAGCCGCAACTCTGGAGATTGTGTCTACAGTAGAACCTCGTTGTAACGAACCTGGATATAACGAACTCTCGGATATAACGAAGTAATCACAATTCCCCTTGAAATTCTTATAGATGAAATTGATATTGGTTATAACGAACTAATGGTTGTAACTAAGTAATTACCGCTCCCCCTTCAACTTAGTTACAACGAGGTTTTACTGTATTTGTTTTCAACAAACCTTGCTTGGCATCTGACAGTGTGCAGATTCAGTGTGTGCGCAACTGTACTTCCCTTTCTGTAGACCTCAGCTCTTCAAGAACTCTTCAAGAACGTCACTTCATTCGAGGCCTTCACTGTGGCAGAAGAGAAACAAATAGAAAAGAGAACAAGGGGAAAGGGGGAAAGAAAAAAGAGAGGGAGGTAAGAAGGCAGGTAGAGGGATGTGGAGAAGGGAGTGCTGCTGCTGGACCCTTGGAAGGGAGTGCTCAAGTTCTTTCTGGCTGCTCTAAGGCTGCTACAAAAGGCACTTTTGCCTGCTCCCAGGACTGCTCCCAAGCCTATGTACCCTGTTCCATACCTGATATACGCATCGCCATCGCACAAAATTTATCTTGAGATAGGTTGACACCCAACCGAAATGTTGATAGTTTTTCTTTGAGACGTGACTGTCTGTAATAGACTTTTTTACATGAAGGAGGAAGCACCTCCGAGTCGCGCAGTGGCACAGGTGTGCAGAGGCTGACGTTGCAGCCTTGCGGTGCTCTTTTAGGGGGTCACGCATACTTGGCACAGCCCAGACTTTAGAGGTGGTTACGGCGGCTTCCAGGGAGAGTTTTGTGGCTCACCCACTTAGCCTTGATCCTCAATGCACCGACACGACAGTGTCGTTATCAGTCAAGAGGAGGCCATGTGCTCAAATCAGCAGAGTGAAGGAAGAACTTCAAATCAAAGATTGGTTGAGAGCACTACTACAAGCGTCACTTTTTCTTCAAAATGGCTCCCTCAAAAGAAAGGGCGCACGGCCTTCAGCCTCAAGTTTCGACCATTGTCATGCCATGCAGGTATTTCGTACAGCAAGACCTTGCTGTAACGAAGTCCATTTGATATGAAAGTGGTTTTGTTAGATATGTTAATTGTTGTAAACACATTTCGGGCACTTATTAGTCTCTTCTTCGTCATCATCGATTGTCGGTTCTGGTGTGGTGGGTAATCGGTGCCTTGGGTGTGGTCGCTTTGCCATAACTCACGTAATAAACACCATCAAACTGTCATGTCACAATATGTTCGTAACACTATTTCAGTGACAACACTATTCTTCATTGTAACAAATAACTTGTTATTACCTTGATGCTTGATCTTACTTTACTTCACCGGCATGAGCAGTCCATGTGCTGTACTTGTTTGCAACGCTCAAACCAAGTGAGGGGCCACTTTCACACTTATATGGTCAAACAGACAGATGCTCACTACACTACAGTGCACTGGCTTAACTGGCATGTTGCTGTCTGGACTGTTGTGCAGGATCGCTGACTGTTTCCCCATCTGATGCATCTACGATGCCCAGCTACATCAAGGACAACCCAGGCTTGATCAAGTACTGGAAGCAGCGGTACAGACTGTTCTCCAGATATGATGAAGGCATACAGATGGATGAAGGTAGGCCTTTGGATTGGTTAGTCTCTGTTACGGCCCTTCTGAGTGTGTCATAGAATGTTTGCTTTGTGCATTTGCATTTCTTTATGTAGGGAATTGAAAGGAAGTTGAATTTACTTTCTTATTTCACAACAGCAGACTCACGCAGAATTTCTGACATACTACAGATTATCGAGACTGTGGCTATCAGCACAATTTTTATTGCTTATACACCCTTAGAATAGAGTGAACTCCCGTTAAAACGAACTCAGTTATAACGAATTCTCGGATATAACAAACAAAATGAGTATGTTTGTTTGGCTTCCCATAGACTCCATGCAAAAGAAATCCTCTTAAGATGAACCCCCTCACAGGTAACCTTCTGTTAAGAAGAACTTTCCCATTGCTGTGGACAGCTGCCCCTAGTTTATTGTAGGGGGCCCCAAGGGCTAGATACCTGTGTTCTTTTGTTGTCTCCCCACCAAGGAAAGTACAAGAGAATCAAAGACTAAGTAAGCAGAGCCACTGGGGTGCCAGCAATAAAACTACCAGTTTTATTGTTGGGGACCCCAAGTGCTAGGGGCACCCTGGCTTCTTGGGCCCTTTTGTTGTCTCCCCACCTCCTGTTCAGCACCTACAGGGAGAGTACAAAGGAACACAAGGCAGAAGAATCCAAGATGGCTTACACAGAGGCTCTGGGTACTTGAATAAAGTTGCTTCCCTCTTCCTGCCCCCAACAGTAGAGCAGCAGTAAAGCAAAGCAGAAGAAAACAAAAAGGGAGGACAGGGGCTCCCACAAAGGGGTAAGAAAAAAGGGGTGGATATAAAAAAAAGTGAATGCTGCTTTTTATCCACAACAACAAAGCCTATACATTAGACCTTTTGCCTGATCAGCACCTCCTGGGGCAAGTGCAAGAAAACTGCCCTGAAGAAAGACAGGCCTAGTTTCTAGTCTGGGCATTAAGGGAGTCCTTGAGGACATAAATGCTTATGTGAGTATCCTCAAAGATGCGTCACCGTGCCTAACCCATTGACTGGCAACACAACTGACATGCTCACTGAAGAAGTGCTTGAAGTGCTTTCAAAGAATATGGGAGGTAGCTGGTGCCTGCTTATGTTCTCTAATAAACAACCTTTCCTGGTAGCATGGAGATACTGGAGGATCATTAGATAAAATGTTATTTATGGCTGCTTGCCAGTGCTTGAAGACAGTTTTCAAGATTGGTAAAAATGTGGTTTAATTTATTTTTTCCCAATTGAAAGTCTACTTGATTGACTTTTTGAAGTAAGATGTTTGGATTCACCTGGGCACATGGCCAGTCCATTCTTGGAGGCACTTCTGATAAGACGAACAAATTGTCATGGTCCCCTCGAGTTCATCTTAAAGGGAGTCTACTGCACTGTGAAACGTGTTTTAATAAATAAATGTGGTATATATATATTGACCTGCAAAAACAAAATTTTTTTCCTGTCACATGTCCCCTGGGAGCACGAATATTCCCCTTAAGCACCAATACAAACACAGACTTCCTCAGCTCAAAGCTCTTTTCAATTATGTCTCCTTTGGCACACCTGTGTGACAGCGTGCATCCTTTGAAGTTAAGAAATCTTTGATTTGAAGGACTTTATGTGCCCGTGTGACAGGGGTACTGATTGTCCCCATTTGCTTTAAGTTGTAATAACGTGTTTCATATTTTAAATAAGGTGCATTGTTGTCACTTGGCGCTCTGTTCGAAGAGTGGGACCTTATTTTTTTTTTTATCTTATTGGCTCTTAGTGACGTCGGTCATAACCAAATTGCTTTGCTTGTTATGTGAGCCACAACCCTGCCATGACTTAACTTTGCTTGCTTCTTTCTTTTGTGCTCAGAGTCCTGGTTTTCCGTGACACCGGAAAACATCGCCAAGCACATTGCAAAGCGCTGCAAGGCTGATGTCGTCATCGACGGCTTTTGCGGCGCAGGAGGCAACAGCATCCAGTTCGCCTTGGAGGGTTGCCATGGTGAGTCGCTGGTTGCTAGGTCTGAATTCTGTACACGGTATACTCATGATAATTCAAACTCTGAGAATTCAGGCTTTTGGTTAGTCCTTTAACTGCCAATTTACCGTATTTTCCGGTGTATAAGACGCGGTTTTTTTCCAAAATTTTCGGAGCTGCGTCTTATACAACGGTGCATCTTATACGTACTTTTTTTTGTAGTTCTTTTGGGAGAAACTCGTGTTGATGCTGATGAGTCTTTTTTCTTTAACGACTAGAGCAGTCCAACGCGAATGATTCGTCATAATTATAATAACGAAGACTCAATGTGCCGGTACTACAGTTCCACAACAAAACCAAAGTACATAAAACGGAAAAATAAAAAAAATATGTATGTCGTGTAATAACGTGTAATATAATGCAACTAGCACGGTAACTCTTTTGGATACGATCTAACGTAACACCGCAAAACGTACGGCTGCTCCAGGGAAGGCGCAGCACGTAGAAGTGTTTATGAGCCGCTGATGGCTGCCAAGATAGCGCTATCTCGGCAGCCGACAGCCGAGCGACACAACCCCCCCCCCCTGCGTCTTTTCATGCTCGTTAAAGAGGGCGGGGCCTTTCCTCCCCGCATCGACGGCAGGTGTCCCGATCGGGGTGATGTTATCACATCGGCCCTCGGAGCGATGGAGATAGGCCGGGCTCGTTTGATCTCTGCTTCAGCCGTTTTCTTCGCCCCCACTCGCATGCTTTTATTCTAGCGACCGTACTTTGGGCTTCGGGGGCTTCCGGAGAAAAGAATCGGAAAAAGGGGCATCGCACTCGCAGCCCCTTTTGTGTATGACTGCGCAGCGAGGGGCGCGGCCGCGCGGCTGTTGGTCCGTGCGTGCGCGCCGGCGAGCTGGGAACGGGGAGCGCAAAATATGCGTTTTTTTTTTTTTTTTTGCAAAGCTGGCTAGATATTAGGGGTGCGCAAATTATGCGAGGGCGCAAATTATGCGGGTAAATACGGTATTCCAAAGCGCGTCGGAGGACGAGGACTTTGACGAATAAGATGTTTTTCCTGCAGTCATGCGGAACGTTTCAGAGGGTGTGCATTATTTTTTCTCTCAAGTTTGGTGTAGTAGAAGTTTTCTTACGGACTAGCGCTCAGAAACGTAAGTACGGCATTTTACAAGGCTCGCTCAACCCCACGTTATGAAGTTTCTTTGTGGGAAGTGAGAATATAGGTGCGTCTTATACACCGGTGCGTCTTATATATTAATTTTTCCATGCAAACTTCCGAAATCTGGGGGTGCGTCTTATACAAAGGTGCGTCTTATGCGCCGGAAAATACGGTAACTTTCAAGGAACATACCAAAGTCGCCAATTTTTTTAAATAGTGATAATTCTTTCCAAGCAATTCTGATTCTGTAAATGTATTACATCATTGATTTCTGTTTAGAATTAGCACAGAAATTAAAAGGAAAAAAAGCTGTTGTTGAGGGCAGCTTTCCCTCAATGTATTCCGTGGTAATGGGTCAGAATGTACTGAAAGTCAACGTATTTATTTGATGCAATACACAGTAACACGCTGAAAATTGCACAGATGTTACTGCATCGTAACAAAAGCTTTCATGGTTAATAGTTGCTCTTTGCGTGGTCGTCATCACCATCGCGCTCGTTGCCATCTGAAGCAATATGCAGGGTAAAGAGAACATCCGAGTTACTGTCAGACACAAATTCCATGTCGTCAGTAATGCTGCTTTTTGTACTGCTCCAAGAAGCACCTCTTTTTCTTGGAGCATTACCGCCACAGGCATTCTTGCGAAGTGCCATTATGAAATGACTTGCTAGGCCTAAAACACGCGCAAAAGTCATGAAATGCGGTTTTTCGTAGACAACTACCGCCATCCAGGGTTGTAAATTGTAAGCAAAGCAATTGACAACCGTGATACGTTTTTGGCGGCGGAAAAAATGGAAAATCGGATCGGACGAGTGTCACTTGTCATTGGCGATATTGGCACAAACATGTATGATGACTACAGCTTGGGGCTGGTGGTTATAGGGTTAATTCAGATGAACTTAAAAATTTTGGTTGGCCTGCCATGTCTTCAGTATATTTAAAGGCTGTTTAAATTCAAACAGCAAACTGCACCATTCAGATTATTCTGTTAATTCATACCTTTTGCTTAACCTTACGAGGAACATTGGCTGCTTTGGTTTCTTCTAGCTGAGCATTCATGCTCCTAGGTTTTTCAACAGCCAGAAATAACAGCCAGCCGCCTGCCAGCGCTTGTTTAAGCACTCAGAGTGACTAGTAGCAGAAAAAATAGAAAGAAATTACTGAGGTGCCAACATCTGTGCTTTTCCTGGTAGTATGTTGCTCATAGCCATACTTTGGCTTGCATCTAATAATTCAAGTAAAATTCTAGGGCACCTTCAAGTTTGAATCCCTCAAGTTTGAATTAATGAGTGTTTACTAGTGTTGCTTTCACAAAAGAAGTTTTCACAAAAGAACAAAGGAAATTCGGATGGATTCTACCAATGTTAAAGGTAATGAAGTTTTCAATTGTGCTTGAAATACTGACCCCTAACACATGCCAACCAGTCCCACTGTATGCAGGTTAAAAAAAAAAAAAAAGGAGGGAGAGAGAGAGAGAAAAAGAGGGGGGGGGCAAAGTAAAGATTGTATGCAATCTGCAGGGCTTTTTCTTGGAATTTTTCCCTCCTGTTTCAACAGCCCACAATTGACTGCTGTTTTTTTTTTTCCTCCTGTGATAACGCTCACCTCTTGTCTTGCCGAGTGTTGCTTCTAAAATCGCTTGCACTGGTGCCTGCATGAATGCACATACATGAAATGTGATGGAAATGGGACCACTTTAGGTATGTGGCACATCATTTGCAAAGCAGGAAGACTGAAATTGAGGTTTAGCTGCAAGAATGTGGCAACCCTTTTGCCATTGAAGCAGAGCAATGTAAAATACTGTGGGTGTTGCTTTACTGCCATTTTCAGAAAAGCCGCTGCGATGGCACAGTAGCTACGGTGCTTGATTGCTGTGTCGAGAGGTGCTGGTTTGGTCCTGGCTGTAGTGTGATAATTTCGATGGAGGCAAAATTCTAGAGGTTCCTGTCATTGCACGTTAAAGAAGCCTAGGTGGTCTAAATTTCTGGGGCCCTCCACTGAAGTGTGCCTCTTAATCATATTGCGGTTTTGGCTAGGAAAACCCAGACAACAATTTTTTTATTACATATCCCCAGAAACTCGTGCGGAATCCCAGGAAACTTGAGATTTCCCTGTATGTCACCCATTTGCTTGCAGTTACATATGTCATTTAGAGCGATGCCTCATTTCGCCATTCTCTTTAATTGCCTTTGTGTGTTCCCTTGCAGTCATAGCTGTGGACATTGACCCAGCAAAGGTGGAGCTGGCGCGGAACAATGCGGGCGTGTACGGTGTGGCAAACAAGATCGAGTTTATCGTCGGCGACTTCCTGGAGGTTGCTTCGCGACTGCAAGGCGACGTGGTCTTCCTGAGCCCTCCTTGGGGAGGGCCTTCGTACCAATGGAAACAGACCTTCGAGCTCCAAGACGTGAAACCAGACATATATCCTTTTGCTGCTGTTCTTGAGGGGGAGACACGGGTCTTAAAATGGAGTTTGTTAATGTTGGAGTGAATTTAATTATATTTACCAGTACTGTTCAGCTTTTACTGCTGATTTTTTTTTTTTTTTTTTTACTGCTAGGTAAGGTACTTCTACCCTTGACTCCAGTCACACTTACCAGACATTTGCGCTGAGCAAGAAGATCACCAACAAGATCGCAGTGTTGCTCCCACGGAACACAGATGCTCATCAGGTGGGTTGCAGTATACTAGTATTTAACCATGTTCAGGGAACACGCACAGATACCCTAAATGTGCGTGTGCTCCAACACATGCAAGTCTATGATGAAAGTAGTGATCTGGATCCTCCCCCCCTCGAACATGGGTTTAGGGCACCACACTGACGACAGTGCCAAGGATGATGTCATTGTGTATTTTTTTAGTGAATTTTAAGGGGAGGAGACGGGCTGCAAAAAAAAAAAAAGGAAAAAGGAGTAGTGCAGCTTCCTGCTACACTAATCTTGCAGAAATTTCGCAGAACCATTGCGTTGCAATGCCTAGCAGCATTTCTGACTCGTTCTTTAAGAAACAAATCATTTACTATTGTCAGTGTCAATTGTTATTGTATTCATTATATATGTGCCAAGACCCCCGCCACGGTGGTCTAGTGGCTATGGTACTCGGCTGCTGATCCGAGGGTCAAGGAATCGAATCCCGGCCGCGGCAGCTGCATTTCGATGGAGGCGAAATGTTCAGGCCCATGTGCTGCGCGATGTCAGTGCACAAACCCCAGGTGGTCGAAATTTTTGGAGCCCTTCACTACGGCGTATCTCATAATCATAGCTGGTTTTGGGACGTAAAACCCCAGAAATCAGTGAACTATATGTGCCAAGAATTATTTACCCATATTTATGTACAGCCTGCATTCCTTATGAATTTGTGTATGTTTATATTCTCTATGCTTGTATGTTTATCAATCCTGCTATGATCTGGCACCAGACCACAGTATAAATAAATAACTAAATGTGGGTAGCACAGTGGCGGCTCTGTGACACTCTGTCAACATTGTCAAAATGTGCCAAGTGCCTCAGCTAGCTGGCTTGCACTAGGGAAACTGTCAGTGCTGTAGAACATGCGCCAAGCCTCCCAGCAAACTTGCTTTCACATGGGACTTAAGGATGTTCAGTTCTGACTGATAGATGAAACAGGATAAGGTGTGAGGCAGAGTACTTATAGTAATTAATTTGCTGCTGGAAGCCCCAAGTTCAAATCCTGCTGGAAAATCATTATTCTTTTTTCAACTCTAGACTATACACAAACATGATAAATACTAGTGGTGGTGCAGGTCTCCTACCTTGACGGTGTACGGTTTTTTGATGCATGTCTGTATTGTCAGCCCCAGCCTGTTGCCATTATTTCGCACCTCTGTGATGATAAACATAGAAATCACTTCTCCTAAAATATTACCCTTTAAGGAAGCTTGCTTTTTGGCCATATTTGTAGCTCGTTCGGAGCCTTCAGTGGGCATTTGTCACAAAATGTTCACTAAACTTTGTCACCAAACAGAACAAAGAATCCCGTGCTGCTTGGTAACTTTGTTAGTATGCATTGAAACCCAGATATATACCTAACTCGAAGGCAGTTGCAATGTATAGTTCAATATGTCAGTAATTAAGAGCACGGAATGCCTGGATTTCAGATTGTGAAACACAGCATGGTACACCAAAACATTATAGTATTGTAGTCTTTGTAGGGATACATTGTTCCTCTTGCTGCAATTTGTGCAATGTGGCAGGCTTTGCCTGTCTGTCTTACAGCACGATGCAGTTCATACCATTGTGCCGAAATGGGAGGGAAAAAAAATTCAGGAATTGTTCACATCCAAGACACTTCATTGTGCTCTAGTGTGGTTCCAGTTTTAAGATATAAATAAAAGTGTGCAATGGCTGGCAAACCAATTTGCAGACTAGTCATGGGCAGGTAACGTTATCTTTGACATGTTATGCAGCACTGATGACTCAAATGTGCTGAGGTGAAACGCTCTAGGCAGCACTGATCAAATGACCACACCCTTTTTTAAGCTTATCATGATTTCCAATTTGTAATTTTCAGTTTAATTTTCATTTTTATTTCCAATTGTGTGTTGTACAAAGCACAACACACAATCCACTAATTTTTACACCATCCACTAATTTTTACAAGCCACTGAAGAAATGGGCCCATTGGCAGATTAGAAGCGGCACTCGATGGTTTTACTATAATATGGACACTGAAATTCGGTGATTATAGTTGTACAGTCATAAACGCAACTTATAAGCACTGCATTATGTGGCAAGTTTGTGCTGCCTCTGAAGTGCTTGTTTCTTACCGATAACCAATACTGTTTTTATTTTCTTCAGATCAGATTTTTGTCCAGTTCGTACGCATTTCAAGAACATGGATTTTGGTTTGAGTACGGTTTTCAATTCAGGTCCAGTTTGGCATTCTCATTCGTACGGAGTTCTAGCTGATGCTACAGTCTTAACTTCCGATATAAGGATACAACAAACACACACATAGCAAATTACTGGCTATAGTGAAACAAGTGAAAGATGCAGCTGCCACTAGAACTGCCTCGTGGTTTTTTCCACTTTTTAAGTTTTTGCTGGCTGCCTCTGAAATCCATGTACCAGCTTGCCCGTCAAGAATCTTTCATTAAGCCAGTGAAAACCTGTTATGGTTATACATCTGTAGTGAATTATCGGATATAACGAAGCCACTTTTATATTGCTGTGTCAATTGGACTTGGTCATAACGAAGTTTGACTGTAATGAACTACTTGGTCTCTCACAGATTGCCCAACTGGCAGGCCCTGGAGGAGAGGTCGAGGTTGAGCAGAACCTGCTGAACAACCAGATTAAGACCATCACTGCCTACTTTGGCGGTCTTGTCTCGGCATTGGCCCAATCCCCCTCCTCCTCCTGACCAGTTCACCTTGAATGTTGCTGGAGCCCGCACAGGTCAACAACCGCAGTGCTCTGCATGTAGTTGTGTGTACAGTTGTAAGAGAAAAGAAAAATGCATCCACATTTATCATTGACTCGTCAGTATGGCCCAAGATCACATTGAAATAGCCAATGGTCATTTTTATCTTTAGCAAAAGGAGTTTTGGTACTTTCCTGTCAGTATTTTAATGTAATAATGTAGTTCTGTATGTAAGTGTATCTATGAAATTACTGGGGCATACGGTAGAAGCGACACCTTGTGTTTTCAAGGTGACCTTCATTTGGGGGGAAAATGTCAGTGTACTGCAGCGCGTGCAAAGAAAAGCTGCGTTAACTTTCACGTGGTATTTGTGTGTACAATTTTATATAGCTTAAGAAAAGTGTAAATGTTGTAAGAAAAAATACCTATGACTGCTGCTAGCATAATTTATGTGCAGTCCTGAATGATTACATGTACCAATATTTTTTCGCTTCAACCAAAATTTTTTCAAATAAAAATTTGCGCATGACAAGCTAAGAGGTTGACAGGTGTAATGAACTATCTTGCACATATTATCATGAGGGCCTTCATGTTTAATTTATGGATTGGTCTCTTCAAAAAACCCTTTCCTCTCAATAAAATATTGAGAGCATTTTTCACGGCACATTCTTATTTATATTGCTTGGAATTATTTTTATCGGACAGTACAGCCGCAGATAAGAGCTCCAAAAAATTTCTGTAGCTGAAACTTGCCACTCTGTATAGTAAAAAAAAAAATAACTTAAAATGCAACACTTCCTGTATCTCTGTAAGCTAATTGAAGGTGGAAAATTCATATATGCATTTTCCTCTGACATCAAGTGAAAGATCAGTGGCGATTCAATTCTCAAGATAACTTTCCTTTCTAGCTTGGTATTCGAAAAGGTAGTCACATAACTGACTCTTTTCTCTTTTTTTTTTTCCCCTCCCTCCAAGGCTCTAAGGACACACAGTGAAATGGATTTCACACAATTATCATCTAGCCCAATTTTTTTCAAGAGAGTCGCTGGTGATCACATTTTGGCTTGGTACATTTCACTTGGAATGACCCTATTGTTAGCCTCCTTGCACATTTCGGTGTCATACGCGCACCGATTTGAAATACCCTGAATCCATTCCACTTCTCTTGTTATTTCATAACGTGTGTTGGTGTTTGACTCTGGCAGAGTTGGTGTTTGACATGGTGTCTTCTGGTAGTATTGGCAGTATTGGTAGTATTGGCCAGCAGCCAGCTCGTATTAAGATCGCCCACCAAGCGACGCCTTCTGACAAAAAGAGTGGCACTAGCTAATGCTCCCAGGATTATAAGTGTTTGTTGAAATACCCAATAAAGTGGATGGGGGAACAACCGCCATAGTAGCTCAGTTGGTAGAGCATTGGATGCATTACCTAAAGGTCACAGGTGCAGCCCCTAGTGGCAGCAGGCGTGTTTCCGCCCACTTTAATTCATTACCATATGTGTCGTACGGCATCTTCGGCTGAGTGGCACACACACAGTGATGGTGGAGCGGAAGTTACATCAAACACTTTTCGGGCCGGATGAATGCGACGAAAGCCAGCAGAGCGTGCGATCTGGGATCCATCTTGACTGTGCACATAAAATAATGGAGTCTTACTGCATGGATTTCTTGCTAAGCCATCTGTTACTGTACTGTCGTCTGCTAAGGTGCACTGCTGGATGGGATTGCACCACACCCCACCATTGACCCCCACGGTGGCGCGCGCTCGTGTCGTAGAAGGGCCAGCCGAACGTGCAGCACCGCACTTGTGGTGCCCAGATGAACATAGGTTACGGCACGGGTGCACAGAAAATACCACCAGTGCCGTCAGCTGCAGATGCCCATAATTACTACACTACAATTAAAAGTACAATTGATGTCCCCTGTGCCTTCCTTGAATTAATTGTCTTCATTAAGTTGTCTGTAACAGAGAAATAAGCCCTTGATCCACTCTCCTTCTTTTGTTATGACACAAATCAGCATGATGAGGCAATGTCAATAAATATTTATTTCATTGCTCATTACATAAAAAATAGAGGAAATATCTAGATACGTATAAGTCGAACGTCGATGCAACGAACAGTATAAGTGGATCTAGTGAACTAAAGAATCCTTGCCACTGTTGCGGCGTAACGTACATTTCCAACTAATGTAACGAAGCTATCGTATATAGGCGTGAGTTCATTATAACGAAGTTCGACTGTACATCTTTTCACTGTAGACTCCTCCGGCATTATGGCACAACCAGTGTGCCATCTAAGGCACTGCAAGGCAACAAATTGTCGGCGGCAGCAAAGCTTGACTCGTGCTGTGAAATTGTACACAGCTTGTGCACTTCAGTCTCAAAGTCTGTGGCTTAGAAAAGCATATCACACACATTAGCTGTACAAGCAGTCCTTGGCGAGTACTAACATGTAATTTGAAATTACAGAAACATGTTCTAAAAGATTTGCTCCGACTTAACTCAACAAAATACAGTGGAACCCCGCTGTTACGTTCCTCACTGCTGCGTTTTCCCGGCTGTTACGTTGTTTTTCATGGGTCCCGGCATAGCTCCCATAGGGTCCCATGTATTGCAAACCCCGCTGTTACGTCGCAACTGTGGGCGTGTTCCCGCATGATGCGTCGCAACCTGGCACGCCGTATCCGCCCGGGCATCGCTATTTTGATTTTACTTTTGACAGTCTTGGTCACGCTTGCAGGAATCGCCGCCCGCTGATGGCTGCCGAGATAGCGCCAGCGCTATCTCGGCAGCCATGCGATCGCTCGGCAGCAGAGCGACACCCCCCCCCCCCCCTCCCGCTTTTGCGTCTTTTCATGCACGTGAAAGACGGGCGGGGCGTTTCCTTCCCGCTTAGATGGCAAGCGATCTGATAGGGGTGATGTTATCGCTTCCGAGCGACGGAGATGTGCCTGGCGCGTTTGACCTCTGCTTCAGACGTTTTCGTCGCCCCCACTCGAGTGCTTTTATTCCAGCGACCGCACTTTGGGCTCTGGGGGCTTCCGGAGAAAAGAATCGGAAAAAGGAATATCGCAATCGCAGCCCCTTTTGCGTATGACTGTGCTCGCCCGCGCAGCGAGGGGCGCGGCCGCGCGGCTGTCCAAAGTCTGTCCGTGCGCTCGCCGGCGCGCTGGTTCGGGCCGGACGGCGAGCGTAAAATATACGAGAAAAATTTTTTTTTGTGTTGCTGGGTAAATGTCAGGGGCGCGCAAATTATGCAAGGGCGCAAATTATGCGGGTAAATACGGTTAACAAGCACTGAAGACGGAACGTGAAGGCGCTATCGAGCGATCGCGCGGACCAGACGCGACCAGCCACGCGCGGGGTGCCGGAACAGGATGCGGGCGACTTGCCTCCAAAATTGGCGCGTCACGCTGCTACTAAACCTCATGATCACAGTTTTGATTGCGATCTCTGAGGCCATACTTTCTCTCATCGGGGCGCCGAAGGCTATAATGGCGGCCCATTCACTGCGCTCGACAGCGCAAACGGAGTCCGAATTATCGAATTTAGAGCTAGAAACCGTCCGAAATATCAGCCGGTTTTATCACAATAAGCCTATGTTGGCACTAGCGGTACTGCGCGGCTGGCCGGATTATCGGTCGGCGACCTAGATGGCTCACCTTGCTGAAATAAATTGTTTGAAATCAAAGCGGCCCTGTTCTCATTCATGTTGGGAGCTTTCCTCACTCTTGCGTTTTCCCGGTTGTTAAGTTTTTTTCCCCCTGTCCGCTGAAAAACGTATGAACGGGGTTCCACTGTATAACAACCTTACATAGACGTTTCGCCACCTATGCGGGTGGCATCCTCAGTATACACTGACATACATGAACGGAGGCCGCCCAGTCTACTGTTAGTCACATATACAGAAACATGACCGCAAGCTTTTTGCACTTAAGGGATCATACTTGGCCAGTATGTAAAATGGCTAGCGCTTAGATGTTTTAATTTCAGGCTGGTGGCATGTTCACGAATATGACACGCTACCCATCCACCCCCAAAGATCTTTTTTTTCTTTTTTATACTTATTGTGGCGTCTCTCCATGAGGTGGTCACACAAAATTCACACTATGACACAGTAGTTAGGTCAATTTCCTACTTTATGCTTGATTTTAGTGGTGTTAGTAACAGTAAAAAAAAATTTGCCATCTTCTAGCAATACAACTAGGTTCAACAGCATTCTATGAAGAAAAACACAAGCAAAAATGTTGTATACATTCAATTTGGCTATCCTTATGCACAGAAGCCACAGTGATCACAGTGAGATAATTTGCATATTGTGTGTACCTCTGGCACACTAACAAAACGTCTGCACAAACAAGTATTTATAGTGAATTACAGTTAAAACCTTCACCTAACACAGGATGAAACTATTACATATTAGTACTCCTTTAGTGCTATCAAAAGTAATAAACATCAATGTAAGTTTTTTCAATAACATTTTAAATGCTTGGAGCAGATGGGAAGTAGTGTTAAAAGATTGGCGAGTTATTGTTTTTGCAGTCGTTGGTCTGCTTGGTCGACTACCCACGACAAGAGTCACTCAAAAAAAATCTAAAGAGGGTCAACTGCCTACCCATCGCCTCACTCCATTATTGCTTTTCACACCAAAGTGTCAACAATTAAGCAGCCACTGCAGATGCCTATATATGCCTCTACCTACTACATGCCTATATATATGTATAAAACAACTGCAACAGTAGCATGCACTTACTTTGAATCTTTCTTCACAAGCTTGCAATGCAGAAAAATGTAATTAGGACTGTTGACATAGGCAGGAAAATTCTCAGCATGATGTTTTTGGGTGCAGTGTATAATTGGACATGAAATTTCTTTAATTATACAAGTAATTATTTAGCCAAGTATATGTACAATTCACCACTAAAAAAATGGTGTTGGCCATGTCGACATATCTCGTACAGTAATTGCTTTTAAAATTAGCTTGGTCTCGGTTACCTGGAACACTCCATATATTCCTAGCATTTGTCCTGTCATTAGGCCTGTACACACGCGGATGTGTAAATTGGAAGTTCAGTGTATTTTCTACTGAGGACAAAAAGCAGTGTCATTGTAGCTGAATTTGTTGTGCAATTATAGTAGAACCTCGTTATAATGAACCTGGATATAACGAAGTACTGGATATAACGAAGCAATCGCAATTCCCCTTGAAATTCCCATAGATGAAATACGAAGTAAGTACGGCTCCCCCTTCAACTTCGTTATAACGAGGTTTTACTGTACATTCATCCCTGAGCTTAAGTCATGATACAAGCTTTTGTCACACAAAAGCTGCTTAAGCATGCTTGTGCTTGCATCTTGCACACAGCTCTCACTGTCCATGGCCAGTGTAATGTCACAAATCCACCCATTCGACTATTTTCCACTCTTACAATCCAGTGTTATAGCCAGTTCATGCTTCTGTCTGTCTGTCTGTGTGGGTGGGTGTGGCTGTATTGCCTGCTCTGACCACTGACTGTAGTGGAATAAGGAACGACAGCAGAGTTAAACTTGCAGCACTCTGGCCCTTGAAGATCAGTGTTGCCGACCACTTATTCATTTTTGTGAATTTCAACAGCAAGCCATCCAGAAAATTCTTCCCTACTCTCTCTCAAAAAAGTGAAGGGCTCTTTTTTTTTTTTTTTTAAGAAAAGTGTGGTGCGCGCAGGCAAAAATTACGATGCATTAAACTTACAAAGGCGCAGTGGTGTCTTGAAGGAAATCCAAAAAAAAATCTGTGTAAGAACCTTGCAGAATTCCTTTTAGTCTTTTTGATATATTGGTGCCCGCCTCATGAAATACAATTGGAGGCTTAATGTTCCTACATAAATAAGGTACGCTACACTATCAGAATGACATTGCAAAATACTTTTGTTCACCTGGACAAAATGTCTGCACAGTTATCACCTTGGCTATGTAAGTGAGCTCTGTGTAAAATTTAAAGTTAATGGCTGTAAGGAAGGCCTGGGCCTCTAGGCAAGTCTTCATAACCCACCACCAAAAGGAAGCATAAAATGCCTAGGAAAACATTGTCGTTGAAGGCAGTGCCAGTACACTACTATTGCCTGGTAGGACGCAGTATCATTCATCATTGCAGATGTTGCCATTTCTGGCTAAGTGGCACACAATGAGCAAAAATGCCATATGCGTGCTGTAGATGTGCTTAACCAGAGGTCCATAAAAAGTACATACATATATAAAAATAGTGCTGACACTTCCTGGATTAGTCCTACAGAAGCAATATGCAAGTCTTGCATGTAGAGTACAAAACTCGAATGCAGCACATGGTGCAGTTTTAGAGGAGCAAAACAGGAACCAAAAAATATGAAGTCATCAATACATGATATATCTGAGAAACAGTGTTGTTATGTAGGAACTACGAATGGTTAAACTTCAAAGCGCATTGGTGCACCAAAGTAATACTTGACATAAATTTGATGCTATAAAATTTCATGCAGCACATCTTAGCAATTTGATGTGACGAAATTTCGTGATGAACATCGTAACATGGGAAAGCTTTCATACATAGTGCTGTTGCTAAGTAGAAGCCATCATTGCACATTAACACTGAGCGTATCAACACTGTGCGTTTTGGCAACAAAGCTTTCAGGCTTAGAGCATTGGTTTTGGTTTAAATATGTATGCCCAGTTTTCAAAAAGGAAACAGGCAGTGCGAGGTGCCTATTAATGAGCTGGGGACGTATCCCTTGGACAATCACTTTTGCGAAATTTCACGACATTCGGTGTCGCTTGCAAGCATGAAGGGGCCAAGGCAAAGCATGAATGCTGGTCATGGCGAGGCGAGCTTCGCAAGATCTTCGGCAAATGATACTAGTACATACTATCACCAAAAGTCATCATCCGAGAGTATGCCGCTATAGTGAAAAGTTCGGCATGACACAGAAACGAGAGCTTAGGTGCTGCGCTGCTGTTCCTGTTCGTCGACCACTACGTGCTCGCATCGTTCTAGGTCAAAAACGAGTTTTGCACGCCGCCAGCGTTGCTCCTCGTTGAGGTACCACATGTCCTGGTTGAACTCTGGGAAGAAGAAGCCGATCTCTCGCCTGGCCGACTCCTCGGAATCTGCAAAGCGCACATTGACCATTTGGCTCTGGCATAAGTTCTGCTGAATGCGAAATGTGCGAGTTAGTGTTGCCCTGCAACATTTTTTTTAACATAGTCTGAAAACGGTGCCCATCGGTTGTGGAGGCTCTTGTAAACGTGTGCCAAATATTAGTGTGCTGCATGCACCAGGGAATTGGCAATTTGTTTTCAAATGCAGCCAAAAATCGCTTGCTCTCCTTTCAACGAATGACATCACGAGTAGCACCGACTACGTCGCTTAACTTCTTTCGCTGTTCTGAAAGAAAGGTACACGTGCTTTTCTTTTTTTTTTTAACTGAACTCAATATGAACAAATAAGGCATTACCGAGGACACAGCTGCGATTATGCAATCACAAATGCTAGTTCTACTTAAAGCAACGCAGTCAATGTTGTGACGTCATACGTTGACAGAAGAGCAAGTTGAAACCAAATTGCGAGTTCGCTAGTGCATGCAGTGTATTTGGCTCGAGTTCACAGTAACCTTCATGACTGATAGACACCATTTTTGAAACAAGTTAAAAAATGCTGCAGGGAGACTAGAGAGAAAAACCTAGTCTCACTACTACCGTTCCACAACACTAAGAAAGCTTCACCCTTATTGCTAGATTTGTGGTGTACAAATAAAGAAAACAAGAACACTATCTTGTCGTGATGCCACCAACTTTGATGTCTGTTTTGATCCAGATAACCTCCTCATCAGTAAAGCTAGGTGGCACTGTATTCTGAAAGGAGTCGAGGATTGAACTTGGCAAGTTTCATGAACGTTTAATGAGCCTTACCCACTCTTTGTGAAGACATCCCTAAACAGGGGGTGTTGTACTTGCACACTAGTGCTGAGGTTTTGAAGCAAAATAATTCTTATGCTTCTCATACATTCAAGATTATTCAAGATTTTACCATAATATACGTAGAAACGGAGCTCTGATATGTTATTGCTTCAAGAGTACATCATACGCCACTAACTTGTCTAAGCAAAAAGTGATCCCCTCAAAGCTGTCATGTGACCATTAGTTCAGGAGTGACCTGTGTTCGTGTCTACCATGTTTTTCTGGTCTTTTCATAGAAATAATAGATGCGTATTATGATCTACTATGAATTTCTGATTAGAGCTTTTCATGCTTAATGGATCATTCTCTTAAACCTTCAAATCTCATGTTGGAGTGAAACCTTGTAGTCTGATGCACCTCAATGTCACGCAAAGTGCACAGAATAACATAACACTAACCTGATCCATGACCGGCGTTCCTCGTGTCCGTCAGGCCAAAACGTGCTCGAATGGAATTGGGAGCATCGTGAATTGCCCTGCAAGGTTACAGAAATGGTAAACAAGCACATTTTCTAGAACAACCATTCAAAATTTCTGAATGTTTCCTGTTCATATGTATATTTTCCTAGTCTTGTGAAAAAAACTTCAGTGGGTGCCACTGAAAACTTTCTTAGCCAGCACACTGGAAGGAATGGCAGTGTTTAACATATCGGCAACATGGCATACAAGACTATGGTAGCACTGCCGCAATATACTTGCTTCTGAGTGCTGTATCAAGCACCTTACAGTTGCTAGCTAGTGCGCCCAGTAAGACTGATTAAAGGCTGAAGTGGATATTGCTAATGAGCTCAGCTTACAGCAATGCTGCTTCAATTATTAGGCCAATACCTCACAATGAATTGAGATGAGGAAGCAATTAGTGTGCACCAAGGTTTGCCTACCTGGCAATATGGTACTATGAGACTGTTCATGGCGTGACCATGAGCATTCTATTGTAATCTTAGTCTCTTAAAGCTGAATTGCTGTCACTGCTTTTCATAAGGAAAGGAACTACAGGTAGTTGTTATTGACTGCATTTTATTGATTACAGGAAGAAAGTTAATTCAACTACACTATTAAACATTATTGAGTGATACACCTTTCGTGCAAGCACTCAAAAAGCCTTTCGAATGGAGAGGCTTCTCTTGTAAAAAAAGAATGTGCACTCAGGCACAATACAGAGAGTGATCTCCTTTCCAAAATCAGTCTTTTCTAGAAGCAATGTAGGTTTATCTTTGTTATGGCTCAAAAAAAATGTAGCTTTAAGGGCAACAGGGTACCAGTAATTATTCAGTAAAAAAAAATTAGGCAAATGTGTATTTTTCTGTGAGCTTTATTTATCATGACATAATTTTGTATTGCAGAAGGTTTAGTAAACCCAAGAATCCCCCATTTTCTTCTGCACGTTGCCAAGCAATTCATAGAGGTCAGCGATACCTCATGGAGATGCTTACTCACTTTCTCAGCACAGAGGAAAAAATACTGCACATGAGCTGTTGCGAACATTTGTGAACATGGTTGACTGGCTATCTTTTAAAAGGTAGCACTGAGCCTTTGATAGCATGTTCAGCAGGTAACATCAATGTTCCCATGTGTATCTGAATACCTACATTTGGCAAAAGACCACTTATATAAATGCTTGCGTGATAGAGGCATAAAATGTAATTGATTATAAAACCATGTAATCTACTACTGGTAACTAATTATGCATAATTCATTACCATGCTACAAGTGAAGCTCTCCTACCTGAACACTTGGGTTGGTCCCAGCAGGGTACGCCACTCTTGGATTCCATTCTCCTTCGCCAATACATGTACTGACAAAGGCCCGCTAGTAAAATGAATAGGAATATGCAATGCATGGACTTATTCACAAGAATGACTTTCATAGACAGTGAACAGTGAAGCATGCTGGGAACATACCTGGACATAAAGCTTGCAAGCCTCTCAAAAAAGAACTTTCCTGAAGCAGAAATGAAACATTTGGTAGGAATTATTACTCATTTCTAGAAATGTACCAGCCTAGAACACATGAAGTACTTTCAAAACAGAAAAGAAGTCTGCATTAGCACTTGTTCTCCACATGAATTTTAGTAAGTGAATAAAGAACCACAGCTGTAGGTCAAATATATGGAAACTGGTCTGATTGCATAGACAGGTATAAATTAACCATGGGATATCATGAGATGGACACACTGTACCGCTTCCTCAACATGACATCTGCATAAAGTGAATGACACCCAAAAGTAATAATACATGGATAAGGGTCCTGAAGTGAAACACTACAACGAAACCTTCAGGAAAGCAGAGCATTTACTGTGTCGTCGCTGGCACATGTACTATGTGAGGCAAGTATGCGGTTATGCAACGGTTACTTATACTATGATGGCAGCAGAAAAACTTCCCACGATATGGGCTGCCTCACAGCCATGTTGTGGTTTTGGCATGTAAAAATATGCAACTTCATTAATTGCTCCACAGATTCCAATTGAGATGTTTGGTATAAGTAAATATTAAATCAAGCCGTCACCTAAAAAATGCAGGGTCAACTTCCAATGTCATATTGTTGTCAGGGCACTATAAGGATTCCTTGACATTGCAGCGAGCACCGCATTAGATTGCGCCATGACGCCAACTCGCACTGAAACGCGAGGCACGCAGCCGTTGCCCGCGGCCACCGATCGCAAACCGTGTCCCCGCGCACGTCACCGCTTCTTCGAAGACGTGCAACGCGGCACGCGGTTTCGGACTACGCACTGTGACAATTGCGTCACGTCGACCGCAAAGTCTGAAGTCCCTTTTCCACGCGCACTTAGCCCAGTTCCATTAGTCGCGCAACCGGACATGCCACTCCAAATTGTTGACACTAGAGCTCTTCAGAAAGTGTGTGCGAACGGGGGGAGGGGGGGGCGACGATTGTTGACCGGTGGTCCCAAAAGCAGCTATTGTGTGTCAACTTCTCGACACTCCGCGCGGTCTCTTATCTCCGCGGCAGCAAGGATTAGGAGCTTGCGAGCGCTCTCCTAAGATCATATATAGACGTGTGTAAACATTGGATCGCGCGCAGACCACGTGCATTCTGGTTTTGGGCGAAATCTCGCGCCGCACGTATTACGATGGGAAGCTGCGTACCAGTAGAGATAACAAGCGCGCGCGGACTGCGCGGCTCCGGGCCATCTTCGAGATAAGGTATTTTACTCACTTTTGTGGAGTAAATAGAATCGCGGTATTTGGACGAGCGTCACGTCGTTGAACGCGACAACGCAGGTTACTTCCGAAACACAGGAGCAGACGACACTTTTGCGAACTCACGTCAATTGACATGACGTCTAAAAGACGTTTTCTCGTAGACGTCTTGTAGAAAGTACAAATTATCTTGTTAAAATCGGCGGGCCGCGCAGAAACAGTGCGCCGTGGATCGTCTTTAACACGGGTTTTTATTTAATCATTCCCGCACTTTTACGCGAACGGCGAAACGACAAACAAGATGTGGCTTTGATACGCCTTAGTTGAGCGTGATGGATGAGGCGAAATTTGGAACAACGAGGGAACAGCTGTGTCGCAACGTGTTGACGCGATCCAGCTCGCAGTCGCGCTTGCAAGCGGAAAAATACGGTACGAATTCGCGGCGATCGTACGTGCGCCCGTTACCGTGCACATGCGGGCGGCAACATATTACACACGTCAACGTGTACAATCAACCTACCTTGATGCTCGGCGTAGAACTTCTCCATCTGTTCCCTAGTGTAACATCCCATCTTGCTCTTGACGAAGATGAAATCGTTCTCCAAGATCACCTGCCGAACGGCCTGCGCCAGAAAGCGTCACATGGTTCACGTAAAATCAACTTTCACGACGAGAAAAATATCTTGAGAAGCGCTTTATATGCTTCTCCATTGAAACGGCTGCGCGCTCGGACAAACTGCTTACGGCGGGCGACGAATTTCGCGTCCCGAACAACACAAAAGCGCGAAAGAAAGCAACAAGATAAAGTAGATCTCTACTTGTTTACTCATTTGTCAGCTTTGCTTTCTTAATGTTTTCTTTTTCACGGCGCTATTCTTGCCTAAAAGCGCGAGAGAGGTGCCGAGTAAGCAATCAAGCGCGCTAATTGCCCCCACCAAGGACGTTTCCTTCTCCTGCTAGGCACTGGGCCGAACCAATTAAACGAGCTCGAAAGAAAACTCGCCGATCGCCGTACGTCTCACCTCGAGTTTCATGGGGATCTTGCAAACATCGGGCTTTAGGATAGCCAGAGTCAGCTGCAGCTTCCGTGTGATGCACATGTTTCTGTTGATGTGACAAGTGGCGACCCCCCTCTCGACTGCACCGGCAGCTGGCGGCAACACTTCAACACAACGAGGAGAGAGCGAGCGCACGTGTTCAAACGATCGTCGCACGTGCGCGTTTGCACGCCACCCTTGCGACCCACTGAGCTAACGCAAACGCACGATTATAGCCTCCGTGATTCTACGCGCGCCACTGGCGCGTGCGTGGTATCACGGAGGCCATGACAGACGTGCCAGCTGTCACGACTCCTGATTTTTACGTCTTTTCATGCACTTCGTTGAACCGTAGAACAATATTGAAGACATCCTCCGTTGTAAAGGTGCGCAGCCGTTTTAAAAGATCAGCAGCAATCCTTTCAGCAACCTGTAATTCGCGTACCCTCGATTAAAATACAAATCTCGGAGGCTATGCTTTTACGAATTGCAAAAGCAAAAATACGTCATGGGTTCCAAAACTTGTTTCAAACATGGTAGCTGTGACGTTAACTTCATAAGTAAGGCATTGTTCCTAACATAAACAAAAATATTTATTTTACAATGTAAAAAAAAGCACATGGAGCTTTTTACAAAAATATTAGGGTACCATAAAACTAAAATTTGATCAATGACTTGTCACTACTGGCACCTAGCGGAGATTTCATAGTTTTGTTCAGACGAGCGGGGCTGGTGCTCACAATCAACGCGGAAAAATGGCGTCGTTCGAATGCATCTTCACGAGTGACGGCGCCGGCCAGTTGTGGAACACTTGCGCGTGGGACATCGTGTCGGCATCGGTGCTCGCGCAGTATAAGGGAGGCACGAGCAGTCCGCACACGCTGTGTCTGTTGGGCTCGGACTACGTGATCAGCGCGCAGCACGACAAGCCGCTGCTGCGGGTATGGTCGCTGCACCGTCGCGATCAGTTTCAGAGGCAAATCGTGTGCCCCGGCAGGGTCTCGGCGTTGGCAGCGTCTCCGGATGGCCTGCACTGCGTGGCCGGCATCGAAGAGAAGATATACCTGTGGCAGGTGAGCGCCCTCGGTTCGTGGACAGCCACAGCACGCGTGCCTAGCTTTGTTTCTGTTTCACTGCAAGCGTCTCCTCGTTGTAGTGCCGCGCGCCGCTGGCGTGTAGGGAACGCCGCCACTTGTAGCGTAAATAGATGTGCGCAACTGTGTGCTTGTGTAGTCGTAGTCTCTTTAGATGAGAAGACGCCCGAATGCGACTCCGGAATGGAAGTGCCGTATGCATCGTCATGCAAAAAATCAAACCATCTCCCGCTAAAGGGGACCATGAGGCGATGCGGAGCAGCACGGGGGTTGCACACCGAGTTTGCATCGGTTTGACGCTAGCAGACGCTGCCTGCGTCAGCGTTGTCTCTCGCGGGCGAGGGAGCGTTCTCGTTCCTTGCGAGCTGGTAAAGCGTTCGTCGAAGAAAGAGCGTATCCATAGTCAACGCGCGCCATTCAGTGCGGGTGTGGACGCCACACGGCGGATAGATGAATGGAGGGAGGGAGTGACATAGCCCTCCCCCTCCCCTACCATAAGCTGGTTCGCATCTGGAATGGAATGTGACCTCTATTGAGAGAAAAAAAAGGGAAAAAAGGAAAAAAAGGGGGCGGCTCTTGGCCACTGTTGGGGATGAGGTGGGAAAGGGATTAGGGGATTGCGGCTTGATGATCAGCTTCATTTTACCCCTTCGCACGGGTCAGTCGACCCCTCCTACATCACTCTAAACAGGCCACTTTGACTTCCGTATATTGCCATAGCTTTTTGTGCTTCATTGTCAGACTGTAATAAATTCCGTAGAGCTCTTATGTCGGAGTGCAGCAGATGTTCAATGCGCTGTCTGCCTTTTGAGAAAGCTGCGCATCTCCAGATGAGATGCTCTAAATCTGCCCGGCAAACCTCTTGACAGTGTGTATCGCGTAGGAGCGTTTCCACTCGTAGGTCGAGTAGCTTGTTACCATTTGTCTAGTATGTGTGGTGTGTATCCAGCGTTGGCCATAACTTTGTTTAAGAAAATTTAAAAGAACGCTAGTGTGGGATCATCAGTTCACGCATGTCCATAAAGGAAGACGCCAGGTGCAACTTAACCTTGCCTGGAAACCGTCCACAAGCCACCATGGCGGTTCAACTTGTATTCGAAGCCTTTCTAATGCTAGAAACGCGAATAATCTCATGTAATTTGAGATTTTACTTTTTGAATTTTAATCACTGCGAAACGTTACGTTTGTGACGCAGTATCTCGGTGGTAGCGTTCGATTTGGTAAGATTTATGTCCGAAGCCATAATGATTAAATTCAGGCAAGTTCATGTACTACCTGTCATTGTCATGCTGGCTGAATCGTCGCGCTTGCAGTTCCTGTAGACACTGGCTCCAGTAAGTTGTAGACAACCCTATGCCACCGAAGGCGTTGCTTACAACATTTGTTTTTATGTGGGCCATTCTCCCATTCGGGATGTTTACACATTTTGATGTTAACTGACTGCTGTACGGGAACGCGCCGAGAAAAGAATATGAAGCTGTCCGATTGTAATTTTCGCAGTTCCATTAAGCATTTGACATGCTAATCCCGAAATATTTCAATACAATTATAGCATCCATTTAATAACGTCTCTTTTCAATCCTGGTGCTCATGCACACCTGATAAAGTTATTCACTCAATGAATGCCTAGTTATATTCCATATATACTCTGTGCCTTTATGAACGTTAATTGTGTGAACATTAAGTGTGACGATTTGGATTCTAAATAAGTCAAAATTGCCATATTATACTTTTTTTCTTGTATTTAATGCACTGGTTTCTTTTCTTTTTGTTAATATTGCTGATGCTTGTATGCCTCTTCTGTACGCCTTGTATTTGGGGGCTTGCGCTTTGCTCAAACAAAATGTTTTACTTTTCGTCCAGGCTTGCCCACATCTGCACAAGCACGATGTAGATAAAATTCCGATGCTGATTCTGAAATGACCTTGCCACAGGCCAGCATAGGCACTATTCAGTGACACTAACTGAAACGTATTGCTAGCTTTTGTTTGCTCTGAAATGATGAACGTATATAATAGCTAGGAAATCAGATAATAACTGGACTCCGTGTGATACCACCGTATGGAAGCAAAGCTGAAGCCCATGGCCTCCAAGTGTGCATCATTTTCAAAGGTCACGGTGGTGACTAAGATGACGACAGCTGCAAAGCTGAGAGGAACTAGTGCTGGGAAATTGAAGCTGTGTTTTTATTGTTGTGTCGGCGTGCGGCGCCCGACGGTGAGGGCCCGACGACTGAGCGCGAGACGCAACGTGCGTTGGCACGCGCCCGCGACACGACACGCACAGTAGAAGTGAGTAGTCCGGAGCCCGCGGAAGCCCGACGAAGACTGAGCCAGCCAGCGGCCGTTTATTTGAAGTTCACACAGCGGACACGCGTGCACACGTGATTGGCTGCATGCAATCACGTGTGCCGTTACAGACGACATCTCTCCACAACACAACACACTAGGGCGCACTCTCAGTGCGCGCGCCATTCACAGATGGTGCCACGACACTACATTTATCACTGTAAATCAACACTCATGATCCAACAAAACAGTGTGTGTATGTGTATTCCACGTGCGTATTCAGTAAGGATTTCGAATACACACATGGTAGATTTTCACAAAGCATTTCGCGACCCCTTTAATACACATAATCATACAATCACATGCACTACACATTATCATGGTACCTCTATAATTCATGGTGAGACGAGAAAGATGTAGCTATATGAATCAATAATGAGTGTTGGAGCTCTAGTATTTTATTTCCTTAGGGAACTCTATGGTAGAGGCAACGTATCAGGATGCACACTGTGTTCGACAGGGATAGCTGCATATTCTTTGTTGCACTAAACTGTCCTCACTGCTTTTGTCTTAGGTCTCTTCAGGCGACCTTCTTGCCGTGGTCAGCCGCCACTTCCAGGTGATCACCTGTCTGCGTTTCACCGACAGCGGTGGCCGCTTCATCTCGGCATCGCGCGACGGCCAGGTGCTGGTCTGGGACCTGGCTGAGGTCGCCTGCACAAGCACACGGGGACCCGCCGAGCCCATACATGTGTGGTCACAGCACAGCTACGACGTCACCGACATCCACATCGGCGCACTAGGCGGGGCGCTGTGCTACACCTGCTCGGCCGACCAGACGTGCCGTGTGTTCGACATTGGCGGTGGCGACATGCTGGCCACCGTGGTGCTTGATGCCCCGCTGACGGCGGTCGTAACTGATCCTGCTGAGGACCGCATGTTTGCCGGTTCTAGTACGGGAAAGATATTTGAGGTGAGCCCTCTGTTGTTGTCCTGTCTGTCCCTGTGTTTGGGAAGGGTGCTGTGCATTCTGGGTAGTGTCAGATTTGACACTAAAATATTTTATTGTTGCAAGTGGTGTTCTGAAATAATGTAGTGTGCCGCACAGGAGTTCGAGGACCAAACTGGCACAGAAGACTGGACAAGTCATTTTGTATTTTCACATGTTTTTGTGATGCTGCAGCGCAACATGCTTTGTTTTTCATGTTTTAAAGGTGAACATTTGACAGAGATCTGTCTGGTTGGGACGAAATTAAAGGTGAAAACAGGGGGACACCAACCAAATTATAATCATTTAAAAGTAAAATTTACTTCTAAACATTAAAAAACCCGACGTCCGCAAGTTCGACAGACAAAGGAGTGCATTAGCTGAACACAGCGAGGTGCACGACCATCACATCGATTTTGACAACTCCCGCGTCCTCGACTTGGAAACTAGTTTTCACAAGCGGCTCTTTGTGGAATCATGGCACATTCAGGCGACACCTGCAAACGTGAACCGGTCTGCAGGTGCAATGCCAAGTGTCTATTTTAGCGGACTCCGGCACCTGATTCAACATTAGCATGACCCCCCTCGGCTTGAAGAACCGAAAAAAAGAGAAAGTGAGAAAGGAAGGAAGAGAGAAGAAAGAAGGCCTTATAAGCACTGCTGCTGTCTGGTGCCCTCCAGTCACCCCTGAAGAAGGGTCCGAGTGGGACCCGAAACGTCGGGTTTTTTAATGTTTAGAAGTAAATTTTACTTTTAAATGATTATAATTTGGTTGGTGTCCCCCTGTTTTCACCTTTGTTTTTCATGCAACTTTAGCTAAACTATGACGTTTTACATCCCTGAAGATGAGCTTTGTATGTCTGCACTTCGTGTGTATCTGCTGTCATCAACAAGCTGAGGTCATACAGGAAACTGTCCAGATTTGTCACACTGAAGACTCCGTGAGAAAGTCGTTGCATATAGTTCACATTTTTATGCACAATACTACCATTTTCTGCTACACTACTGCAAAGCAAACTGAATATGAGCCACACAGTTTTTCTTGCACATAACTTTTCCGCTATGTTTTCCAAGAAGAGATATCATTTTGGATGCATTCCTGTGCATTTTTGAAGCTCATTCATACAACATTTTGAAGGCCAGTAACAGGGCCATGTTTTCTAAAAAATAGTCTGAAATATAAAGGGTAAAAGAGACATTAAGAGCAATTACTTTTCATGGTACAGTCAAATGCTTCTAGGAAGGATGGCTTTACAATGTAATGAGTTACATAAGAAGGATTTATTGTGTCCCAGAAGAACTCGCATTTCTTATAGGTATTTCACACTTGATGAGCAAGCCAGTGGGAGTGCATGTTCTAGTTTTACTGTGCAGTTACAAGAGTCCCATCAGCTTTATTGCTGAAAACAAGCCAAGCTCAATTCTGGAGGAGCAATGGGCTGAACATGGAAATAGTAGAAACCTTTTAGTGCACTGCAGTAGTCATGATTTGAAAAAATGCATACGTTAGCAGTCTGAACCACTTCACTATTTTTCATTTCCTTAAAACCCTTAAAAGAATAAAATTGTACATTGTAGGTCAACATTGCTGTGATATTTACATACAGTTGCACTGAATCACAAAGGATAGTGTTTCAAGACGTGATCAGTTAGCTAATGATGAAGTTGAATAAAATTATTTGTGTCTGTGCACAAGTTGAAATCAAAGGAATTCCAGACCTTGTGCAGACATTTTCATTGGTGTTGTTTCCGTGGATCTTTTATGTGGTTCCTTGGTCATATTTGAATCTTTAGAAATGCCACAGAATGTAATAAAGAATGTTATTTTCATGCAATATCATGGATATGGATTGCAGACATTTATCTCAGTCGGGTTACCAAAGATGAGAATGTGAGAAGAGAGAACATGGCCTTCAAGATTTCATGTGAAAACCACATGTGTGCTTGTGAATGGCACCCATGTCCTGGAAACACCTTGAAAGTGTTTGGCTAAAACATGGCTTCGTGACATTTTGAACACGGGCACAATTCCAATGTCTTGCTTGTCAGGTTTCAGCACAACATTTGGCTTCCCATGGCTGTGGCACCAAAAGTGGTGTCACTGCCATGGGAACCCAAATATGGTGGACGCCGGTGTTCGCCATATTCATGGTATTAGGGATGCGTTCTTCTGTCTTCTCAATTCCTCGTTTGCTAGGCCAATTTCTCTTGTGATGCGAGGCTTTCTGGTTCAACTCGTAGCATGAGGTTTTGGAACAGAATGTTTCTTTCTGCACTTTTTGAGATTCCCAAGCACAGATCTCTGGATGTTGCTGACCCACTCTTGTCAGCAACACCCTGGTAGCCTGTGCGACAGCAACCTCAGCCGTTGCCAAAGGCTTGCCACCAAGGCAATTGCCCTAGGCGGCAAGTACGTGAGCCGGCCTGAGATACAGTGTAGATGAATATATTTTATATTAGGCAAGAGGTTGCCACAGATGTCTCCATATTGTACTTACCTTGGTTATGAAGTGTTGATATTGATGTCACTGTCAATGCATCTTTTTTTTAAATCCTTTTTATTAGAACACTTGTGCAGCGTAAGGCTTCTTTCCGATAGCACTCTCCACCTTCAGGGGTGGAGGGATATCAATTCGTGCCGTGAAAGGAAAGCACTCAAATTGTACTCTTCTTTTGTCACACTATGGCATGCACCTGAAGCCCCCTAATGTGTTTTTCGTTGGACTGCGAGAAAAAAAACCCAGAAGAGCTGGGAAACGCAAGAGCCGAGAGATGGAAGAGATAGAAAAGTTAGTCTTGACTGTGCACACAGAATTTTATTTCAGTGCTTGGTCTTTAAAAGAAGTGCACAGTGTTAGCTATCCAATTTCTTGTGCCTGATCATAACTGTATTCCGTTTCCCACATCAGGTTCAACACTGTGAAGGCTATGCAAGCAGTCCAAAAAGAAAAGTAGAGGTGTATCGCTCCGACAAACAAACGACAAACATAAAACACAAACTCGCATATTTTGATTGTTTCCCCAGCAATATGAGCAGCGCTTTTTGTCAAGCTGATGAGAAATGTACTATGATTTCAGGCATCCAGCGAGGTATTTACTGTTTTTTTGCACGTCGCAAGGAATGCACTATTTTTTGGTCACGGCTGTACACAGCGCAAACAAGAGCACTAGCTTTGGCAGCATTGCACTTGATGCATGAAACGGAGTATGCCTTATAAGCCAGTATATAGGTCGGGCAGGAATATAGGTTGACCCCCCAATCTAGCGCTGCTGAAAAAAAGAAAAAAAAAATGCAGGCAATGGCCAAAGTATTAAGAGGCGCCCTTACCTTAAAACATATGCGACTTCAAATAGTGTGCAGTGACAATGCCATTTATTTACATCTCCGTTTACGCGCTGGTTCCATATGCGAGAAGGCCAAAAAAAAAAAAGAAAATTGGAAAAAAAAAAGGCTTAAGTGCAAAAGCCCTTCATAAAATGTCGGCGCTGTGATAGAGTTTGCGCGCTCAGTGCAAATTCTTGCTCCATATCGACGGCTTTCTTCTGGATGTACTCGGAGATAACGAGTAGTGATACTTGAACACAGTCCCGACTTCTGCATAAACTCTGCAGTCTTCATATCAAGCTCGATTTCCTTCTCGCCGTTGGTCGTGACGTGAACGTTCTGTGGCTGCCAGTAGCGAATGCTTTTCTCATACTGGTGTCACGCGGCCACTTTTAATCGCGATAAACACTGATCCAAACAAGTACAGCTGCTACATGGTCACTTCTGACTGCAATGAGGCCTGATCAGGTTAAAGACTACAGCGATCTGCGCATTGCAATGTGGCTCCCAGATTCGGCTGATGTCAGCGCCAACCTCACTGTCAATTACTTTGGACCGTGTAGCAGCAACAACTGCTAACCGCACTTGAAAAGCAGATTTGGATTGGTGTCAATTGCGATTAAAAAGTCACACTCTGGACATGCACTGTGCTGTCAGATTTCTGTGAACTCAATCGCTTTTTTCTGGAACATTGTGATGAATTTCATTTCGGCGGCTTCCGCTTATTTTCCCAGAAAAGCGCAACAAAAACTACATGCAGCCTTAATAGATTCACTAGACGACTACAAAAACGCGTATTGCGGCTGCCTCATATGCACCATTTTCTATGTAAACCATGATGTAAACAATGTGGTGCTGATGATGGTGATTGAGGTGGTCAAGTTCAGTCGCCCACAGTTGCCAGACCACAGAAATTTTACTCCCGATGAGTGGTACATAAGACGGGGGTGGACTTTTCGTCATGTCTTTTTTTAAAAGACATGACCTGTATTCCAGTTTTTACGGTAGGCATTTTTCAATCACCTGCCTTGCCATGTGGCTCGCACCATGGCTTTTGGAGTTTATGTATCTTCTCAAGTAAATCTAGTGTCATAACGGCCACTGAGACTCTTTCTCTGTGGAACCCTGGGCAGCATTCTTAAGCAATCACCTCGTGACTACTTCTGAAGGGTTACCACTGATAGTAGTGGTGGTGAGCTGTCTCTGTGTGGTGCAATGCCAGACCACACTGCTCAGAGAATTGGAAGAATGAGACTGCTTTACCACTTTAACTATGATAACAAATTCATGTCAACATGAGAGCTTTTTGGGCTGCAGAAACAAATCTTGAACACTCTGCCTTTGCTGACTGCATGCACTAAAACCAATGTCAGGTCCAAAACATTTCTGAGGCACCGCTCTTATACATTGCACCTAGTTCTTGAAGGCTAAGCTTTCGACGGTGGAAAGTGGAAGTACATTGTTGACGATGCTCCCACTGCTTCATGAGGCTAATCCCAATACCATGGTGCACGAAAAGTCGGCATGCTCGCTCTCCCTCGCTCCATGGTCGCTCGGGCCAGCACATAGTACCAGTTCCCAATCCGTCCTGCAGGAGCGGTTGCACGGTTGTGATGTATAATTATGACAGTGCTTAGCACATAATGCATGTATGTAGCTTAAAGTATTGGACCCAGTAGAATCGCTGTCGGGACTGGCTAAAGATGACATGACAGACACAAAAATGCAGCACGCAGGCATGCAAGAAGTGGGGTTCTACCGTATTTTTGCATTCTCTTGAAATGATTGCTTTTTGTCTTATGTAGAAACCTTCCAGAATCGGTGTGCCAATAGGTAAGTGTCCACCATCGCTAGGGCAGCCAGTGCAGTAATGAAGTATTTGGTTTTAATTACAGTGAATGTTTAGAAGTATGATGAAATGTAGCATTTTGAGTATTTCTGCTGCTCTTACACTTTTACTATTATGTCTTTGACATTTTTCAATCATTGAAGGCACAGCGTTGCAGCTTGAGACTTAAAAAAACCTTGGTCTATTATGAATAGGTAAATGCTGAGTGGTTTAAAAGGAAGATGCACATGTGTACCACATTCAAGGTGATCCAATTTAGGAGTGTCTTGGTTCTGCCGGGTTTTCACAGCAAGCTGAAGGAGGTCATGCCAGAGCTCGAATTCCTCGCCAGTGTTTTGCACTTGCAGCAGCTGAGTGACCCCATGCTTGTTGCAGTTCTTTGTGATTAACGTGTCTTCTGTAACCGACGCACCAATTCTAGGTGGTAGGCAGTGAGCGAGAGACGCGCGAGACAAGCATGTACAAGCAAGGCATCTGATGCTCGGTGTCGGTTTATTGACATTATCGTCCGATGGGGAGGGGCGCAGCTTAAGGGGGGACGTGGGTCTTTAAAAAAAAATTTTTATTTTTGGGTCAATGTGAACCAAACTTTACTGTCTTGGCTAGCTTTTAATGCTGATTTCAAATCTGTAATCAGTTTTTTAATACCTGCCCTGGTTCAAAAGATATGAAGGTTTGCAAAAATAATTAATAGCCAGTTCTTACGGGGTATTTTAGCAATTAAATTGTGTTAAACCGAAAAAGAAAGTGCATGACCCCATTGCCCAAGACTTGCTGCAGGGGGTGATGCTATTTTTATTCATTTCAAATCATTCTGTAAGTAAGAAAACAGATGGAACATTTACTGCAATTATTTCTAACATTCTTGCCTCATTATTATGCTTAATTATAATTTATAAAATGACCTTTGGATAATAAAAATAGCATCACCCCCCAGATCGTTTCAGTACGAATAAAATGATACCAACTTTGTTATTCTCACTCAAGAACAACTTGGTAAAAAACCCCGTAAGGCTGGGCGTGGGCAGCAAAAACATCAAACTGAGAAAAACGCATTTGAAGTTTAAGACAAATGTAACTTTGGCTAAAGTGCAGCTACAGGACTAGCAATTATATGTTCTCATAGCTTTATTCTTCACGAGAATGACCATGCTAAATACAAGACCGTACTTTCATAACAAACTAGAAAAATCATGTAATAAAGCCAGGTACCATGCCCAGAATTAGCATCAGAAACTATACATCTGGCTGGTCAGAGGTCTGTTTCAGTGTCATGCAAGCTGAATGAATATAAAAATAGTGTAATAGTGTGGCCTTGTCATAAAAAAAAATAAAAGTGCACAAAGTTGATGTCTAAAAAGCACACGCCATATTTATTAATTAAATCCAAAACCGTTGTGCTATAATTTGACTCGTAAATGTCAACAGCAGGCAAAGCAAGGGCTGCACTCAGGGTCCACTGCTGTCTTCTGCAGTTTTGAAAGCCTGCTCATAGTAGGACTAATGCCCTAGACCTCATTTTTCAGCTCTTAATGCCAGGTTTAAAACTCTCCATAGCTGCAGGGCTCTAACCAATTCACCCGAAGCGCAGCTCAGTCTCCTTGCAATTTGCGCGTTGCCTTGTCAAGTCATGTATAAACGGCTGCCGTTGCTCCTTTGTAGATACTATCGATAGCCTTCGCTGCGCGCACTTTGACGTCAACATCGTATAATCCTATCTTAAAGCTATCTTAGCACCTTATCACAAGCGGTCTTCGGAGATTAGCAACCCTTTTCGCGCAAGTCGCACGCGTACGACAAAGCTCGCAGGCTTTGAACAGATCCCGTGCCCGCCGCTTTCAAGATCACTTATTCCGCCGAACTCCAGGCAAAGCACAAACCAAAGAACGTTTTTATCACAACTACGTCCACAACGATAAGTTCAGCACCACTTTCTTGCCGGAGCCCACTACCATCGCTCAACAACTTCCACTTCGTTGCGCACTGCGATGCCAGACCCACCGAACTTCGCCACATCTCTCGCGCACTCGGCGGTCCCGTCCACTGAATAATATGCCATATAAATGCTGTTTTGGGTCCCGGTGAAAGCACTGGCAGATGATCTGACGATAAGATGCACCGCAGCGAGGGGGTTAGCAAAGAATGGGCCGCTCCGCACTGTTTCGGCAGCGCGCCCTCGTCCGCGTTTAGCCGTGCGCACCATCAACGCGTTCGTTTTTTTCGTACGCTTGACGGCGCCAACGTGGCCTGTCTAGCCGTGCGTCTTCGGACATGCCAGCAGAAAGCCAGAAAACTGCACGTTGGCGGCATAAACACGAGCGCAGACGACACTGACGAAGCGGCAGCAACCGCGGCGATCGCGAAACAAAAATAGAAAAAGAAATGGCCGCCCCGGACGCACCAGCCAATCAGAGGCGCGAGATGAGGGGCTCGCCCGCGCGCGCGCGCGCTGTGGCCAATGAGCGATCCGAAACCACCCTTCAAAAAAGCGCGGATAGCGGCCGTTCTATCGGAGCGACGCCATTTTGAAACGGCGGAAAATGTGCACAAAGAAAACAGCTTCAAAACAAGCCCAAGATGGCGGCGGCCGGCCGGCGGCCGGCCGGCTGCCGCGCCCGCAGCGCGCGCGAAATTTGAACAGATTTTCGCTTTTTTGGTGCAACTTTCGGCTCCCGTGGCGTCTTGAAAGTACATTTTAGACTATTTCCTGATCGAAATCAGCCTTAATAATTTGAGGGCAGCTGCTCAAAGGTACATACATGCCTAAAATGCGTTTTTCTCAAAATCGATTTTTTGGCCATCTTTTGCTTTTCTAAGACCCGCGTCCCCCCTTAAGGTTGCTGGATGACTACCTCTATTCCACAGCAGGTTCCTCTCCTTTATTTGCAGCACTTTCCCCAGGAAAGCCATGAAGCATGCTAAGGTCAAGCGCGGCACTGACTGTAGTATCTGCTTGTTTCTCACAGGTAGCTTTGTACAAGTGGAACACGGGCAACAAGCGACCAGAGGCGACATTCCTTGGCCACGAAGGCAAGGTGACCTGTTTGGCGACGTCGATGGATGGCCAGCTACTGGTATCCGGCAGCGAGGACACCACAGCACGAGTTTGGGACGTCACCTCCAAGCAGTGCATCCACGTCCTGCACCACAAGGGAGCTGTCACTAACATACTGGTCGTGCCAACACCTGTGACGCTGACATCTATGCGGTCGGTGCAGCCGACACTTCCACTCGGCGTGTTCAAGCGCACCACACAGGCTGCCAAGGACCTGAATGGAGTGCCCGTGCATCCAGAATCTGGTCTGGTGAGCATGGGTCGCGAGGAGGAGGCGCGAAGAAATGCGTTGCCTCGCCTGGACTTGGCCGAGGCGCTATTGTCGATGTCTTCGTCATCTGCTGTGGGTGGTGGGAAGACAGGTGACGATGAAGATGAGGGCAGCACCTTTGAGGGTGAGGAGGACTTGAGCAAGCAGGTGGCCATGCTCAAGGAGGTGAACAAGCAGCTGTACAGTTATGCCTGGAACTGTGTTCTGAAGCAACAGCAGGTGGCAAGCAGCGATGTGTCATCGCTGTGACTTTGGGTAATAAGGGTGTTAATGGGAATAAACAATATGACGTATTATGTGGCACTTGCTTGGCCTTATTTTCAGGTTAGAATTTGTGCATATTCAAGTGAAAAGGCATTATACTGTTCCCGTCCTTTCGTACGACAGAAAGCTTACAGCTAGATAGCATAAGTATTAGAACTCGTTGATTGTGTTTCTAGTGTTGCGGACATGCAAGAAAAATGTGCTATTTTCCTGCAGGAGGGGTTCAGGAAGCATTTCTTAAAAATAAAAAAAAACTGCAGTTTGTGGGGATAATAAAGCTATTGATGCGATAGCAACACACTGGAATACTATACAGTGAAGCAAGTTGAATGCGATATCGATGCCTGGTCCCATTCTCATCGTGCTCTGTTCCGCTTGCCATGCTCTTCAGTCGCCTAGCCATGTAGTAATTGCCATGACACCACTTGGAAGAAAGTTTGAGTTCCTTGCATTACTGCGTTGCCTCCCTCTTTGTCTTGCGCCATTTGACATAGATGTGCCATCAGACATTGCTGATGAAGATGGCACCATTATAGTTGAGACTTGAGCTAGTTGGTAATGGTTCATCTTGAGGTGGGGGTGCAGTGCTACATGGAACATGGACAAAGAAGAAGACTCACGTGCCCTGCGCATCTTCTTCTTTGTGCGTGTTTCGTGTAGTGCTGCACCCACCTCAAGATGGAGAAGGTGGAATGAAACAGTTCTCGACACGTCTTTTTTAGTCTGTTTATAATTCAACTGCAATATTGGGCAAAATAAAATTCGCGGTTCTGGGCAGTTTGAAATGGCACTAATGAAATTAAGGGCACCAGGCAAAACAAAAATGACATATATACTTGCTTGTTCGATTTCTCGTGGGACCGCCCACATTTCTGAAGCATGACGGTTACGGCAAAAGTCCCCTTGATATAATCACAGCAATATTGCTACGTAACAGCATGTAGTACTGATGGATTCGTAGAAGGTGATACTGATGAACCAGAACGCATTGTAATATTGTAAGTATCCTGAGAAAATGCCTGTATCAAGAGGCATATGTTCTGTGTGAGTAATGATCGTATACAGGCTATACAGGCTATGCAAATGCCTTGAATGCATTGGCTGGCTGAAATTTAACATAGTTGCACCGATTTTTCTTGTTCACTGTAAATTATTCAGAAAGTAAATCCTTATGTAATACACTGTATTCTCAGTACCATTCTCACATTGGATGATTTGCTGACCTGTGAAAATTGGCTGGAGAGTATGCTTGTTTAGGCTTATTGAGTTGACATGATGCGATAACAGTGGTTGGCAACACGAACGTGACACAGCGTGTACGTCACTTCCATACAGAGAACACGCCACCTGCATTTTGTTGCCGTCTGGGACCGCGAGGTTCAGTGTTCGTGTAGCACTTCTACTAGTCGCCCATGGGGTTCCCTACCCATGGATAGCTCTTTGGGCACCGGGAACAAGTTGCCATGTAGCGTTCACTTCCCAATGATGTCTTCTCGTAGCCACACTTTGTGCGCAAAAGGCAGGTGTTGCGTTTGATGGGATTGCGCCTAGGGCACGAGTGCTGAGTGTAAGTTCCCAGGGGCTTTGGATCTTGCATGAACCGCAGCACTTCAGATACGGTCACGAGGTAGACGTTGTCCTTCTGTAGCAGCCAGTCAATGAACTGCAGGTAGCCCTGCTTGCGTTCTGGATGCTGCAGGTAACCCTCGTGGAGGAACAAAGGAAAAGGTGCTCTGTTTGTCGTGTAGAAGTCTTGAAAGTTGGACCTGCATGGTGTAGGATTCATCCCTATGCACTTATCAAGCTTTGCAATGCTTTCAGCACTCGAGATATGCCTCTAGTGTGTTGCAGAGATACCAAAAGGTGCGACAGTCTACATAGCACGCAGACAACAGACACTTTCACGACCTAAAATGCATTTGCCATAATGAGCATTGTCATAGTTGAAGGCCAGTAATAAAGAAAGAAGCTCTTTAAAAACTTTAAAAATAATTGTATGCAGGAATTATAGGGGTACATACTACACATTTCACCAAAGTGGAGTCAACAATTCTTGGCGCAAAATACCATGCTGGTGATGAAAAAAGAAATCATTCGTGGGGGCATGCAGTGGGGAAATTCTTTAGCAAAATCGCTGTCGGTCTCACTGAGCATTTGACTAATTAGCAGTCTCGACAAAGAACTTTTACACTTGGGTACAGGTAAAGAAAAGCAGTGTCTGCCCATCGAAGGACTCTGCACCAGCCAATGGTGCCACTCGTCATCAACGCAACATCGCAGCAGACCGCCCCCGCGCCGCTCTCTGATTTCTCTCTTGAGCGATTTCTCTCTCTTTTTATCGTGTGTGTGTTTGTGAACTCCCGACAGCGCGCAGTGCAATATTTTTCTTTGTGTTTTAAAAAGAGAGAAGGAGCCTAGATGACGGTGTGGAAGCGTTGACTATTTATTTATCTATTTTCAAATACTGTCAATCCCTCAAAGGGATTATTACAGCAGTGGGAATCAACACAAACACAATCTCCAAACATGTGAAGCCAATCACACAACATATGATCAAGGGTAACGATGTACACAACGATAATTACACAACACTAATAATTTAACAAGAATACAGCAGCAAGGAAAAAAAAATAAAAGGCAATGAGCAACACAGTATGCACGCGTCTCAGATAGTCGCTTCTACGAGTTCAGTGAACAAATCAGTGGTTGGTTGAAGGACAGTGTATTTATGTAAAGAATTCCAATCTCTTACCGCTTGAGGAAGAAAAAAAGAAGTGAAATACATTGTTAGTACAACAAAATTCCTCTGAAGTGAATTTGTTTGTGATGCGTTTGTCTGGATGAATTATATCTGCCAAATGGTCTGGGTATCTTGAAATTATTGTGCAACAATGAATACAAGAATTTGTTCCATATTGCATGTTCGTGCGCCTTCAGGGCTACCCCAGCCGCAGCAGTATACGCCTTTTCACAGAAAGGTCTGTGGGCCCCGTCGTAGTCCCATCTTGGCTGCTCTAAATATGCATGACCTCCCCAAGAAGTACTGCTGAGTAGGTGACATCAGCCTTTGCTCTCTGTGACAGTTTGAAAAGGATCGAGGTGCTGCTCCCTCTCTCCCGTGAAAGACGTGTTCCCGTACCACGGTGCAAGGAGGACCGTGTCCCGTACCGACGATGCCATCGCCGATAAAGATGTACTCCAACTGTCGTAACCTCTCTAATAAGGCCGACGAGGGTGGCGTCAACTTGTGATGTGCAGACATCAGACCAATTAGCAGTCATCATGAATAACCTATTGAATAACACCTCAGTATATCAGTCAATTGATTGATTTCTGGTGTCTCACATCCCGAAACCACGGTTTGATCGAGAGACACCGTTGTGAAGGGCTCCGGAAATTCCGACCACCTAGCTGGAGGGCCTCAACATTTCGCCTCTATCAAAATGCAGCAGTCGCGGCCGGTATTCGATCCCATGATCCTCGCATCAGCAGACGAGTACAATAATAGCCATTAGACCACTGTGGCGGGCCAGTATCAGTTAGCAGGGGCGTAGCCAGAATTTGATTTCGGGAGGAGTCCGAGCCCCCTTTATGAATTTGCCTCTGTGTCTTTGTGAGCGCATTATGTGTGCATACAAACTTCAAAAATTTCGGGAGGGGTTTGGACCCCCTCAACCTCCCCCCCCCCCTCGCCCCTCTGGCTACGCTTGTGTAAGTCGCTCAATGGACAAACCTCTACTATCACGGGCGTCTGTCGGCATTCTTTACCACGACATCCGGGTAACATAATATGCCTTCATTGTTCGAGGCCTTTGCGAGGCTAAATAAGCTGGACGAGTGAAGTAAGATGGACGTCCTTATCAAAATAATGGGCGGCGGTGCAACTTGACGTTACCGGATGCCCCTAAAAAGGAGATTTATCAAAAGATAAAGCAGGCGCTTCGGAACCACTACGCGCAGAAGCGGTAGATGGTCACTTCCACAAACACAGCGTGGGCTTTGTCAAACGCTTCGTGAATCGAAGCGTTTGAGGACGAACCGCACGTTTGGAACTTGAAATAATTTCAAGTGACGCATTCGTGGGACTCTCTTGTCGGTGTATGCGCAGCCGGGTCAGGTTATTTGGTGCCACATTGTGGCCGCTGAAAATGACATGAGCTTATTTAATGTGGGATGAAGCGTATTTTATGGCCGCGCCTATGGAAGGCGCGGGAAACCTTGCGCTGGAAGTGGTAGCGGTAAAGTCCCTAGGTATTACTTCTGTTTCCTTAAAAGCAAAATACCCAGGGACTTCGGGTACCGAAGAAGTCTCTAGGTCTTTCATATGGGAAAATTTTTCTAGGGACTTTGGGTACCGGGAAGAAGCGTGACAAGAAAGCCGGAGGAGGAAGTGAAGTGGTCAAGTCTGGTCAAGTGTCAAAGCCAGCATCGCGGCGAGAGGTGCGACAGTGGCAGCGATTATGCGGTCGTCCGGCGACTGTCGGCCGTGTCGGCGACAGTGGGACGGTGTGTACATGAGAGTGTCCGCTGACAAGGACAGAATGCCGGTGTCGTTTCGTCGTGGATATCGATACCACCAGCACGACCGTCGACCCACCAAGGCAAGGTTGTCTAGTTGTTCTCGGACGGGACCTTTCGTTAGCATATGCGTCAGAGCATTCTACCGCAGAAGGCCTAGTCACTGGTGTAAATTAGAATCGTGCGCGCTCGTTGTGACATAATCTTGCCGTGTGAAGTGACAAAATCATGTCGTCCATCGCCTTCTGATCCGAAGGACGCGGGTGCGATCGCGGCTGCTGCGGCGGTCGAACTTCCGACGGAGGTGGAAATATTAGAGGCTCATGTACTGTGCCTTTTCAATGCACGTTAAAGGGACACTAATGAGAAATATGAAAGGAACTGTCTACCGTCCTTCATCGACTTCTTTTTTTTTTGTTATTTTTGCAGTATACCGCACAGCATTCGAAGTGTACATGCTTTGTAGTGGATTCACTGGGAAATAAGGATAAATATTTAAAACAGAAGTTTCTCGTTGTTCGTGTTCGTCCTTTCTGTACGTGTAGGGACGCCGGCAACGTTGATTGCTCTGCAATATTAATAATTAATGTTACCCTCCGTCATAGAAGCATGGTACCAGATATACGTGTCATATACAACTGTAAGTACACTCTTCACACGGTAACCTTTAGTAAAGGAGCATATTTTTACTTTTTTGTGTAGCTATAAAATAAAGTTTACCCTGCTAAGAGTGTAATAAGATTTTGCCTTTAAGCAAGATAATTGAACCATGCTCCTTTCCGTCATCATGATGATGACATGTGGTTCGGTTAAAGAAAGGACGCTAATTTCTGCAGCCCATATCGGGAGCGCGGCTAAGGAAGGCTCCGCGGGGGTAAAGAAAAGGGACTGAAAGAGATAGGAGAGAAAATGCAACTGCCGCGGTCAGGATCGAACCCGAGTCCATCGGGTCGGCAGTCGAACACGCCAGTAAACCCGGCCGTTCTCGAACTACCTCTCTAATCGTGCTCAAAAAGGTGTTGGGGGGGGGGGGGGGGCACTTTGAAGTTTCGTGAACTGTAACCTAATCAAGGTATCCAGCATTCTTTGTCAATTAAGGTTGTTTTTCCAGTTAAACCGACCACTTTTTAAAGACCCGATTACCCACCTGAAGTACTCAAAGGTGTCGTTGGCCGTGGTTGGTTGTGGCACACAGGCATCCGGCTTTGCGCACGGCCGCTGCTGTCCCGAAAATTCTCGGAAGAATTCGTTCACCGGTACAACCCAGAGTCCCTTGTAGGTGTCCTTGGGGCACGGGGACACATGGCAGCGGTGCCGGAAGCCGTAGTCCATGGTGTACGGGAAAGTGGGATTCTCAGAGGTGCGCCTTTTCCGGGGGTGCACGAGGGTGCAGTCGTATCTGCGTGCGTACGTTCACGAGTTTCTTTATATCATGACGTAATCATTTCGTCACAACGGCGCGTTCCTACTCGCGGTCCACGTTTTTAGGGACGAAGCTCCTTAGGATCGAGGCTTGTCCGCCGTCGCGCCGTCGTAGCCACGCTAGTGCTCGCCAACCTTGGTTGCACGACTCAAGAAGCCATGTACAAGGCAAAGGAGAAGGTGGCCAAGATGTCGCGGCCGCGCACCGAATTTGCCAACCTTCCCAAAGAGATTCTCATCGTCCCTAACAAGCCGTACATGATCACCACCAACATCGACGTCATCGACGGACTCATCAACGGGGCGGTGGGAACTCAAGGTGTGCGAACGAGGAGTGCTGCACGAAGATGAAGTATATAACCCGTGTTTCTGTGTCACGTCTTTGTATGATGATCGAGTGGGCAAAATCTAAGGAGGATTCACGGTTTACCAGATTACATCCGGAGCTTCGCCCACTCATCATCATTCACTTCGTGGATATGGCGAAATTTTTTGCTAATGAGGAAGGCTACGGGGGCGGGTCATCTGCACGTTTACTCATATGTACGCGACGTAGTCCTGTACGGAGCGCGCTTAGGTACGTGAACATTCCATACAGCTGTTGTACAGAAGGGATACAAAGGTAGTTCGGTAAGGATTAGACACTCACTAGTTCGTCACGATCGTTTCTGGCGAATGCACGGGAGAGCTAGCAAGTGATGAACACTAACATGAAGGCGGAGGCACCATTTAGCCATTGAGGTGCAGCTTTCTCATACTTGCGAAACAAAGTAAAAAGCAAGATATATATAAATATATAGCCCTCGTGTGTACTGCGTTTTCCTTCAAGAGAAAATCCTCTCTAACGGTATCTTGTCTGTCTTGTCTTAGCAGTTGTTAGCTATCTCGATTTCTAACCTTTCAGATGACTGATAACATTCTTAGTTGTATAAATCTTATAAACTCTTGTCATTCATATATGCATACGCTCCCTGGCTTTTTAAATCTCTATCTGTACGTCTCTGTGGTTAACTTCGTATAGATAGTTTTACCTACACAGTTAGCGGTCGTACTTAACCTTGCCGACGTTTATTTACCTATGCATCCTATCTTCAGCACTCTATCTAACCACTTATCTCCTTCTCTATCTTATTTATGCCTATTCCTGTCGCTATCGTTCTTTATTTATCCGTATCTGTACCTTTCTTTCTGTATCTACACTTCTACTTTTGTTCTATTTATCATCCACTTGCATGCACAAAGTGGCTGGGGATGCGTACAGCTCTCATCTTTATGGCAGGGAAAGCCCACTGAGCAAGGTGTAGTCACGAGCTAGTTGGCACTCCATACTCAAAGTTCTAACTAAGCGCAAAACCACGAGACCGTAGCATGCGCCCTGGGGCGGCTACTTAGCGAGCTCCTCCACAGGAAGCACATCCGCCGTTGGCGCAGCGGCGCGTCCAGGAGAAGATGAATAAACATTCAGTTCGAAATTTGAGCTCTTTCCACCGCGCGTGGCTTCAGATGTGTTGAATTGGCAGACATGCCTGATTGTGAGCGTGCAGTGTACGCACTGCGCTGTTTCTCAGCTCAAAATGCCGTACCTGCTGAGAGCCCATTTAGCCGATGTAGTGACTATAAGTCGGTGAATTATTAACGCGCCAACCCCTACAATTCTTATATTCCTACCGGAAATTCCTTTGTAGCATGCGGAATCCCTCGTCTCCACCTGTGTAGAGGAAAGGTCCCATAAAGCCGGTCACTTCGGCAGCTGGTACATTGGCGAACTCCTGCATCATACGCTTTTGATCCAACACCTCCCGTTCCCACTGGGTGCTGTTGATGATCTGCCAGTAGGACCAGTTGGCTCGCCGGCTGCGCAAAGGGACGGGCTAGATCAGAAATGTGAGAGGAAAGACTTAATACTAAAAGCAGAGACGGACGGACGTCCACCTAGCAGTCATATAGTGACAGCATCATGAAAAGGAATTCGGTGGTCAGAGTTCTTCGCAGGATGGTTTTGCTAACTGCCGTCGACGGGCTACCTCTGTGACCTCCCGGCCAACACCCCTTGAAGTTCAAGGGTATTTTTTTTTTTTTTTTGTCCTCGGGGACTAGTGACGTTGGGGTCAAACCGACTACAATCAGCATCCAATTTTTCAGGCTTCCCGAAAAATCAGTGGAAAGTAGACGAGTATAGAAAAAGCGAACAAGCTGAATAATCAGAGGCCTAAAGTGTCCGTATAGTGCAGAAATGTCCTGGTGTCCTTAATTGGCACACCTCAATCCGCCTTAATCCAAGCAAGGTCTTGGGTTCGGCTCCTATCAAAGCCTTGGTTATCAGTTGAAGGTCGTGGGTACGAGTCATGTATAATGTCAGATTTAACTCCTATCAAGGTCTTGGGTTCGAGTCCCGCGGGGTATTTTGCCTTTCCGCACAACACAAATCAATCATTACTTAACTTTCGTAATCGTTAGTTCTCGCATATACACGGTTGGCTTGTTCTGCTTCACGTCTGGCATTCTTTGGGTGACGTCGTATTTCTTGTGCCGCATTTTGTACCGTTCAGTTCGTGCGGACGCAGACGTCGCTCAAGAACCTTCAAATAAGAGATAATTAAAAGGCATTTTGCCTTAATAAAGTGCACTGCACCACTGCATTGTGGGATCGCGCTCGCACGCCTGCTGTATCGTCGTTATTCCGTTATGTGCATCCCCCCCACCCCTCCCATTCTTTTGGCTTTTAAAATGCCTGCTTATGAAAATTTTCTCGCGAGGACCCTTGCAATGGCAAAGTGCATGGCGTCTCAACGCGGGGTATGTGTAGCGATGACCGGACCATTCATGTTCTCTCGTTTACGTGACGTCACTGTGGAGACGGACACACTGGAACTGTGCGAACTGCTGTGCGGACGCACACAGGGCGGGTCAAGTGCGGTTTATTTGGTAGAGTCATTAGTTCCTGATAGACGCTTTCGAAAATTCGCAAGTGCGCTTCCTTGCACTGCGCCTTTGACCAAGTAATGGCGGTACGCGTTTTGTTGAAATGTACGGAGTGCTGTAGCTGCATGCACAGGCTGGGACTTGTTATTTTGTCCAGGTTTACATCACGACGGCTGACTCTAGCTTTTGATGCCAAAGCACACAGTATCCGCGCTTGCACACGCTATTTGCTGAACTGACGACACCATTAGTTGGGTAAAGTGCATGGCAGGAAAGCTAGAGTTACAATTTTCTAAAGGGTCTGTTGGGATACGGTAAACACCAACTCACCTACAGGCGCACAGGTTATTCTTTGAGAACCCTGTAGTCGTTCATTTCGCTATCGTAGGTTAATTTTAGACGCGTACGGCGAGACCTTGGAGTCAGAATGTCAGTGCGATGTCACAGATATCAGTGTGTCTTGTACTTTGGCCACATATACGACTGCGAGGCGCCGAAATGCGGCCGCGCCAGGATTCCATTCCTCGAGGTTCGCAAGCCAACATCCAAGGCGGGTTCTAGTGAAAGTTGCCGAAACTTGCCGGGTCGAATATCTGGCTCATTTAGAGCACAACACAATGCAAGTAAGCTTTAGCGATAACGAATTATGCAGAGGTAATAATTAGAGTGACTATAACGAATTATACGGAGGTAATAGTTAGTGACGAAGAAGGGAAGGAAAAGTATTAAGGCGCAACGAAATTCTAAGCGAGTTAGATAAGCTTGGTTAAGCCACAGAATGAGCAAAAGATAAATGAGCACACAAAATGAGCAAAAGACAAACACGTCGCTCCCGCACCAACTTGCCGTGACGTCAATGATTTTGACAGCGTCTTCTATAGGGCCCACGTACGTAGTTCTTTATCGGTACAGCAATCAGTTGCATTGTGCAGTAAGGTAGCCCTAGAGAAACAGCATGGCAAAATTCGGGAAAATTTACTGATCGAATGGGGCCGAAAAGCACGAAAAGAAAAAAAAACAACAACGAATTATTCAACGCCACACGGACATTCACATTTGCGTTTCTTTTGTGTCCTTGGTCTCCAGTGCGCTCTTCTCTATAGACCCTTTTCATAAACTGTAAAGCTGGCTTCCCTGCAATGCAACTTGCCCTACTAATGGCGACAGCTGCCTTTATTTAAATGCTGTTAAAATTCAAGTTGCACATGCTGCGACCCGTTTTTTGGGGATATTTGTATCAGAAGCGCTGCGTCGACATTTTACATGCCCTATCACAAGCAGATTGCGCTTGCACACGTTGTTTGCCGGATGGCCAATGCCGCCATTAGTAGGGCAAGCTGCATTGCAGGAAAGCTAGCTTGCAGTTTATGAAAAGGGTCTATAGCCACTAGGCCACGTCACTGCTGTGGTCTGTAGTGCATGACGCTCGGCTGCCGACCAGAAGGTCGCGGGATCGAATCCCGGTTGCGGCGGCTGCATTTCGATGGAAGCGAAATGTAGAGGCCCATGCACTGTGCGACGTCAGAACTCCAGGTGGTCGAAATATACGGAGCCCTCCACTGCGGCGTCTCTTCATAATCATATCGTAGTTTTCTGGGACGTAAAACCCCAGAAATTGTTGTTATCATTTATTGTGCGACGGTAAGGTTCTGGAACTTCGGCCCGTGGTTCAAGAGCAAAACTTCGACTTTCTTTTCTTTTTTTATATTGTAATAACAATGATACGATGGCGATATTAACGACAATGTAACTGTCAAAGCTCAATTTATCAGTCTGATGCCGAAAGATAATGTAACCTTTGTTTACAACGAGGGTTCAGCGGCCTGTGCGGGGGAGAAAGTCAGTGATAAAGCTCTTAAATAGAAAGATAGAGGTGATAAGAAAGACATTCGTACCTCGCTCATATCACCTCCGTATCGCGGAATGCTGTGAACATTTCGCGGCAGGAGATTGACCTGAGCGGGTGATGTGGCACGTGCCCCCGGCGAGGCAGATTAGCCCAAGGTTAAGCGATCGCTAGCTCTGTCGAAGTGTACAACCCGATCTGCTGTTGCTGTTGTTTCGGGGGGGGAAAAAACGCGAGAGAGAGAAGAGAGAGAGGAAACAAGCAGTTGTTTACAGCATCCCGGCTTGCTTAAACGAATACTGCAGCGATATTTCAGTGCCACGGATCTCAGTGAAATTTTCAATATATGTTCTCATCGGTGCTGTAATAATATATGCCAAGCCAGGCCGTTGCAGGTCGTTTAGTTTTCCTAAAAATAAAATTTTTAAATTTTTAGCGGAGTCCCATGCGGGCCACCCTGTGTTTTTCACGTCATTACCTTCAACGCTGCCTGCCCGAGCAGGCGGGCGGTCAGCAGCAAAACGGTGGCACTTGAGCGCTCGAATCATCGCTGTCAAGTTCAGGAAAGCTGGTATAACTCAGTGTATCGTCTGAGGACATCGCCACTTTCATTTTTCTGGCACCAGCTCCATATTTCTGATGGCGGAGAGGCTGTGATGTCATCGCATATACGTTACACGATACTATCTACCTGTTTCGGTTTCGGTTTGAACACATTGCAGGCTCGGTTATTTAAAGTTATTGGTGAGTTTCTGAGCAAACTGAACCACCCTGCCTGTTACATGACTACAACTGCCATTAATATAGTGAAAGAAGCGCTGGAGTTTACTTGTAGTCATTGATGTCATTTCCGCGTCAGCGGCTCGTCGGGCGCCTTAAAGGTTCTGTCCGCCGTCCTTCATCGATTTCCTGTTATTTATCGCAATAGAAAGCGCACCATTCGATGTGTACAAGCGTGAAATGGTATCGCTGGGAAGCGAGCAGAAATTTTTTACATCGAATTTTTTTGTTCTTCGTGGTCACCCCTCGTGTATGTGTAGGGAAGCCGGCAACACTGGTCACTGGGTTTTTTGCAATATTAATATGAATATTCAAGTATACCTCCGTCGCGCAAGAACGCTGCCAGATGTGTTTAAAATACAATTTTAAGTAATAAACCTCTGCCTTTAACCCACGTGTGTCTTTCTTGGTTTTTCATTACACTTGGGAGTTTGACACGCATCGCCAAGGGTGGCGCCACCAGTCATTTTTTTTTCTTTCGAATTTCATGGCCAAGTTAAAAATATTATTCCTTATTTTTTACGGGGTGCAAGTACGCTCGTTTCCGTGAATGTAAGCGACGACCTTCTTTCTCATTTTCACCACACGCGGGAAATAAAATACGAAAGGTAGACGCTCTCTTTAGCAACTTTTTGTATAGATGGTGCGAACTGCGCGCTATTATTCCTGAAATATCCGAAAGAAGACTGGCATGGGCGACCCTAATCCATGACCCATAGGTGCCTCGTAGCGGCACTCGGGCCTAGGGTGCCTCTACACAATTGCTACTGTGTACAAGGTGGTGACAACCATTGGCCGCTGCAACGACATTTTGAATCACAGCGAGTGGCTGCGCGTCTGTTTGGTGCCCGGGCTTCGTTCGAGACCCAGACGCACGCCGCGTCCTGTCTGTGAACGTCAGCGCAGTTGAGTCCAAGAGCTCGTTTGATTCAATACGGCGGGGGTTGTCACCACCCTTTACAGAGTAGCGCGTATCGAGACACCCTACTCGGGCCTCGGCGTTGGTGTGAGCTGGTGGCTCTCGTGTTATAGTCGACAATCCGGGTTTGAGCCATGCACGATTTCTTTCTGTCGCATTACCGGCGGCAGCCCAGGCGCAGTCAGACGCTGACGATTCCGTGTTAGCTGAGAACAACGAAAGAAGCGTTTATTGCGCGCATATACACAAGTAACGTGAAAAGGGAGGAGGAACGCAATAGTAAAGGAACTGCACGCATGCGCATTGACACCGCGTACCCGAATTGGCGGTTTGGCACCACGTTTACACCACCTGTTCTTTATATATATATATATATATATATATATATATATATATATATATATATATATATATATATATATATATATATATATATATATATACACTTAGTGTATAAGGGGCATGACGGCGACGGCGAAAACCCCGTTCAAGTGTCCATATAATAGTTATCGCAATACAATATTACTGCTTATCCTATATGGGGTTCAAGCACGCTCGTATCCGTCAATGTAAGTTCATTTTCACCACAACCGAAAAACGAAAATTTCCGAGCGGTACATAGTCCCTTTAATCTTGATAATAACAGCGCGGAATGCGAAAATGCTTTCTTTCTTTCTCTCTTTCTTTCTTTCCTTCTTTATTTCTTTCTTTCTTTCTTCGGTAGAAAATCCAAGGCATCCATGTGGCTCAGGTATGCTCACATCTCGCCAATGTGGGTGTCTAGTCCAACGGTTAAGGCCAACTGCGGCGATTTTTCGAGGCCAGTCGATCGTTCCTTGGCACACTTCCGTCATTTACGCAAGATTACAGGCTTGAGAGATGCGCAGATCGCTTTCAAATCAATGTTTTACTAATTACCTCTAACCGCGCCCACCTGGCTTCCCACGATCATTGGCCAAACTGTGTGTTGACGTCAACGTAGGCAAAATGACGGAAATAGCGGAAGCGCAAGGGTACCCCACCGTGGCCTTGGAGATATACGTGCGACGCGAGCCGGCGCGCGCAAATCTCCAAGGCCATGCCTATATGAAAGTGCTTCACGACCTTACAGTCAGGGGTAGGGCGCATGCGCGGTCGTACAGCGCGCGATAGGCTGATTGACTCATTTGACGTCGCACGAGGGCAGCACCGTTTGGTAGAATTTCAGTTCCGGATTTGCGCTTTCTTGTGTGCTTATTAAAAATTATGCTCGCATTTACTGAATATTTCTACTCTCAGGAGCGTCTCGGAAACGCAGAATCGCCATTCAAACAAAAAAATCGCCTGAGCTGGCCTTAGGACACTTGCCTTCAGTGGTTTGGGGCCCGGGTTCAACACCCAGAACCGGAAACTTTCTTTGACGCCAAACTGGGTTTTTGCGTTACGACAAAGCCGTCGAAATCTAGCTCATAACAAGCTTCGCTTGAACAAGCCGGCGAATGCTTGGCGGAGCTGGAAATCGAACCCGTGTAGTGCCCGCATTTGGGTTGCACCTACAGGACTACCGCACTATAGTACATAATGTACGATGATGATGATGATGACGACGACAACTGTGGGTCACTTAGGAAATGACGCTAATTTCTGCAGCCCATCTCGGGACCACGGCTAAGCATCCGTGGTAGAGGAAAGGGAGTGAAAGAGATAGAAAGGAGAGAAAGGCCGTAGTGGAGGGCTCCGGGAATTTTGACCACCTGGGATTCTTTAACGCGCACTGACAACGCACAGTACACGGGCCTCTGGCATTTCCGCCTCCATCAAAAATGCGACCGCCGCGGCCGTGATCAACTATATGCGAAGATTATTTGGATGTATATATGGTTTCTTGGCACATTCACCCACCTGATTGAATGCACGGCTATCTCGTTGTCCAACGAATGCAGCTCGTTGACGAGGGTGTAGTCCGTGTACTCGTGGGACACAAAGAAAGTGGCCGCGATGCCGCAGCCATTCTTCTTGTTCTTCCTGCGGTGTCCCTCGAGCAGCTCGCGGTAGAAGGCCATGTTCGTCTCGGTAACGGCGTCGTCGAACGTCATCGTCACGAACTGCGGCATCTGGTCTGGTCGCAGGCCGGCAGGAGGCTTGTCGGACGCGCATGCGCAGTGCGGACGCAAGCAGACGGCTTCGTTGCAGCCGGAGCCCACGCCGTCCAAGGTGTCCTCGGCTGCTAGACATCCACAAAGAGTGAATGCTTCCTCTATCTGCTGAAGCCTGCTTTTTTTAATAGTTGCCGTTTTCAGCAAGCTTGCTGCGTGAAAATATATTTCGCTTATAGATTAAGGAGACGGCGCTTTTGCACTGAGAGAAAAGCACTCATATACAACATGCAAAAAAGAGGGTTTCCACGTGCGAGCATTGAACAGATTATATATCCGGAAGGTACACGGACGGCTCGCAAGAAGGTGTCAGCCTTGCTAGTAGCATTTCTCCAAGAGACAGGATTGAGTGACACGTGGTGACTAATGCGACATGGACAGAGACGCTCGGGCGGAGCAATGGCCGGCCAGGTCTGCCAGGATAACACCGCCTGTAGCCACAACATCACTATCACTATCGCTAAGTAGACGAGATGTACGTGTCATGTACCAACCAGCCCTCGTTCACCCCACTTATACTACACTTTGCTTTATATTATACATTAAGTTCTTGGTAGTGATACGTCTTACGTGACGTCATTCGGATCATCACGGCGACGCCGACGGCAGAAATGTGCCTCGAGTTTTGCACATCGTTGCTAATCGCAGTAAAACGTGCTGTGAATTTCCCCAAGCCTGCTAAGCTTGTTATGGAGTGAGGTGGATGCAGGGTGTACACAGTACTCAGCTATTATTTCATTAAATTGATTACCGAACAATCTTGTATAGTTCGATTTTGTATGTTTGCGTTTTTGTCTTCTGGGACATTTCGCTTCGCACTTACTGTCTGAAACTTTTCAATGTTAGTACAGTTGTCGGCTGTGTGCTATATGCGATAGTTTTCGTGACCTCCTGTAGAACACAGGTTTTTTTAATTTTACATCACATTTTATTTATGATAACCGAAAGTGCTTCAGGGACACGCCGGTTTATGGCACACAAAGTGCATCGCATTAGGAATCTGCTACCATATGTCCATGTACAGTGTATTCTTTGACGCAAAAAGTTCCATTCACATCGGTTGAACGGCGGTTGTACCTGAACACTTGCACGTTTCATTCTTCACGACGTCAACTGTAATATATACACGAATTATTGGGCGCTAATTCTCAAGCCCTCGCAGGCTTCACCTGTTGGAGCCACCGATCATATCATACCTTTAGGTCCACTGCTTCCGTTGCTAGGAGGGAAAGCTTCTTTGAATATAAGGTTTGTGGACAAGTCGGTGGGGTCCTCAGTCCAGGGCTCCACTGGCCTTTGCTGCTTGCTGGGACTGGCTCTCCTGATCCCTGCAAGCAAGCCAGGTATGCCACTGCCGTCTTCGAGGAGTTGTCCCGTTAAGGGCAGGACTGATTCCGGCACACAAAATCAGGCGTTCCTGAACGCGTGCAAGCGCGCTTTCCTCCAGATACACACCATCCCCAACCCATTCGAGCACTCGCACAATCCTGTAGTACAAATAAACATCACTCCTAGCCTAGTGGATCAAGAGCTACACTCACACATATACTGTGGTACTGCAGGGTCTACCACCTTGTCCTACATCGTGTCCTACATTCCCTGTCCTACATCGTTTTTTAGGGATCTGTTCATCGATTCAAGCCTTCATCTTCCTCTGAGCTTCTCATCTAGTTTATTACAAAAACTGTGACACAAATTATAATCGACTGCATAGCGTATGTATAAGTATATAACGTACCCGCGGCGGCGTACGTGTTCCGTGACGTCGGCATCGAACGGTTCAGCGCCTGGACGATGTGGCCGGTCGTAGCACTGGCCGCATCGTTCTCCAGCACAGCGCGCGTCGCGAACGACAATACGTCCAGGAAGAGGATCACTTGTCGGAGCACTTGATACATCGTGTCCACTCGAAGCCCCACAGCTTCGCACTCGCACCGATCTCTCGACCACTGTTTATATACCTGTCCGAATCGCAGTAGGCGTTCGGAACGACCGCGACGCGAGACGTGAAAGATACGAACCGCTGACAACAGGCATACCTTTGTCCGAGACGGAGTACTTCCTCGTTGTGCTTCATGAGGCTGGTGTACTGTGATGCGCAGCGGTGAAACTCAACCACCTCCTCGCTTGACCAGGCGGGTGCTGAAGTGTCTCGAACTAGTGCACTCAGCACTTTCCTTTAGCATAACCAGTGGCGCAACGAGCAATTTATGAGGGGTATACCACTGACACCAAGTGGAGCTTTGCGAGGCGCGGGATGTTTTGTAGAATGTCCCCTCATGCGTCCCCTCAAGCGGTTTATGCTGATAAATTATTGTTCGGGAACTCTCTTGTCGCTAATTTCTTCTTATGTTTAACATTGAAAGATAAAATCAAGGTCAAAGCTTTACCTTTCAATTCCGCACCTATTTGTGCATATCCCTTCTTATAGTAACCCCCCCCCCCCCCCCCATGTACGTTTGATGAACTGAAACTGACACTAAACATTGGGGAAATGACGTCGGGAATCCCGTTCCTTTTTACAGCCGATTCTCATATTCTCGCCGTATCGGCTCGGTGAAATTATTTGAAATGCGCCATGGGTTAAGTCTCCAGGTTCCATAGAACGCAACGTATATCCTTTTCACCCGTAAATAATTACGTAGACCTTAGTAGACGCCGGCAAAGATGTACGACGTCACACGCAATAGTGTGGGAACCTTCGGGTAGGCGTTACCACCTTTTTTTTTTGTCTTTCTTTCTTTTTGCGCACTTCCTAGCTTAACAAACGTCCCCTCTGCGCGAGAGTATAGTGCCATTGGTAACGTGAAAAAGGTGATCTTCCAACACAAGAAAGATCGTTTTTTTTTTTTTTTTCCTTTAGCGACAATTTCAGGAAAATGGTGGAAGCAAGCTTGGTACTTTGTCCTGTGTACTTTTTCTTTGTGGTTCGTGTTACGTGCGCAAAAGTTGCATTATGATGTCAAACCAACTAGCCCGCCTGTCCGTTTTATTGGTACTTTGTAAGTTGGCTTTGCCACATTGCGTGCTGCGCAGTGAAGCTTACTCGCAAAGAAAAACGGTGACGCGGAGCGGAGGGGCCCCGATAACAGCGATGCGAGTGTAATCGTCGATTGATTGATTGATTGTGGTTCGGTTAGTAAAGGACGCTAATTTCTGTAGCCCATGTAGGGAGCACGGCTAAGCGTCCGTGGGGATGGGGGAAAGGGAGTGAAAGAGATAGAGAGGAGAGAAAGGCCGTAGTGGAGGGATCCGGAAATTTAGACCACCTAGGTTTCTTTAACGTGCATTGACAACGCAGAGTACGCGGGCCTCAGGCACTTTCGCCGCCATCGAAAATGCGACCGCCGCGGCCGGGATCGAACCCACGTTTTTTTGGGTGGCAGCCGAGTACCGTAACCAATACACCACCGCGGCGGACATAATGGTCGACAGTGTTCCCGATGCTAATGCATCTCATCACAGTCACTCCACAGGGGCGTTCTACATTGACGATCTCGGTGACATGCGCGTCGCGAGGGTTTCTATATGTCTCATTATGAGCCGGAAGTCCTTAGGTTTTGCTTTGGTTTGTGCGTGTGCTTAATACACGTTATTTATTATTATTATTTTTTGGCCTACCACGGTGGTCTAGTGGCTATGGTACACGGCTGCTGATACGAGGGTCGCGGGATCGAATCCCGGCCGCGGCGGCTGCATTTCGATGGAGGCGAAATGTTGAGGCCCGTGTGCTGTGCGATGTCAGTGCGCGTTAAAGAACGGTTGAAATTTCCGAAGCCCTCCACGGCGGCGTCTCTCATAAACAGATTGCGTTTTTTGGTCGTAAAAGCCCACAAATAAATAGGATCAATACACGGTTTTTGCCTGATTTAAACACACACACACATATGCACACACAGAGTTTCGTTAGCACCCGTGTCGTCGTAGTCTCTTCCGCGTTTCACATCTTTTTCTCTTTTTTTTCTGCTAGTGGCTACACTGACCACAGTGAGAAAAAAATTGGTAGATCCCACGTGCAGTGGGAATCACGGAAATGCGAAGCACGCATCAGGCACGTAAAATGGATTTTGCTTTGTTGTCTCGCTATACCGAGTTTGGTGCATATGAAGTTAACGAAACGGCCGTAAGAGCATCAAGACTGTGGCATGTAAACCATGCCGCTCATACACGCATGTCATGATTCTGATGTTATGGCCTGTCATTTACGTTCGTCGTGCAGTCGTGTTGTGCCATAGCAATTTTGGTATACATCCCATTAACGAAACGCGTGGCATGTAAATCAAGCCGCTCATGATATGCATGTCACGATTTTCACGTTATGACATGTCATTTATTGAACTGCGTGCATGCATGTTGCAGACTAAGCTTCCGCTTTCGGAGAGATCCTTCGACTTAGCAGGAATGTGTGAGAACCCAGTAAAGCTGTGCAGACTCGTTTACATCGACAACGCTGGCCGCTGGGATAAATATTGCAATGTATAGAGAGAGAGCGAAGTAAAGGTTTTATTATGAACACTTGACGAACCAGTTAATGCGCTTTACAGCCGAAACACAAAGAGAGGCGTAAATGTCCGAACGTTCGATAAGGAATACGATGGCACCGGTCTGGCACTTCATATGCGTTTTTTTTTTTTTTTTAGACGACCCGTCTCATATAGCACAACCTTTGACTTGCTTCACCGAATGCAATTAGTGACGACTGTTCGGTTCCTCAAACTCGACGTTCACATAGAGAGCATTTCTGTCGACATAACCCTGTACTTCTATGTCCTTCCAGGGCTTCTTGTCCGTAAAACGGCCCCACTGAGTAGCACTGGCGTTTGGCTTCTTCACCATACCATGGTCATCCATAATCACCGGCAAACGGATGTCCTTTGCCGCATTTCTTGGGTGCATTATGATCAATGTCACCTTCTTTTTAAAAGGCCATTCCACGTAACCATCCCATTCACCTTGGCGCAGAAAAAGAATAAAAGCCACGTTCACGACGTCCTCGTCTTTGGTGAAGTTGCAGTCTAGTACGAAGGTGTAACCACCTAGAGAATATGCATCTGTCGATTTTGTTAGTTGCTTGTTCTTCTCGTTGAGCGTGTCGAGCTCATCGTAAACGTCGGCGAACTTGCACGTGGTGATCAGAACGCCAGCTTTCGATGCAGAACGGTACGGTCCCTGGATTACCACCTCAGCAGTGGAGGCCGCCGTCTTCTGGATGCTGGTGATCGTTTTCTGCACATCGGCCAACTGACGTTCGAGGGCGGCCACCTTCTCTGCCACAGCCTTTGTGAAGCAGCTGAACGCGGCTTCAAGGTCGACGCCCTTGCTCGGCATCAGCTGTCGTGGGCTCCTTTCCAAGTCCTCCGTCTTTGCAACACCTCCGATTCCTGTGGCGTCGAGATCGGCATTCGCCGCACGGGACGGTCCGGTGCACCTCCGGCAATGGTCGACCGCGCAGTTGCGAGATACTGGTTGCTGACACTTTCCACACCTGGCTTTCCCGCTGCCGCACCGATACAGGTGATCCGCCAGCTGGGACAGTTTGCCGGAGAAGCCGCACACTTGGGGGCCGACCGAGCAGACAATGCGACGTTGCCCGAGATCGCACCGCTCCAAGCTCATCGAGTGCACGTCCGAGTCGACGAACTTCTTTTTGTCGAACGGGCAGCAGAAGTATTTTCCTCGGAGTAGTTGTGTCTTGCAGCTCCCGCAGAAAACGTGGCCGCACGACTGCAGCTGAAAAGTGCGGTTGGGCAGCAGGCCGCAGACGCCGCAGAGCCGGGTGGCAGGCATCGGATCGGCGAAGGAGACTTCACGCATCTCGAGAAACTCGCCGAATCCGGTCAGCGTGTACTTCCATTCGCCCGGCATGGTTGCGAGACCGGACGCAGAACGAAACGGCACTTCTCAACGCTTCGCGCTAACCAAAAGCTTCCGCAGAGGGCCCTCGCTGAAGGGTTTTCTGGCGCGAAAGAGGCGAGCGCGCGCGGCAACGACTGCACGGCGAGTGGGACGACTGAGAGACACTGAGAGTGAGAGGGCTGTGACCTTGAGACTGTCTACAGTGTCTACAGCGACGCCAGCGGCGCCGACGACGCCTATAGGCGCCACTAACCTGGCGCCGGCTTGTTCCTCTCGCAGCTGCAGAAGCCGGCAGCCGGCGAGGAGGCAAGAAGAGGGATACGCGAAGGCATTCGTTGGTTTTTACTAGAAAGCGAACGGGCTACGAAAGCGGCGGCTGCTGCGGGCCCGGGAAGGAGGCGCCAGTATGTCTGGCGTCATTTCGGCATTTTCCCCTCTCTGGCCGTGGAGTGACGTAGCAGCCGGCGTAGGGCGTGAGGCAGCGAAGTTGTGTCTGTGCGCAGCCAGCGGGCGTAGACAAAAAGGACGCAGCGGGGCGACAGCGGTTTTCATGTGGAACATGTAGCCTGACCAAACGTCCGCTGTGAACATCCGTCACTGACTTAGAAAAGAAAGAACCGATGTCGTTCGGTGACAATTATTATTACTGGATGGCGACCAGCGACAGCACGAGTTTGAGGGAACACGATCATAATGTCGCCACGACTGAAGTGGCATAGCAGTGGTTGTGTTTAGCGCTTAGGCCCCACGTTGTTATATAGATATGCAGCGCTAATACAGTTTTGGCTATAAAACATGTGCGGCACTGTACACCTAAAATCGTATGCGGCATTTAGTGCGGCTGCAGTTTAGTGCGGCTGTGCTCACTTAGTAAAACAGTTTCCGCCCCTCCATGCCTATATAAACGAACAGGAGAAAAAGAAATATTGTCTTGAGAAAGGTCAGGCTCTGAACGAAACGCCGACGAGTAAATGAAATATTACTGAAGTGCTACGTCTCATACTTGCATTCATGCGGCAAAGCTACCTACTTCGCCAAAATATATATATATATATATATATATATATATATATATATATATATATATATATATATATATATATATATATATAGTTTGGCGAAGTGAAGGACGCACAAGACAAAAAAAAAACATTTTATTGCTCCGAGGTTCCAGCCGGCCGGGGGCCGGCTTCTGGGAACACCAAGCCAGGCCAAGTAGATCCTTAGTAGTTCCTTAGGACATAAGTATAGTTTGTTGTCTGTTGTCTGTGCGCTGATGTGCGCCCGCACCCTTCTGGCCAGCAGTCCTCGGCCGCTGGCCAGAAGTGTGCGGGTGCACTCCCAGCCGCGGTGGTCTCATTTTCGACGGAAGCGGGGACGTTCGAGGTCCGTGTAGTGTGTATCAGTACACGTAAAAGAACCTCAGGTGGTGAAAATTTTCGGAGCCCTCCACTAACACGGCGTGCCTCGAACCATACCGCGGGTTTGGCATGGAAAACCCCAGCATTTGCTGGGGTTTTCCGTGCCCCAGCATTTGCGGCCCAGTTTTTTCAATGGGGAGGCACTTCGCGTATAGGTCAAACAAAGGAACTATATACCGCTTGTTTGAGTTTGCGGTCTTATGTTATAGCATCACACAGACGCAGACGAAAGTGCTGTGACGGTACACAGTGCGGTAACAGAAAGAAAAGAAAGAGAAAGAAACGGAGCCGTACCAAAGCTGTATACGTCCGGAATGTGGGTGTTGGTGCTTGTACCTTCGATGTGCATCCATATTCACAAGGTGGAATGGAGGCGTACTTATTAAATGCAAAGAATTCCTTGGCAAACTTCAGCAACTTTGACCGTATCTATCTATCTATCTATCTATCTATCTATCTATCTATCTATCTATCTATCTATCTATCTATCTATCTATCTATCTATCTATCTATCTATCTATCTATCTATCTATCTATCGCCGCCTACGTCTCCGTGCTACGCTGGACTGTCCGGCGCAATGCACAGGACGCATTCTGATACACGTCCAAGGACACCTCGTTCACCTGACATACACCAAAATTTGGGTGGTAGGGTGCGAAAGTATGTTGAACATGAATAATTGACCTTTACATCACTAACGTGACACACTCATGCACGTCACTATTAACGATACCGCAATCACGTGTGGCTCACGCCCCTAGTGATCGACCCGTGATACTCGGGTATATGCGCCACGGGTGTTTGAATTTTATGCAAGCTATGCCAATAAGGGGCCACTTAATGTATACATTTCACGTATCATTGTAAAACACTCAGAAACGAGAACGCGATTGCGCTCGTCGTATAGCTTGCGAATGGAATTTACAAACAAGGACACATACAGAGAGGAACGAGCTGTAATGTCCGAAGGCAACCGACCAAGCGGTAGGCGGTGTTGGGATCCCGGTGGGAGTTGCAGGAGTCGGGCCGCCGGTCCTTGGATCCACGCTACTAGGTCGACGTTTGACCCATCCCGACTCCAAGGGAAGGTTGCCGGAGTGCGGGGTTGGTACGGAGACGATGACGAGTCAGAAGAGGAAGAAGAGGGATGATATATTTTACATGATGAGAGGAGCCGAGAAGTTCATATTTCCAGAAGCGGCACAAACACGCACACCGCACGACACACCGCCGGTCTAGGCGTTCCGGGAACCTCACGCGGGCCGGTCGGAAGCTCGAGGCAAGAGGTGAACAAGGCCGTCGCTACAGCGTCCAAACAATGCCCTTGTCTCTTTGAGACGGCAGCCTAACGAAGTACATTCGTGGGAAAGCAGGCACGCGCGCTCTCCACGGTCATCTTCCTCGAAAAGTGGATCCAGCGGCCACCGCCAGCAGCCTTCCTCTACCACATCCATGGGGGGCCCACGCCGATCTTAACAGTCCCTCCGGCGCCAGGAAACTCTCGAATGGCCAGGAACGCATTTGCTGTCCATGAGAGAGATCTCGGGCTTGCTGATTTTTGTGGAGATGCGGCCCGAACATCCCGCAAGGACGAACCGCAGCCAGAACAATCCAGGCGCCACAACGCTACACCACGCGCAAGCATTCAGAATCTGCTTCGGATCCACCAGGCTTATCAAAACCTCATTAAAACACCCCCAAAAAATTTTGGACTCCTTTTAAGCAAGTGACCATCTTCTCTCGCAAAGTTTTGCTCGAGACAAACCTGGGACAGTTATGGACGAGTTCCCAGTCCAGAACTGCCTAAGAATTAGTCCTACAAAATTTATCGAGCGAAAGATTAAGAATGATGGCACCCACTTTATAATTCAAATTCGCCTATTGAGTCCGTCAGCACCTCCACCGACGTTACATTTCCCATATCGAACGGTAAAACGTTCTTGGAGGATCGGAATCCATCGGAGCAAGCTTCCATTCTTTTAAGGCCTTTCGCCTAACCCGATAAGCGGACAGCGATCAATCTCGAGAGCAAGATCCGCTTCGTGCACGAAACTGGCAATTCTCTGTGCCACCCATACAAAGCATACAAGCACTACAGATATCCTCTCTCACTGTCAGCTAATTTACCACCTTCAAAAGAAATGGAATGTTCTCCGTGCTCTCCTTATTTAACTTGAAAATAACGCCCGATCCTCTGTCTCTCACATCGTCTTGAAGTACAACGTAACATTCTTAACCTTCAAACTCCCACTTAGGATAAGAACTTCAACACAAACAAAACTCACTTACAAAACTCAGTTTACAAGAACTCACTCACGCTGATAAGCCATTCCTAGTCTGTGGTGCCGAAGCTCACTCTCCAAAAACAGACATTAAGTGTTCAACGAACAACTTACTAAAGAAATAACTTTAAAGCCATAACTCGCATTTTACGTAGCTCGAAAAGACACTACCTACAGTGTCATGAACACCTCCGCAAAATAATGTACTCCTTCACAACTGCAACGAGCTCTACGCAAATGAAAACCCTTCCAAGTACAGCCTACTAACAACTTCGCTTAGTTTGCCGCTTACCAACTCCACAACGCTATTCCTTAATTTGAGCGCTTCAACATAACACGGTTCTCAATCATAGCGCCTGAAATTGACTGTACACTTGTTTTCTTTTAACTCGCGCGTTGTCCCTTAGACCAACTTAACGTTACTGCGCGTACTAACCGCTACAGCAGCCAATGCTTACTCGAAATAATCTTCAATGCCGTACACATGAAAGTAACAAGAAGAAAATTGGGCATTGCTCATGCGCTGTAAACTAAGTATTAAAATAGTACACGATAAGACTGCCCCACTGAAGTCAACATTCTCACAAAACTGATTTGGCTTTACTCTTGAACGAGCTCTGAAATGCGCTTTATTTACGCAGAGTGTAATACACAGTACACCATTTCCTGTCAAACATGCAAGCTACTAAATTCACAAACGTTGCTTTCGCACTATGAAGCTTTCCTCGGAAATTAACCTCAATAAGTGGGTTTACTACAGCCTGATCTGAATTCAGTACTACTGCACTTGTTTTCTTTTAACTCGCCTGTCTCACAGAACCCATAATGTATTACTCAAATCTTTTCTTAAAGAGAGCTACACTCTTGCATGCGCTTGTGAAATGACCACCATGGACCGCTCCGCGTTCCCCGTAAGCGAATTCCTTTGATTCGCACCCTATGGGGTCTCGGTCCCGACGGCTTTCTCGCTCGCCATAGACGACACAAAGCGCAAGCTGTTCCCTGTGTTCTGCTGTCATGCTTGATTCGGCTTCGCGGCCGCTTTCCTTCTGTCCTCTGACGGGCTAACCTGAAGCATAGATGGAAGGTCGGTCTGTCTCGCTTTCTGCGCACTGTCGCGGGACGCTCAACTGCAGTCTTACCAATTAGACACGGCTGGCATCGCAAACAAAATCTAGCCAGTGCTTTTGGCCGTGCAGGGTGCCTGTTACTGACCAAGCCACTTCGACCCGCTATTCTCTTCCAGAACATCACCTTTCGCCTTCGTCGGAGGGGCTGCATCCGTTTACTGAGAACGTGCCTCTTTCTAGTTCGCCTTAAGCCCGAACCACATGCAGCGCTTTTGCCGCCGTTTTCTGGCGTTGCGTCTCTCGCCGTCTTCACAACGTCGCCGAAAGCGAGGGCGACCAACCACACGACGAGCGCACAGACCGGCGCCAGCCCAGCGTCACACAACGTGGGCCGATGAACCTAATGTAGGACCGCGGAAAGCAGTGTGCAATGTGCCCCACTGGAACAACCATAAATATTCACGATTACACCTCATATGCCTTACTTGAAGTTCCGCAGTGCACAAGACATTCATAGCATTGCAAAAGAAGCACACTGTCCGCAAAAGTTTTTTGTTGTTGTTGTTGTTGTTGTTGTACTTGTAGCGGCACCTATGGAGATCAAAGTTAACCAGCAAACTCAAAATCGATGGCTTCCGAGACTCGCGCTTATCTTTGAGGCCTAGCTGCTGAAGTAATTGAGAATGGTTCTCGAAAACGGCGTAATGTAATCCCGTGTGCGTTGCTGTCGAAGCATCTGTAGACAAACATGAGTCAAATACAAGCGTCAGTTGGGATCTTGAGGTTCACACAGTTCGCGACGATGACTGAATATATTCGAGGCGGGCCGTGCCCGCTTCGGCGAGGACGCCATTTCTCCGGCGGAAGTCGCTTCGAGCCGCGCGCTGATTGGTGTCCGCTCACCCAGCAGTTTCCGGCGTCGGCGCTGCAGCGCGGCGGCGGCGTCAATATCTGGACGGTCTTGATCTCGGCGTTTCGGCTGCCGTCACTCTCAGCGTCGACGCAGAGTGACGCCGGAGAGAGAAACGCCAGAAAACGGCGGAAAAAGCGCTCCATGTGGTTCGGGCTTTACCGAACGGGACAAAGAGCATTTCCCCCTGCCGCGAGTTGGGCTGGCTCTTCGTCTCGCACGCTCCCTTGCTGGTTCCTTCAAGCGCTTCCTATGTGCTGCTCGAGCTCGCTTTTTTCTCTTTCTGCGGTGTTTGCGGACACCCGCCGCGCTTGAACTTTCCACTGAACTTAGCTTCGGGTATTCAAACTCTTCGGATGCCCCTGCGATTGCCTCGTCCTTTTCCATCGAAGAATCGATCGCTTCACAAGTTGTGGAAAGGATATCTCCTACTTCAAGGACATCTATAGCACTGTTCAAAGCCACATTCACACCTGGCTCACACTCTGCTATTTCTCCTGAATTAGTTTCAGGCAGTTCTTTGTACTGCCGCTCGCTGCTACAAGTTGCGTCGCATGCATTGCCCTCCAAGGTCTGACCATTCGTGGAAGCCTCTACACTTTCGTCACTCATTTTCTGGAAACCTCCTTCACTACACTGAGACTCCACTTTACTACAGCTTCTGGCCACTTGGCCCCATTCCTCACAGTTGTGACAATCAACTTTGTTCTGCGGTTGAAATGCGCCCTCAAATTCATCGGTATTCTTAGAGTATTCAGCCGCCTCAAGCACGATACCCTTACTTTTGTCACTTAGTGACACCTCGCTTTTACCGACTTTTTTCATTTCTTCCGCCTCTAGACCACAATCATTAGTAGCTGCCTCGCTATGATAAGAGCACTCCGTTTTACAACTCCTGGAAGCTGTCTCGCTCTCATCATAGTCGCTCTCTCGCTTAGAGTTACTGGCTACTTGGGCCCGCTCTTCACAGTTGGAATCAACCACTGTTTCCTGTGCTTGAAACGTGCACGCAACGTTAGCGGACGCCTCACAATCTTCCGCCATCTCAAGCATCTCTTTCTTTGTCTCATCCTTAACTGAGACACCAATACGCCTGAACAAGGCTTCCCGCACTTTACTTTCCTTACGCTTTACGCTTGCTCTCTCAGGAGTTCCGCTAATTCCTCCTCGAACCGTTAGCCGATCCCTCTCAATTTTGAGCTCCAACAATTTCTTCTCCCTTTCTTTCTTCTCTTTTTCATAGTTTCTTTGCTTCCTCCCTCTCTTTCTCGTATGCTCTTTTGGCTTCCTCCTCTTTCAGATTTTCCTGAACAAGACCCCAAGCGAATTCAATGTCTTCCTCACTGCTACCGCTTTCCTCTATTAATTTCAGTAGCTCACATTTTGTCATCGACTCTTCCCACTCGAGTGCCAACTCGTCGCACAACTCCAACAGCTCTGCCCCTCGCAACCTACTCAGGTCCATGGCCACTGCTTAAAACGATGGTTTTGCTTGCGAACAGATGCCTAAACCCTCGCACTTAGCAACTGAACGCAGACACACCCCCAGGAATTCAAATTGTTAACCCAGAATTTGAAGCCTGGTAAATCTCAAAGCAAAAACCAAACGCTCACCCGCAAATGCAGTGCCATGTCACCAGGTTCATCCCACCGCTGCCACCAAATGTTGGGATCCCGGTGGGAGTTGCAGGAGTCGGGCCGCCGGTCCTTGGATCCACGCTACTAGGTCGACGTTTGACCCATCCCGACTCCAAGGGAAGGTTGCCGGAGTGCGGGGTTGGTACGGAGACGATGACGAGTCAGAAGAGGAAGAAGAGGGATGATATATTTTACATGATGAGAGGAGCCGAGAAGTTCATATTTCCAGAAGCGGCACAAACACGCACACCGCACGACACACCGCCGGTCTAGGCGTTCCGGGAACCTCACGCGGGCCGGTCGGAAGCTCGAGGCAAGAGGTGAACAAGGCCGTAGCTACAGCGTCCAAACAATGCCCTTGTCTCTTTGAGACGGCAGCCTAACGAAATACATTCGTGGGAAAGCAGGCACGCGCGCTCTCCACGGTCATCTTCCTCGAAAAGTGGATCCAGCGGCCACCGCCAGCAGCCTTCCTCTACCACATCCATGGGGGGCCCACGCCGATCTTAACAGCGGGTATCGAACTCTGGCCCCCGAGGTGCCAGGCGTACACGCTACAAGTAGGCCACGGCGGCACCTCCCACACGGTTAAATAAATAAACCTAGTGCGCCAGCATTTGCGATGATTGTGCTTGTGTAACGTGAATTGCGCTGCGTTAAGCGCTATCTTAGCAACGTAATAATATCTACATACGTTCCGCTGTACCTCGGCACACTTCTGTCCAACTCTGACTCCGTAGCATTACTTCACCTAATGACGCTCGAATACACACAGCAGCGCACCGTAGCCTGCATTTCTCCTTGACAAATCAGGTGCCTGTGCTACGCACAAACGAGCGTGACCACGTAATGTCCTACCGTAAGGTACCTCTCAGTCGCCACGACGCTGTCGAGTTATTAGCCCACGAACTTTACACGAAGACGTTCATCTTAACACGTCACTGAATTCGACACGATTCGCCATAGGCAAGTTCTCGCTGACCGCTTCGCGTGACAGCGATTCCCACAGTGTGTGGGATCTACAGGATTTACGTTTGCGTTCACAACCATGTGAAGTTGGCCAGAATGCGATGGTTTTCTAGTTGGTTGGCGATCATATTTGCACAGCGCGCACTTGACGCGGACGGAGAACACTTAACACAATGTGCTGTGTGTGTGTGTGTGTTCAAGTGTTCTCCGTCCGCGTCCAGTAGCGCTGTTCAAATATGATGTTCACAATCATGGAACCACAAATAATCACGAGATCTGCTAGCGGTCGGTTTTGTAATCGCGCCTCGGCGGCCAGATCAGAACCTCCTTGCCACACGGTGCATAGTAACTGCATGGTAGCTTTATTCAGAGCCCCTGCCCTAGCTCCTCTCAACACACACACATACACAGCCCATTTGATGCATGGAAGCCCATGGCCACATATAGTTAGAAACGCTTGTATCATATGCACCTGTAGCAACTATATCCCCGACACGTACCCTTAAACGCGTGCGCAGCTACGAGCCAGTGTTTAACTGCTCCAGCTTTAAGAAGGATCTCTCGAATTAGCAGGAGTCTTTGAGAACAACCCTAAGCAGCACTTCTGTACAGACTCACATCTACAACGACGACGCTTCCATCGATAACACGAAGTTAGTAAAGGCTTTATTAAGAATACAAGATGAATTAGTAAATTCGCACGCTTCACTGTGGAAACGCAAAGAGATACGTGACGTTGAAACACCGGCCTGGTACTTCGTACGAGTCTTTTGAGACGACCCGTCTCGTGACACAACCCTTGCTTCACTGAATGGAATTAGTAACGATACCCTTATGAGTTCGGTTCCTCAAACTCGACGTTCACATAGAGAGCATTTCTGTCGACATAGCCTTGTAGTTCAATGTCCTTCCAGTTATTCTTGTTAGTGAAACGGCCCCACTTCGAAGAGCCGGCCTTCGGCTTCTTCACCAAATCGTGGTCGACCATGTCCACCGGCAGACGAATGTCTTTTCCCGCATTTCTTGGGTGCATTATGACCAATGTCACCTTCTTTTTGAAAGGCCATTCCACGTAACCATCCCATTCACCTTGACGCAGATAAAGAATAAAAGCCACTTTCACGACCTCCTCATCTTTAGTGAACTTGCAGTTTAGTGTGAAGGTGTAACCTCCTAGAGAACACGCATCGGTCGATTTTCTTAGTTCCTTGTTCTTCTCGTTGAGCGTGTCGAGCTCATCGTAAACGTCGGCGAACTTGCACGTGGTGATCAGAACGCCAGCTTTCGACGGAGCGCGGTACGGTCCCTGGATTACCACCTTAGCAGTAGCGGCCATCGTCTTCTGGTCGCTGGTGGTCTTTTTCTGCACATCGGCCAACTGACGTTCGAGAGCGGCCACCTTCTCTGCCAAAGCGTTGGTGAAGCAGCTGAACACGGCTTCCAGGTCAACGCCCTTGCTCAGCAACAGCTCTCGTGGGCTTCCTTGCAGGTCCGCCGTCTTTGCAACATCTCCGATTCCTGTGGCGTCGGGGTCGGCATTCGTCGCACGCGACGGTCCGGTGCATCTCTGGTAATGATCGACCGCGATGTTGCGAATTACTGGTTGCTGACACTTTCCACACCTGGCTTTCCCGCTGCCGCACCGGGTCAGGTGATCTGCGAGCTGGGACAGTGCGCCGGAGAAGCCGCACACTTGGGAGCCAACCGAGCACACAATGCGGCGTTGCTCGAGATCGCTCCGCTCCATGGTCGCCGAGTGAACGTCCGAGTCGTCGAACTTCTTTCCGTCGAACGGGCAGCAGGAGTCTTTTCCTCGGGGTAGTTGTGCCTTGCAGCTGTCGCAGAAAACGTGGCCGCACGGCAGCTGAAAAGTGCGGCAGGGCAGCAGGCCGCAGACGCCGCAGAGCCGGGTAGCAGGCATCGGCTCGGCGAAGGAGACTTTACGCATCTCGAGAAACTCGCCGAATCCGGTCAGCGTGTACTTCCATCCGGCCGTCATTGTTGCGAGACAGGACGCAGAACGAAGCGGCACTTCTTAAAAACTTGGAGCTAACCAAAAGCTTGCGCTGCGCGACCTCGTCCAAGGGTTGACTGTCCGACGAGATCTGTCGCGAAAGAGGCAAGCGGCGCGCGTCAACGACGGCACAACCGAGGCGCTGGCGAGTGGCGACAGAGGCCGAGAGTGAGACGGTTGAGACCTTGAGACAGCGACGCCAGCGGCGCCGGCGACGTCTATTGGCGCCACTAACCTGGCGCCAGCTTTCTTCTCTCGCAGCTGCAGAACCAGGCAGCCGGCGAGGAAGCAAGGAGAGGGATACGCTAGGCGGAGGCATCCGTTGGTTTTTACGAGAAAGCGGAGAGGCTGCATGTGAAAGCGGCCGAAGGAAGAGCGCTCGGTCGCTCGGTGCCGTGATGGCGGCGGCTGCTGCGGGCCCGGGAAAGAGGCGCCAGTATGTCTGGCGTCTTTTCGGCTTTTTCCCCTCTCTGGCCGTGAAGTAACGTAGCCAACGTAGCCACGTAGCAGCCGGCGTAGGGCGTGCGGCGATGCGAAGCTGTCTGTCTGTGCGCAGCGGGCGTAGACAAAAAAGAAGCAGCGGCGCGACAGCAGTTTTCATGTGCGGTTTCCGCTGTGATTGATTTAGGAAAGAAGGAACTGATATCGTTCGGTGACAATTATTATTACTGGATGGCGACCAGCGACAGCGCGAGTTTGAGGGAACACGATCATAATGTCGCCAGGACTGAAGTGGCATAGCAGTGGTAGTGTTTAGCGTTTAGGGCCCCGCGTTGTTATAGACATGCACCGGTAATACAGTTTTGGTTATAAAACATGTGCGGCACCGCACAGCTAAAATCGCATGCGGCATTTACTGCATGTTTCCATAGCATTTCGACGTACATTGGGTGCCTGCGATGCCGCCGTCGCGTAAAAGTATACCGCAAGTGGTCAAAGTGTGCCTCCAATTGTGAGATTTTCGTGTTGGAGCGGAGAAGATTTAAAACCCAGAGGTGACTGGTACCGTGCTGCAGAATAATAATAATAAGCTAGCCGCTACGAGCCAGTGTTTAACTGCTCCAGCTTTAAGAAGGATCTCTCGAATTGCAGGAGTCTTTGAGAACAACCCTAAGCAGCACTTCTGTACAGACTCACATCTACAACGGACGACGCTTCCATCGATAACACGAGTTAGTAAAGGCTTTATTAAGAATACAAGATGAATTAGTAAATTCGCACGCTTCACTGTGGAAACGCAAAGAGATACGTGACGTTGAAACACCGGCCTGGTACTTCGTACGAGTCTTTTGAGACGACCCGTCTCGTGACACAACCCTTGCTTCACTGAATGGAATTAGTAACGATACCCTTATGAGTTCGGTTCCTCAAACTCGACGTTCACATAGAGAGCATTTCTGTCGACATAGCCTTGTAGTTCAATGTCCTTCCAGTTATTCTTGTTAGTGAAACGGCCCCAGTTCGAAGAGCCGGCCTTCGGCTTCTTCACCAAATCGTGGTCGACCATGTCCACCGGCAGACGAATGTCTTTTCCCGCATTTCTTGGGTGCATTATGACCAATGTCACCTTCTTTTTGAAAGGCCATTCCACGTAACCATCCCATTCACCTTGACGCAGATAAAGAATAAAGCCACTTTCACGACCTCCTCATCTTTAGTGAACTTGCAGTTTAGTGTGAAGGTGTAACCTCCTAGAGAACACGCATCGGTCGATTTTCTTAGTTCCTTGTTCTTCTCGTTGAGCGTGTCGAGCTCATCGTAAACGTCGGCGAACTTGCACGTGGTGATCAGAACGCCAGCTTTCGACGGAGCGCGGTACGGTCCCTGGATTACCACCTTAGCAGTAGCGGCCATCGTCTTCTGGTCGCTGGTGGTCTTTTTCTGCACATCGGCCAACTGACGTTCGAGAGCGGCCACCTTCTCTGCCAAAGCGTTGGTGAAGCAGCTGAACACGGCTTCCAGGTCAACGCCCTTGCTCAGCAACAGCTCTCGTGGGCTTCCTTGCAGGTCCGCCGTCTTTGCAACATCTCCGATTCCTGTGGCGTCGGGGTCGGCATTCGTCGCACGCGACGGTCCGGTGCATCTCTGGTAATGATCGACCGCGATGTTGCGAATTACTGGTTGCTGACACTTTCCACACCTGGCTTTCCCGCTGCCGCACCGGGTCAGGTGATCTGCGAGCTGGGACAGTGCGCCGGAGAAGCCGCACACTTGGGAGCCAACCGAGCACACAATGCGGCGTTGCTCGAGATCGCTCCGCTCCATGGTCGCCGAGTGAACGTCCGAGTCGTCGAACTTCTTTCCGTCGAACGGGCAGCAGCAGTCTTTTCCTCGGGGTAGTTGTGCCTTGCAGCTGTCGCAGAAAACGTGGCCGCACGGCAGCTGAAAAATGCGGCAGGGCAGCAGGCCGCAGACGCCGCAGAGCCGGGTAGCAGGCATCGGCTCGGCGAAGGAGACTTTACGCATCTCGAGAAACTCGCCGAATCCGGTCAGCGTGTACTTCCATCCGGCCGTCATTGTTGCGAGACAGGACGCAGAACGAAGCGGCACTTCTTAAAAACTTGGAGCTAACCAAAAGCTTGCGCTGCGCGACCTCGTTCAAGGGTTGACTGTCCGACGAGATCTGTCGCGAAAGAGGCAAGCGGCGCGCGTCAACGACGGCACAACCGAGGCGCTGGCGAGCTGGCGAGTGGCGACAGAGGCCGAGAGTGAGACGGTTGAGACCTTGAGACAGCGACGCCAGCGGCGCCGGCGACGTCTATTGGCGCCACTAACCTGGCGCCAGCTTTCTTCTCTCGCAGCTGCAGAACCAGGCAGCCGGCGAGGAAGCAAGGAGAGGGATACGCTAGGCGGAGGCATCCGTTGGTTTTTACGAGAAAGCGGAGAGGCTGCATGTGAAAGCGGCCGAAGGAAGAGCGCTCGGTCGCTCGGTGCCGTGATGGCGGCGGCTGCTGCGGGCCCGGGAAAGAGGCGCCAGTATGTCTGGCGTCTTTTCGGCTTTTTCCCCTCTCTGGCCGTGAAGTAACGTAGCCAACGTAGCCACGTAGCAGCCGGCGTAGGGCGTGCGGCGATGCGAAGCTGTCTGTCTGTGCGCAGCGGGCGTAGGCAAAAAAGAAGCAGCGGCGCGACAGCAGTTTTCATGTGCGGTTTCCGCTGTGATTGATTTAGAAAAGAAGGAACTGATATCGTTCGGTGACAATTATTATTACTGGATGGCGACCAGCGACAGCGCGAGTTTGAGGGAACACGATCATAATGTCGCCAGGACTGAAGTGGCATAGCAGTGGTAGTGTTTAGCGTTTAGGCCCCGCGTTGTTATAGACATGCACCGGTAATACAGTTTTGGTTATAAAACATGTGCGGCACCGCACAGCTAAAATCGCATGCGGCATTTACTGCATGTTTCCATAGCATTTCGACGTACATTGGGTGCCTGCGATGCCGCCGTCGCGTAAAAGTATACCGCAAGTGGTCAAAGTGTGCCTCCAATTGTGAGATTTTCGTGTTGGAGCGGAGAAGATTTAAAACCCAGAGGTGACTGGTACCGTGCTGCAGAATAATAATAATAATAATAATAAAATCTAAGCCTGTCTAAAAGGGAATGTTGTTGAGCTAGTTCATTACTTGGAGGCAGTAGGTGTGCCGCGAAGTGGCTTGCTAACACTTGGTTTTGGGTGGTGTTTTGGGTGGTGCTATATGAACACGTCTTCCTGTGTGCATGCCTCGTTGTTCACATTAGATAGAGGCTTATCGATTCAGGTCCGCCCCTTCGTTTACGATGAGTTTCTTTGTGCTCTTTTTGCACTTATTTTCACTGTTTGTTATATCTGAAAAATATTATATTGCTCATTGCTCGCATTACATAACATTCAGCGACGTTTCCTGCGAATGAACGGTTGGAAGTTGGCGAAGTCCGCTCCACTGCAGGACGATGTTGGCGAAATGAAGGGCAAAGAGTTCTCAAGTAATAATATATCGGCCTAAACTGATTCATTGTTTCTTTTTAGTGTCCCTTTAACATGCGTATTTCACTCTTTGTAATAACAACAATAATAACCGTTAAGGTTCTAAGTGCCAACAAACACAATATAATTATGAGGCATGCCCCTTGGCGGATCGCTATGGAGTAATTTTGACGTCATTGGAGGAGGAGGAGGAGGAGGAGGAGGAAGGAAAGGACAGGGAGGTTAGCCGAGACCGGCTGATACCCTGCGCAGAGGGAAATCTAAGTACACGTTTTTTTTTTTTAATTGACCGCCATCGAAATACCGCCGCTGAGACAGGAATTCGATCGCGCAACCTGGACTTTCGCAGTCCAAACTTTTAGCCGCTAAGCTACAGTGGCGAGTCGTTGCTCTTTGCAGACGACCAGTCCTGGCTTGACCGTATACGACTCAAATGGAAAGAGAGCGGCGTCCTGTCCTGCGTAGTGGGTATGGACCTTCCATAAGGACAAGCCGAACCATCCCCCACAGCGGCCTGCTGTGCCGGAGGCCGTCTTCTGCTGACCACCACCACCGCTGGCAAATGAACTTGCAGCCGGCGGTCTCCTTCACGCACTATGATTCCGTTCCATTTCACCGCGGTGCTCGGGTTCTTGTTGGTAGGCTTGTACGTCGGTCTTCGCGGCACACCAACACTGCCTCGCATCGGCTACGGCGACGGTGATGAAGCGAGCTCCAGTCTCCTCATCACCGGAGGTCGTGCAGATTGGTACGTTGACGAAGTACCAGAATTTTCGTACCTGTTACGTCACCTGAATTCGCGACAACGGTGATGACGACGCTGAATGGTTTCTCCCGACTGGTCTTCAACCATATCGCAACAGGGACGTCGATGGCCCGTTTGACGCAGCGGTTGCGGCAGACAACGCAGCCAACGAGGCAGCGATGGATGCCCGCAGCACCGGCGATGCTAACGCTGCGGAGAGTGAGTTCATCGTGGAGAGCCCCAGCGTCAACGACCTGTCTGACAGCAGCACGGTTTCCGTGGAACGGAACGTGGAAGCCGCCGTAACCGTTGTCCGTGTCGTAGACTCAAGGCTGTCTTGTAAGTGGCCTCATGGCGCGATAGAGCTTCACGCTTCTGCCCTGTTCTTCATAGTGTCGCGTGACGTTGATCATTGTGACGTGGGTCATGAGCTGCACGTGTCATGCGTAAACCAAGACTCGCTGACCAGAGCACTACGCAGGTCATCTTGCATCAGCAATATTGTAGCGAAACGTCGGGGCCGTTCATGTTAGACGCATCGGAAGGTCAGAAAGACGAAGAGGCGTGGGAGCCACTCCGCGCAGGCAAGGGATGAGGAGTCGACACGGTGAATTGGGAGAGCACTCATTGGGGGGTTTATTTAGCTAAGACATCTTGAAGTTGTAAAACACACAGGGCAAAAATTATACAACATAGAAAGTGGTATCATACCCCGTCTGCCTGCCGGACTGCTCCCCGGTGGTGCCGAGCGTCATGGTCCCCGAGTCCGCTCTCTAAAAAAAGCCAGTGTCGCCGCTTAAATAGCACTTTTTCAGCATCCACGGCGACGCGGACGGCTCGAACCACCACCGCCTCCCACCAATAGGAAACCGGCTTACACGGACAAGTCAGGCAGGTCGACGGTAACGATCGATGCTCTACGAGCTTTTATGATCACGTGCATCCGGCTTTGCTACAAAACTAATACAAACAACACATTCCAGAAACTGGCCGCGACGCACACACGTGGTCGTCATTTTCAGTGCCCCGTCCCTGGAAGACTCCCTGCGGCGAGCGGGCTCGTTTACTCGAGCACCCGCCTACAAAAGCAGTCGGAAAAGAAAAAAGAACAAGAAAACATTCTACGCGACGCGTTCTTCGCGACAATATTAATAATCATTCCTGGGGCTTTACGTCCCAGGATAATGGTGATTATGAGGGACACATATAGTGAAAGGCTCCGCATATATCCACCACCGCCTGGAGTTCTTTAACGTACACTGACATCGCACAGGACACGGACCTCAACGTCTCGCCTCCATCAAAATCCCGCGACTCGCATTCGGATCAACAGCCGAGTATCACAGCTACTACCAGACCAACGTGGCGGGGCTGTATCGATATTACGACACATAGGTCATCCTGTGTCGTGGTAGTGTTGGTAGGTCATCCTGTGATAGTTATGCTGTGTGACCTGTCATCCTGTGTCATAACTCGTATTGTGACCTGTTTCATAGATATGGGTCATCTTCGAAGATTCCGTCACAGCGCTACCGGAAACAATATCATTCGCAGTTTATGAATGTTGTTTACCGTAGCACTGTGAAGTGTACGTGCTCCAGAGGGTGAGACATGAACAGCAAGACGCAGGTCTTTACCGGTAAAACCATGATGAACATGCCCTGTGCTTTGTGCCCGGTGCCACCATAGCGCCGGCCGCTCTCCTGCAATGAAATGAACCTAACGCGCTTATCCTCTAAAGTGTGAGGCTAACAGGCTGACTTTAACCAGAATATTAATGTGCAAATGCATGCATCGTATGCCTTACAAAATACTATACTGACAAGTAAATTAGTCAAATCTAGTTCTCTTTAGCGATGGTTATGCGACCTTTCCGGTTGTTTTGACTGCTGCTCCGGTTGTTTCCGGTTGTTTCAGCTGCTGTCACGTGCCAACATATACTTTCAAAGCTGCGATGTCGAATTATAGTAAACCTTTGAGAGACTCTGCAGAGGTGTAGCAAGCGTCGCCTTTGAATGCAGCGACCACTATCCATCACCGCGGTTTACGAGGAACCAGTTGGTTTATTTCTGCTGCACTCACCTTTTTTTTTTTTGCTTTGTCAGTGCGAACGACCATCCCGGAATGGGCATTGGTTGTGGCCGACATCGCGGCCGAGGCGCTGGGCATGATATGCGGACACCAGCCGTGGGCTCTGCTGCCGCGCTGGAACGAGTGGATTTCAGACGCACCACTGTGGCCTGTGTGTCTCGTGACGGCACCTTTCCTGCTCGCCATCGCCAGGTAGGCACTCATCAGGTATAATACGTATTGAGCAAACTGTCACAAAAACAAGAAAAAAAGAAACAGAGTACAAGAAAAAGAACGATGGGACAGGCAACACAAGCAGCGAGCTCTGGTGCTGGCTCGGTCAGTTTTGTACCGCCATTCCTTCGAATATAGGCCAAACGCCTGGGTCCAATATTTTATTCGCGTCTTGTTACATTCGTTCGAGGTGAACTGATTATAACATTGTTCGCAGGTACTGTTTCAGAGGCAGTCCACCAGAAGGAGCTAGGATTTCGAGCACGCGCTCACGTTCTCACCAGTCTGCGATTGCCGACGTTCATAGTGACGTCACTGTACCCGGCACGGGCCGTGACGGAGCTGGTCATGAGGACGGCCATGTCCAGGAAGGTCAGTTTTTTGGACCGTATACAGAGCGAGACAGGGAAAAACAAAGGATGGGGTATGTTCAGTTTTCTGTGCCATACCCAAGAAAGGAAATGAGGGGTTAAAAAGGGAAAGAAGACATCGTTAGCAAGCGCGTTTCAGCTTATCTACCATCCGGGTACCTAAGTCTGTCGCCTTCGATTACGTACTGCAGAACTCCTGTACATTTCTGGCCGAAGAGACTACGCGGAAAGACGTCGTCGTTTTTGTGTATACCCTGGGACGATGTGAGGGAGCGGAAATTGTCGGCGGGAGACGAGGCCTTTACGTCGTTTGTTATATAATAGATAAAAAAAATATTAGCTAGAAGCCATTTGACAGCACGTAGCCAACATTATCTAGCACCGGTAGTACGTGAGTGCTGACGCTGTTCCTCGCGCAAACTGTAAGCTTTCTTTATTCGCTTAATATTGCAGCGCACGTTTCATTTTTATCCGTGTTCTCTTGTGCAGTTCGTATGCTAAATTTACATCATTGGTGTTTTTTTATACCCGAAATATTCGAAGGTAACTTGTTTCTTTTTTTTTTTTCATTTGTGCTGATCGCGAACTGCGGCTTCCTTTCTATAGAATGATCGATTATTCCTCTGCTTAGTGAACCGATAGGAGCAACTAGCTCTTTCATGACAGTTTCCGGGACAGCCATCAACGCACTCTGTCGTTTGCGCTAGACCGGCAAGGCGGCCGGTGTTGGTGGAGAGCACGCCACAAGCCTAGGAATCGCCGCATGCATCGCCGCTTGCGTTATCTCCATTGCACGCTGCAGCGATGACACTACGTACAATCTTCGGCGTCTCCTCTGGGGACAGGGCACCTCACCTACTGACCGGAAACCAGAGGGACGGACGTTCTGCACCAGGTTACTTTTACTTATTTATTTGTGAATTTGTCCGTTTCTTTCTTCTTTCGACGCAGGGATTGTCTCCATTATTGTGCAGGAACTCTCACACTCCGCACGGTCCTTGGTGTCTCCACGAGGGACAATGCACCTTACCTTCTGACTAGGAAGCAGCGGGATGGCCCTTCCGAAAGAGGTGACCTTAAACGATTTATGTACAACGGAATCTTGGAAACAAACGGATTCCTTTCGCTTCCACGATTCCATTGTCTCCATTATAACGCAAGGGCGATCACGCTTCGTATACGGTCCTCGATATCTCCGCGAGTGACACTGCACATTACCTCCTAACTGGAAACCAAAGGGACGGGTCTCCTGCATCGGGTTAGCGTGAATTATTTATATATCTATTTGTTCTTCTATCTTTCGTATGTTGCTGCGCTTCTGGGGGAAAAAGTAGAAGTTGGGAAATACACACGTCAGTTTGAGACAAATACAAAGTAACTTCGCCGGGCAAGTTAATCCAGTGTTCAGTTACAATGAAAAAGAGATTGCATACGTGTAGCCCCGTGTAGAAATGTTCAAAAGCCGAGGTTGTGAGCATTACGAGTACGGGAAGAATCAGTGAACGTGACGCACTCTATAGTACGTAGGACCAGTTACCTAGTGCGCGTACACTTTTCCTGTTTCGACTCACCACTATAGGGCAGTTTAGTTAAGACTAAACTGGTTAGAGGAAAGTGAGAGCTGACTGTGGTATCTATGCCATGTAAGAATTTCATTGGCGTAGACTCCATCTTGTTTAGCATCGTTCCGCTGAAAGAGGAACTACGCAGATACAGATTGAAGCAATAAACATGTACTTATCTGCGGCGCAGGCGCAGCCGATTACCAGAACCGGCCAATAGAGGCCGCCGCCTTGGTCATACAGCGCTGGACACGGACCAAGTTCAGGCGATGGCTTCTAGATGCCACGGCGCGGCGAAGCCTTGAGCGCCCAGTAGATGAGGTGAGCATGGGTGTACACGAATCCTTGACGTTTGAGACGTACTATACTCGGGTACTGGTCGAGAAAAAAAGCGGCTTCTGCCTGTCATCCAGCAAATGGTACTGCTCTGTCAACCTGACGTTCCGGTAGACCCTCTCCGCGCAGCGCTCAAGAGAGAAATCAGAGCGTGGCGCGGAGGGGGCGCGGAGGGGGTCGTGGCGCGGTGGTACAGTGGCACGGCCGCTCAATAGAAAAAAATCTATTGAGCGGCCGTGACAGTGGTAACGGTGCTAGGCTGCTGATCCCGGCAGCGGAGAGAGAGTGGTTCGAAGGAAAGGAAATAGGCGCATTTTTCTGCAGATCATCAGAGGTAGCACGGCTCAGCGCCAAATGTAGCACGGCTCAGCGGAGGTCGCATCTCAAAGCAAGCGAAATGCTAGTCTCGTGTATTGTGCAACGACAGTGCACGTCAGGAGGGTCCCTGAAACGTTATCGTGACATTGTGTCACCTTTAGGCTACATCATTATGAAATCGTTCACACCATAAATTAAGCGAAGCACATTGCACCAAAGTAGCTATGGGCTTGTGTGTGTCGCCTTTCTCCTCACCCCTGCCGTCCCCCCTCAATTGGCTTAGGTGCGGGGGGCACGTGACAGTTGCACCTTCGACTACAGCCAATGTGCCGAGGCGTCAGAAGCGACAAGGCGACGCCATGTAGCTACTGAGGCTCGCCGGCCTCAATAGTGCTGGTGGCTAGAATACTACCCCCGTAGTGCGCCAGTGACGAGCGCTGGGTGCGTTGGCGACGCGAGTGTGCGCTGCCAGGTGCCGCGACGATTTCGGTAGCTGGTCCTTCGGCGCTAATGACGTCAGTCGGGGAAAGCCGATCACATCACTGTCTGCGTGCCCCTTGCACGGCCCGTGGGCAGGCACGGTTGAAAACTTTACGTTGAGTCGCCTCGCTCTTTAAGGATGCGAATATTTAAAGCCTTGTAAATTACACGCTTAACGCAGAGCACTAACGAAGAGGTTTGCTGGTGTTCAGGGTTTGAGCTACCGGAGCAATGCATTTGTACAGTATCACCAAAACCGAGGTGGTCGAAATTTCCGGAAGTCTCCTCTACAGCGTGATGCTGAGCTGTTCTCCTTTGATTGGCTTCAGAAGTAGCGTCCTTTTTTTTTCTCCACACTTATACAGTCGCCACCATTATCTGTCCATTACATTCACGTATACATACTACCTGCAAGCACCTATCTATCTATCTATCTATCTATCTATCTATCTATCTATCTATCTATCTATCTATCTATCTATCTATCTATCTATCTATCTATCTATCTATCTGTCTGTCTGTCTGTCTGTCTGTCTGTCACCTAACAACTATCTACGCCGTTCATCAGCGGCTCAGACATGGGGAACGGACGGATCAGGACGCTGCAGGGGACGTCGTTCTGGCCACGGGCATAGAGAAGAGTGACGTCACTGTGGGTGACGTCGCTACACCGACTCGCTCTGTACACTACGAAGGCGACATCTTGCGGAGGCCGAGCAGCGCTAGTAACGACCGGGCCAACGTTCCCGACGAACCAAGGCGTGGCCCAGTGCCGGAAGTGACTATCAACCGTCGGCTGCCGCTAACGTTGCTCAGATTCGACGCTCCGTTCGGTAGGCAGGCAACACCGTATCAACCGAACACGCGTTCCCGGTGGCCACACAACTGAACGCGTTCGGTTATGACTATGTGACTGACCGCGTTTATTTCGTTGATTATTTAACATATATGCAATGCGTATGCTATATTAGACGAATAACGAAAAGAGCGGCGAACAAACTACAGATCACGTGCATTAAGGTTATTAAATTTTCTGTTACCGAATAAACCTGAATATCGCGACTGTCAGCGTCCTTTCGCGTCTACTAAAACACAGATGTTAATCTCTGTTGCAGAGTCGAAAACGCTGGGCAAGATAGATGCCACTTTGGCTGCCCTAGACCACTGAATTATGACAAGTGGGTGAAAGTATCAAAGTTTACTGATTTCCTTACATTTCTTGTCAAACACCCCGTATTTGGAGCATGCCTTCTTGTACTACCGTTGTGTCTAAGCGGATGTTTTTGCTAAGAGCTCCTAAGACGTTGTAAGTCGTGGTTGTTTTAAAGTACATTGCACTGTGAACATTACGAATGGAGTATTTATCATATAGGCCAGTGCGAAGACGGCGGTCTATAGTTTCCGTTTACGCCCTTTCTGGCTTGTGGCCTCTCTTCTCAGTGGAGTTTTCTGTTATATTGAACAATAGTAATTTACTCAAGAAAATTGTTCTCTTTGGCGTCACTATTTCTACGAATTGCAAAAAGGTCCACCACAAACTAGTAGCACGCCGAAAATATGGCAATATGTATATTAAGTTTGGGAAATAATTTTCGATATTTCATTTGCTCTCAACGTCCAGAAGGTGGAGTTGATGTTGCACTGTTTGCCTGGGTTCTATTGCACAGAACGGTATTGCCTAGCGATATTTTCGTGTGACGTTGTAATAATAATAATAATAATAATAATAATAATAATAATAATAATAATAATAATAATAATAATAATAATGGATTGCGTTTGGTTCACTGCATCGTGATGACACTACATGCATTCTCTTGTCTATAGCGAAAGCGAAACCATTGATCGTAGTGAAATAGTGTGGAACGCCCCTCGTTTCTTCTAAGCCTTTTGTGGTGTGGAATCAACTGTATCAACGTGACACACACCAAGTTGGAAACATCGACATCACGTCGGATGACGCCGTTAATGCGCGCTGTTGGGCTATTAGTTACTTAAAAGGAACACTTAAAGTGTTCCACTTAAAAGTTACACTTAAAGTTACACTTAAAAGGAACACCAAAGCGATTTAGACGGTCGAACTCTTGTTCGGGAAATCTCCTGTGGCTAATTCTATCGATACTCTATCGACGCACACACGCGCACAGAAGCGCCGGTACGTGAATCCTGGTGCACTCATTGCGTGTCTTGAGGTCATTTCACTCGACTCTTATAAGCACTCTTATCGCCTCCGCTTTTATCGCCGTGACGTCGGGGAGAAGAATAAGTGTCGATGAAGGCTGATAAGGATGCCGTGGTACATCACTTATACGGACAAGCACGTCACAGCAGCGCGAACCGGCCGGGATTCGTCCACTGCAAAAGCACGAAACTCGGGCGTAAGTTAACCTTTGCTCATACTGGTGTGATTGCCTGCTTCTGAGACCACTAAGAACGCCCGCATACTGGAAATCCTTGTCAGAATTCGCGCACCATGTTGCCATGATGGCGTAGCTCCCTACAGGATCAAACAATGGCGACAAATTATTGTTACGATAGGAAAGCTTCGACGCTGACATGAGCGAAGACACTCACATGCTAAGACTCGGCATTGATTGATTTGTGGGGTTTAACGTCCCAAAACCAGCTCTGATTATGAGAGACGCCGTAGTGGAGGTCTCCGGAAATTTCGACCACCTGGGGTTCTTTGACGTGCACTGACACAGCACAGCGCACTAGCCTCAACATTTCGCTTCCACCGAAATGCAGCCGCCGCGGCCGGGATTCGATCCCGCGACCCTCGGATCAGCAGCCGAGTACCATAGCCACTAGACCACCATGGCGCCTGTTACCACGATGGCGTAGCTCCCTACAGGATCAAACAATGGCGACAAACGATTGTTACGATAGGAAAGCCTCGACGCTGACATGAGCGAAGACACTCATGTGCTAAGACTCAGCGTTGCAAATGTGGACTTAGAATTTCAATAGAGATAGAGAAAAGTGTTGATGAAGAGCGCGACGAAGGTGGCGAATGAACTCTGAGAACGATTGCACTTGCAAGGTTTTACACACGGGCAACTTTCGTTCGACGAATTTTGTAATAGTACTCAGAACATCACTCCAGCATTAAAGGCCCAGCTAAGATGCCGACAGAACATTTCCTGGCAAAACTATAAGACTGGCTTGCAGAACAGTCTCGTACCATTCGTTGAATAAGACGTCGCAACCTGCGTCCCGACAACAGGTTCGGCTCGCGTGAACAGCGAAGCGATAACGGGATATACCGGGCCTCCGGTATCCCCGGTATCGCTTCGCCACCTGACGTCTGACAACAATGACAACTGACAGCAATGACAACTGACAACAATGACAGCGACGACGATGCGCAGGATGTCCGACAGGTGAGAATACGAACAGGCGTTGTATGTCGTGCGGAAGCGTGCCACAGTTCTGTGTGCTCACGTGGTCGAATGTGTTTACCGTCTTGCAAATTAACGCTAGGTGGTCTAAGTTGCGTCCAGCGGATTGTCGTTCTCAGAGCTCCTGTGACCCAAAACTGAAACTGGCCGGTTTAATAAACAGACTGTGAATAATTAATTACCTTTCGGAGCGCTGCAGCAATTGATGCGCCGTGTTATGACTAACAAGTCCTCACCTACATATTGCACAAAAACAAGAAAGAAAGAGAGAAAGACAGACGAAAAGTTTTCTGTAAGCGCCTCTTTACAGGAATACTAAATTGAAACAAATAAGCGGCTTAGACGGACAACTTGCGTTTTGGGAATTGTGCTGTCGTTGGCATCGCCATTTAATGTTCAGCACTATATAGAAGCTAAAATTTGGGGTAAACGTTTCATTTTTGAATTTCGCGCCGCAGTTTGGTCTCATGACGTCAGAATTGTTACTATTTGTATTTACATGGTATTTCGATGGCCTGCACGCCTCTCTGCATTTGGAGCAAATGCCTATTGTCAGGCTTCTAGCCCTTTGCCTTTGCTCCGTTTCCTGTTCTTGTACAGGAAGAATCAAATAAAGAATGAATGAACGAATGAAATCTCTATTCCCCCCCCCCCCCCCCTCTCTGTATATATTCTTTTTTTTTGTTGTTGTTGGTTTGAACCGTATGGTTCGTGACGTCATCTTGTCCATCTTGGAGCTGGGTACTTGCGAGAACAGTGGACAACATTTAGTTTGAAATTTGAGCGGCAGCACACGGCGATGCAGTTCTTGGCAGAGACATAATCGTGAAACACGCTTGCCAGCGCAACATAGCCAGACCTGGCGAGGTGCCCTTTAAAAAAGAAGGGGTTATCACAGTGCTTCGCGATATATGTGCAGCCTAGATATATGTTCGGTTCTCCACCCTTATCTCTGGCACCGACCACGTTCGTCGCGACCTTCGAATCAGCCACCGGTAAAAACGCGCGGCCGAGATAGACCCAGCTAGCTATCAGGAACACTCCGTACTTCCCTGTGCAAGAGGTTGATACGCTTGTTGCTTGCTATCTTGCATGAAAGAGTTCTCGCTTCGAGTCAGTTGATCGGCAAGCCTCGAAATACACGGCAGCATCGAACGAGGCGTGTGTACAGATACTTTGCGAATTCAGTGTCCACAAAGCTTTTCTTCATTTTTTAAAAAAAAAAAATTTTACCTGAAGCACTCGGTTTTGGATATACGGGAGTGCGAAGAATCCCATCCTTCAACGCAGGTGAGTGTCGCAACACTATAGACACGGCATGGAATTGTACGATTGCCTTTATGATTGATCGATTTCAGGGGTTTTACGTCCCAAAACCACGCTTATGATTATGAGAGACGGCGCATAGGTGGAGGGCTCCGGAAGTTTCGGCCACCTGGGTTTCTTCAACGTGCACTGACGTCGCACAGTACACACGGGCCTAAACATTTCGCCTCCATCGAAATGCAGCCGCCGCGGCAGGGATTCGATACCGCGACCCTCGGATCAGCAGTCGAGTACCATAGCCACTAGACCACCGTGTCTGGGCATTACTTTTATGCATCATTCCTGCGTGGCAGTTGAACGCTACGTCTTCTTGGTAGAAGTGAATGTGGGTTGCGCGTAGCATGCTTGTAAAGGTTGTTCGTATATGTACGCGTGTACACAGCGAAAACGACATGGCGGTGGTTGGTTTTAAAGGATTCCTTCTAACGGGACGGCGGTATAGTGCAGATTAGCAGACGTCGAAGACGTTTATCTGTTATCTTATTGCTGGAATTAATATGTTTTGTTATCTCGGCAAGGTGCGTCGCAGCCGCTTAACGTCTTGTATACCGCGACCATTTCAAGCAAAAAATACGTGATTTTTGCGTTGCCTTGATGACGCTTGTGCATTGCCCACGAAAATAAAAAGGACTATAGGCCAGGAACACCATGTGGTTAAATGTCCTTGTGTAGACGTGCGTTTATTATTATCACCGTGTGGGTCCACTGCCATCTGCGGACAATGCAAAGAATGGAAACGTGGTTAGCCCACATAAAATGAGCGCCCGCGTGTTCTGAATTTGCAGTCCTGCAGCTTCTAAGGCGCGTTGGTGTGGTGTGAGTGCGAGATTTCCCGGTTGGATTCCCTACCACTATGGTCGCATTAATATGGCTTCAGAGCGCAATGACGCCCGTGTGCTCACGTAAACGTATAAAAAATCCGGATCAATCCGCGGACTTCAATGGTGTGACCAGCGTGCTTCACAGTCACATAGCACAGTTTTGTGACGTTAAGGAAAAAGCTAGAATTTAATTCGCTGGGTCCTACGGTGCCTACGGTGGACAATGACGAATATGGTGGTTAATTAATTGCTCCATCAATTGATTAACACGGATACCTGCTCGATTTTCGTGCCTTCCTGGCTCTCTTACCACAACGAAGCAATGTGTGTTACTTGTCATGTCCCTCCGTTCGTGTCCTCTATGACTTTCGAAAAAAATAAATAAATAAGAGACGTGTTGTTCGACACGTCATATTATAGTAAGGCAGTCGATCTTTTAACAGCATAGCTGTTTAAGCTGGTATGAAATGCCAGTGTGGTGCGCACAAGACTTGGAGAGCGGGCATGTGCCAAGTATGCGCCAAGCATCTCTTAGCATAGCATAAGCCATGCGTAGTATAGTATAGCGAGGTGGTGGGAATAAGGAGAAGTTAGGGTACAGACGAGTGCATAAGGATGAGGATGGGAGGAGAGGACAAAGCACGGCTTAGCCTCTTGCTTTATAGTTTCGGAAAGGGAAGGGAAAACGAGGTCAGGGTGAGGGGGATTTTTTAAGGCGAGGGGGAGGGAAAGAAGCAAGTGAGAAGCTAAACCATAGCGTAGCCACGTGCAGTATAGTATAGCAAAGGGTGGCGAGGACGAGGACGAGGCGAAGGTGAGGACGAGGCCAAGGCGAGGACGAGGCTAAGTGGCGTGAAGGTGAGGATGGAAGTAATGAGAGTTAAATAAAGAAATAAAGATGACAGAGAAGAAAGAAAGCAAGAAGAAAGAGTTGAATAAACGTGAAGAAATAACTCAACCTGCCTTCGCAAGATGGCGTCGCTTGCTTGACAGCTACGCTGTTTATTGAGATTGCATGGGTGTGGAACTTGCTCAAGTTTTTTCTTCCTTCTAGACTATACCTAAACCAGTTCTGATCATATTGCCCATTTAGCGGCCGACCTTCCCGGTGAGTGTGCTCCCACTTGTGCAGTGGGAACAACAACCGAATATAAATGTTATCGCCTCAGAGAGGAAGATAAATATGTGCTCGACTGATAGGGACTCTCAAGACCTGCTTCTATATGCAGGTGCGTGAATGTGTCTGGCTGTGTATATGGTTAACAACAAACGCTTTGTAAAGCTCCATTGCGACTTAGAGGGATGATAAGAACACCAAGGTGGTTTAGACTGATAAATTCTTCTTCGGAACCTGTACTGTCGTTATCTCGTCGTGTTAGGTTGAAATATTATGACGATAAGGTCAGAGTTGCAGTTTTGAATTTCGCGCCGTAACTTTAGAGCGCACGACGTCATGGACTACACAGTATCTTTTCCTAGAATTTTTTCCACATCTTGTATTGCGCTCAATAAAATACCGCGAAACACACTATGATAACTTCCTTGGAACACAACTAACAATGGTTATTTTTGCCGATAAGTAATTTTTGTAAGTCTAGGCGAACTCTGTCCAAATATATGACGTCATGCACATTAATGCGGGATACTCAGAGCGGCCTCGCATTCCGTTTCATTTTTTTTTTCTTACCGAAAATTCTTTTTTTCGTCTTCTCCTTTCAAGAGTGGCGATTTTGGTCTTCTGTGAAACTCGTTTACGGGAGGAGTAGTTTCTTTTTCTTTGTTTCTTTGCTTTGTGTCCCTTTAAGAGAATCACGCTAACCCGATTAGCTTTTGTACACCCAACAGTGGAAGATTCGCATAAGAACATTTACAATAACCGTCTTGGTTTGGCCCGTTAACCCGTCTCTGTGAAAGAAGCGACTCTTGCAGCTCCTCAGAGCTGCTATAAAACACGTATTGTGTTATCGGGTTTACTTTATCAACGAACGCGATATTAAGCGATGTGTTCTAAGTGTAACTCAACCAGAGACCATCTGCAGATGAAAATATTCTCCGACCATGACCCTACACGTCACAGGCCACCAAAGAGACGCGGCCATTGCGGGCGTTTGAAGCGCAGAGCACTTTAGGGACGCGTGTAATGTCAACTCATGTCACTGTCACGCTCAGACAGAAGCCGTTCAAAACAAGGCGAAGACATGTTAATAACCAGGGTGTCGAACCAACAAAAATTCGAGTTCCGGTTCAGCGTGCACCATTTCGCTCCGGTTCGAGGAAATAAAGCCTGGAACCGGTTCGCGGAGCGGTTGAGCGCTGTAAACTTAATAGTTTACTTTGGCAGCGCTGTTCATGCTACAGCCTTAAACTTTCAAACCAGCACAGCTCAAGTGGGGGCATTCGGAAATATATATATATATATATATATATATATATATATATATATATATATATATATATATTATATATATATATATCGCAAGGGAAGGGGTCAAGGGCTCGTTTATTTGTTAGAAACAACTTAATAAACGAACAAACATTGAAGCCTAGGAAAGCATAGGGGAAGTTATTAATGTTCCTGATTGTGGTATTGCAATTTTGGAGTAATTAGAAAGGTATTGAAGTGGACGAAAAGACAAACCTGCCTTCGGTGGGAACCGAACCCACGACCTTCGGATATCGCGCCCGATGCTCTACCAACTGAGCTACGAAGGCGGTCGTCCCCCGGTCCACTTTGTTCGGTATTTATGTATACGTAATCCTGGGAGTGTTAGGCAGCGCCACTCATAGCCATAGCGGCGAGTGTGAAACACCGTTATTGCCGGGAGGCGTCACGTAGAACATGATCTTATGGCGAGATGGCTGCTGCCCAATAAACCCTCGTATGCTACCTAAGGCACCAAGTCTGCCGAAACGAGGCCCAAGCTATGAAATAACGAAAGGGAAGGGTTCAAGGGCTCGTTTATATAAATAAAGTACATGTCGCACTGAAGTTGTACGTCAGAAAAATTTCCGGGTAATATCGCGTAACACTAGAAATTTAAGCCCGCCGGGCAATGGCAAGGAACACTCACGTATCTTGAACTTGCATTTTGTAATTTTCCATTTAATTCAATCTTCGTTGCCGATCCTATGCTACACCGCACGCATAACACGTACGGAGTTTCTTTATTTTCTTTCTTTATTTAAACGGTGGGAGATTCCACTAGCACACCAGAAACGGCTAACGATGTTTTAACATAAATCAGCGAAACTTTGATGGAATAGCTAGAACGGGCATACTGAGAAACACGGCCATGTATAATCGCTGCGTTACAAGCCTTTGCGGATTTCCGACACATGCATCCATATCGCTCACTTGCACCTCTTTCTTCCTGTTGCTAGTTTTAAAGGAACCGCGTAAGAGAGTGAAAATTTGTATCGCTCTTCGAAGGGCTAAATTTCCGAGCCGCGTCACAAAACAGTGTAGGAGAAAAATAATCGTTCAATATCGAGTAAAACGAAGTCAAATTAAACGCTTCGTAGAGTCTGCTTGACACAAATCAAACGCCCTACATAATTTGATACATGTGCACTACAGCGTGGTTGCATCCGCAGATTCATGTTGAAATTGGTTACGAAAAGAGGCAGTTACACGTTTTAGCTACGTGGAGTACATCTCGTTGAGCAGACTCGAAATTATGAGTGAACTCAAACATGCGGAGAGTATACCGACAAAATAATTAGCTTTGAATTGTGTCAATTGAGACAGAGAATTATTCAATTGCGTAACGGGGGAGGGGGGCGTAGGAAAAGGGGCTTGCTTGCTCACAAGTTACTTAGAGGCTCCGCTCAAATATCGCGGAGTTACACAGGAAAACCGGCACAGATCTCAGACTGGCTGTCGGTTGGCCTTGGTCGTTAGATCATACACATTCAGCGCTTGCCGGTGTAAACATCGCAGCAGTTGCCCCGCCACGGTGATCTAGTGGCTGTGGCACTCGGCTGCTGATCCGAAGGTCGCGGGATCGAATCCCGGCTGCATTTCGATGGAGGCGAAATGTTGAGGCCCGTGTGCTGTGCGATGTCGGTGGACGTTAAAGAACCCCAGGTAGTCGAAATTTCCGAAGCCTTCCACTACGGCGTCTCTCATTAATCAGATCGTGGTTTTGGGACGTTAAACCCCACAAATCAACGAAACCTCGCAGTTTGCGCTAAGTACATTTTCACAAGTTCATCAGAAAACGATTTCCTTAGCTATGCGAAAACTTCTGTTTGCGGTGAAAACAATGCACGTTTTTCGTGCTGCAATCAAGCGCGCCAAATTGCGCTAACTTTCACAGGCGATCCCGAAGAGAAAGGATAAATAGTTGCTTAAGGAAAGGACGCTGTCTCCGTAGCTTCTGTAGGAGAGATTCTTGAAGACACGGAAAGATAGAAAGGAGAATGAGAGTGCGTGATAACTGTCTCAGAAGAGGACACATCAACCGGTAGCTTTCGTAGACACCGCGGCCAAGAGTCGGGGAGAGGAGGGGAGGGGGGGTGGGGGAAGGAACGGGAGGGTGGAAAGGCGAGGCATGCCATACTTGAGGCTCCGGAAGTTCTGACAGCCTGGGATTATTTAGCGTGCACTAGCATTTGCAGGGTGCACGGCCTTTGGCATTTCGCCTCCGTGCGGCCGAGTGTGCAATCGCATCTTTCGGTTCCTCATTCAAGCAGCACTAGACAACCGCAGCGGAAACAGGAGAGACACTAGAAAGAAAAAAATGAGTCAAAGAAATAAACCGGAAAAAAAAAAAAAAACAAGAGCCAGGCCTGCGCGAAACCATAGGACAGTGACAGCGTAAGCTGGAGGAGCGACCTTCTTAGAGGCCACTTTAAAGACTTGGGGAAACTATAGTGCGAGCAGAGGTGGTAGGTATGCCCTGCTCGATAGGCTCTTATAATTTCGTTACGTAGGGAAGTGCCCACTACGCCATAATTGCTTCTCTACTGTAACGTGCAAATCTGTATAACTGCACATCTTAGAGAATCTCTTGGCGTCGTTTTCCCGCCGCGTGATGCATGGCACGATATGACAAACCTGCTTCAAAGGGCAGCGCTTCGTGACGATGATGACGGAAAAGTTGAGGAAGATCGTTTCATAATGTTGATGTTGATGATGCCTCTGTAATGGGTGCAGAGCTGCAAAGCAGGCACCCCTATGTTCGTTCAAATGTTTCCTCGAACTCGTTATGCAATCCACTTTCCGCGACGTGTAGTGGCGTATTATTATTCTGCCACGCAACATTACATTTGTTAATGTGATTCCTCGGCAGACGTTATACCTGCTTAGGTCTTTTAGCGAAGATTTCATAAGTACAGGTGTAGCTCAGTGGTGAACAAAAATTGAGTCTCACTTGACGCGATCACTTTTATGTCGTACACGAGATGAATTCGTCCCGCGCACTTTCATGTTCACCTTTGTACTTCAAGTCAAGTGACCGTTGTTTTACTGTGTCTGGTAATAAAGAAAAAAAAAACAGGTGTATTTCAGTGGTAGAATGCTCGACTGCCAGACAGAGAGTGTGGGTTCGAATCCTCGTTCCTGGTTATTTTTCCCAAAATTTGCGCGTTAGTGGTTACGGACACCGGCGGAGGCAGCGGACAACTACGGCGCCAAAAACGGCCCTAGTTGTGATCTCAGTTGTGATCGCTGTAAAAAAGGCCAACAGAGAGAAAGGCTGGAATAAATCGTAGCTGCGAGGCGCTGCTGGCAGATCGCGGCACCGTAACTATTTGAACCGCTTTGTTCCCAACCGATAACCGATGTATTTTTTTCCGGTTCAGGTTCGGTTCGGGTTCAAGCACACGTTCCGAGAATAGTGGTTCGGTTTTGGCACCCTGCTAAATTGTAATAACTGACCAAAACCGGTTAAAACGGATCCAGACTGAGAACAGTTAAAATAAACCGGATTAGTTCAATGCCTTATTCATTACAAAACATTAATAAGTTGGTCTACTCTGTTATAAGAGTACTAGCTTTTACTCCATCACGACTGCGGCTGTAATGAAATGTGACAGAGCGAAATGCTGGGGTGAAGGTTGTAGCGTATCGTATGCAGTTACAGATAATCGCCCTCGGTATTGAGAACAGTAACAGATTACCCAGGACGGCATGCCTTATCTGAGTATCCGTTGTACGGGTATATTTATAGACTGCTTTGAGTGGGCACTGGTCACCCATTGATTGGTTGCGCAGCTCCCGGCTACAGCACGCTACGGAGACGTGCACAAAAAAGGGAGATAAAAAAATTACACCATCTCCCGCTAAAGGGGACCGTGAGGCGATGAGAAACAGCACGGGGTGTGCACACCGAGTTTGCATCGGTTTGACCAGGCGGGCGAGGGCGCCTTCTCGTTCCTTTGCGAGCTGGTAAAGCGTTCATCGAAGAAAGAGCGTTTCCATAGTCAACGCGCGCCGTTCGGAGAGGAGGTGTGTGGAGAGGTGGAGAGGACGTCTGTGGAGAGGGTTTGCGCATGCCCAGTAAGGGTGGTCACGCCGCACACCACCGTATTGAACTCCGCCATCAGCTGCTTCACATCTAAAAAAGAACATGACTGCAAGCAGTACAAGTCCGAGCCACGGCCGCTTGATAAAAACGCACGTCTGAGCTAACACCTTGTTAATTGCTAATACGCTTTGACCAACCACGAAAAATATAGGTAGTAAGTATACGAAGGGTGTATTTATCCGCCGATGCAAGCAATTTTGTGACTGTACTGCAGCCAGCCAACGAGGACCAAACTCGGCGTCCTTTCATAATCATCATTATCATCCGGAAATGATGACGATGATTGTGGTTCGGTTAGGAAAGGACGCTAATTTCTGCAGCCCATGTAGGGAGCACGGCTAAGCGTCCGTGGGGGTGGGGGAAAGGGAGTGAAAGAGATAGAGAGGAGAGAAAGGCCGTCGTGGAGGGCTCCGGAAAGTTAGACCACCTGGGGTTCTTTAACGTGCACTGACAACGCACAGTACACGGGCCTCTGGCATTTTCGCCTCCATCGAAAATGCGACCGCCGCGGCCGGGATCGAACCCGCGTATTTTGGGTGGCAGCCGAGTACCGTAACCACTACACCACCGCGGCGGTTCATCCGGAAATTGAGACCCATTTGGGGTTCTTTAACGTGCACTGACAACGCACAGTACACGGGCCTCTGGCATTTCGCCTCCACTGAAGATGCGACCGCCGCGTCCGGGATCGAACCCGGGTCCAAATTTGGAGCCATCCACTACGGCATGTGCCCCTCTTTTCCACCTTTTACGGCCTTTGCCCTACCCCCGCGGACGCTGAGCCGCGCTCCCAGAAAGGGCTGCAGAGAACAGCGTCCTCTCCTTAACCTAATGACAATTATTAGCGGAGCGGCGCTTTGCGTATAAAACTATGGATGCTAGGCAAATACTGTGGCTCGCCGAAAGCGTTCGGCACCGACTGTATGACCGAACAGTGATGCGATTCATCGCTGGAGAAAAAAAGCGTATACGTCACGTGGGCGCACTGGTTCTCTCTGCTCAGAGCACACGAGCTTCCCCAGTGAACCACCACTCTCGCTTGTTGTGACAGCACCGATGCAATTAAAATATTTTGTCCTGCCGGCAGTTTGTCCAGTAGCTTCGCTTATTCAGAAGTGAACGCTGGTAAGGTCTATGGGTGCAGAGATCTAGGTCGGACGGTCGACCGGCCTGTTGCACGTAATGTACCTAGATATTTTTTTCCAGGAAAAATATCTGGGGACTTTAGTTGCACGGAGGTGGCGAAGACGGCTTAAATGTAGGCCTGGGCTTGTCCACAGCAAGTGCCTCACTGTGACGTTGTGGATTGCGGCATTATACAAAATGAGCAAGACGCACCATAGGGATCGCGGTTCATCCACGAATCCTATTTATCTGTTTACCTATAACGCCATCCCGTTATGCCTAAGGGCAAGCTCAAAAGCCCTCGGCCGAAGCTTAGGCGGGACTTACAGCCCATCCCCGAAGCTCACTGGATACCAATAAAGTTCTCTCTCCCTCTCTTATTGCAGGAGCAAAGGCTTTTCTCATTTCGGGAAGATGAAGCCAATGGGACGCCAGTACCGGATGACCGGCTTCGGCGATTTCCTGGAGTGGCGCATTCTGCGGTTCGCCGAAGCTTTACCCAAGATCAGAGTGTGCGCGCTGTGCGGCGTCGTGGCGTCCGTGGTGAAGCTGCTCCCCTGCACCCACGTGCTGTGCGAGTGCTGCGAGGGACAGGCCATCGACAGGGGTCGCCTGTGTCCCATCGAGGGCGCCAGCTTCATAGGGGAGGACGTGCAGACGTTGCCGTTCTCGCGACGCGACCTCGGCGAGCGACAGGTCTTCTGCTTCAACAACACGGGCGACAGCGAGCGAGGGTGCGACTTTTGCGGGAAGCTGGAAGATCTCGAACGACACTTCCTGGTGGAGTGCTTCCACGGCCGCGTGCGCTGTTCCAAGTGCTCGGACGAGGTCGCCCGCAAGGACGCCTTCGAGCACTACGTCGGTTGCGTGGGAGGCGACGACTGGAGGTATGGCTGGTTTAGTACGTCATTATCATCCTCATCATCATCATGTCCGCCATCATCGGCACCTGCAGAATATGGACACAACCTTGGCAAACACATTAGGGGTTTGTCCACGAGTCAAACATATTTTGTAATACCTGTGTCACACGGGCACTTTAGAAGGCCTTCGAGTCGATGACCTTCGAAAAGCCCACAACTCTATCGACTCAAAATACATTCTGGTGCTGCTACACGGCAGTTTTCAACGGCCGTTGAGTCGCCGAGTGATTTCGCAACAACATGGCGGCAACCAAGGCACCCGCTTCAATTCTATTTCGCACTAGTTGCTTGCTATTCGCACCGACGGCAAGAAACAAACTTTAAATTGAGCCTTCTCTTGATCTCATGTACCAAAAGGGACAAAGTATTCGCGACGTTTTGCAGTCGTTATTCAGAAAACTTGCCGATTTTGGCGCTGCTAAGCCTAAGTGCCTAGCGTGAGCCCCAAAAATTGGTTTGATTTGTAGACACCAGATGGCGCGACACGCGGTGTTTCCCACCAAAGCTCAGGTCTGGGGCTCACGGACGCAACCTCGTGATGATTGCGGCAGGGCTAAACGACGTCCTCAACAAAGAATCGTCAGGATTAGCGACGACCTTGGCAAAAGGCGTCGATGACATGCGCGCCATCTCCCCCCAGGTGCAGATAGTAGTGTGCACAGTACCGGAAATACCAGTGCGTGACGGCAACCTCCAAAGAGCGGTTGTCGATGCAAACAAAGAGATATGGCGTACGAGTCGAGAGAAGGGTTTCGAAGTAGTGGAAATAAACAGGGAGGTGCATAGGTGGGGGGGTTTCCAAAGAGACAGAATTCACTTCGATAGGAGGCTTGGTCATGAGGTAGGTTGGCGGCTTGCACGACGTGCAGTAGCTTTTTTGGGGGGTACGCGGGCCCTTCGGAGTCCGGGGTAGCAAGGAACAAAGGAAACAACCAGGGGGATTTTCCGGCAGGCAGCACTGAGAAATGGCAGAAAAGAGGTAAAAGGAAGAAAAGAGCGAAGGCACGTGTAGCAATTAGTTACATAAACATGCAGGGTGGCAGAAAAAAGGCAAAATGGTTAGAGATTGAGGAACAGTTAAACAAAGAAAAGATAGGCGTTTATGCGGTTACAGAAACACACCTTAGAGACCTGGAAGAGCCACCACATATTGACAATTATGTTTGGGAAGGGTGCAACAGGATCATATCAGAAAGAAAAGGTGGGGGTGTTGGAATGCTTATTCATAGCGGAGCCAAATGGGAGAGAGTAAAACAAACGTGTTCAGAGCACCTCTGGGTTTCGGGCACGGTAGGTGGAAAGAAAACGTGGCTAGGTGTAGCTTACATGTGGACGGGAAATAACTGTAAGGAAAAGAATCTGGAGATAAAGCATTGCATAAACACCGATATTAAAGAATTTGGTCATGGGGCTGAAATCATCCTCCTAGGGGATATGAATGCCCACATCCATGACCTTGACGGATATACAGACACCAATGGGAGGTTATTGCTCGATCTTTGCGAGCACCATAGTCTCGTGATAGTTAACACAGGGCCCAAGTGTGGTGGACAGATCACGTGGGAGGTCAGAAACAGACAATCGAACATTGATTATTGTCTAATGACGGAAGGAATCTATGAAAAACTGAGAGAAATGAGAATAGACGAGGACGGGATGAACAGCTTGGGTAGTGATCATAAACGCATAACGTTACAACTGGGATATAAAACTGAAAATAATAACGTAGAGTCGAAGTTTGGCAGGTCGTACTTAAATGACAAACAAATAAAAAATATAGCCGCAAGAGTAGAGGAAGAAGTAGGCAAAATACGAGGCAAGGACTGGGGGTATAATGAGCTAGTTCATGCAATGACGAAAGAAATAAGTAAAGAGAAGAAAACTGTTTGCTGGAAAGGAAAGAGAACGCCAAAAAGATGGTGGAACAAGGAAATCCGGGAAGCGATCGAAAATCGACGTAAAGCATCAAGGGAGCACAGGCAGGCAAAAAGGGAGAAGCGGCCGCAAGTCGAAGTCACGGAAAGATGGGAAATATATTTAGAGAAAAAATCTATTGTACAGAAATTGGTCGAGGCAAAAATTAAAGGTGAAAGCGAACGCTGGGTTACAGAAATTCATGACAAAAAGAAGGACGCGCCTAGGATATTTTGGAACCACATAAAAGCGCTAGGTAAAAAGTCTGCCACATTGCAACAACATATTGTTGATGAAAGAGGAAATCAATTGGAAGGGTACGAAGCGTTGGGTTACATCCAGAAGGTAACAGCCGATTCGTTTAAAAAGATCGTCCAAGAGATTCCCCCAGTGGATAAAACCATGACGGAGAGCGAAACTAAGGAAGAGCTAGAACTTGAGAATTTCAACTGGAAAAAGGCTGAAGGAAAAATTCCAAAGCGCACTGCTATGGGTTTAGATGGGGTCCCCGTTAGCCTCATTAACGAATTAGGACAGAACACTAAAGAAGCGCTATTGAAAGCCGTAGAAAAATGCTTACAGGAGAGGCAAATACCGGACAGTTGGCGAAAAAGCAGAATGAACTTAATCTATAAAGGCAAGGGGGAAAAGAATAACATTCGCTCGTATAGACCGCTAACCATTACATCGGTACTATACAGGATGGCTATGCAAGCAGTAAAATTAAAAATAGAAGCCTGGGCAGAACGTAACAATATTTTGGGAGAACTTCAGAATGGATTTCGAGTAGACAGGCGTTTAGACGATAACCTATTTGTTCTTACTCAGTGTATAGAAATATCTAAAATAGAAAGGAGGCCGTTGTATGTGGCTTTTCTAGACATCACTGGGGCGTATGACAATGTTAATCAGGAAATATTGTGGGAAATTTTGGAAGGAATGGGCATAGGCGACGATTGTGTACAGCTTTTGAGGGAAATATATCGAGAAAATACAGTTTGCATAGAATGGGAAGGAATCAGTAGCAGAGAGAACGTTGATATTAGCAAGGGGCTGAGACAGGGATGTCCTTTGTCGCCGCTGTTATTCATGCTGTACATGGTTAGAATGGAAAAAGCGCTAGGAGATAGCCACATTGGTTTTAATCTGTCACACAAACAGGGCGGCGTGATGATTGAGCAGATGCTTCCGGGTTTATTTTATGCTGATGATATTGTCTTATTCGCAAACAGTCGAGATGATATACAACGGCTGGTGAATATATGCGGGAAGGAAGGCGAGGATCTAGGACTAGGATTTAGTGTAACAAAATGCGGATTGATGGTATTCAATGATCCCGACGACCAGGCGGTATACATACAGGGCCAAGAAATACCGAGAGTAAGCGAATACAAGTACCTTGGCGTATGGGTAAATGAGGGTGATAGATACATGAAGGTACAGGAAAAAGCCTTGGCAGCAAAGGGAAAGAGGAACGCAGGAATAATGAAGCACAGAGCGTTATGGGGGCACAATAGGTACGAGGTGCTTAGGGGTCTGTGGAAAGGGGTAATGGTACCGGGGCTTACATTTGGGAACTCAGTGGTGTGCATGAGGCCAGAGATACAATCGGGAATGGATGTGAATCAAAGAACTGTGGGACGCCTCGCGTTGGGTGCTCACGGGAAAACTACAAACGAGGCTGTAAAGGGCGATATGGGATGGGCGAGTTTTGAGGCAAGGGAAGCGCAGAGCAAAATAAGGTTTGAAGAAAGGCTAAGGAATATGAAAGAGGTTAGGTGGGCAGTGAAGGTGTTCCGCTATTTATATAGAAAGAGCGTTGACACGCAGTGGAGAAAGAGAACTAGGAGGCTCACCAGTAAATATACGGCTCTAAGAGAACTGACAACAAAGAGCGTAAAGGGAAAAGTCAGAGAGGCGGAGAAGATTTACTGGAGGACAGCGATGGAAAAAAAACCGACTCTGAATAACTACCGAGAGGGCAAAAACGAAATAAAGAGGGAGGCATTTTATGATAATTCAAGAGGAAGCGCTTTATTGTTTGAAGCGAGATCGGGCTGCCTTAGAACGCGTGTTTATAAAGCGAAATTCAGTAAAGAAGAAGAAAAATGCACATGCTGTGAGGAAGATAGGGAAACGACAGAGCATGTTCTGATTGAATGCGGAAATATCCACCCAGGTGTACGTTTGGGCACCACCCTACATGAAGCCTTGGGTTTTAGGGCGAACAACGGGAAGCTGAACATAGCCGCGATTGAAATAAGTAAGAGACGGTTAGAATACTGGTGGCAGAAAACTAGAGAGAACGGACAAAAATAATTATAGGGGAAAAATATGGAATTTCTGCCATAAGGGGCAGGGAACTGGGATATGAAATTCCGTTTTTGATATGGCATGATCGATTTGATTGAAGTAAATTTAAAAGGCATGAGGAAAATTAAAAGAGAAAAAAAAAAGTTCTTAAATCTTCTTACGAGCCTGGTGGCGCACATGTCACCGCCCCGTTACAAAGGGGAAGCTCATAGCATCCATCCAGTGCTGGGCAGTATCGAAGATACATGTATCTTAGATACTATCTTAGATACTCTTTGAGTATCTTGTATCTGTATCGCGATACATCTTGAAAGACGTGTATCAGTATCTGTATTTTCGATACATTGAAGAATGTATCGAGTATCTTAAGATACAAGATACTGATGTCGGAACATCACCGCGCGACACTAGAAATACTGGCAGAAGTCCGCTGCTCAAGCAGGTACTGCCGCCACTAAGCTTATAACGCTGATCCGCGGTGTAAACGAACAAACTGCGAAGGTCGCGGGATCTAATCCCGGCCGTAAAGGCCGAAATCCGATAGCGGCGTTATACTTGAGTCCCGTGCAGTACTGTACTTAGATTTAGGAGCATCTTAAAGAACACCAGATGGTCTAAACTTTCAGAGCCCTCCGGTACGGCATCCCTCATAATTATATCGTGGTTTGGAGATGTAAACCTCAACAATTATTATTGTGACCGTCCTCTTTCATGACATTTTCCACAAGCAGTGAAATTTCCAGTGTGTGATCTTACTTGGTAGGCTGACGACACCTTTTGCTGAGAAACATCGTAACTAATAATGTTACCTTCTATTATATATATATATATATATATATATATATATATATATATATATATCCATCCTTTCTGAGTCACATTGTTTTTTTCGCTGTCACAAATCACAGGGTAATTCGCGCAATCAATGTCAAGAGTATGAGTAGCGGAGGTATCCTGCGACACTTTGTACCGCTACGATGTCTGGAATTCTCTCGTAGAGAGAAATTATTACAAAAATTGCACATTCGTGAATCCGTCGATGACGAGCGCTTTACGCGAGCACATAACTAGAATTTAGGAAGTCATTGCGGTTTTATGTCCTTTCTGTATAGAAGATCCGTCACAAAATATGTCGCTACGAGCGTTGTTACTCCTGTACACTTGTCCCGTGGTCCGGTACTGCGTAAACGGTATACGCGTACGGACCAGGTTAAACTCAAAGTCGTAATTGCGGCATCGTGCCGAGGTTTTGCATCGCCATTTTTGTTATCAGGTGGGAAACCACTACCTGGTTGGCAAGTAGAGCATCGACTTCCATGAATTACAAAAACCACAAAAAACCGCCGCAGCGTAGCTTATACATAGCTGTCATGTTTAGCAGCCAAAAGAGCCCCAATCAGTTGTTTGGGAATGAAAACAATATAATTATAGCCAGAAAACAACAGTTGTTGAGATACTAACACATGTTTCATTCAAGTTAAACTTGGTTGGTCGCAGTTCTGAAATTCTAAAGCAAACACTCCTGTTCATAGGCGTTTCCTGCTGCATTATATATGTCTATAATATGAAATTTATAAATGTATCGAAGTATCTTAAGATACAAATGGCAAGTATCGTATCGGATACAATTATTGAGGTGGTATCTTGTATCTGTATCCGAAATACTTTTTGCCCGAGTATCTTGTATCGTATCGCGATACAATTTCAAAGTATCTTTGCCCACCCCTGCATCCATCCATCCATCCATCCATCCCACCAGCTGCAATGCCTCTGTTTTTTATTCAAGTGACGGCGTATTCGTTCTAGAAATAATGCAATAAAGTGAGAGCGTTGGCCTCTCGGCACGTTTACAATATTTTTTACAGGTGTAGGATTCTACTTATTGACACAACGACATAAATAAGGCGATGGCCTCAGAAATTAACGCGCGCGGGAGTTGCCGGTGTGCCAAGTCTCGGAGTTCGCGCCGCTTCTGCTTCCGTCGTTCAACGGCCTTTGAAGTCTCGAAGGAGTTGTGGGGTGCTCCGTTGACTCGATAGACTATCGACTCGACGGCCATCGAAACCGCCCGTGTAGCAGCTCAAACTTGACCTTTGAGTCGATGGACAGTTGGCTCGAAGGCCTTCGAAACGCCCGTGTGAGTATAAATCAGCAAAGTAGCAGTTGCCATTGCACAACGAACAAAGTGATAAAGAAAATCTGAAACTATTCAGTGGAGCTTGTTGCTGGTCAAACTATTGGTAATACATTGCTACAGAACTTTAGCAGATAAATCACATTGCTAGGTACGCCCACATACGTTCGTGGGTGTGTGTGCCTGGCAACGTGGTTTATTTGCGTTCTTAAAATTCTGTAGCAGTGAAGCTATTCGGATGTGGCTTAGGACGCATGCATAAGCGACACACACAGAATGAGAGAGTGAGAGAGGATAACGTAGGCAGGTCGCCACTTGCGCTGACAACGCACAGCACACGGGCCTCTGGCATTTTCGCCTCCATCGAAAATGGGACCGCCGCGGCCGGGATCGAACCCGCGTATTTTGGGTGGCAGCCGAGGACCACTACACCACCGTGGCGGGCGAAGATCCAGTGCCTATATAATAGGGGATGGGGGAGGGAGGGGGGAGGGGGGGGGGTTGAACGGTTGTGCCACGCGAGGAGTCGGGTTTTTTCAAACAAGAAACTCGCTAGCAGACTCTGCCTGCGCAGCGTTGTTTCTCGCGGGCGGGGGCGCGTTCTCGTTTATTGCAAGCTGGTAAAGCGTTCATCGAAGAAAGAGCATTTACATAGCGCGCGCCGCTCGCTCTCTCTCGCGACTGCAGACGACACTGTCTTGGTGCACTTCCTCCGGGATCGGCGCACACATGCACGCCCACCGTCTGACTGCACTCGTGACTGCCGCTGTTGAAGAGAGAGAGAGAGATCGCGTGCCTCCCGGCACGCTCCGAGAGCGAGCGCGAGCGTGTCACAACGACGGATGGAGGTACATGGCGTTTATCTCCTAAATGGAGGGACGGATGGAGGGACAAGGAGTTTATCCCCTTAAATGACCGCTGTGCGCGGTAAACATTGTGTGAGTGCATTACTGCTTTGTCCCTGGTTCATGGGTAAGTAGAGTGCACCAGATATTGACATGCAGACAGATGTGCGCGTGAGACACTCTCGAAGTCTGCCGCGGTGGTGTAGTGGTTACGGTACTGGGCTGCCACCCAAAAAACGCGCGTTCGATCCCGACCGTGGCGGTCGCATTTTCGATGGAGGCGAAAATGCCAGAGGCCCGTGTACTGTGCGTTGTCAGTGCACGTTAAAGAACCCCAGGTGGTCTAAATTTGCGCATGATTGATGATGATTGTGGTTCGGTTAGGAAAGGACGCTAATTTCTGCAGCCCATGTAGGGAGCACGGCTAAGCGTCCGTGGGGGTGGGGGAAAGGGAGTGAAAGAGAGGAGAGAAAGGCCGTAGTGGAGGGCTCCGCAAATTTAGACCACCTGGGGTTCTTTAACGTGCACTGACAACGCACGGTACACGGGCCTCTGGCATTTTCGCCTCCATCGAAAATGCGACCGCCGCGGCCGGGATCGAACCCGCGTATTTTGGGTGGCAGCCGAGTACCGTAACTACTACACCACCGCGGCGAACAGAATTTGCGGAACCCTCCACTACGGCCTTTCTCTCCTCTCTATCTCTTTCACTCCCTTTCCCCACCACCACGGACGCTTACCCGTGCTCCCTACGTGGACTGCAGAAATTAGCGTCCTTTCCTACCGAATAACAACAACAATCATCATCATCATCATCACATACTCTCGAAAGCACCTGATGCTGCTTGCGTAGCTGACACGCGGGAGCCCAAGGCCGGAAGGCCATCAGGTAGCGGAGAGACGCCGTGCGCGTTCGCGCCTTCGCTTAGTCTCGCCGTGGCATAATGCGCGACTGTTTCCGCTGTTTCGACGCCGTGTTCTTTGAGACAGATATGATAGGCAGCAAAATCGTTTTGCCTTCGAAGAAACGCCACGATTCGACACTGCCATCTTCCGCACGGCCGGCATCACGGCGGTAGTCGGAAGGGTTCGGAAACCGCGATTACTGAAACGTACCGCGCGCTCTGACGTATTCTCCATTCCCTTTACGTTACGGTCACGTGTTGGGCCACCACAGTTGGCTTCAATTTTGTGACGTAAGGTTCTCTGTTGTATTTTCCTTCTTTAATGTCTACGGCGAACAAGAACAGCTTCGCTGTTAACAAAAAAAAATTGACGGCAGATCCACGAGGTGAATGATGATGAGATTTGGCGAAGCTCCTGGAAGTAATCATCGGTTAAACCGTGAAATTTCTTCCGTTAATTCGCCCGATAAAATTGACGTGAAACGATTGACAAACCTGTATCGCGATATGGTTTTGAATATAAAACCATTGCTTTAGAAAACACCTGGCGTCTTTCGTTAAGCAGCTGGCGTCTTTTCGTTTTGCTTTAGAAACATCTGGCGTCTTTTCGTTTTGCTTTTAGAAAACATCTGGCGTCTTTCGTTGGTTATTTCATCAATCAACGGCGTTTCGAACAAATTTTTATTGTTTAATCACGCACAGGAGAAATCTCACCAGGCACTACCTTGGAGGTAAACAATGGCTGCTAATGGGAATGAGAGACAGAAGAAGTCGGCTTTTAGCTAACACTTACACTTCTACTAACGTTTCCTACTGGAACTTGCCAATGGCTGCTAATGGGGAATGAGAGACAGAAGAATTCGGCTTTTAGTTAACGCGCACGCTGCGAATTTTTTATTGTTCAACAACGCACAGGAGAAATCTCCCACCGGTACCACCTTGGAGGTCAAAGCGTAAGACTGGTTACGCACTACAACGACTACGACGAGGGACGAACGGGTGCCGATTTAAGGAGCTTCGCCCCTAAAAAATTACACCATCTCGCGCTAAAGGGGACCATGAGGCGATGCGAAGCAGCACGGGGAGGCACGGGGAGTGCACACCGCGTTTGCATCGGTTTGACGCTAGCAGACGCTGCCTGCGTCAGCGTTGTCCCTCGCGGGCATGGGCGCGTTCTCGTTCCTGGCGAGCTGGTGGAGCGTTCATCGAAGAAAGGGCGTTTCCATAGTCAACGCGCGCCATTGGAGAGGAGGGTGAGGAGGATGCGCATGCGCAGTGCGGGTGTGGGCGCCACACGGCGGATGGATGGATGGCGGTAGGGAGTGACATAGCGCCGACCATAAGCTGCTTCGCATCTAAAACATAAATGTGTTTAGAATAAGTGCGAGCGATTGAGGGCAGTTGTACCCTATTCTACTGGAGCGCTGTTCGGTTTGTGTGTGTTCAGAACCAGAACAAATGTTAAACGATCGAGTATGTCATACTCGGCTGAGGGAGAAACCACAGAAGAGCAAGCATGAACGCTTATGAGGTGAACTGAGTACGGAAACGACGAAGTCGCCCTACCTGCTTCCAGGCGACCCCCAAAAATGAGCCGGTGGAACTTTTGCGTCACATTCAGGAATGGGATTACGCACCACAGAAACACGCATCGATTATTGCATTTGGATGAATTGATGAACGGGGAACGTAGCTTTTATTTCAGCAGGTTCGAGAAATTTACTTTTCAGCATTGAATATTCGCAACTCCACCACGAGTTGTGTACGCGTTCTCTGCACATCTACGCTATTTTGTGTAGTCCTGATAAGGAGCACTGCCAGGCACTGCTCAAAATACAAGGAATAGGGGGAATGGAAATCAATAATCAATCAATCAATCAATTAATCAATCATCTTTATTTACCGCTTCAGGAAGTAAAAGAGTATAAAGGCTAAAGCTGTAGCGGATGGTTGTGGAAATTTTAACCACGTGGTCAAGTAGCGCTCTTTAACTGTGCGTTGTCAGTTCACGTTAACAGGCGGTCTAAATTCCGGAGACCCTACTACGCTTTTTCTCTCCTCTCTATCTCTTTCCCTCTCTTTCCCCTAACCCCACGGACGCTTAGCCGCGCTCCCGACATGGTCTCCAGTAAATAGTGAAAGGTGGGGGGGGGGGGGCGGTTAGAACCTGGAACCGAGTAAATATGGTAATGGAAGATGAGAAGGCGGGGTCTCGTCTATTTATGGGAGAGGCCGATGGTAAAGGATGTGTCAGGCAGGCTGCTCTACCAACATCACCTTGTCCTAGGTGGCGTTGGCTCTTCTCTAGGCTGTCCCAATTAAGCACGCGGCTTCAAACGCGGACTCTGTGGGTCGCATTTTCGATGGAGGCGAAAATGCCAGAGGCCCGTGAACTGTGCGTTGTCGGTGCGCGTTAATGAACCCCAGGTGGTCTAAATTTCCGGAGCCCTCCACTACGGCTTTTCTCTCTCACCCCCTTTCTCCCACCCCCACGGACGCTTAGCCGTGCTCCCGACATGGGCTGCAGAAATCAGCGTCCTTTCCTAAACCGTACCACAATCATCATCATCATCATCATTTTCGATGGAGTCAGAAATGCTAGAGGTCTGGGTGCTATGCGTTGTAACATGTCGGTGCACATTTGCTTAACCGAACCACAGTTGTACACACACACACACACACACACACACACACACACACACACACACACACACACACACACACACACACACACACACACACACACACACACACACACACACACACACACACACACACACACACACACACACACACACACACACACACACACACACACACACACACACACACACACAATGTTCTCTGGGAATTTTCTGAGTAACGCACAAGCGCATATTGTCTGGTTACAAATTCGAGACACGTCGCGAAAGCCCCGACGCGTTGCTCTAGTGGCTCTGGCACTCGGCTGCTGATCCGAAGGTCGCGGGATCGAAACCCGGCCGCGACGGCTGCACTTCGATGGAGGCGAGATGTTCATGCCCGTGCACAGTGCGATCCCAGCGAACCCCAGGTGGCCCACATTTCCGGAGCCCTCCACTACGGCGTCTCTCATAATCTATGTGTGGTTTTGGGACGTAAAATCTCAGAAATGAATTGCTTTTTTTTCCCCGCAGGCGGACATAATTCCCTGCGTGTAACCCGCCTGAGAAGGTGGTTTCGCTGCGGCTTATACTGTTACGCCGTGAAGCTGTCTTTTCAACTATCTTTAGATGCGAAGCAGCTTATGGTCGGGGGGCTATGTCACTCCCTCCTTCCACCCATCCGCCGTGCGGCGTCCGCACCCGCACTGCGCGTGCGCATTCTCTTCCCCCTCCTCCCATTGTCTCATCTGTACTTTCCGAACGGCGCGCGTTGACTATGGAAACACTCTTCGATGAACGCTTTACCAGCTCGCAAGGAACGAGAACGCGCCCTCGCCCGCGAGAGAACGCTGACGCAGGCAGCGTCTGCTAGCGTCAAACCGATGCAAACGCGATACCTATTTTTTTTTTTATAGTCAAACCGATGCAAACGCGGTGTGCACCCCGCGTGCTGCTTCGCATCGCCTTATGGTCCCCTTTAGCGGGAGACGCTGTAATTTTTTTAAAAATTATTTATTGGCGTGAAACCACACTTCGTTCTAAAATGTGGATATTATCTGCACGCCACCTGAATTTGTTTTAATGCCTTACCGTGGGGTGGACGAGATACGTATTTTGCCGGTTACAACTTGCGCTCGAGGAGTATTGCGGGTCGAGCCGGCCCCGAAATGTCGGGTTTCTTGCGTTTAGGTATTTTGGTTGGTGTCATACTGTTTAATAATAATAATAATAATAATAATAATAATAATAATAATAATAATAACTTTATTTCCATCAACGATGGAGGAGACTGCGGGTAAAAGTTGCTTGAAACACAAGCAACGTGACAGAGGCCCGCAGCCACCTCTACAGTGCAGGAAGCGATGGCACACATTCACAAAAAGAAAAGAAAATCGTATCGAAAACACATATTCCGAAATACAAATATGTCGAAAAAAAAGTGTATACAATTTCATACAAAAAACAGCCACGTTAGCAAGAAAGAATGAAGAAAGCAATATTTTACACTCATTTACTATGTGAGCATGGATTAATGAAATGCTCGCGTAGTGTTCGTGCAGAAGTTATTTGCAATTCAATGTGTAATTTATGAAATGAATTCCGTGTGTTTACCCAATACCCCTAGTTCTCTGAATAAAGTTATTTGTGAGCCAGTGCTCGTCCTTCCGTTGTCCCGCATTGCACTTCATGTTTCTCATTTTTTATTATCTTTCAATGTTCGAAACATATGAGCAGACGTCGAAAGAACACGCTTACTTTCGAGTATCACTCTCCCAAAGACGTCACTGGTTGCTTCCAAACATCGCGCGCTTCTTGAGAAACATGCCAGAACTATAGTGTGTAGAAATAGGCATATAAATCATCATAGTAACGAACTCCTATTTCTGATACAACAAAGAAAAGATTTCCTTGGAGCTGGTCCCTTTAAGGGGAGTGTCTACCGCTCGAAAAGGCTTTCCTTTCTTTTTTTTTTTTCGGAGGGAGGGGGTGCTGTGGTGAAAATCAGATCAGACGATTCTTATATTGAACAAAACAAGCATACTTATACCCCGTAAAAAGAGGAACGATATTTTTTACTTCGCCTTAAAGTCGATAAAAAAATATAACCGATGGCGCCATTACTGGCGACGTGCGTCACATTTGCTGTCGCGCAGCATTGGCTGTCTCACCGGGCAATAGGTGGATTGACTCGTTTGACGTCACTACCGGGTGAGATTTCGCTTTCGATTTCGCGCTTTTTTGCTAATTAAAGCTTTCTTTTTTTTTCGAATTTGCTGAGCATTTCTACTGTCAGACGCATGGCAGTAACATCACGGGAACATAGAATCGCCATTACCTCTACATGGTCAGAAAATCGCCGGAGTTGGCCTTTAACACCCACGCATGTTCTTATTTGTTTGTTTTTTCCACCAGTACGAGCGGCGTGTCCTCCGACGGCAGGGTGAGCTTCAACGCCGACGTCGTGATGCGGCTGGCGACTGCGCTGAAGGACATCCAGGAAGGTCTGAACAAGGCGGCCCTCAACGATCCCACGGGAGACTCCAAGATCGCCGCTCTCAAGAGTAGGGCCGACTCCCTAGCAAACTTCCTCGACTTCCTTGACCCTGGGAGCGAAGGTGGTGAAGAGGCCGACGGGGCGTCTCAGCGTTACAGTTGGTGCGACTCCGAGACAGGTTGGCGCACTTTATTTTTTTTTTAAAGTGTATGCTGTAAGAACTTTCAACGCACGTCAGCCTTCTCATATGCACATTGCCATCCTTCTTCTTCTTCTTCTTCTTCTTCGTGGTGGAGGTTGGCGAGCGCCTGCAGAATAAACGAGTCTATTGTCTGGTCCGGTTATCCTCGGTCTGTCCTCGGTGATATGGTATAGGAAGGCGTTGACGCGCAAATAAGGCGCCAGGTTTTACTCTTTGACTCCTCAGTGTGGTGTAAACCCTACATGCGTGGTTCAGTCTGCGAAGCGATCCAGCACAATCACAATGAATAGTAGTTCCACAAGAACTGCAACAAAAAGAAACACGCGCAGATGGTGCATGTATACAAGCTCAAGATCATAGCGATACTTTCTTTGAAGAAAGCTTTAGTAACTGCCGCGGTTTTTGGTGCCAAAGCCATGACACGAATGTGAGGTATGCCATATTGGATGGCACCTAAGGTCTCTTAAGGCTGTAGCGGGATAGCGCTGTACACGAGCCTCTAACATCATCGCCTCCACCGAACTGCAACCGACTCGAGTGAGATAGAACCCGCGTCTTTAAGGTCAGCAGCCGAGGAGACGTGACGTCATGACATCTCTTGCAAGCCTTAACCCAGAGCAGCTTACTCCACCTTAATCCTCCTTAATGCACCTTCATCCACCTTAATCTAAGGTCTTGAGCACGACTCCAGGTAACACCTTGGGTTCCCCTCCTGCCTTGTAGAAGCTTGGAAGGGTGATAGTATAGAACAAGAAAGTGTATTGATGTACTCAGAAACAAAAACAGTCGCGTTATAAATCATTCTGGAAGTTTTGCCAGCGGTGCATAAGATATGATTATAGTGATTAGCAAGGTTAATCACTAATCATAATTAGTGGTTTCTGATGGGTTAGAACCTACGAGTCTCGAAGTCAAGGCCTGGAGAGGAATCTAACCCGAACGTGTACCAGAGCTCCAGCCCATGACCTTCTAAGATTTGAACCCGATATGTTACTTGGACTCAAGACCTTAGCTGAAGGTGCATGAAGGCGGATGAAGGTGCCTTAAGAATGATTAAGGTGGAGCAAGTTATGAGTTCAAGAGGCGTCATGAGGCTTTCACCTTTGCGTCTTTTATGCGATAGCCAAGGACGCCTAGAACTATTTTTATTTTAGGGGCGAAGCTCCTTATGCCGTGGGTCTGTCCATCCTCCGTTTGTAGTAGCCACCTCTAGTTCGTGAAGTGCTCACTAGACGGCGTGATGGCGCTGTGGTGCTCGCTTCATTCAGATGTATGGGAACGCGTAGTATGGGAGTCTGTCTGTCTGTCTGTGCGTCCGTCCGAGCGCTGCGGTGCTGCTTAGCTAGTACGTGAATTGATCAATAGATGGCGCGGAGGCGCTCGCTGCGTGCTCTAGTGTGATAGGAGAGCGCTAGATGGCGACACACAGTGTTTGTCGCGTCTTTGATGATGTACCAGGCAAGATTCACGGAAGATTTACGGTTTTTACCGATGAACCTCCGGAGCTTCGCCCACTCATCATCATTCACTCCGTGGATATGCGTGAATTTTTTTTCTTTTTTTTTTTACAAAGGCTGTATTACTTCACAGGCACGGCGACGATCTGCAAGTTCGCGGGTGTCGCGTCCATGCGCAAGGCTGACGACCCTGTGCTCAGACTCAACCAGCCGCACACTCTGGACGGGTACACCTTCAACTTGGCCTGCAAGTTCGAGAGGTCGTGGGGCAAGCTTTCGGGCGTTACCCTCCTCTTCGCCCTCTGCGCGGGCGACAAGGACGACGTCGTGGAATGGCCGTTCGCCAAGCGCGTCACGCTGAACATCGTCCACGCCAAGAAGGACGGTAACGACATCAGGGTCCCAGTGAAGATGTGCACCGAAAAGGACGCGGAGTGCCTCAAGAGGCCCCCTGCTGACGTCACGGATAGGTGGATACATTCGGAGAAGGTCAGCTGGAAGCAGATTGAGAAGAACGGTCTCGTTCACGACGACTGCCTGTTTGTCGCTGTTGCCTTTGAGTAAATTGTAGCGTTGGGGCAATGCGTCGCGTGTTGAGTTGTGTATCAGGTGACGTCCAAGAAGTGGTGGTATAATGACGTTGCCGTTGTTCATAGCGCCTGCAGTGCGGCAGAGATTGCTGCCTTTGACATTGATTTACAAGGAGCTCGTCACATAGGTTGGTAACATATATTTGTTCGATAGTAGCGGGAGGGGTGGGAGGGGGGTTGGTTGTTTTGTCTTCTGTTTTCCCTCTCCGCGTGAACACATAGTGCAGGAAACAGGGCCAAGTCTAGTTACCCTCCGTGCATCTATTTCATTGCGCCTTCCTTTGACCTCCATTTACAGCGCAGAGGGCCAACGCAAAGAGATGTAACATAAACGTTGTATTTGTTTTGACTAACGTTTCATACGTATTTAAAATACGCCAACATTTAACAATGTCTAAGTTTGCAAAATTTCGAGTGACTTATATAGAACAGGAAAACTGGATGCTGATGTTTCACGCACAGACACAACTGTCCGATCATTAGGCGTGACGTAGTGGAAGACGTAAACGGAAATCAATTTTTTCTTCTGGCCATCAAGATCACATACCGTGCGTAATGCTTAAATTGAAAATCAAGAGCACGGGCGCTTTCCCTCTCTATCTCTGTCTCTTTATTCTGCTGATTTTGCTACATTATTCTTCTTCTTATTATTATTTTATTATTATTATTATTATTACTACTTTGTTGTTGTTGTTGTTGTTGTTGTTGTTGTTGTTGTTGTTGTTGTTGTTGTTGTTGTTGTTGTTGTTGTTGTTGTTGCTTTACCGTCTCTAGGATGTGGCAGCCGGTGTCAGGAATCGAAAGCGCGTCATCGACATCCACAGCGCAGGACCTCCTAGGCGCTCAGAAACACACAAAGAACTCTGTACCGTCGAATTTGTGAAACGTCCGCTTCCCGAAGCGGTTTCATATCGCGCCAACTTGCGTCAGATCGATGAGAAAACTTCCGCGTAAGAGGTTCCGCTTGTATAGGAGAACGATGGTTTCGCTTTGCGGCGGGGTGTCGGCACACACACACGTCTCGATGCGACTCGAGAGGAAATGTATCTGCACTCGCCGAAGAAAGTTCCCGTGCTGCGCGATGTATCGGTGGAGGACATAGGAAGAAGAAGAAGATCAGCATTTAATGAGAGGAAAGGAGTAGATGTCGGCATGGAGAGTGAGTCTCTGGCCTGCTACTCCTCACAGGGGTAAGGGGAAAGGGGATAAATAGAGATAGAGGGAGGTTATGAGAGGTGACGATGGTAAAGTACAATGAGTCACTATACACGTCCTGTAAGTGGATGTGCACCATGCATAGTAGTCTTTACAGCACAGTATTAGAGACGGGCATCTAAACCTGTGCCACACAAGAAATTAAAAAGGGCCTTGAAGTTGCGCTAGGCGTGGTCCGTGTGCTCCCATGCACCTAAAAGTCTCTCCTCCGAAAAGGGCCGGGAGTCCAAACCATCTACCACGAAGTAAAGTGTTCTCCTTTCGGCCCAATATTGAGGGCGCACGCAGAGGATACGGTGTGTAGTATCTGATGTGTGACACACGCGGCAGTCGGGACTCTCTTCCTGTCCGATCTTAAAGAGATATCTGCAAGTGTAGGCAACACCCAACCGTAGCCTGTGCAACCGCGTCTCTTGACATAGGAGCTTTGCAACAGGTTTTAACCGCGGTAAAGCCAGTGAGGCCAGACAATTCCCAACGTTTCTTGTATTTTCCGGTGACAGCTTAGAAGTCTTTATGCTGCAGCTTCTCCAAAAGAAGTCACAAGACAGGCTTTTTTTTTTTTTTTTACCATTTCCTCGCAGAAGCCGAAGGCTTCCAAAGGACTCCAATATGTGCTGAACGCTCAAATCATAGCGGCGACTAGCTCGCTTTTCAGAATGCCTATGTGTAGCTTAATGCTTTATCACACGCGTTCACAATTTCGCGGAAGCAAAGTGTGTGCGCAAACTGTCGAGTTGATAGAAGAAGATGAAGAAGATGATGAAGAAGAAACCTGATAAGCTATCAATAAAGATTCGTGGCCAATCCCCCAGAGTGGGTACGAGCGATCAACTTAAAGGATATCATCATCATCACCATCATCGTCAAGAAGTAGAAGAAGAAGTTGGAAGAAAACACACATTTGGGGGGGGGGGGGGGGATTCCCTTCATAGGATCGGGTTGGAATTCTCCGTCTCCAATATTCTGTCTTCGGGAGCCTCTTCATTAGGACATTGCCACGGGGATGTATGCCCTACTGTTGAAAAATTCATGGCTGATTCAGGCCGGTTCTTTTCATAAATTCGTACTCTTCACCGTTAATTCCACCGTGATCATTTGATTCTGATTGGTATTTCACACTACTTATGACTTAACTCTTTCAACTTCTCATATCTTGGCCAATCCCCCAGGGTGGGTATGTGCCATAATTGAGGACAACAACAACAACAACAACAACAACAACAACAACAACAACAACAACAACAACAACAACAACAACAACAACAACAACAACAACAACAACAACAACAACAGGAAGCTCTAGCTTGGCCTTTAAAGAAAGGGCAACTAGGCGCTTTTTGAACGTGGTCTGAAATCCGTCTCACCACGGTAGTCTAGTGGCTATATGATATTCAGCTGCGGATTCGAAGGTCGCGGGATCGACTCCCTCCGTACCGCGGCGCCTGCATCTCGATGGAAGCGAACCGTTGAGGCCCGTGTACTGTGCGGTCTCATCGCACGTTGAAGAACTCCACGTGGTCAAAAATTTCCGGAGTCCTCGACTGCGGCGTCCTTCGTGATGATATCGTGGTTTTGGGACGTGAGACTTCGGGTATCAATCAAACCATTAGTCTGAGAAACATGCCAGTCAGTCGTGGGGACTACTGCTGCGAGCACGTGAGATAAATGTTGGATGCGTTGCATGCACCATGGAATTCACGATTTGGCTTCAAATACAGCTGGAAATCATTTGCTCTCCGTTCAGCAAATTCCGTCACCAAGTAGCGCCGACTAACGTCGCTTGACCTTTAATTTTTTTTTGTTGTTGTTGTTCTGAAATAAAGATGCAGACCCGCCACAGTGGTCTAGTGGCTATGGCATTCGGCCGCTGATCCGAAGGTCGCGGGATCGAATCTCGGCCGCGGCGGCTGCATTTCGATGGAGGCGAAATGTTGAGGCCCGTGTACTGTGCGATGTCAGTGCACGCACGTTAAAGAAGCCCAGGTGGTCGAAATTTCCGGAGACCTCCATTACGGCGTCTCTCATAATCACAGCTGGTTTTGGTACGTTAAACCCCACAAATCAATCAATCAATCAATCAATCAATCAATCAATCAATCAATCAATCAATCAATCAATCAATCAAAACGGCCGTGTCACACTGGAACACACAGGCGTCTCTTATATGGTCAGAATGTCAACTCGGCGCGCGTGTCCTTCAGTAGTACTAGGATCCCTCAATACTTCTTTGAGTATTGAGGGACCCTGGTTAGTACGCACTCGCCTGTCAAACGCTGAGACAGGCTAAAATGGAGCATGGAATTAATTCCCCCGCCTAGGAAGGGGACTCCCCTGTAGTGTGATCGAGCAGCGTTTTGATGTTGGGTAAGCGGAAGCTTCCTCTTTCTTTATCACCGTATAGAGGGGCGGGCAAAACAGTTCCGCCTGTGAAGAGACACAAGTCAGGATGGTGTTCGCAGTAGAGATGTTATTCGCGGACATTATGTGTACAAAAAGCGAAGACCAATTGTTGAATGGCGCATAAATGTTAGCCTGCTGGCACAGTAAAGAAAACTATTAGTTTCCTGTTATATTTCCGTTATCTGCTGCTAGCTTTCTATTATATTTATATTATATCATTACTTCTACATATAGAAAACTGACACTGGTAGGTATATGTGTCTAACTTCTACCATCATTAAAAGTTGGTCAGGCCGGAATTTTTCGAAAAGTGCCCTCGTAGCTTTCCAGGTCACATCAGACATTTCACACAACGCATGCGCTTAACAAAGCTTCGCGTTGCCATGGCAATTTCATGTGAGCTTTTATTTCATCAGTACAATGGTAGCTAAGATGTATACTATACCGGCAAAGGTGTATGCGCAGTGATTCGAAGTATACATTTAATTTGTTTAACCTTTCAAATACAACGTTTCATTATGGCTGAAAGGTACCAGAACTTGCAGTATAGGATCGCGGAGACAGGTAAATGCAGCCCGTACCAATTGATTGATTTGTGGGGTTTAACGTCTCAAACCCACGATTTGATTATGAGAGACGCCGTAGTGGAGGTCTCCGGAAATTTCGACCACCTGGGGTTCTTTAACGTGCACTGACATCGCACAGCACCGAGGCCTCAACATTTCGCGTCCATCGAAATGCAGCCGCCGCGACCCTCGGATCAGCAGCCGAGTACCATAGCCACTAGACCACCGTGGCGGGGAACAGCACGTACCAAGAGACACTTCAATAAATCCACTGGGTACCACAGCCGCTGGATGCGTTAACGGTCGCTACCCTCCTGGCAATTGAGTTCCGCGGAAACCCGCAAGGTGGAGTAACGTCTTATGAAAGGGAAAATTAGCATGTACGTGTTCGTAGCACAAGGCTACAAGGAAATCCACACGGATTTCCCAGAAGTGAAAGCCTCCTAGTTGCCGCAAAATTTGTTCTGGTCCGGGGCTCGAACCCGCGACCAACGCCTGTCCGGGGCGCTTGTGCTACAAACCGGTTGATGCTAATTTTCCCTTTCATAAATCGCTACCCTCCTCCGTTTAACAGATCAAGCCACGCCAGCGTTAACCTCTGCGGATCGTGATCCACGCCTCACGCTGTAACTGGCAAAATGATTCTATAGGAGGAAATGCTATGGAAACAAACAACAACGTCGCACGGTATCTGTAAGCCGATTGAAGCAATGGCAACCATGCACGCGAAGCTACACAACAGAGTGTTTTTAACCTAACTACAATTCAGCCCTGAGATAAAACACCGAATCGCATATGTTCTCTCACCTGATAGAAAGAAAACCGTCTGGCTCCAAGAATCGTCAGTGCCTTCCTCAGGCGCAGTTTCTCTGCAAATAGCTGAACCCTCTTCGCTCTTTCCTTGTTATTTGGGGAAACGATTGAACACGACACATCTCACTATATCTATAGAGGAGCCTTCTATAGAGGAGCCTTCTGCGCACATATAGACGCACTGTTACTCTTATATGACCTGACGTATAGGAGAGCCTCCATGTCAGGACTATAGGACGCCGATGGAGGGGCATGTGAAGCGACCGCTTCACGCGTGTATGAGACGCCCTGGTTTCGGAATCCAGCCGTGGCAGTTTCCGGGACGTGGCCTCCGTGATCCGCCCAACGGGTGCGCCGTTGGGCGCGCCCCGTTTATCGCAGCAATGTCACGTGAGTGTCATGAGTGAAGTGTGGTCATACAAGAATTTGAGCCACAAGTTTACCCCCCACCCCTCCCTCTCAATCATTCGGGAGCGATCAGTTTTGGGTCGGCCCGCTTTGGTTGCGTCTGCTGAGGCCGTGGAAGGCTGCGATGCTGGCCTGCAGATGCTATCGGAATCGCGTGAGGCGTGATTGTGTGTGTGTGTGTGTGTGTGTGTGTGTGTGTGTGTGTGTGTGTGTGTGTGTGTGTGTGTGTGTGTGTGTGTGTGTGTGTGTTTCACTTCCCCAGTGATCGCTGTGGCTGCAATTTCCGGGTGCCGAGTTTCACAGCACGGCCGCGGCGTGGCGTCCCAGTCGTTATATCTGCACTACAAGGGTTTCTCATTTTTTCCATTTGAATTGAATGCCGATATGGCTGTGCCTTGTGAAGGATGAAAGCTTATACCGGAGCACGTTTTCTCAACAGGAAAAGGCATGCGTTCCCGCAAAGAAAGTAAGTACGGAAACTTACGGCACATTGTAATGTAATGTACTAGGAATTGTACGAGACATTGTAATATGATATAAATGTAGAAGACATTGCGATGTCCCAGTAACACTCCTGCACGGAGAGAATGCATGTTTCAGAGTCTGTGGGCTTCAATTCGAATCAGAGTACTAACCATTCAGCAGTTAATATGGCAGGAGACGTTTTGAAACATGGGCGAAAAAAAGAAAAAAAGAAGAATGGAAATATGAGATTGGCAGTTTTGTTAGTTGAGGCCGTATACAGAGCAACAGTCCCGGAGACGCGTCAGTCTTGGGTTCGAGTCCCAAACACGCGAAATCGACACGGATTTCCTTCGCTCTACAAACAGGTGGGGGTTTACTCTTTTGCGTTCCTGGATCTTCCTCTGCCTCGAGGGTTTGCCGTTCAATTACTGTGTGCGTATTCAGCGGTACGCTTGAAATCATCGAAACAAAAATTTCGTTTTTGTCTGCCGCTTTGTAAGATAATGAAGGGCGCCGAGAACGTCGACCGTACAATGAAGGATTGACTCGCGGCTTTGTTTCGAGGAACGCGAAATATAAAGCTTACGTGCAACACATTATGGCGGACAAAGCATGGACGGTGTAATGAAACGAAGGCAGCACAAATGATAAGGCAAGAAAGACTTGTCGGTAACGCTTGTCCGTGATATATGTGGGTGTTACTGGCATTCGCACATCGGCATTGTTGTCAACTTTGTGTGGCTTCATTTACAGTATCCGCTGTTAGTCCACTGTTAGAGGGCCGCGCTCCGCTGAGCGCCTGCTATTACGAACCTCAAGGCTTCAGCCTGCGCTTCAGGAGAGGGGTCGATGTGCTGACGTGCTGATGTGCTGAGCGTCCAATCAGCATCCAAAGACGCTGATGGACGCTCAGCACATCAGCGTCCAAATCACATCGGTGACTATAGTGTCACGTGGTCGTGACAATCAAGGACGCAGCAGAATTCAAGGTGTTATCGGTAGAACCGTTTTATTGGACGAACCCTGTGCCCAGTAAAGCAAAGTAAATCACCCAGCGCAAGACGATAGTGGCGTCAACAGTCGTCGGTCGACAGTAAGAACTGACAGGCGGTAAAATGCGTCTGCTTTTGTACGTTTGTCACAGTACGTTGTATTGCTATCACTGTTCTTCTGAAAAGCACTCAAATATTCGCAATTGGGCACAAAAGTCTGTATAACGATCCATACCATTCGGGAAGCAACAGAAATCATCAGGGCGCCTTGCACTTCGCGTCGCAAGGAAATTATAGCGCGATCCCAGTCAACAAACAAAACAAAGGCACGTGTCATTACCCCCACTCCCCCTCCGAGAAAAGCTTCTCCGAACAGCAATTTAATTGAAATGTGCATCAAACGCGCCCAGACTATCGCGTAGATGAAGCGCGTGTGCATATGCTGTAGATGTGGAAAAGGAAAAAGAAGATAACGTTTTAATGAAAGTAAATGAGGATAGGTCGGCCTGGAGGGTATACCTCTACCCTGCCACTGCTCGCCGAGATAAGGAGAAAATATATGAACGCAGGTAGAGGGAGGTATCATGATAGGTCACTGTGGCATAGAGTATATACAATCATGGGCTACTATACACATGTATACGCGTTAACCTGTATGAGGACGCGCACTACGTCCAGAGGGTCTTCACAGCATAGCACGTGCGCCATACGGAGAGTCTCACTCCGAAACTTCAACAGAGTCCTAAAGTTTCGGTTGAAGATCTTGTCGCAAAGGGCAGGCTTGGCGTTGCCCATTGAAGAAGAAGAAGAAGAATGTTTTTTTTTTATTTCACTGAAATGATTTACACAAAATTCTGCGAGAACATCTGGATCTGTAGCCGATATGACTAGCTAAGGATCCGTTACAGACATTGCATAGTGCGGTTGCAGACATTGCATATTGCATATTGTGGCAAACGCGCCGGGCGGTCGTCTGCTAGTGTTCGTGTATGGACGATATCTTAATCGATAGCCGCTACGCGGCGTTGCAGTTGCATAATATGGCGACCGAGTCCGCGAACGCGTAGCAGTTAACTTAAATAGTGTACGAGGATACGAGGATAATTCGGTAAGATTACGGTCTCACATATAATACACACAGTGATTTCAGAACGGCCGTGTTACACACACAGAGGCCTCTCTTAGGTGGTCAGAATGTCAACTCGGCGCGCGTGTTCGTCAGTAGTACCAGAATCCCTCAACACTTTGAGTATTGAGGGACACTGGTAGTACGCGCTCGCCTGTCAAACGCCGAGACAGGGTAAAATCGAGCATTGAATTAATTCCCCGCCTCGGAAGGGGATTCCCCTTTAGTGTTATCGAGCAACGTTTTAATGTTGCGTAAGCGGAAGCTTCTCCTTTTTTATCACCGTATGGAGGGGCGCGCAAAACACTTCCGCCTTAAAACAGACAGAAGTGAAGATTGTGCTCGCTGTAGAGTGTGTTATCCGCGTACATTCTGCGTACAGATGTGCAGACCATTTGTTGAACGGCATAAAAATGTTATTTCACAGGTATGGAGTCTGTGTTGAGGTGAAGCCAGATTGTACACAAAAACTGACACAGTAAAGACGACTATCAGCTTTCTTTTACATTTCCATTATCTTCTGTTAGCTTATATAAATTATTATATCATTACTTCTTCATATGTAAAACCGACACCCGTAGGTGTGTATCTGACTTGTATCATCATTAAAAGTTGGCCAGACCGGAATCTTTCGCAAAGCGCCCTCAGCAGCTTTTATAGGTCATAACGGACATTTCGTACAACGCATGCAGTTAATGAACCTTCGCGTTGCCATGGCGATTTTATGTAAGCTTTTATTTAAGCAGTACAATGCTAGCTAAGATCTATAGTATACCGGCAAAGGTGTATGCTCAGTGATTTGAAGTATACTTTTAATTTGCTTAACCTTTCAAATACAACGTTTGATTATCGCTGAAAAGGTTCCAGATTCGAACTTGCACTATAGTATTATCGCGCAGACAATTTGGTGAAGCCCATGCGAAGAGACACTTAAATCCACTGAGTACCACGGTAGCTGAGTGCGTTAACGGTCGCTACCCTCCTCCGTTTAACAGGTCATGCCACGCCAGTGGTAACCACGTGGAATCGCGATACACGCCTCCCTCTGTAACTGGCAAAATCTATAAGAGGAAATGCTATGGAAACAATAACGTCGCACGGTATCTGTAAGCGGACTGAAGCGTCGGCGACCATGCGCGCGAAGCTAAATAATAGAGTGTTTTTAACCTAACTGCAATTCAGCCCTAAGACGAAACATCGAGTCGTGTATATGTTCTCTCACGTGGCAGAAAGAAAATCATCCGGCTGCAGCTTTAAAGAGTGCGTACAACTGTCGCAATCGTCGGTGCCTTCCTCATGCGTATAGTTTTTCTACCGATAGCTGAAACCTCTTCGCTCCTTCGTCGTTATTTGGGGAAACGATGGAACACAACACATCTCACAACTTCTGCACACGTAGACGTGGTCTTGCAGATTTCGGAACGCAGTTTGGAACTGGTATGATTGAACAACATCTGCTTCACGCGTACAGCAGATGCCATGGTTTCGGAATTCACCCGTGCCCGCATCCGGGACGTGGCCTCCGTGACGGCGGTGTAGCTAGAGATCATTATTTCTACACCGTGGAATGCCACGCCAGTGCCGACACCGGATTTCCTACGACACGAACTCCTTCAACGCTACCGCGTTAAAATGGTTCACTGCACCTTCGCTAAGAAAAGCTCGCAGGACTTGCTCTTTGCCTATTGCCTCTCCGAAGGAGGAGGAAGCAACTTTTTTTTTAATTGATATGATATTAGGAGATGTTGGCGCACAAATAAGGCGCCGGCTACTCCTTCGCTCCTGAGCCCCGCTACGGTGGTGTAGTGGTTATGGCACTCGGCTGCAGATCCGAAGGTCGCGGGATCGAATCCGGCCGCGGCGGCTGCATTTCGATGGAGGCGAAATGTTGAGGCCCGTGTGCTGTGCGATGTCAGTGCACGTTAAAGAACCCCAGGCGGTCGAAATTTCCGGAGACCTGCGCTGCGGCGTCTCTCATAATCAGAGCTGGTTTTGGGACGTTAAACCCTACATATCAAACCAAAATCCTTCGCTCCTGAGTGTCGTGAACGTTCAACATGTACGTACGTCGTCTCCTCCAATCCAATTTCCTGGATTGAAGGAGACGACGACGAGACTGCCCCTGGACCTTGTTGCGGCGTAACTTGAACTGTGCCGCCTCTCGCTACCGGACACTACTATTCGAGGAGTGTAGTTATCCTGAACGCTCCTGGACAATTGGTGGAATTAACTTATTTTAATCGATTCAGAGTTCATTAGGGGGAACGGTGGCGTGCAGGGTGAGCCGGTGGGCCACCTCCTCCGCTGTGTGGTTGGCACGGTTTTCACTATTGAGGTGTGAAGATCTCGAGGATTCAGCCCCTTGCTTTTCAGAAGAGGCCGCATCACACGCGCACACAATTTCGCAAGGTCAAGCGTGTGTGCATACCGTCGCTTTCGAAGAAGAAGAAGGAGGTAATGTTTTAATGAAGGGAAATGAGGATAAGTCGGCCTGGAGGGCGTGCCACCGATCACCGGGTTATACGGCAGAAAATTTAAGGACGCAGGTAGAGGGAGGTATCATGAGTACACTGTGGCATAGCCTATACAATTATGATTTACTACCAGAGATTTATACATCCCTCCCCCCCCCCCCCCCCCCCTCCCAGCATCACCCTAACTACCCCTGTCGGATCGTCAGCCCCCACCCTCCCACCTCTCGCCCTCAGAAAATAAATATTTTTTTCCAACATATTCAACATATTCGGGTATGAAACACCATACCGGAATCCAACATATTCGGGTATCAAATGAATGACTTCGTATCCCCCGCTTCCCAAATCGAAATTCTGGACAAATCCGTAGGTTACTATACACGCACGCATTGCCCTGTATGTGCGTGCGTCCTACGTCCAGGTGGTCTTCACACACGAGGACTTCAACCTGCCTCACTCCGAAACTTCAAGAGAGTCCTAAAGTTTCGGTTGAAGATTATGTCGCAAAGTGCAGGCTTGGCGTTGCGCAAAGTAAATACGCCGGGCAGTCCTCTGATGATATATGTGCTTGAACGATATCTATATCGAGAAACCGCTACGCGGAGTGGCCGTTGCATAATATCACGGCTGAGTACGCGACCGCGCTGCCCCGCCACGGTGGTCTAGTGGCTATGGTACTCGGCTGCTGATCCGAAGGTCGCGGGATCGAATCCCGGCCGCGGCGGCTGCGTTTCGATGGAGGCGAAATGTTGAAGCCCGTGTGCTGTGCGATGTCAGTGCGCGTTAAAGAACCCCAGGTAGTCGAAATTTCCGGAGTCCTCCACTACGGCGTCTCTCATAATCAGAGCTGGTTTTGGGACGTTAAACCCCCCAAATCAATCAATCAATCCCGGTCTCACATGTAATGCACACGGTGATTTCAAAGCGACCGTGTCACGCTGGCACACCGGGGCATCTCTTGATGATTGATCGGACGAGAACCGGCGTATTCAGCATGGTATGTCCGATGGCGGGCATCTCTTAGGTGGTGAGAATGTGAGAATGTCAACTCAACGCGCCTGTTCGTCAGTAGTATACGCACTCCCCTGTCAAACGCCGAGACTCGCTAAAATCGAACACTGAAATAATTCCCCGCCTAGGAAGGGGATTCCCCTATAGTGTTCTCGAGCGACTTTTTGATGTTGGTTTAAGCGGAAGCTTCTCCTTTCTATATCACCGCATAGAGTGGCGGGCAAAACACTTCCGCCTGGGAAGAGACTGAAGTGAGCATGGTGCTCGCAGTTGGGTATGTTGACCGCGGGCATTCTACGTACAAAAAGCGAATACCATTTGTTGAATGCCGCATAAATGTTAGTTCACGGGTGTGGACGCTGTGTTGAGGCGAAGCCAGATGGTATATCAAACTGACATAGTAAATAAAACTATTCAGTTATATTTCCAATTATCTTCTGTTATATTTATGTTATATCATTATTTCTACATATAGATACTGACACTCATAGGCATGTGTCGGAATTCTCTCATCATTAAAAGTTGGTCAGACCGGCATTTTCCGAAAAGTACCCCCGTAGCTTTCATATAGATCATAACGGACATTTCGTACAACGCACGCACTTCATAAAGCTTCGAGTTGCCATGGCGATTTGATGTGAACATTTATTTAATCGGTACATTGCTAGCTAAGATGTGTAGTATACCAGCAAAGGTGTATGCTCAGTGATTTCAACTATACTCTGAATTTATTTAGCATTTCAAATCCAACGTTTCATTATCGCTGAAAGGTTCCAGAACTTGCAGTATATGATCGCGAAGACAGTTAAATGCAGCGCTGTACGAAGAGACACTTAAATCCACTGAGTACCACGTCAGCTGAACGCGTTAACGGTCGCTACCCTCCTCCGTTTAACAGTCCATGCCACGCCAGCGGTATAACCACGCCGGATCGTGATTCACGCCTCACTCTGTAACTGGAAAAATCTATAAGAGGAAATACGCTCTGCAAACAACAACGTTGTACGATTTCTATAAGCGGATTGAAGCGTTCTCGACCAAGCACGCGAAGCTAAATAATAGTGTTTTTAACCTAACTACAATTCAGCCCTAAGACGAAACATCGAGTCACGTATGTTCTCTCACCTGGCAGAAAGAAAATCATCCGTCTCCAGCTTTAAAGAGTGTGTATACAACTATCACAATCGTCGGTGGCTTCCTCATGCGTAGTTTTTCTACCGATATCTGAAACCTCTTCGCTCCTTCGTTGTTATTTGGGGGAACGATGGAACACATCTCACAACTTCTCCACACGTAGACGAGGCCTTGCTTGACTTGGGACGTGACGCGTAGGAGAGCTTCTGTGTCAGTACTGTACGACGCGCAAGGAGGTGCACGTCAAGCGACCGCTTCACAAGCACTCCCCTGGTTTCGGAATCCAGCCGTGCCCGTATCCGGCACGTGGCCTCCGTGACCCGCCCATCGGGTGCGCCCTTGGGCGCGCCACTGTCTATCGCAGCAATGCCACAATGTCACGTGACTATATCGAAGGAAGCGTGTTTATACAAGAATTTGAGCCAGAAATTTGCCCCCCTCCCCCAATCATATGCGAGCAATCAGTTTTGGGTCGGGTCGCTTTGGTTGCGCCTGCTCAGCTCATGGAAGTCTACACTGTTGGCCTGCAGATGCGATCGGAATCATGTGACACGATATTGGGTGACTGTGTGTGTGTTCTTTTTTTTTTTTTCCCCAGTGATCGCTGTGGCTATCAGTTCCGGATGCCGCGTTTCAGAGCGCGGCCGCGGCGTGGCGTCCCAGTCGTTATATCTGCACTACAAGGGTTTGGCATTCTTGTCATTTGAATTGAATGCCGATATGGCTGTGCCTTGTGGAGGATGAAAGCAAATACCGGAGCACGTCTTCTCAACAGAAAAAGAGGCATGCGTTCCCTGCAAGAAAGTAAGTACGCAAACTTATGAGACACTGTAATTCAGTGTACTAGAAGTTTCACGAGACATTGTAAGTTTATTATGAATGTGCAAAATATTGCGATCTCCTAGTTACACTCGTGCACGGAAAGAATGCATGTTTCAGAGTCTGTGGGTTTCAAATCGAATCGGATTGCTAACTATTCAGCGTTTGATAAGACAAGAGACCTTTCAAACATGGGTGAAAAAAAAAAAGAACGAAGACGAGATTGGAAGGTTTGTGTATACACAGCGACATGCCTGGGAACGCCCCGGTCTTGGGTTCGAGTCCCAGACACGCGATATCGGCACGGATTCCTTCGCGCTACAAGCATGTGGGGTTTTACTTTCTTCCTTTCCTCGATTTTCCTCTGCCTCAAGGGTTTTGCCGTTCAAATGCTGCAGTGTGCGTATTCAGCGGTGCTCTTGAAATCATCGAAACAAAGCTTTCGTTTTTGTCTGCCGCTTTGCAGCATAATGAAGAACGCCGAGGACGTCGACAGTACAATTAAGGGTGGACTCGCGGCTTTATTACAAGGAACGTGAAATATGAAGTTTTCGTGCAGCGCATTATGGCGGACAAAGCATGAGCGGCGTAACAAAACCAAGACAGCAGAAATGATAAGGCAAAAAAAAAAGTGACTCAGTGTGGGCGACCGTAATCCGCGATATAGGTGGGTGTTCGCGGCATTCGCACACCGGCAGTGTTGTGAACTTTGTATTGCTTCATCCTCGCTACCTACGTATCCATTGCGGGTGCCAGTTATGCCTAACTTTCTTTCTTTCTTTCTTTCTTTCTTTCTTCTTTCTTTCTTTCTTTCTTTCTTTCTTTCTTTCTTTCTTTCTTTCTTTCTTGTGGTTCAAACCGCATATTCCTGGCTTGGAACCACTTGGAACCACTATGACTTCGTATCCCCCGCTTCCCAAATTGAAATTCTGGATACACCCCTGGTTACTATAAACGCACGTTTTGCCATGTATGCGCATGCGCACTACGTCCAGGTGGTCTTCACACACGAGGACTTAAACCTGCCTCACTCCGAAACTTCAAGAGAGTCCTAATGTTTCGCTTCAAGATCTTGTCGCAAAGTGCAGGCTTGACGTTGCGCACAGTAAGTGCGCCGGGCGGTCGTCTGATAATGCACGTGTTTGAACGATATCTATATCGATAGCCGCTATACGTGGAGTGGCCGTTGCATAATATCGCGATTGAGTCCGCGAACGTGTAGTACTTAATTAATGTACCAGGATAATTAAGTAAGATTCCGGTCTCACATAAAATACGCACCGTGCTTTCAAAACGGCCGTGTCACACACACAGAGGCATCTGCTAGGTGGCCAGAATTTCAACTCAACGCGCCTGTTCGTCAGGAGTACCAGGGATCCCTCAATACTTCTAAGAGTATTGAGGGACCCACGCACTCGCCTGTCAAACGCCGAGGCGCGCTAGAATCGAGCATTGAATTAATTCCCCCGCCTCAGAAGGGGATTCCCCTATAGTGTTCTCGAGCAACGTCTTGATGTTGCGTAAGCGGAAGTTTCTCCTTTCTATATCACCGCACAGAGTCGCGGGCAAAACACTTCCGCCTGGGAAGAGACTGAAGTGAGCAGGGTGGTCGCACTTGAGTGTGTTAACCGCGGGCATTCTGCGTACAAAAAAGAGAAGACCATTTGTTTAATGGCGCGTAAATGTTAGTTCACGGGTGTGAACGCTGTGTTGAGGCGAAGCCAGATTGTATATCAAACTGACATAGTAAAGAAAACTATTAGTTTTTAATTGTATTTACATTATCTTTTATTATATTTATATTATATCATTATTTCCACATATAAAATACTGACACTCTCAGGCATGTGTCGGACTGCTATCAGCATTAAAAGTTGGTCAGACCGGCATTTTTCGAAAAGTGTCCTCGTAACTTTGTGGATCACATCAGACGTTTAGTATGACGCATGCCACTTAATAAAGCTTAGCGTCGCCATGGCGATTTGATGTGATCTTTTATTGAGTCATTACAATACTAGATAAGATGATAGTGTGTACGGGCAAAGGTGCAGGCAAAGTTACTTGAAGTGACTCTTAATTTACTTAGCCTATCAAATCCAACGTTTAATTATCGCGGTAAAGGTTGCAGAAGCTGCAACCTTTACCGTATGAAGCGACACTTAAACTGACTGAGTACCACAGTAGCTGAGTGCGTTAACGGTCGCTACCCTCCTCCATTGAACAGTTAATGCCCCGCCAGGGATAACCACGTCGGATCGTGATTCACGTCTCACTCTGTAACTGGCAAAATCTATAAGAGGAAATGCGCTATGGAAGCAACACCGTTTCGCCGGTGTCTGTAAGCGGATTGAAGCTTTGTCGATCATGCACCCAAAGCTAAATAATACAGTGTTTTTAACCGCACTGCGATTTACAGTCCTAAAAATGAAACGCAGAATCACGTAGATTTTTCTCACCTGGCAGTAGAAAAATCATCCGGCTCCAACTTGAATGAGTGTACAATCGTCGGAATCATCAGTGCCTTGCTGAGGCGTAGTTTCTCTACCACTAGCTCAACCCTCTTCGCTCCTTCGCTATTATTTGGGGGAACGATGGAACGCTACACATCTGACAGCTTCTGCACACATTGACGAGCTCTTGTTCGTATATGACCTTACGTATATGAGAGCTCCTGTGTCAGGACTATACGACACCGAAGGAGTGCGTGCGAAGCGACCGCTTCACAAGCACTCCCCTGGTTTCGGAATCCAGCCGTGTCCGTTTCCGGGACGTGGCCTCCGTGACCCGCCCATCGGGTGCGCCCTTGGGCGCGTCCCGTCTATCGTGTCAATGTCACGTGACAATATCGAAGGAAGCGGGGTAATACAATAATTTGAGCCATAAATATGGCCCCCCGATCGTATGCGAGCGATCAGTTTTGGGTCAGCTCGCTTTGGTTGCGTCTGCTGAGGCCATGTAGGGCTGCGATGTTGTCCTGCAGATGCTTACAGAATCGCGTGAGGCGTGATTGTGTGTGTGTGCGTTTCTTTTTCCCACTTCCCCATTGATGGCTGTGGCTACAAGTTCCGGATGCAGAGTTTCATGGCACGGCCGCGGCGCGGCGTCCGAGTCGTTATATCTGCACTACAAGGGTTTCCCTTTTTTTTTTTTCCCATTCGAATTGAATGCCGATATGGCTGTGCCTTGTGAAGGATGAAAGCATATACCGGAGCAAGTTTTCTCAACATGAAAAAGGCATGCGTTCCCTGCAATAATGTAAGTACGGAAGCTTACGAGACATTGTAATTCAATATACTAGAAGTTTCATGAGACATTGTAAGTTTATTATGAATGTACAAAACACTGCGATTCTCCCAGTGACACTCGTGCGCGGAAAGAATGCATGTTTCAGAGTCTGTGGGTTTCAAATGGAATCGGAGTACTAACTATTCAGCGTTTGATAAGATAGGAGACGTATCAAACATGGGTGGAAATAAAAATATAAACGACTGCGAGATTGGCAGGTTTGTTAGCACAGAGCGGCAGGCCTGGGAACGCCCCGGTCTTGGGTTCGAGTCCCAGACACTCGATATCGGCACGGATTTCCTTCGCGCTACAAGTAGGTGGGGGTTTACTTATTTCCTTTCCTGGATTTTCCTCTGCCTATAGAGGGTTTTGCCGATCAAGTGATGCGTGCGTATTGAGCGGTGCGCTTGATATCATCGAACCAAAGCTTTCGTTTTTGTCTGCCGCTTTGTAACATAATGAAGAGCGCCGAGGATGTCGACAGTACAGTGAAGGATTGACTCGCGGCTTTATTGCAAGGAACGCGAGATATAAAGCTTACGTGCAGCACATTATGGCGGACAAAGCATGAGCGGCGTAACAAAACCAAGACAGCAGAAATGATAAGGCAAGAAAAAGAACTTGTAGGCAACCCTAATCGATGATACGGGTGGGTGTTACTGGCATTCGCACTTCGGCGGTGTTGGGAACCTTGTGTCGCTGGTTGCACGCTACCCAGGTATTCAGTGTGGGTACCAGCTGTACCTTTCTTTCTTTCTTTCTTTCTTTCTTTCTTTCTTTCTTTCTTTCTTCTTTCTTTCTTTCTTTCTTTCTTTCTTTCTTTCTTTGTGGTTCAAAACCGCATATCTCCAGCTCGCACCCGTATGTTCAATGCGGACGTGAGCCGCTCGGGATTTTGGAGGAACACACAAATTAATATTTAATTATCCTGATTCATAAATACCTGTATTGTATAAAAGGCGTATGCTCCGACATTTTTCTTTTTAATCTGTCAACCTTTACAGTGTCCTCTTTCGTAGCGTTTGTATTTCTTTTAGCAGCCAAGCTGCTAGCCAAAGTTTATCCTGTCACGAAATATGACCTTGAAATGACCTTGCCTCTACCAACCAAGCGACGCTAGATCTACCACCATAACCCTGTATGGCCTCGACATCATGGTATATACACGTCATATGACACCACAACGACACGTTATCGGAAGATGATGAGAATGATGAAGAGTGTTGTTTTGTTGTTGTTTTTGTTCTGAAGAAGATGATAAAGAAAGTGATCACGGATCGACCAGCTTCTCTGTGATCTGGCCTTGCGCGATGTAGCGGAAGCTGCTTGATTTTTTTTTTATTTATTGGCGTTTTATTTTCACATTGCGAACGGAAATGTGCCGCGCAAGAAACGAGACTATTACTCACCCGCCGTGGTACACCTTAGTAGCTATAAGGTGTCGGCTTGCTAAGTTTAAAGGGGCACTGACACAAAAATTTTCGTCTGCTGTTTTTTCGCTGCAAAACGTAGCTGGGGACCTGTTAGCCATAACACGGCACATCATTTGCTCCAGCGCGCGTCAGATAATTATTTACGGCCTGTTTATTACCCACTAGTTTCAGTTTTGGTTTGGGAGAGCTCAAAAAACGACGAGGCGCCCGGTGAAACTGGCGCCATCTAGCGCTCGCAATGGGGCAAACGAGTTCGACCACGTGAGCACGCATAACTGTGACGCACTTCCGCACGACAACCGCCGCGTGCTCGTTTTCTTTCGCCTGTCGCACGTCCTGTGCGTTGTTGTCGCTGTTGCTGTCATCGTTGTTGGGTGGCAACTATTTTCTTGAGGTCTGGCGTCGCCGGCAGTCTACTAACGCAGCCGCAGCGAATAAGCAATGGCGGCTATGGCGTCATCATTGCTAGCTGCACTGTCGGGGCTCGGCTGCCGTGGTGACGTCGCGGAAGTTGGGGGTCCACTTCAGGTCACCTTTGCTATTGTCGATGTCGCGATGTACGGCGTCTAGCGCTCGATTGCGCATGCGAACTTCAATATTCATTTAAATTACCTTCGGAGCTGTGTTCGCCATTGAGATTTGGTAGATGACATCTGTATGTCCACGAAAATCGATCCCGCAGGCTATCTTAGCAGCGAAATTTTGTTGTCAGTGCCCCTTTAAGGTCGCGGGATCGAATCCCGTCCACATGCGGCCGCGTTTTTACGGAGCCTCGAAAAACACCCGCGTACTTCGATTTGTTAGGTGCACCTTAAAGATCCCCAAGGTGGTCAAAATTACTCGAGAACACTCCACTACACGGGGCGTCTCATAATTACAAACAAACAAACAAACAAACAAACAAACAAACAAACAAACAAACAAACAAACAAACAAACAAAATATTAAAGCCAATCATGCCTATGAAATTGAGTAAAGATCTTAGCTGGGTGGAGCAAGGATGCCAAGTTTATCATCACCATCATTTAGCGCTATCATTATGACTCTCACTATCACGTAGTGATCTGAGGGCAAAAGTGTGGGTAGTAAGTCGAGGGCAAACACGTGTCCACTTTTCCCTCCTTCGGAACCCGTGACTTATTTGTCTGTCTTTCTTTTTTTCGTTTCTTTCTTTCTTGTACTTTCCTTCCTTCCTTTCTTTCTTAGTTATCTCATTCCATGTTGTCCTTCGCATAATCGCAATCATGTGGCAGTCCAGGTAGTGGGACAATTTCAAGAGCGGGGTCCGTCTTTCCTTTTTTTTTTTTAAAAAAAATATTAAATGTGCGTGACAGCTCCGCTGTCAACTGCGAACATCGCTGCCAACGGATGAACCTCGACCATAACCATGCTCAGCTGTCGAAACAAACGGGCGATGCAGTCAAATGCGAATCAACACTCAGGTTGGTCGAAAAAGCAGGGGGCGTTTTACAATTATCTCGAAGTTATCTTGAAGTTCAAGTACGTGAAAGGCCTTGGTGATCTGACGGCAAAAGCTGATTATAGCGCCGCTCGAGAATGTTGGCGTTGGTATAAGGGGGCAAAACGACCTTATACTAGTAACACGTTATACTAACAAGTTATACTAAAACGACCTTATACCAAGTTTACTGCCACTTAGCTGTGACAGTTGTTACTGCTAAGTGGAAGTAACTTGTTACTGCCATTTGGCATTAACAAGTTACTGCCAGCTGGTAGTAAGCTTGATTGGCAGGCGTGCTTGTGCTCCCTCACATTAATGGCCGAGGTGCTCTGACGAACGTGCGCTTCACTGCACAGCATACGAGTATACATAGGTGGTAAGCACACTGAGATTGAATGGTATACAAAAGGAATGCTCATGCCTATATCCCCTCACGCTTTCTCTGTTACCGCTTAGTTTTTGTCGCGACAATTCTTGCGAAATCTTTCGATTTTGATTTTATTTTATTTTATTTTATTGTTTCATGGTGACACAAGTTATCGGAGGCGAAAGGAAAAGCCATTCGAAGACAACTTGAGGGAGTCCTTCACCCCCGTAGAAGCAAAGAGAGCAACTAAGGTTGTTTGCATTGTCATTATACACCTTGGTAAATCTCTTTAAGCGCAACGTTCAATTTGGATAAACTACCAAAATACACACCCTTACTTGCATACCCAACACAGCGTCATGCATCCGCATACACCACACTGACATCAGCATGATCCATCAGCGCAGCACTTTAGCACAACTTTAGCATTGTAATAATGGCATTTTAAATATACAATTTTGTACAAGACAAAGACAGGTTTAGGAGGGGGAAAGCCTAGGCTAGGAAGAAACCGTACAAGTCAGACAAGTTTGCATCGCGAATATGAATTTAGTTTATTATTACAGTAATTTATTAAACGCGGAAGTTTGTTACAAGACATTTGCCAACCACAGCGGGTTCGACAATTACGGAACGTTCCATGTTTCCGTTGTTCGTGTGTTAGACGATTGTGTTTCGGACGTGTTTTACGTCAAAGAGACAAGTTTCGACGCGAGGACATCGGAGGAAGCAACTCGTCGGGTGACGCCTCGGCGTTGCAAGCTTCGTCGCGCGCCGCTTCGTGCCGCGTCTTGGGTTTTTGCTCGGCGGCAGCCGGAAATGTTACACCGGCAGTGCCGCAAGACCTAGAAACACCTTCATCCCGAACCGCGCTTCCGCAAAAGAATCCTTTCTTTTTTTTTTTTTTTTTTTTTAGGGGCGAAGCTCCTCTTAGTCTAACCTTGTCACGCGTCAGGCGTCAGTCGTCAGTCGTCAGGCGTCAGGCGTAACCCGCGTGCCTCCCGGCACGCGCTCGCCCTCGGCGTTCGCCTCGGCGCGTGCCTCCCGGCGCGTGCCTCTGCTGTCTTGTGAGAGAGAGAGAGAGACAGAGAGAGAGCGAAAGGCGCGCGTTGGCTATGGAAACGCTCTTTCTTAGAGGAACGCTGTACCAGCTCGCAAAGAAGGAGAACGCGCCCTCACCCGCGAGAGACAACGTTGGCGCAGGCAGCCTCTCCTAGCGAGTTTCTTGATTGAGAAATACCGACTGCTCGCGTTGGAGAAGCGTTCACCGGCAACCCATATATATATATATATATATATATATATATATATATATAATATATATATATATATATATATATATATATATATATATATATAGGCACTGGATCTTGACTTGCAATGAAGTGCCGGTGGGAGATTTCACTTGTGCATAGTTGAACCATGAGGATTCGTAGCGTGCGCGTTAACTAAATTAATCCGGAACTCGGCACGATCTACGATGAACCTCCCGAGCTTCGCCCACTCATCATCATTCACTCCGTGGATATGCTGTAATTTTTTTTCTTACAGTAAGTTGTCAGCGACGAAGTATGTGCCTACTCGTTCTTTTGAGTGATTGATTGATGTGTCAACAAATGTTAAGACGAAAAAGTTGCAAGGCGGTGCTTGTTGGTATGGCATTTGTAACGGGACACAAGGAGAACACGCACACAGCGCTACTTAGTAGCGCTGTGTGCGTGTTCGATTTCGATTTTCGATGGGGCGGTTTTTTTAGTGACGTGTCAACACAGTCGGGCGTACGTCCAGGTCACGTGGGGACAGCAGTTCGTGGTGGCCTCGCTGCGGCACACAGCGCTACTTAGTAGCGTCTGTGTGTGTGTTCTCCGTGTTCTCCTTGTGTCCTGTTACCTTGTGTTACCATAGTTTTCAAAAAGTTAAGACGAAAGCCTTAAAGGGCAACTCCAGCGATTTTTCAGTGTCCACGGATCTCACTGAAATTTTTAATATATGTTCTCCTAGGTACCGTAACAATATATGCCAAGCCAAGCGGTTGCAAGTTATTTAGTTTTCCTGGAAGTGCATTTTAAGAACTTTTAGCGGATTCCCACGCGGGCCACCCTGTGTTTTTTACGTCATCACCTTCAACGCCTCCTACCCGAGCCAGCGGGCCGTCAAAAGTAGAACGACCATACTTCAGCGTTCAATTTGTCGCTGTCAAATTCAGAAAAACTGACATAAGTCAGTACATCGTCGGGTGACCTCGCCACTGTCCTTTTTCTGGCACCAGCTCTATATTTATGACGGCAGGAAGGCTGTGACGTCATCGCATACGTTACACGAAGCGTCTACCCGTTTCTGTTTCGGTTTGAACACGCCTTTCAGTCGGTTATTTAAAATTTTTAGCGCGTTTCTGAGTAGACTGGACCATCCTGGTGGCTACAGGACTATCAGCACCATTGGAAAACATCGATATCAGAACATGGCGAAAAAAAAAAAGAACCGCCGGAGTTGCCCTTTGAAGGACTAGTGACACGAACTTTTGACATTCTCGTATAGTTGGTGTAAATAAAAGCACTGGCGTGGAGTAGGCTAAAGGAACAGCAACACAAAAAATATATTTCTAAAACGGCTCTCCTGAAAGCCCACTTTCGGTTTCGATTTCGATGGGGCGGTTTCTTAGTGACGTGTCAACACAGTCGGGCGTACGTCCAGGTCACGTGGGGACAGCAGTTAGTGATGGCCTCGCTGCGGCACTGTCGTCTGTGGTCAGTTGCACGGGGGGCAAGCAAACAACAATGGTTTCACGGTCGTCCAGCGACTCTGACAGCGATTTCGGCGATATTTAAGATACTGTGTTCATACGTAATCGCATTCTACATTGCGCTGGGGCTGGCTAGCACATGCTGGGCGACGAAAGCTTTAAAATCTGAATAAAGTGCTTTGCACGTGTTCCCTGGCTTCGGTGCGTGGAGAGCGTTGACAATTCCACAATCACCTGCCCATCAAGCTTCGTGCATAAGATATCGGAATTAACTTCACAGTCAGCATTGTGACGACATCGTCATTATATATCAACCCACCCCCTATGTAATGCCCCCCACCCCCCCGTGGGTCTTTAAGGTAATAAAATGAAATGAAATGAAACGAATAGTGTCCCTTTTGCGCCGCCTCAAAATCGTGTCAGTACTCCTCTGCCTCACGCGAAGGTGGCCTTGGAAAAAATGGTGGCATAAAAGAAAAGTTAACAAAAATATCGAAAGTTCGAGTCTCGTTGACTTCAATTATACCAAAAATTGGCACGGCAGGGTGCGAGTCTATATGACTTACAAGACAGGTCGATGCGGGCCACACCAAAGGCAGAGCGAAGAGTACGAGAAGGATTAACTCTCCTCGTACTCCCAATTTTCACTCCCAATCAGGGGTGAAAATATTTACATTTACTGCATAATGGTAAAGCTGCCTGCCGAGTGCTCTCTGCCGGGCGTTCTCCAGTTGATTAAGTAGTCCTCTTTCCCTGGGACGTCGTCTGGTGAAGAATCCGTTGAAGTTGCTCCTCCAATGCGATGTCGAAGCTCCGAAGGGGGGAGAAGGTGATGGACTGCCCTTTTAATTAACTTTGCCGTGGCAACACTTCTTGTAGCCGGATCACGTGAGGTCCGCCGCGGTGGTGTAGTGGTTATGGTACGCGGCTGCCACACACACACACACACACACACACACACACACACACACACACACACACACACACACACACACACACACACACACACACACACACACACACACACACACACACACACACACACACACACACACAAAAGCGAGCTATATGCCGGCCGTGGCGGTCGCATTTTCGATGGAGGCGAAAATGCCAGAGGCCCGTGTACTGTGCGTTGTCAGTACACGGTTAAAATTTCCGGAGCCCTCCACTACGGCTTTTCTCTCCTTTCTGTCTCTTTTAGTCCCTTTCCGCTGCCCCCACGGACGCTTAGCCGCGCTCCCTATACATGGGCTGCAGAAATTAGCGTCCTTCCATTAACCGGAACCACTATCATCATCATCACGTGAAGGCAGCAGGACTCCTCCGGGTGAAGGTATGACGACACCGCTTGGAGAGGTGTAACGGGTGTTATATCTTTCAGGTGCGCGTTGTCGGGCCCGCTATTTCCAGTAGCCGTTGTGTAGAGGATACCAGTGCTCGCAAGAGGCTTTCGCTGGCGTCGTCTTGCTTCCTGCTTGCGGTCGCGACGACTTCAGAGATATCGCTGGCGCCGGCTCGTTTCCGGCGTCCAGGTCGCAACACCGCTTTGTATAGATGCCGGTGTGAGTCGCACGCGATTTAATATTAACCGTTAAAGCCAGTGCCGAACTACATTCGCGTGCCGTCCTACACAGCTAATGGTTCCGCGCTTGAAACCCTGGGCGCAGGGTTCTATTACGAAATCTTTTTTTTTATTTCTTTCTTTCCTTTCACTCCTACATGACTCTTTGTGCTGCCGTGAAGTCGTGGCGGGCTAGTCAAGTTGTCGTAAGACAGCTTTTATCCGCCGCTACTTTGTCTACTTTTTTGGATATAAATAAAATTGGTTTGATTGATTGACGGATTGATTTATTGAAATCTCCTGTCTTTTGGCCTTTACACCTCTTAACGATATCAAAGAATTTCTAGGATTATTTTTTTATCCCGGTAGGCTGTCAGCGACGATGCCTGTGTCTGCTAATTGATTGATGTGACATGAAATATTGATTTTCGTGCCTTTTGTAAGACATTAAAAGAGGGGCTGAGCGATACTCTGTCGCTTATAACTTACATTTCGCACACGTCCACGATGTGTTTACCTCGATCTCGGCTTTTTGTTAGCTGCTGCCTTGCGACACCTGTAACGCGCCTAATAATAAGTGCCTGTACCTCGTTGGCGATGTTCGCCGTTCTGGGATCTGTTATATGATTTATAACCGCACGGGAGAGCTAAGGCTTTCGACGGGCATTTAGTCGTTTAGCTCTTGTTTCGTACGAAAGAGTAAAATTTGAATTCATGAAGCGATCACTTCTAGAAAACTTATCTATACGCAAGGACAAATGATGTGATCACCACGAGTGCTGATGTCGCTCCCCTTTTCACAACGGCGCTGTTTGCGTACATTGTAGCAGTGCCCGTCGCCGATGTCTGTTGGCGGTCACACAAGAAGGAGATGCCGAACCCAATCCTCGACCACGCTTAGCATAACCGCATTATAGTGGTTATGCTAAGAGCAATAAAGAAAGAGATAAATAAACAAGGAAAGAAAGAGGGAAGTAGGAAATAGAGAGTGAGAAAGAAAGAAACAAGGAGAGAAAGGAGAAAGACAAAGAGAGAGAGAGAGAGAAAGCGTCGTCGTCCGTCAGCTGTTTCGGGTTACAGAGAAGAGAACAGCGGACACCTTTTGCCCTCACTGCTTCATGTTAGAACAGATAATCTCAAGAATCTCAAGACGAATAAACACAACATAAACACAAGAGAAACACAGTGGAACCCCGGGTCCGCTGTATGCTTAGATTTCACATGCGTGGGAACTCGCTAATTTAATTTTTTTTTTGTCTTGTCCTTGTACTGTTAGCGCCTAAATATTGAAGAATGCATATTTACCAGCTGTAGCTAACGTTTCCGTTTTACTTCAGTATTGATCACTTCACTGCGTGTGACTGCGGGGTGATTGATTCACTGACTGACGGAAGTTGCGTTTATTAACAGACTCATTGGTAGGTTCACCAACAGATTTACTGGTCAGCGATAGATTTGACGTCGCTAACTGATTCACTGACTGGCAAATTTTTGACTGACTCACTCACGCGGCCCGACTGATCCATTGACTTGTGGCAAATTTTTAACGACTATAGTCATCTATTAACACCTAACTTCACATTCATTCGCGGATTTATTTGCTGGTTATTTCTGAGCGATTAACTTACACTTCGATCTATTTAATTATCGGTTTAGTCGTGGCTGGTTGACTGACAAACTACTGATGTGTGATTGATGATTTGTGGGGTTTAACGTCCCAAAACCAGTTCTGATTATGAGAGACGCCGTAGTGGAGGGCTCCGGAAATTTCGACCACCTGGGGTTCTTTAACGTGCACTGACATCGCACAGTACACGGGCCCCAACATTTCGCCTCCATCGAAATGCAGCTGCCGCGGCCGGGATTCGATCCCGCGACCCTCGGATCAGCAGCCGAGTACCATAGCCACTAGACCACCGTGGCGGGGCTGATGTGTTTGCTTGGAATAAACAACTGGTTTGCCACTCACTGAATAACTAAATGATTAGCGAAATGTTTTCAAAAGTCCAAAGAAGGTCCCTTGGGACATAAAAGAGGCGCACCGTAATGAGGCATTCTAGCTGATATAGACATCTGATCAGTGTAAACCTCTGCGCAGCATGTAATGCCTTTAACGTGCTCCAATTGAAATTCTTCTTCCGCTTCGAAGGTAAGCGAAGACTAAAACTGGGTTTTGCGCATTCCTCAGTCGGTCGCCCACCATGTATGCCAAGGACCACCGCTACACTCAAACATCGAAGCACATATCTGATGCACATATATATGCATGTTGAAACGCATGCCACTCTAACACTTGTTAGAGGAGTATGTGCCTGTAGTATCTATAATGTATGTACTGAAGTAGTGTGTGCTTGTAGTGGCTGCACTGTCGTACATTGCAACTATATATCATGCTGCAGCGCCATACTGCTGGAACTGTATAGTTGGAGATGTATGTGCATTCAACTTTTACTTCGCTATAGTATTCAAATCCATGAATATAGCCCGGCTGGTCTTCGAAGTTGCACTGACGTTGCTGAAACCGTTTGCGGTGCCGACACAATCGGAAGCTGGGCTCTTGACACCACGTGAACGTTATCAGTAGATAGCACGTGTGTTTTATCGCTACTCTTGCGCAGCATCGGCCAACGATATGCCACGGCCGCGTCTTCGTGACCGTGAAGGTAGGCTAGCCACGAAAGCGCTGCATGACGTCATGGTAGCTACAATGCCCTAGTGTCATCACGCGGAGATTCTGCGCCCAGTTGACGTCACACGAAAGCTATATAAATAACCACCGCCGCTATTCCGATCTCATGCAAGCTTGCAGCAACTTCTCCGTGATATCGGCGATGGTCAGCAAGAAAACACGCCCTGAAAACGTCGTACACAACGTACCCCCTTCGAAATGCCCAAATAAGGCTCGCGTTCTTTCGGACCTTACATACCTGAACCGCAAATGGCGAGCAACAGACCTCGCCAACCGGACGCCAACGACTAACACTCTGTAGAGCGTGCTTTCCAGGCATGGCTTCGGGCCACTTGACAACGACCACGATTTCGATCCAGTTGCACAACCGAGCGTCAAGCTGTGGAACCCAAAAGGAGCGCGACGACTTTGGTATATACACCCTGAAAGGTAGCTTCGCCCAGGTATTCCGCAGGTAACGATAATTCCGTGGTCGCCGTGCACCGGCATGCGGGTGCGTAGCTCGGTAACGCAACGCGCACGCAATGGTGGAGCCGTGTGCGTAGACACAGTTAATTCAGTCGTTGCAGTCTAAAAAAACAAACAAGCGACGTTACGAGCGGAAGTGCCAACGACCAACCAAAACCCTCTCGTCGCTTGCCATTCGAAATTGTCCATCCGCCTCGACCGTTGAGTGAAGACGTCGATTTGAAACATGCCTTTCTCTCTCTCTCTTACGGATTGCGGCCGCACGCTAGATTGCCATCAAAGAGCAATCGCCGAAGGAATTAACGGAGGTTATTTCAGGGCCTACGTTTACGGGAGAGAGAAAAACTATATGTGGCTGCTGCTGAGTTGAAGGTCGATTCCCTCTCGAACGTCTGTGTGTACGCGCGCGCGCGCGTACGGGAGGTGTAGCCTTCGCCCGCTGGTTTCGCGGCGTACTACACGCGATTGGCACTACGCGCGTAAGCCGTGCTAAGTTTAGCTCGTGGCAGCAGCTTCTTATGCATTATGTATCGTAGACGCTGCTGCATGGCGGGTCGTTGTGTACGCGAGCAGAGGGCGAGGCCGGATGAGATTTTGGTTGTACGCGCGTGCGAAATGTCTTGTACGTCTCGCAGTTGAGTTGACCGTTCGAGCGGGAAAGTGTGGCAGCGTGCGCGCGGTTTTTCGGCGTGCGGCGGGTGTGACGCGGGGTGTGGCGTGATTGTCAGTGACGTCTGCACGCGGTCGGGTATACAACGCGTACAAGCGATCAGGCATGTCGCGTACGCGTGTGCGTGTACGCGATAGCTGCGTGCCGGCTTCCTGAATCCGTTTTGCTGCGCGAGTCTGGAGTTCGTAGTAAAATATAGTTCCTGTTGTGCGTGGATACGAGAAAAAGAGTTCATTCATTCATTCATTCACCCCTTGACTCTGGGGCTTTCGAGACGAGAGTACTCGGGCTTGTGTACGCATAGTATGAGAGATGATGCGGCGTCTGTAGGGCATTCATTCATTCATTCATTCATTCATTCATTCATTCATTCATTCATTCATTATTGTTTATTTACCTGCGATGGCCTCTCCGCAAATTCAGCATGTCGAGCGTATACGTCATTCATTCATTCATTCATTCATTCATTCATTCATTCATTCATTCATTCATTCATTTTTCTTTACCCGCGATGGCTTCCCCGCAAATTCCACACGTCTATATCCTTCCTTCATTTATTCACTCATTCATTCGTTTTTCTTTACCCGCAATGGCTTCTCCGCAAATTCCACACGTATAGCATATCATTCATTCATTCATTCATTCATTCATTCATTCATTCATTCATTCATTCATTCATGTTTCTTTAGCCACAATATGGCATTTCCGCAAATCCCACACTTCGATGGATGGATGGATATTAGGAGCGTCCCCTTTATAACGGGGCGGTAGCCGGGCCACCAAGCTCTAGCTTTATTTCTGTTTCCTCTACAAACAATTCTTTTCCCGAATTAGACATATTTTCACAACTAATTTTTCTCCTCGTCTATTTATTTTATCTATAATCGTTCCGCTGTGATGTAACAATCTTACCCGAACTACCTTGCGCTCTTCTTTGCTCCATACTTTTGCGCCACCAATGCTCTAAGCGCCTTTTACATATCGCCGGCATGTTCAGCTTTCCCCTGTTACTCCTGAAACCCATGGCCTCCTGTAGGGTAGTGTCCACAGCTACACCTGGGTGGACATCTGTACATTCAATCAAAATATGATCTGTCGTTTCCCTAGCTTTTCCACAGCACGTACATGTGTCCCCTTCTTTATTGAATTTCGCTCTGTAACTTCGGGTTCTCAGGCAACCGGACCTTGCCTCAAACAGTAAAGCGCTTCCCTTTGAATTATCGTAAAATTTTTCTCTCTTGATTTCGTCTTTCCCTTTTCGGTAGTTGTTCAATGCCGGTTTCTTCTCCATTCTTGCTATCCAATCCGAGTTCTCCGCCGCTCTGACCATGCTCTTAACGCTCTTTTTCGTCCTATCCGTTTCGTTACTGGTAAGCCTCCTAGTTCTCTTCCTCCATTGTGAATCAACGTTCTTCCTATACAGATACCTGAATACTTTCGCTGCCCATCTACTTTCTTTCATATTCCTTAATCTCTGTTCGTACCTAATTTTACTCTGAGCTTCCCTTCCCTCAAAGTCAGACCATCCCATATCCCCCTTAACAGCCTCATTTGTGGTCTTCCCATGGGCGCCCAGTGCGAGACGTCCGACCGTCCTCTGATTCACGTCCAGCCCTCATTGTACCTCTGACCTCATGCCTTCTGACCTCATACCTTCTAGAGCGTATACGGGCGCCCCTTTCGGGCGAGCTGAGCACTTCCCAAGCATCAGTGTTTTGCGCATACCCTTTTGGAATCGGAGTCCACCGACGCTGTTGACGAGAACAAGGTGAGATTCTGAGACGAAATAAAACGTTACATTGTATAGTCGGCATTTCACAATGACCAGATACAGCGCGATGATCATGCGCACCGTATAGGCTGCCAGCTCCGATCATCTTTCGTATACAGATGCATTGTCATGCGGGCGCAGAATTTCGGAAATGCAAGTTATGCTTTCGCGTGCTGTCTTACACAGCTGGCCATTCATGATATCGATGCGTAGTTAAGTGAGCGCTGATTAACCGTCAGATATCCGATGTAGTTAATGCAGGTTGTGCCGCGAGCGATCGGCCACGCATTATTTTTGCAGCGAGCGCTCGACAGCATTTGCTGCCGGCTTTTGGCGTCTGTACATGTGGTATACGTATATACTCTTTCTTGGCCGACACATATATGTTGTGAATAAAGCAGCTGTATGCTTGACAGACACGAATGTGCATGTGCTTTCAAGCAAAAATGAAACAAAAAACTGCCATGGTATTGGGAGAGCGTCTGATTTTGAAAACTGAAGGATCCTAGGTGACGGCCACATTTTTGGAGCAGGGTGAAAAAAAGAATCAATGAATGAAAGTTATAAGGCATTGCACAGATTCGACCTAATGCACACTTCAAGACTGTCAACTAGACTTGTACTGTCATGTCGTGTGTGTGTGTGTGTGGGGGGGGGGGGGGGGGGACTATATGAAGCGCTGAACAGATCGCTAAAAACGCTGTAGAGCATGGAATGTCGCAGGAGCCAACGTTTCGACAAGATATGAAGTGCCGCATTTTGTAATCATCTCTAACTTTAACAGAAATCTAGGAGTGAAAATGTAAAATATTTTAATGTTATGGACGCAGTTGCACAATGCCACTTCATGTGCGGTCGACGTTTAATGCCTCGACAAAGATACACACGGCGTATTCCTCCGGCCCGCCCCCTCTCCCCCGAAGAAAGGAGACGTAATCACCGTTAGCATATTGTAATAAATATCGGAATTGCTTGAAAAATATTTCAATGCAAAGCAACGGCGGTGCGCAATTGTGACAACTAGAATGAGAGTTTCAGTGTTAGCTGCTTCCCAGTTAAGCTAGACCACGACACATCTACGCAACACAGCACGACTCATAATAAGAGCAAGCAACGTTTTGTTCTATGTTCACAAAGAAATAATTATTCTTCTAGCACCCTACCAGCGAACACTCATCCGGACTGCACTGTGGCACTTTCTGAAATACTGCACCGTAAAGACGTCTTTCTTTACACGTGATCGCTGCGGCCCTTGGGGAAGCGAGAGACACTATATATCTTCGCAAGCCCGTGTCAATCCGCATATAAGTTAACGATCTGCAAGACAACGACGCGGCATTCTGTGAAAGTAACTTCTAAACGACAGGGACTGCAAGAATGCAGCCTAAACTCACTGAATTAATCTTCCTTTGAAACTTCATTCATAGCGTTACGAGCAGATAGTTTAAAATACGTTTGGTTTTTACAATAGAGAATTTCAGTGTTAGCGCTCCCAAGCTCTAGCGGCGGTGTGTTCCTTCTACCCCTGGTCCGCGGGTACAACGTACAGAAGGAACGTAAGAACGTGCATTTAGCGTCCCTATATGCCCTAATGGGAGGCAGGTGTCCGGCCCGTCCGAGCCTGCTCGCTCGACTCGGCGTACACACTTTTCCCATAGTGCTCCGCGCGCCCGCGGGGCGCCCTGGGATTGCTTGAAAATGGTCTACCGCTATCTTTCATATATATATATATATATATATATATATATATATATATATATATATATATATATATATATATATATATATATATATATATATATATATATCAGTTCGTTTGTCCATCCATCCATCTATCCTTCCGCCCGTGCACGCGCAACAAATTCTGCATGCTAAGCGCGCGTTTCATTAAAGAGAAAGCACCGTTGTGACGCTATGATTTCTCCTTGTTGTTATCATTCATGCCCTGTACGTATTCTTTCACACATATCCCACAATGGGGAGTCTGTCTGCCCGTCTATGTCTTACAGTTATCCATGTCTTATCTGTTATCTGTCTCTACATCCATCCATTTGTATACACCAGTACGACTCTACATATATGTCCGCCCGTCCGTCCGTCACTATGCACAAAATGCAACTCCATATACTAGAGGCGTGTAGACTTTCGCACGAGACAAAGGCATCTTTGTAAAAAAAATAAAAATAAAAGAGCACCACACTGCAACTGAGTCACGCTGTTGTTATTTATACTCGCCGTACGCAGACCCGTATTCATGAACCTGTCTTATCCTTATCGCTCGCTTTCCTTATCTCCCAAGTGACATTAAGGCGCGTTAAGGTGACTTCAATGGTAATCGGTGCGACAGATTATCATCAGGCTTGTTTGCACATATTGGGCAAATTTGTTCATCAAGAATGATAAGGGCACAGGGAAGATAAGAAGAACAAGCGATAATAATAAGGTTAGGCTTATCAATACGGGCCGTATAGTTTCGCATTTTTACGCCACCCCCGCATCGCGGTGTCGAGCCTATTGTTACGGTTTCGGAAGCGTTTGCCGACGGCAACGCAATTTAGCAACAATGGGAGGAATGAAAATAGGACCAGACGGGTGAAATGTGTTAATGTTAGAATAAAGGAACACGATGTTAACGCACGCGGTGATAGCCTATCTGATACAGCAGCGCACTGCAAAGGGTTCGCTTTCACCTCCTAAGGTCAAAAAGACCAACGTCATCTCCAGAAATCGCTACCAGGCAACTCGAGAGCTCATCGAGACTTTGCATATATATGCCTAACATCATAGAGCGACTTTATTCAGAGCTTCTGTCTGTTCTGTCGAGTGAACTGTACTTTCTCGGTGAGGAAGAATTCCTTCGGCATTGGTCTTGCCCCTTGGTGTCGGTCTCTGATAAACGGGGGAAGCTTATCTTTCGGCCTGCCTTGCTTTGGTAGGCTGATGCATCATTTGTCGTTGGCGACAATGTCACGTATATTTATAATGCATACATACTCGCAACTGATTGGTGCTTTCTTTGTAGCTACTCGTTTGTATATGTGTGTGTGAATATGTAGAACGCTCTTTTTTACACGCTGCATTCTTGTGTTGTGTAGACGTGACGGAACTGTGTCTTTTGATACCCGCAATTTGATGTCTTATGTTTCGCATGAAAACGTTGTGTTGTAATGTTATCGGTGTTAATCGTCTGTGATAGAACAATTTTTCTAAACACAAGTAACAAGAATTCTTTCATCAGCGCCCCATCTATCGCCTCGCTGCCAAAGGAAATCTGTTATTTGAATGGAAGATATGATTTCGTTTTTCTTATCTGTGTATTGATGGTGCCCACGTGTGGGTATATAAGTGCGGGTTGAATAAGCTTAAGTTGTGAGTCTGGCGATTGTCTTCGAGTCATCTTCATCTTTAGTGTCATTCGTCTTTTTGGGTGTGCTGCGTCGTTGTCTTAATCATGAATACGGAGCAACTCTTTCACCTATCAGTGCTACTCAATGAGTCATGGGAAACAGCATAGCTCAGCGGGGGGCCCCAGCGGCTTCCCCCCCTGCGGTGGTTCGATGCTTCCGCCACCTCTTCCCGTCTCCGAGAGACCGGCGGCGTGTGGGAGTGCCAAAGCCCGGTCGCCGACGAGTCACGTGGGAAGCCGGCTCAGGCCCCGCCACGGTGGTCTATGTGGCTACGGCACTCGGCTACCGATCCGGAGGTCGCGGGATCGAATCCCGGCCGCGGCGGTTGCGTCTCGCTGGAGGCGAAATGTCGAGGACCCTATACTGTGCATGCCAGTGCATGTTAAAGAACCCCAGGTGGTAGAAATTCCTGGAGACCACTACGGCGTCTCTGCCAGTCATATCCACAGATGGCAAAGTTACTTCTAAAACGCAATTGAATTGCATTATTGACAGTACTTTACCAGTATTTTCGCAGATGCAAATAAGTTACATTACAAATCACAGCTTGCCAAAAGTAATAAAATTACACTACAATCACTTTTGAAATGTGATGAGACTACTTTGAAATTACTCTAACAAAAGTTCACAATTCATACAGTGACTCGTGTGCACTTATTTAGAGCATTTATACATTGAAATTTTCACCTAACTGTCATACCAATAACTAAATGTGCCTATCTATGTGAAGTATCTCTCTACAGCTTGCTTGACGCTCCGTCACGATGCTCTAGTGGCTACGGCACTCGGCTGCCGATCCGGAGGTCGCGGGATCGCATCCCGGCTGCGGCGGCTGCATTTCGATGGAGGCGAAATGTTGAGGCCCGTGTGCTGTGCGGTTTCAGTTCACGCTAAAGAACCCCAGGTGGTCGAAATTTCCGGAGACCTCCACTATATGGCGTCTTTCACAATCAGAGCTGGTTTTGGGACGTTAAACCCTGCAAATCAATCAAATCAATCAAGTTCCAAGGCCTGCCAACACCGCTATTCAAGGCTTCGTGTTCAGACTCTAAATGAATTTTCTGAAGTTTTCTAGGCCCGCCACAAGGATTAACTTGCCTGCGTTGTCTTTCCTTCCCTTGGCGAATTTTTTATGACATAACAGAAGCGGACCTGCTTCCCTTGTGGTAAAAGCTGTTCGAAAAGTAATGAGTAATTTTTCTTGAAATTACTCGCTTGAAGAAATTCATTGCAGTACTAAATTACCAGCCCACGAAAGTAATCTATTACATTATTCATTACCACAAGAAGGTAATTGCATTACAGCAAATTCATTACTGCCAAGTCTGATCATACCGTGGTTTTGGGACGTGAAAACCTCAGAAATCAATTGAATAAATCAAAGCTGGCACGGAGCGAACTCGGGTTTCTGGGGCCGTTTGGCCGTCGTTCATACACCGTATGAAAAGGGATTGATGATTGATTTATGGGGGGTTCTACGTTTCAAGAACCCAGCTCTGATTATGAGAGACGCCGTAGTGGAGGGCTCCGGAAATTTCGACCACCTGGGGTTACTTCAACGTGCACTGACATCGCACAGCTACACAGGGCCTCAACATTTCGCCTCCATCCGAAATGCAGCCGCCGCCGGTCGGGATTCGATCCCGCGACCTTCGGATTGGGAGCTGAGTGCCATAGCCACCTAGGCGGAGCATAAACAAGGATTCCATTCGAGACACATACGGCGCTGTGACTGCTTTACTCTACATTGGAGAATGATGCAACGTGCATTGTTATTTAAGCCACGCGGACAGATTTCATTGCGGTGTGCCTCAATTACCGATTGTTTTCCCAGTGTAAGTTCTGGCCGACGTGATCAGGCCCATTGTCCCCTCTTAGCTCTTCTGAACGCTACTGGTTTAGCCTGCCGCTTATAGTCATGCTTCTGTGTTTACTTTATCTTGCCCGCGTTTATTTGTCTCCTCTACCTCCTTTTTCTTTTTCTTTTTCTACCTTATTTCCTCTCTCCTCCACTCTTTCAATTCTTCTATCTATTCCCTCCTCCTGAAAGAGTGAGCGGGCGTTGCGCCCCACTCGGTGGCAGTTGCCAGCTTGCTCCTTCCCTTTGGGTCCTTGTGTGTTTTATCTTAACATATCTAATAATAATAATAATAATAATAATAATAATAATAATAATAATAATAATAAATTCAGTGCAGATAGTAGAGAGAAGTTTACTGAGGTCCTGCAGATTGCTGTGTTGAGCTCCCACCAAGGAGACAGCGGGGAGACCGCGTTTCCCGCCAGTGTTCTATCTCGTCCTGTTCGACTGCATGCCCTGAGTATAGTTGGTTTATGCCTGAAATGAGCAGCACTGTCGGCCAAAAACTCACCCGAAGGATTTCACTGGAGGGCGCGCGACTCCCAGTGTTGCCGATTATTGCTGGACAAGTCCACAGGATGTGATGTATATAGTGTGCCTCTGCTGTTACAATTCTGGCAATAGATTGGTTGTGCGTGATTCGGTATAGTGTACGGCAAGATAGTTCTGCCGAATTCCGCAAGGTGGAATAACGATAATGATATGGAAAATGAGCAGTCGTTGTAGTCTTGTGTTACAAAACTGTTGGGTATCATAATTTCCCATTTCATATTCGATATATTCCTGATGACAGGATTAGTCTGTATTTGCGTTTCGGCCCGGTATTGCACTCCTTGTAACACCTGGCATCGAAATTCTGGTGCAAATTGAGTAGTGCACTGAGTTGCAGCCTTCCAAAGCTAAGTTTCTAATTTTCAATTCGAGGTAAATACATAACTCCCAAGTTCCACCGCTTTTTATCAACTCGTATCCCATCCACCTCTCTTTGGAATTAAGTTCGATTCCCAGTTGAAAATTCCACTTACATATTGAAGGCAACGGAAAACATCATACGTTATTACGGCACTACTAAAAGCTAGGCGTTATTTTAATTGGACTACGTTGATCACCTTATATTACGCATTCATACAGTCATCTTAACTATTGCATATTGTTTCATGGTTTCAAACGTATCATTGCCATCTTTCTTCTCCCCAAATACGTGCAAAACAAAGCGATTCGCATTCTTACCCGGAGCAGCCGACGTTCTCTTGTTACTCATCTGTACCGTGAACTAAACATACTAAATATTGAAAAGCTGAACAAATTCAATGCGTACACATTTGCCTAACGCGTATAGTCAAAGACCATAGCCTTCTGAAATTTGTTCTCATTCAAAACCTTTACTAATTCGAACATCACCCGCTTTTCCTCAAATAACATCTTTTTACTTCCCGAGATGCGAACTAAATGTACGGTGCTCAAAGACTAGCTTTTGCTGTAATCAAACTTTGGAATTCTCTGCTGTATAACATTGAGCGTGCTTTTTCTGCATCGTCATTCAAACGTCAGCTTCGCAAATTCATATTTAATCAATAGCACCATTTATTCTTCAAACACACACTTTAATTCTGTCGTTTTTATTAGTACTTGCTTTGTATTCTGCTACATCTGTAGCCCTGTAGAGGTCTGTAGCTTCCACAGTGCTGCACGGAACTTTTGAAACAGACTATACCTGCGCACCGCGTCTGCTTCCGATACCTCGAGTGCTTTGGAAATGGGCGCTGCTTTGCAGCTTCGCTCACTTTATGCGTAACAGTACTCAACGAGAATTCATTTCGCGTCGAAAACAAATCATAACCAATATTTTCGACGCGATTCCGGAGAAACCTCGGCAAATGCCTCGGTAGCGTCGCCGGTGCTAAAGTGAGCTACCGCGGGGCGGTAGGCGGAGCGGCGGTGAACCAATGGGCGGCCGTCACTGGGACGTCACGCGTAACCCGCGCTGCCATTGGCTGCGGCCATCCGGTGATCCGATCAGGCGACAAGGAAATCTGCCCGGTTTGACGAGCACCGGACGTCCGGACCAGTGAACCGGTGCTGCAAAACATACCCCGGGGCACCGGTGTATACACTTGGTATGACTGTTGGATGGCATCACCGGGCGTCGGATCGCATGCAAAATCGGACCCCGAGTCCAGCCCTTTAACGTGCACTCTGAAATGAGTTTCCTTTCCAAAGAATCCCTATCTCTCGCAAAAATGCAGCTAGCAGCTCGCCTTTTATGTCGTCCTGTCAATGTCATGCCGTGGACGCCCTTTTAGAAAGCGTTGACGTCAGTCGCAGCAACCACCGTCACGAACACGTGGGGTGGGTGACCTACGGGTTGAAGATGGCCGCTTCTTCTACGCTAGGCCGTCTGGCTCTCGCCGCAACACCACGAAAAGTATGAATTCTCTGCAATATGGCTGCAGGGGAGACTTGGGTGCTTCGACACTTCGTGGTAGAAGAAATTCCTTGCGCCCGTTTTAAAACGGCGCCCCTTCCCGAGATGCATCGGCGCAGGGCCATACGGCTGAGTCAAAGGAGGCCCAGCAAAGTTGACAGTTGGCCGAGTTGGTGACAGATGGTCTTGGCGTGAAAGAGCGCAAAATAATAATAATAATAATAATAATAATAATAATAATAATAATAATAATAATAATAATAATAATAATAATAATAATAAAGTGTTTATTTAACGTGCCCAGGAACAACCGTAAGGTCTTTGTACTGGCGCACGGAGAAAAAAAATACAAGAAACAATACAATAAGGAGACTCTATAGAAAAAAAAAACTAATAAAAAACAACATAGGCCAAAATTCATAATAATATAACAGGAATAAAAGAAACGCTATAAAATTGCACATATACAAATATGCGCAGGCAAAACAAGAAAAAAAAATCAACAGTGTACGACACTATGTTAGTACAGTGCAAAGCTCGGAGCAGAACAGCGACTGGGAGCTGTGAAAAACATCGAGCTCTAAAAAGTAAGCATTGTAGAGACGTTGTATCCTGTCAACGGTCGAATGTTCACAGAGGCAGGCGGTTAAATAATAATAATAATAATAATAATAATAATAATAATAATAATAATAATAATAATGACGACGTACGATAGGAAGAAAACAAACAGACAGGACTACCGCTGATCCGCAACCAGTTTATTTTCGAAAAGAGAACCAGGTCAGTATACGAAGGAACCAACTGAACACTTGCATCAAATACTCACAAAGATACTATACTGTCATCGATGACTTTGAAGAAAGAAGGCTGATGACGAATTCTTAAATTTATTTTTTCACGCCAAAGCTAGGCTTTCTGGACTGAGGAGACCACGGATCGGAGGACGGACAACTCTCGTCTGCTCACAACAAAATATTTAACATCGTCAATCCGGCGGGTCCCGCTGCGGGGCATCGAGGGTCTTCTCAGCCCGTTTTAACAAGACTCAACAGGAGAATTCGGACTACGGTGACGGGGCAGCCCGTTTCCACAAATGACCACTGCACGCTTGTGAATCAATTAGGAACGCACCCTGATACGGTGGCAGCGTGACAGAGAGGACAGCAGGCATCTTCCAGCCATTTCGTCGCCTCCGCTCTGGGAAGTGCCTTTTGGTGCCCGCGCGGGCTCATCACAAATGATCGATTGATTTGTGGGGTGTAACGTCCCAAAACCAGTTCTGATTATGAGAGACGCCGTAGTGGAGGTTCTCCGGAAATTTCGACCACCTGGTGTTCTTTAACGTGCACAGACATCGCACAGCACACGGGCCTCGACATTTCGCCTCCATCGAAATGCAGCCGCCGCGGCCGGTATTCGATCCCGCGACCTTCGGATCAGGAGCCGAGTGCCATAACCACTAGACCACCGTGGCGGGGCATCAGAAATGGCTGGCTGTTTCTGATGCCCCGCCACGGTGGTCTATGGCACTCGGCTGCTGAAATATAGGGGTGCTTCACCGGCCCTTGGGACAACAGAGACTTCCGTCGCTATAAGGCACACGACAGCTGTAGTGCCGGGCGCCATTCAATGCGTTGGAAAGCGCTTCGCTCACCCACCCCCCTGCTGTGTCGACGAGTGGCGGCACCATTTTGATAGAGCGTTCACACTGAGCAATCCGGATTGCTCAGTGTGAACCGGATTGCTCCGGTTCACACTGAGAACCGCGCTTCTCCGGCCGCCGGATTGCTCAGTGTGAACGCTCCTGGGAAAAAAATTCGGCGGATTCCATGCATTCTGGGAATCCATGTCTTGAGAAGCCTATCAGCGAGGAACTAGCCTATGTCAAACTGTCCGGCTTTGAATGCTTTGAGCCAACTGCTACGAGTATATAGATCAACAGCTTTGTGCAAAGTGAGCACAAGTACCATCACCGCAGATGCTGATGCGATAGTATGTCCATTCACGGAACGCACCGCGTGGGGGAGAGTAGCCATGGGCCAGTGTCAGCGTGCTTGCTTAATTGTCACCTCGTTGTTGTCCCGGGTGCGATTCCCACCTCCAGTCATTGCGAGACGCTTTGTCTGTATGTCTGCCTGTCACGTCTACCTTTCAATGGAAGGCTACAACAAACAGTGTCTCTTTCTCTCGTTTAAGCCACCCAGTGTGTTCACATCGAATTTCCTGCGCCTATTCTTGGTGGTTATTGATCGGCATGGACTTCATGTTAACATTCGATCATCTGGGCACATAAACGCGTTTCCCGCGCCTTGAACAACGGATATGAGCCACGCGCGTGATTGCGTCATCGTTAATAATGACGTGTACGACAGGTATATCATGTTAGCGATGTCTAGGTCAATCATTCCTGTCCGTCATACATAAATACTCTACCATACCAATACTGGCATGTACTAGATGAACGACACGGCGAGAAGAGCACCGAGACGTAGATAGATAGATAGATAGATAGATAGATAGATAGATAGATAGATAGATAGATAGATAGATAGATAGATAGATAGATAGATAGATAGATAGATAGATAGATAGATAGATAGATAGATATTATGCATTATATTACGCATTCATACAGTCATCTTAACAATTGCATTGTTTCATGGTTTCAAACGTATCATTGCCATCTTTCTTCTCCCCAATATGTGCAAAACAAAAAGATTCGCATTCTTACCTGGAGCAGCCGACGTTCTCATGTTACTCATCTGTACCGTGAACTAAACATACTAAATATTGAAAAGCTGAACAAAATCAATGCGTACACATTTGCCTAACGAGTATAGTTAAAAGACCATAGCCTTCTGAAATGTGTTCTCATCCAAAACCTTTACTAATTCGAACATTACTCGCTTTTCCTCAAATAGCAACTTTTTACTTCCCGAGATCCGAACTAGCTATATGGTTCTCAAAGACTAGCGTTTGCTTTAATCAAACGTCATCCAAATATCAGCTTCGCAAATTCACATTTAATCAATAGCACCACTTATTGAATATTCTTCAAACACACACTTTAGTTCTGTCTTTTTGATTAGTCATTGCTTTGTATTCTGCTACAGTTTCCTATCCCTATCCTTTGTTTTCCGTTGTGTTATACTGTCTGCCTAAATAGTTGATTCGCTGTTCTTTCTTTTTTCATCTTTTATCTTTTACTTTGTGCTCTGAATATATTGCTGCTTGCTGTTAAGTAGTATTAGCGTCTTCATTTACTATTATAACTTATTATTATTATAATTAGGTCCCCATACAGTGGTTACATTGTGGGACCTTTGAAAAATGCTGCATATATATATAATGCACCACAACGTAAAGATGTGCGCAATGAAATCCAGTTGCTACTGTATCGCTTGTGAAGTTCTTCACAAAGTTACAAACCGTCGTCCGCCACACATCCTCTGCACCTTTATTGATTCCCCAGGAAGTGCAGTCGCTGCACAGCTTCGAGCGTGTATCACGAATGATATAATCGGCGGCATAACCATATCAGGACCATACAACGCACGCTCACAGCATTCCTACAGCTTACTTGCTTGCTTGCAAGCAAGCCGAGCAAGCTGAGCTAACCTACAGCCGAGCAAGCTGAGCTAGCCTACAGCTGAGCAAGCTGAGCTAACCTACAGCTTGCTTGCTTGCAGGCAAGCCGAGCAAGCTGAGCTAACCTACAGTCGAGCAAACGGAGCTAGCCTACAGCTGAGCAAGCTGAGCTAACCTACAGCCGAGCAAGCTGAGCTAGCCTACAGCTGAGCAAGCTGAGCTAACCTACAGCTTGCTTGCTTGCAAGCAAGCAAGCTGTGCACGTACGTTGTATAGTCCTGATACGGTTATCTCGCCGTATCAATCGTGATACACGCTTGCTTGCCTGGTTCGCTCGGCTTGCCTCTAATCTGATGTCGTACATCATTTCCATTATAGCGAAATTCAATGCTGCTTTTCGAATAATCATCATTCAGCGATTCATTTCAACTCGCGCTGTGTTCGCAAACATTTTCGTGATTACCAGATGTTATCGGCTTCTTCTCTCCGTTCTTTCTCAATTATATGTGTTTCTGAAACATGGTCGAGTGATTTAGATAACAATCTTCATGGCTTTCCATCTTACAGTTCAAGATATTGGGATCGCATTTCATCGCAACATGGCGGTTCAGCCATGTTTATTCGCTCTGATATTCGATACAAGCGGAGGTTTGATCTGCACTTAAATATATGTGATTTTGAGACGGTGTGGATAGAAGTAAACCACTCTGTAATAGGTGCTGATATTAATGATGTCTTTGGTATCATTTATCGATAACCGCATACACCAATTCCTGCTTTTTGTGAAGCACTTGACATTATTCTTGACTCTTGCAAAAAAGAAAAAAATCTGATGTCGTCATGGGTGACAGTAATATTAAATTACTTGATAGTTTTCCATATATAGCTCAGTTTGTCAGCTGTCTCCAAGGTAATGGTCGTGAATCTCTAATTTCCCTTCCCACACGTTGCACTAATAATGGTTTGAGAACACTTATTGATCATGCTCTTTCGAAGCTTCTTCATCCTCCCTCCGCATTTATTATACGAAGTAATATTGCGGATCGTTTCCCAGTTGCCCTTTGCTTTGACAATAGTCCTCGCATGGATAACGTGAGCTTCGTTACCAATAAATTTGACCGCAACAAGTTTGTCAAATTGGTATCGCATTCTGATTGGTCTTGTGCCACTTCAATAAAAAATGTTTAATCAGCGTATACCACATTCATCTCCATAATATCCAGCTGCGTATCGTCATCGACACGTTTTCAATATGCCATAACGGCTTTTCCTCCCCTAAGAATTTAAGGTTAACGAAAGGATTATTTAATAGCCTAGTCCGAGGAAGCTGCTGGGAGACACGGTCTCTCCGCTTGCTCCTAGGTGGGAGCCCAGGCCAGAAATCTGCAGGATCTGAATAAAGTTCTACATACATACGTAAAAAAAAGGTTACATATAAAAAAGAAGGCAACTATTTAATTTGCGTCTAATCGATCGTTACAGGAAACATTGTAACACATGGAATGCTGCATCGGTGGACGCAAAATAGCGCTATTATAAAAATGACATCTATTGTACTGGCTCAGACATAAAAAGAAACAATGGCGCCTGATCAATTCATTCCTTAATAAAACCATTAATCCACCTGTAGCCAACATTAACCAAGGAGGTTCGGTGATGACAAATCTACTAGACATATGTGTTGCAAACGCATTTATCGACTACTAGTACTCCTCTCCTATACATGTTCCATCCAGTGTGCATGGTGGACTTGATCATAGTGGTCACTCATTCTTTTTTTCTTTTTCCCACTACACCTGAGAAGGTAAGAAGTACTGTTATTAGTATAAAGTCCTCTAGCGCGGGTATTGATAACATTTCTGCTAACCAGTTGGAAATGGTTGCTGATGTGATGGCAGATGTGCTCACCTACATAATCAATCTAATTTTTGAGTCTGGTGTATTTCCCCGTGAGTTAAATTTAGTGAGGTAATTTCAGCATTTAAAAAAAAAGGTGACAGATGCTTAATTTGTAATTACAGGCCGCTACCTTTTCTTCCCTTTTCTAGCAAAATAATTGAAAAGCTAATACATGTTCGACTGTCTAGCTACCTTACAAAATGTAACCTATTTCATTCTAAACAGTTTGGGTTTAGACTAACTTAGCCCTCATTTACTTCACAGAAAAATGCAAATTAGAAATTGACCGGATAAAGTTCGTTGGTTCTGTTTTTATTTAGATTTTACTAAAGCCTTTGAATACACTTAATCATGACATTCTCTTCGCTAAACTATCATCTTGTGGCATTGGTGGCAACTCTCTCAATATTTTCCGCAGTTACCTAAATACATCTACTTAACATTGATTCCAAACTTCTGACCTGGATTGAATGTTTTCTGCACAACCGTTCCCAATTCGTGTCAGCAAACAATACTAACTCAGAACTCAGCGCTGTAAAATCTGGAGTTTCTCAAGGCTCAGTACTTGGTCCCCTTCTTTTTTTAATATACATAAATGACCTACCCTCCTGTGTTTCCTCAGATATTCACCTTTTTGCAGATGATTGTGTAATCTTCAAAAAGATATCCAGTGATAACGACGTAACTGTTCTTCAGTCGGACCTCAACGCAGTTTGTTCATGGTGCAAGGTGTGGCAAATGGAATTAAGCATCGCTAAATGCAAATTTATGCGAGTAACCCGATCGAAAACAACTCTACCTGTCTATAGACTCAATAGCGAACCATTAGAATCTGTTTCATCATACAAATACCTTGGTGTACATATAACGTGCAACCTAACCTGGAATGATCACATCACATATATTATAAATAAGGCAAACAGCATGCTCGGGTACATTCGTCGAAATTTTTCAAGATCCCCTTCTTCCTTAAAGCTTGTCTTATACAAATCGCTAATTAGATCCAAACTTGAATATGCCGCATCAGTATGGGATCCCGCTCAGGAAAATCTGTCGCACGCACTCGAAATGATTCAGAACAATTCCGTTCGTTTCATTTGTTCTCAATACAACCGCACCGCCAGCATAACAGCAATGAGAAACAATCTTAATTTACCTTCTCTCGCATCTCGTAAAATGCACCGCCCAGTTCTTTTTCATAAACGTTATTACCATCCACACCTGCATAGTGAATTAATTACTCCTCCGCAATATGTCTCCAATAGACTAGACCACATACATAAAGTCGGAATTCCAACATGTAGAACTCGCGCATTCCTCAATTCATTCATACCGCGTACATCGAAAGAGTGGAATTGCCTTCCCGCGCTAACGGCTGAAATAAAAGACTGTGAATTGTTCATGCGAGCTTTACCGGTGACTTCATAACTCCTTTTTCTTTCTGTATTTAGTGTACACAACGTAACTGGTATGTTTAAATTTGTGTACACAACGTAACTGGTATGTTTAATTTTGTGTACACAACATAACTGTTATGTTTCATTTTACATGATGTACGGCGTTATTTTTTTTTGGCTTTTCTTGCTTCTTTTTCACTGCTTTATTGTATTACTTTTTTTCTTACTCTTCAGTTATTATTGTAGAACATTACTGGTTTGCTTATTGTGTTATTTGTAGCATTTGTATGTTGTGCAACCCTATATTAACTATTATTGTATAAATAGGAAAAATCACTAGTTTTGTACATTTAACCACTCCCCTCTGTAATGTCTTTCGACCCTGAGGGTAAATAAATAAATAAAAATAAATAAATCGAGAACAATTAATATCCATCTCCGGCATGTATTCCACTAAAAAAATAGTTCACAAAAATGTTCCACAAGAGAATGTTCCGCAAGGCTCAATTCAGGGACCGCTTCTATTTCTACTCTCCATTAATGATCTTCCGCAGTGTCTAACCACGTCTACTGAATGCATTTTATGTGCTGACCGCACGACTCTTTTATGTCCAAGTAACTCAATAAGCAGCCTTATAACAACACTTAATGTTGAACATCTCATCATCATTGCATGGTGTTCTAAAAATAAGCTTTTGATAAATCCCTCCAAAACTAAGTTTTAATGTTTAATTCGAAGCCAATAAATCACGCTCATGTTCCACCGCTTTTTATCAACTCGTATCCCATCCACATGTCAGATAATTGTTCTTTCCTTGGAATTAAGCTCTGTTCCCGGTTAAACTTATACATATTGAAGGCTACTGAAAACGTCATACGGTATCAAGGTGCCACTAAAAGCTAGATGTATTTGACTACTTCGATCACCGTATATAGCACATTCATACTACTAGTTTGATCACATTATATTGTGCATTTGTCTCAGTTTGAGTCCAAAGTCTTACGGCACGCTGAGTTGTCAGCGACTTGAATAATGAAATCAGCTTGTACTCCTTGTGTACGTCATGTATACAGCTTGTAATGTTCAATTTCCCATTTTTTATGTAGTTGCATTTGTTATGTATTTTGTAGTGTACATCGCTTATGTATGAAGTGCAGTATTTGTGTTACTTTCCTTTTAGGGGCGAAGCTCCTTAAAGCGTGGGTCGTGCGTCCCCGATGTATGTAGTAGTAGTAGTAGTAGTAGTAGTAGTAGTAGTAGGTAGCCACCGGCGCGTGCCTGCCGGGAGCCACGCGCTCCCCGGCAAACTCGACAGTGCCCCGGCAAACGCGAGAGACAACGTTGGCGCAGGCAGCGTCTCCTAGCGAGTTTCTTGATTGAGAAATACCGACTGCTCGCGTTGGAGAAGCGTTAACCGGCAACCCATTATATATATATATATATATATATATATATATATATATATATATATATATATATATATATATATATATATATATATATATATATATATATATATATATATATATATAGGCACTGGATCTTGACTTGCAATGAAGTGCCGGTGGGAGATTTCACTTGTGCATTGTGCATAGTTGAACCGTGAGGATTCGTAGCATGCGCGTTAACTAAATTAATCCGGAACTCGGCACGATCTACGATGAACATCCCGAGCTTCGCCCACTCATCATCATTCACTCCGTGGATATGCCGTAATTTTTTGTATTGCTGATTTGTTTCTATGATGAGCATTCATAGTATCTGTACATCGTGCCCACCTGCTATGGTTTACAGTAGAGACTGGCAGTATTGCAAATAAAATAAATAAATATTGTTTCGTCGCAGCCGCAGCCTCTCACACGTAGGGCCCTTTGCTATGTTGTTGTTTTATGGGGTTTTACGTCCCAAAACCAGTTCTGATTATGAGAGACGCCGTAGTGGAGGGCTCCGGAAACTTCGACCACCTGGGACTTCTTTAACGTGCACTGACATCGCACAGTACACGGGCCTCAACATTTCGCCTCCATCCAAATGCAGTCGCCGCGGCCGGGATTCGATCCCGCGACCCTCGGATCAGCAGCCGAGTACCATAGCCACTAGACCACCGGGCGGGGCCGTTTACTATTCCAATACGAAATGAGTAGGCATTTGTGAAGGCAACGCCAAGCCACAGGCGACGCAGAAGTGTCTCCTCAGCTCGTGGTATTCCGGACGCAAGGCGGAACTGAAGGTCTGGGTGCAAACTGTAGTACGTGGATTCTAATGAATTCCACTGTCCACGTGTAAGTTCACGTGCTAGGGATTGAAGCCTTGCAGATGCGTCGGTCCTGGAGAATGGTACTGCTCTACAGTGGTTACCATCGTGTGCAGATCGGGCAGATTTATCAGCAAGGTCATTGCCGTTGATCCCACAGCGACTTGGTATCCACTGGTACGCGATTTTGTGCTCGACTGCATGGTGATGAAGAATCCTTATGTCAGCGACTAATTGCTCGTGAGGTCCATGACGAAATGGCTTTGGAGTCTGCGAATGTTGACCATGCGTCGGAAAGGTTCTGCAATTATGACCTGTACCGCAGCATGAGTGGCGGTGAGTTCTGCAGCCGTCGAAGTTGTGAAATGGGACGCCTTGAATCGTACTGGTGACGGACTTTGCTGGAATGATCACTGTTCCTGTTGCGCTCACACAGGAAACTGACCCATCCGTGTAAACGTGAAGGCGCCCTTTGTGTTGCTCGTGCAGGAACATTAGGCTGGCTTGTTGTAAGGCTAAAAATGACAAGTGGTTTTTCTCTTTACCACGCTATGAGCGCCACTGTAATGCGTAATACAAGAAAGTGTAATGGTTTATTCAAGTACCCTAAAGGCCCGAAGGCTTTACATAGAGGCGAGGTGACTGGTACACACACAATAAATCAATACGAACAATGAATTAGAAAATGGAGATAAAAATAAGCGAGAAGAAAAACGTATATGCAAGCTTTTATATAGAATTCTGTGATGCATTTCCGGTGATGATAAAAGAAACGGGATTAAGATAGACGCTCGAGAGGACAACATGATATATATCTGCTGTCCTCTTGTCTATCTTCCTCCCCTTTCGTTTCTTAGGGCTGGAAATGCATTACAAGTCTACATTCCACCTAGCCTATCTAACCGCTTAGATTCTATATATTAAAAATCTTGCTAAGTAAAGAAAGAAAGCTTACCAAAATAAGCCAGCAAACCTGAACATTCAAGTCATGAAAGAGTAGCCAAGGGTATATAGGAGCGGATTTGTTTGTGCAATGTATAGTCTTTTAAACCAAAGCAATATACCAATCTACACACATATACAAACCTGAGACACATATATATGATGCCATTCGCATCCAAATATGAAGGTTTCCATTTGAGAGCAAATTTGTCTTGGTTTGTTATACAAACATCTCCTAATATTAATAATAATATTGATATAAACACTAATACTAATTCATTTTGATGTGTTCTTATGCGATTATTTGCATGTCCTGCTTTGTAAAGCTATAGGATTTTGGGCCATTTAAAGATCTGAAAAAGTGCTTTTGTAAGCTGAAAATCTGCTTCTAAAACGTTATAGCATGCGACCCATTGACAGATTGGCATTAATAAGAAATTGAGCAAATAGGAACATAACTTAACGTAAGCTTTCCTTATAGTTAGCAATATTTGTCATATATAGAAGTAGTCTAAGCGGTTAGATGGGCTAGTTGTAATGTAGACTTGTAATGCATTTCCAGAACTAAAAAAAAAGGGGCTGGGGGGGGGGGGGGGGGGAGATAGACGAGAGGACAGCAAATGTATATCTGCTGTCCTCTCGTCCATCTCCTGCACACGGTGCGAACTTCCGCATCTGTGATCTCTGGCTATCTCCCCGATGTAGACATCATTGATACGCACCGGCATGCGAAGTGCATGATTCCGGGATCTTCTGTGAGACTGCTATGCAACTTATCGCCCACAAAGGGAGATCGCGAGCCCCGCCACGGTGGTCTAGTGCACTCGGCTGCTGATCCGAAGGTCGCGGGATCGAATCCGGGCCGCAGCGGCTGCATTTCGATGGAGGCGAAATGTTGAGACCCGTGTGCTGTGCGATGTCAGTGCACGTTAAAGAAGTCCCAGGTGGTCGAAATTTCCGGAGACCTCCACTACGGGGTGCCTCTCATAATCAGAGCTGGTTTTGGGACGTTAAACCCCACAAATCAATCAAAGGGAGACGGCAAAGTCGTAGAACAACGGTATTCCGAATCTAGCCTCTAAATGGATTCAGCCTCCAGGTCTTCTCAGATACCACTGTATCCCGCGTTTCGTTCATGATAATTGCGTGAATATACAATGAATTCACAGCCACGCGACATACAGCCGTGCTCGAACGGACTATCGTGCGACTGGTTGATTGGTTCACTGAGCGCAATATATCGCTGCAACATCGGTATAGTGGACTGTGTTCCGAGTAGATTTGAACTTTAATTTCTTCATGCTCATTTCAACGCGCAAATTAAGCAAGAGCAAAATATATAGCTTGAAGTTGAACGCTTATCCACTCAAACATGTACATCAATGTTGCCAAGGGTTCGATTTAACGAAACACGCTCATAACCTGCACCCGTACCCACGAAAGCTCCCTACGGTCAAAAAACATTCGCAAATGAATATGTACGACAGTCTCGGTGCCGGATATGTGTCATTAGATGAGCTACCTCGTTATGGTAATAAAACACTTGCGAACGAATAATTTCGTCGACTTCTGAGCAGCATCGGCTTATGCAGTTGATTATAATACTGATTCTGATTTCTGCTAAATTTTCTGACGGATAAGATTTCTCACTCTCAAATTCCAATTGACCCCCGAATTCGGAGTCCCCAGCCCCGAAACCATGCACATCGGATACTTTCTCGGCTCCTTGCAGAGGAGCACGCCTCGTCCGAGGGGATTCCCCTTCTCGGACGATTCACCGTGCTGACCCCGCAACAATAGGATCTCGAAATGGAACTAAATATAAAGCGGAATGCCGCAACCATCTCTCGAGGAGTGAGAAAGCGGTGTTTTACCCGACCCCCGTGTTTTCATCTAGTGTTTTCACCTCCGGAACTGAAGCACTGGGGCGGGAGGAGGAAAGAGGGGGAGCAAGAACCCACATTCACCACCACCACCGCCACCGGACGCGTAACGACACGCGAACCCAGAGAGCAAAGCCCCGTATCCGCGCGGAGCGCACAGTCTTCCGATAACGCGTCGCACCACTCATGTACGCGCGCTACAAACGGCAACAGTTGGCAGCCCACGCGCGACGCAGATGAGAGGGAAAGACTCTCGCCATTCCCATTGGAGAGCATCGGGCAACGCCGGCGGCAACGACGGGAAGTGAGTTGATGACGTGTAGAAAGACCCTCTCCAACGCCGGTGGCGGGAAGATCCGACTTCCGGCTACATTCCCAGCCTGCGCTGCTGTTGGGACGGCGTGCGTTTGTCAGCAATCGCTCCTAGCCGACAGGCCCGAGACGTTTTGTTGTGCCGGCTCCACAATGCTTAGGGGGGGCGCATCCGAAGTCTGTTGGGGGCAGTACAGTAGAGGGTGGGCGGTCATCATGAGGGGTGGGGGGTATGGGTCGACGTCAGGGGGCGACAAGCCCGGATCTTGGATTATGCCGCATCCTCGAGGACCACAGAGAGGAAGGACAACGCGGATTTTACCAGACCCTTCCGCCCATCGACTCGCTTATAACAAGGACCACCGGTTGAATGGAGGACCAGAGAACAGAACCACGGTCGAGGCCGTACACTACCGCGATTCTACAGCGAACCGAAAGGAGTCAACATGGCCCTCATGGCTCATCCCTTCTTCGGCACCGTCATGGAATTCCGAGGACGAGGCCTTCGGCTCGCCTTCTTCGTCGGAGCCCTGGCCACATTCGGTAGCCATGGCCGTTCACGGCAGGACGACACCATGGTCCAGCTGGAGAGGATCGTCAACAATCTGCAGAAATGCGACACCACCAGCGCCATGGCCACTGCTCGCGGAGCCACCGTCAACCGCGGCCTCCGTGCGTCTGAGAACCGTTCGGACAGCCTCCACAAGAGGGCGCTGTGTCCGTGGCGGCTCAGCTTCGACTACGACGACATGAGGATTCCCGCAAACCTGACCACGGTCGAATGTTTGTGCGGAGACGACCGGTGCCTACCTTTGAACGACTACCGCTGCACCACCGTCCGTCACCGGTATCGCGTCGAGTACAAGAACGGCACCAGGAGAGATATCGACCTGCCGGTGGCCTGTGCTTGTGCCAAAATCGTGACCCGCGGGTCCTCCGATAAGGGCCTCCAACAAACACTATAAGCAGTGATGCCTCGTCCAGAACTTTGATACGGGAATGTTCTGGACCTGCCGATCCATTGCTGGCGCCGTCCACCATACCACGAGCACCCCGACCAGTCCAGCGTTCATCGGCTGCCTGTAGTGTATCAGCTGCATGCGCCGTTGGTTCACCCTGGACTGCATCGGCCAAAGAAGCCTCTGTGTGCCCCTAATCTAGTCATATTGTCTACGGGCACTGAACCTGCAAAAGGCAGGTAAGAGATATCGGGGTTTTCACGCTGCATGACCGCGATACGGTTGTAAGACAAGCCGTAACGGGGCGCTCCCGATCTATTTTGACCACCCGGGTCTCTTTGACGTGCGTCCAAATCAAAGTACACCTGCGTCCTTACATTTCGTCCCTGTCAAAATGTGCTCGCCGTGGTCGGGGATAGAACCCCCTTTCTCGAGCTTAGTAGCGTGAGCAAAACTTTAGACTAACTTGTCCTGAATCGTATACATTTACGGGCTTGCTTGTGTACAAGCACTGGTATAACCGAATGCTGTTCAAGGGGGTTACGGTGTTGTTCTGTTCACCTTCTGCATAATGTACGTTGTAAAGCAGCTTGTTTTAAAGCGCACAGAACGACGCACACGGTGAAGCTTGTGCTTGCTGTATAAGAGTCACCCTAGTCAAACTTTTATCATCTTTCGCACGTTGCTTGTTTCATGTGGTCCATATTGCTTGTTTCACATTTCCAACTGTTATGCTGCCACTTCAGCCGTCGGCTACCGAAGTTACATAGTGCATTGTTACTGATATGCCACCGCTATTCCGTGAGTGTTTCGTCATAGCCGTCGCTGTTACATGTTCGTTGCTATGGTCTGAAGTGGCACCTTTTTTTAATATCCGAAATATATCTTGTTAACTCCTGTAGAGGGAGGTTCACTACTATAATAATGTTACGTGAGAGAACATCACTGCTCGGTGAGAATATAAAGGAACCAAGCAGATACTGAAGGAATCTTCACGAGCTTCTTGTTCCTGAGTGAATGCGTGTACAGCCTGCATTGCTCGTTCTTCGGCGCTCAAACCATGTTTTTTTTTTTTTTTTGCCAATTCCCCAAACTGGCTGCAGAAACTGCTTCCAGTAAGAGCTTACCAGATAGGCCACATGATTAAGGTTCGTGCCCTATGCTGGTGCTCTGTATCAGCGTATAAGGCCTCTGAGATATTCCACGGCACACTTCCCAATCATAGAATGTTGACTCTTTCGTTGACCAATCATATGTTCCTACGAATCGGGTGCCATATTGTGCGACAGATCAAATCAAATCTCTTTATGTTCCTACGAGCCCGCACGTGGCCGCCCAAAGAATTCAAGTACAAAGCGTGTATATTGCTCTGTATTTACATGTATGTGTGTATATCTGGTTGTTTGCGTACGTTTGGTTATGTATATGTGTGTGCGCTAATCGCAAATGATCTCTTCGTATGAAAAAAAGACGTTTACATGCTGCTAACCAAAGCATCACTTCTCTCCTTTGATGAAAAAAAAAAAAAGAAAAGGAAAAGAAACGTCACATTACGTGTTTCCAGTTTAAGAGAGCGCATTTGTCCTCTGATGTTCTGTCGCTTTGTAAGCTATAACCATGCCTGTACGATAATGTTTCACGCCAGTCAATGTGAGCTTGGTTTTCTAGTCTTCAAAGCCACCTTTCAGGCCACCTGAGCTGCGTACGCACGATGCTCGGCCAATGTGAGCCCAAATTTGACCACACCGATCCTACATATAGCAATATTGGCCCAACATTATCCCTGCCTCTAAAGTGCAGCGTTGCAGACTTTCACTAGTCATCCACAGCTTCGACAAAATTGCAACGACAGGTCTAAGTCATACACTGTATATCTAAACATCACGGCGCAATACTGCACTAGCCTTGAGAAAATGTTTTATAGATATACTTTTTGTACATATGACATGCATTGTGCTCAACCACCGATGTGTTGTTTGCAATACTGTGCTTTCATGTGTGTATGTACAGTGTGTGTGTACAGTGTATGTAACTTGTACAGTGCGTGTGTGTCAGCGTGAAGTAGGAGGACTAATGTTCCTTAAATACCGTCTATAGCTTCCAAATCAACGGTTGTGTCCAAGAAAAATCGAATAAAAGCAAGAATTCTGAATCGACAAACGTGTTTGTGTATTATGTCCAGCAATCACTCTGACCCCCTTCTCCACTTGTGGCCTATAACTTCGAGGTCCAGCATCATTTGACGCATGTCTTCCGCATTATCTTCAGCAAAACATGCAAAAACAATCAAGCTGCTGAACATCTAAACACGCCGCCGACTCGAAAGACGTTCATTCTTCAAGAGGAATGCCCGAAGTTAAATTGAATGCCAACAGCCACTCTACTGAATATAACCTAAGGTCAACCGAAACAGAACGAAGTCTCGGTGGTAGCCCTTGTAAAGGATTGTGGTTGCAAAGTGCACCTCCAACCGCAGCGACGGTCCTCACTACGTTCAGAACGATCAGTTGCTGGCATTTTCTCGGTGAATTTGCGTTGCATCTTTGAGGCAACCAGAATGACAAAAAGACTTTCTCTTATACAAAAGGGATACACCACCATTTACTTGCTTTCAATTCTGTTTGCCGGAACCATAGACTAGATTGGTTCAGGTCCCAACAGCATTCAGAGCAAACATAATACAATGGTGATCCCATATTTATCGCTTTGTCGGTGCCTCTATGCAGCGCAGGAACTGCAGGTATTGTGACGTCACAGCAGTGTTTCCTGATGATCTTTAAAGATACTTCCGGAGGGCATTTAGAAACTACCAGGGAGCAGTCAATTTCGGCGCTTTCGTTCTGTCGAAAATTGTGTCTTCAAGTTTAAGCCGACAAGACATTGTTTAACGAAAGCACATCGGCTGCGCGATGGCCCCAGCACCTTTTTTTTTTTTCGTCTTGTACTTGCCAAAACAATGATTTGATAACCAGACACACAAGGGGGGGGGGATTCGGATTAGTCTAGACCATATAAGGTTTTCTTTAATATGTATGTATATAGGTTTATGTTACGGGTGTCTTGCCTTTCGCCTCCACCCGAATGCGGCCGCTGTGGATGGGATTCGAACCCGCGACATCGTTATCGTTTATATGTACAAGAAATCCGCGCTGTATATTCTATAAGCAAATCCTAAGAAAGAAAAGAAAGTTCATTTTCTAAAGGGCCTTTTATGTAGACATACTTGACATGGTATTGTTGTGCACGTGTGGACGTGTTTATTAGGTAGATCTCGTAGCAGCGGGGCGGCGACAATCTAGACAGGGCGCAGCAGTTCCAAGCACCAGCGTTGTTGTCGAGCAAGAACGATGAGCACCCTAGCGTCCTTCTTCTTCCGCGCATACTACATTTATAATAATAATAATAATAATAATAATAATAATAATAATAATAATAATAGCGCAGCTTTCAGTAGTGACGGAAGGCTAGCGAAGCTTGGGTGCTTGGCTGGTCCGGGTCTTCTTCATCTCCTTCTTCTTCACCATCATCATCATGAGATCAACATCATCTACTTCATCTTCATATTTATCATCATCTTCTTTTCCTTCTACTTCTTTTCATCTTCGTCGTCTTCATCATCATAAACATCTTCAATTTCTTCTTCCGGTGTCGTTGTGACGACATGTTACGTGATGCAGCATGATGTCGAGGCATCACGTGGTTATGCTGGTGATGTAGCGTTACTTGGTTGCTCGGCAACGTCATTTAACTGTCATATTTCGCGACAGATTACGAAAGGCCTAAACAGCTTCGCTGTAAAAAAATGTGAGGTTAGTCTACTAAGATGGCTTCGCCGTATGGCACTACTGTGTCGCAGCGAAGCGAACTTTGCCACAGTGCAACTTCACTGCATGGCAACAGCGTATGGCGGCGAAGCCGACTTTGCCGGAGTGCCACGCGGTGAAGTGTACTAAGAGCATCAAGGGGCCTCAAGCTGTTGCATGCCACAGTGTACTCCATAGGTGCAGGCGTGACACTGTCGGCCAAAAGCGTCTCCTACACTAATTTCCTTGTACATTGTTGTTGAATCTGCACAATATTTCTTCGATTGGTCTCAATTATACTGCCTATTTTTCGCCGTGTATTGCATTATCTCATAGCCCCTACACGCTCCCTTTCTATTCCCCTTTCCCACTCCCCCAGTGCAGGGTAGCCAACCGGACGCTTTCTGGTTAACCTCCCTGCCTTTCTGTTTCCTTCCTTCCTTCCTTCCTCTTCCTCCTCCCCATTCTGTCACTGCAAAGTGTGGCTTCCACTGGTCAACAACGTGTCCCATAAATCCATGTCTGAGAACCACTGCCCTAGTCACTAAGCTACAACGCCGGGTATTCCAGCAGCGTTCTACGTGTCAACAGAACAGCGTGGCCTCTGGATGCAAACGCACCGACGACCGTGCCAATACCAATACAAGTTCTGTCCAATGAGGGCAGGACACGCACTGAATAACAAGGAATGTTGAAGTAATTCGAGAGCCGTGTAACTAGAAGTGGTTAAGTGGAAATTAGAGCTAATGTGTCCCTTAAAATGCCGCACATTTGTATAGGCCAAAAGCCAACCAAATGCCATATGCAAAATCCTGAAAACTTCTCTTTATGTTTAGAGAAGGACTTCTAATTTTGATGTGCATGTGCTTACCAATACATTTTGTCATAGCACGGCCTGTACATCCAGCGACCACAATGACAATGCATGTTGGAGCCTGAACCAACGCTCGCCAAGCATTTAGCCAGATCTAGTCAGTTCTCACAGACATCACCGTAAGGATGATGTTCACGATATTTAAAAGCCAGTTCACATACTCATCTCACACTATTCATTGCTGTCTTTTCCAGAAGCCACAGTACATACCAGAATATCGTGCCTAATTAATACACCGGTTCTCACAGGATACCAGAAGGTTCCCAGCTTTGGCCACGAAGGGTCGTTGGAACCTCGTCTGATCACGCACGCGCAGGAAGTTGTACTCTGCCGAGTACTAGTACCTCGTTGCGCACTTGGTTCTATGGAACTCCTCGGCGAATATGACAAGGAAGGGTGGGGACGTAGAACATGTTATAGCGGAACATGACCAATTCCTTTTACCAGTCACTTCATCCTCGACTAAACTGCAGCCGCCGCAGAGGTACGGTGGCTACGGCACTCACCTGGAAGGCTTGGGTTAGACCCCGGCCTTGGCAGTCGTATATCGATGGAGGCGAAATGCCAGAGGCCCGTGGTAGTGTGCGTCTAGCGCCCCGAGCCCTACTCTATGGCGTTCCTCCTAATCATGATTTCGGCGTGCAAAGCCCCAGTAATTAGCACTCAGCTTAACTGCAGCTTAGACAAACTCCTATATGGCTTGCCTACCCGAGATACCCATCCAGACACCGAGATATTCAGGTACTGAAGGATTAAAGTTCTTCGGCAAACATGAAAACGGTAATCACCCACTCTCATCGACCACTTGGCGCTGTGTTTCAAAGCGAAACCATTCACTTCTATAGCTTGTCTATATACGAGACTCTTGAGTGCTTACTGGGGCCGATCCCCCGAGTATCGTCTAACACCCTCCCCCACACCCCCTATGGCCATTGAGAAATGTATCTCTTCGGTACACATGACAGGAGGATGTCTCCACTCATGCCAATCACTTCTGCGTATGCTTCACTGAACCTGAACGAATTATCACACAGCTCGGCTATCTGAAAGCACCGACTGTTTACCGGGACTTATCTGCCTCGTAACATTGCAGATGTCCTCCTTTACTGTCGTGCGGTAAGCGCGACAAGAGGATTTCCCCACTCACGCCGATCACTCGACGCTCTTGTTCACTGTACCCTCAATATTCCTGTATCTGTTATGTCGAAACACGGAGCACGTACTACACAGATCCTCTTCTCTTCAGCGAAGCACTTAAGCTGCCCGCTTGGAGAGATGCGCTGATACGGTGAGCACGGTGCTCTTGTAGTACCGTGAGTGCGGTGCTCTTTTAAGAAACTTCGGCATCTCCTTCGTTTGCGGAAATATGCACGATACGCACTATCGCAGGAGCATATCGCGTAAAGATGCGGTGACTTGGAAATGATCGTGGGGCACCTACGGAGCAAGGGCGAGTGCTGCTTGCACGCAATCCAAATGAGGTAACCTTCGAATGGCTCTTGATATTAATATAAGCCGCGGAAGTGGCTGACGCGTATACTCGCTCAGATAAGTTCAGTCCGTGGTTTCTGCGTTTGCGCAAGTGTCTCTCCTACACCGCTCGGCGCCGCCACGGTGGTTATGGCACTCGGCTGCTGATCCGAAGGTCGCGGGATCGAATCCCGGCCGCGGCGGCTGCATTTCCATGGAGGCGAAATGTTGAGGCCCGTGTATACTGTGCGATGTCACTGCACGTTAAAGAACGCCAGGTCGTCAAAGTTTCTGGAGACATCCGCTACAGTGTCTCGCATAATCATATCTGGTTTTGGGACGTAAAACTCCACAAATCAATTTTACACCGCTCGGCGATAGGGGAGTGTTTGCGGCATGGAGGTGCTGAATAAACTATTAGCTCCGATCGGGGTATCGTCAGAGAACGCGCGCCGTTGAATTCAGCAGGTAGTTTATTGATGTCAGGTGCCTCACATACTCTAACCAATTGCGTTGGGTGGGAGTGAAGGGTTAGGTAACAGGAATTTAACGGAGTACCAGGTGAGTGCTTTCACTTTTAAATGCGAAGCATTTCTTAGCGAACTTCAGCGGCATTGAGCGTATCTATCTATCTATCTATCTATCTATCTATCTATCTATCTATCTATCTATCTATCTATCTATCTATCTATCTATCTATCTATCTATCTATCTATCTATCTATCTATAACAGGAGTTTAGCGGCAGTCCGGTGAGTGCACCCATGGGTGCACTCATGAGTGCACTCATGGGGCAGTCTACCTATGGGTGGACTGCTCCGCGCTAAAAAGGGGAACATACGAGGTTCTCCAGTGAACGACCGCCTCCTATCCTCCCCGAACACTCCTTCCGCTCCCGCTTGTGATAGCGTCGAAGGAGACAAATGTATACGTTGCCCAGCAGGCAGGAGGTCCAGTAACTTCATTTGTTGCAGGAGCAAAGGCTTTTCCCTTTTCGGGAAGATGAAGGCAACGGTCCGCCAGTACCGGGTGACCTGGTCTGGCCGCCCCTTGGGGAGATAGTGGTACACGCACATTACATCAATATGAAAAATGAAATGGACAAAAAGAAGATACGTTGAGAAATAAAAATAAAAGTGGCTGATCCCTCTATCAAAGGAATCTGTATAACACGAAAGTGGAACGTGTCTTCACTTAAACAGTTGAATGTATATCGTACATCGAGGGGAACTTACCCATTTCTATCGGTATTCCGCTGGTACAGCACCCTTCTACGTGGATGAATCCACGTTCACGCATCGCCTCCATAACATTCATGACAAACCACTTATGGTAACTTGAGTAGTTTATGTAAGAACTGGACACAGTCGATGTTTACGTAAATGCCGGGTGACAATGGCATCAATCACGTTTACTTACGCCACAGTGACACGCCAACGTCGTTGCCGGCTTTGAGCACTTAACGCAGCAGTCTTCTTGCCATCACGCTCGCGCAGCAGGTCTCGGCGAAGCGCCATCCACGACGAAAAGGGACAGACGACGCGGCTCCGCCCGCCTACTTCGAGGTGCACATTGAAACATGCCTGGAACGGTGCGTCATTCAGGAGAGGCGAAGCCTCCTGCTTCGAGGTGCACTTTGGAACATGCCTGGAACGGTGCGTCATTCAGGAGAGGCGAAGCCGCCTACTTCGAGGTGCACATTGAAACATGCCTGGAACGGTGCGTCATTCAGGAGAGGCGAAGCCGCCTACTTCGAGGTGCACTTTGAAACATGCCTGGAACGGTGCGTCATTCAGGAGAGGCGAAGCCGGCGCGAGCGTATCGTACTTCGCCTCTGCTAGATGGCAGCACCGTTCCTGACACGTTCCAAAGAACGCCGCGCGCGCGCGTCATGGTAGAAGGAAACAAGCGATAAGAAAGGTCATAAGCTGCGTTCGTAGAACCTCGAGCGTGTGCGCCGATAACTCAGTTCAATAAAGTAAAAAAAATTCACAGCATATCCACGGAGTGAATGATGATGAGTGGGCGAAGCTCCGGATGTTCATCAGTAAAAACCATGGATATTGCCCAGTACATCATCAAAGACATGACAAACACTGTGTGTCGCCATCTAGCGCTCCCTATCACACTAGAGCACGCAGCGAGCGCCTCCGCGCCATCTATTGATCAATTCACGTACTAGCTAAGCAGCACCGCAGCGCTCGGACGGACGGACGCAGGGACGGACGGACGGACGGACGGAGGACAGACAGAGACAGACAGACAGACAGACAGACAGACAGACAGACAGACAGACGGAAGAGCGCTGACGTTTCCACTGTCGGCGCTCTTCTAAAGTTCTCCGCTGTTCGGAAGTTCGTAGTATCCGGGGCTTACGCATGTGGGAGCTCTCAGACAGACAGACAGACAGACAGACATTTGGTATTGTGAGGCATAAAAAAAGGGAAAAAAATAATAATAATAAAGCCTCGGCCCGCGCCATAAAGATATAGCAGGCATTGCCAATTAGAAAAATAAATGAATTGGGCAGAGCCAAATGGGATTTGGAAGGGGAGGGTATTGGGGAAGTAGACTCCACCACCGGCGAAACCGCAGCCAAGGGAACAGACAGGCAGCGGGTTTTATTGAAAACTTATGAATTTACATGGTAAGTCTTGCTGTTAACAGGTTGCTCGTTATTTAGGTTGGTGTTGATGAATCCGGAGAAGGTGCTTGAACTCGTATTGTTGTCTATGAATCCGGAGAAGGTGCTTGAACTCGTATTGGCATATCTCTTTCGCCGTCTCTTGGGTTGTAGTTCTTGACTTGACTTGCTTTGGATGAAGTTCTAAATCTGTGGATTCATGTGCTGTTATCCCGCTGCTGCCGGTGGTGGAGTCCAGACAGACAGACAGACAGACAGACAGACAGACAGACAGACAGACAGACAGACAGACAGACAGACAGACATTTGGTATTGTGAGGCATAAAAAAAGGGAAAAAATAATAATAATAAAGCCTCGGCCCGCACCATAAAGATATAGCAGGCATTGCCAATTGGAAAAATAAATGAATTGGGCAGAGCCAAATGGGATTTGGAAGGGGAGGGTATTGGGGAAGTAGACTCCACCACCGGCGAAACCGCAGCCAAGGGAACAGACAGGCAGCGGGTTTTATTGAAAAATTATGAATTTACATGGTAAGTCTTGATGTTAACAGGTTGCTCGTTATTTAGGTTGGTGTTGATGAATCCGGAGAAGGTGCTTGAACTCGTATTGTTGTCTATGAATCCGGAGAAGGTGCTTGAACTCGTATTGGCATATCTCTCTCGCCGTCTCTTGGGTTGTAGTTCTTGACTTGACTTGCTTTGGATGAAGCTCTAAATCTGTGGATTCTGGAAAAAGATTATTTTCGATTATTGTCCCCCACCCCCCCTGTTAGTATTAATTGGAGTGGGTGTTAGTTGCTCGTAATTAGTATGGCAGATGCGAAGGTATGTTATGTTGCTCTTTTATTTTTACTTTTATTTATTTCTTTTATTCTTTCTTTTTTGACTGAGTTACTATATTTTCTAAGTATGGGTGATAAGAGTGTGAGGTGATTTTAATATTATATTTTGATGGTGTAAATGAATTTCTCTTTTCTTTGTGGTGAAATCGATCTTACGTTATGTAATTTAATGTGTTAAATCAATTTTGGAGTATGACAGATGGTTCTCGTTGACATTTTATGCCTGAGATTATATGCGTTCTAAAAGTACTAGAAAGTTGATGTGCCTATTCATGGATTGTCATATTTTTTCTTTTTTTTTTTGAGGTATGTTCCTCGTTTTTTTTTCGTTTTCCTTTTCTATTCTCTCCTTTTCCTCTTCCCTTTTTTCTTTTCTTTCTTTCTTTTTTCTTCCTTTCCTTCTTTTTCTTTCTTTTCTCTTTTTTTTTCTTTCTTATCTCTCTGTCTTTTTTCCTCTGATTTTTCGTGATTTCCTTTTTTTTCTGTGTTTTGATTTCTTTTCCTTGTCTTTTTTGATTTTTGCTTTTGTGTTTTTTTAGCTGTTTTTCTTGTTCTCTCTTTTTTTTCTTCTCTTTTTGTTTTTATTCCTCTTTTTTTTCATCTTTTTTTTCTTTCTTTTGCCTTCTCTTATTTCTTTCTCTCTTTTTTCTTTTGTTGCACATATATATGCATACTTATGTAATCTAAATATATACACATGTCATGCAATATGTACATTTTGTTGTATCACGTACAGATACGTTTGGGTATTCCATTCTTCCCTTTTGTATTTGATATTTTAACCATTTTTTTTACTTTCTTATATTTGAGCATAGATAATCTTTTTTTTTTTGAATAATAGTGGTTCCTGATCTAGTTTGGGGTGGAAGGAAGGACGCGTGTTTTCGGTTTTTTTTTTTCATTGTAACTCGTGAGTCCGTTTTTCTTTTGTTATTCACCGTCTTTTTCAGGTGGTCCTCCTTTTGGTTTTGTCCGTGTCTTCAGTTGATTTGCATATCCTGGTAGGTATCGGCGACTGTCAGTATGCCAGACAACCCACTTGGGGTTCCCTTCTTATGGGCTACTCGAGTGATGTCAGTAGTCAGGGTTGTCGCCCGTGGTGTATACGGGATAAGGCCTCTCCGAGAATTGGGTCGGCCTGAGGGTACCCTGCCCGTAATGGGTGCTGTGACATCTGGGGCCCAGTGCGCCACACCGTAGTATGGGGTCTAGAGCCTTGTAGCCTGTATTTTAGAAGGGTCTGGGTGGCATGTGTCACTTGAGCCATCAAGTTAGGGGCGCCACGAATCACCCAGACAGAGACAGATGGACGGACGGACTCACTCACTCACTCCCATACTACGAGTTCCCATACATCTGAATGAAGCGAGCACCGCAGCGTCATTACGCCATCTAGTGAGCACTTCACGAACTAGAGGTGGCTACTACAAACAGAGGATGGACAGACCCACGGCATAAGGAGCTTCGCCCCTAAAAAAGCGCCGATATCTCAGTGGTGAGAACCGTTCACCTCCCGTCGTGGCGCGGGGGCGGTGAGTTCGATTCCCAGCGCATCTATGGAAATTTTTCTGCCTGTTTTTCTTTGTAGTTCTTACATGTAAATTTTAGTACTTCACTTCCGTTACGGAAATGACGTAGCGAGGTCGTGGTGGACCCCGGCATAACACACTTTCGTGTTAAAAACCGCTTCTGCGAAGCTCTGCAGCGTTCCTTCGAGTGGGGATTGGCCCCGTTTAACTGTCTAGTGTTGCTTTTTACTTAGATTTATCTGTTGCCTTTTCAGGTATATCTGCATGCTGGTTTTCCGTTCCGGCCAGGGCTCGCCCTGGTCGGCCAGTCGCCCTACCGAATCGGTACCGCTGGAGTGTTTCTTCCGGAACGGAGTATAAGCTGCTTGCCCAGTGGCGCTTGTACCAACTGTTTGGGGAGCCATTCGACTGAGTGAGTCTGAGCTTTTCCAGGAGGATCGGCGCAGAATAACCGGAGGGCGGTACCATGACATTGAGGCGTTTTGGCAAAACTGGCATTTCGTGCAAGTCCTCCAATGCTGAATGCTTGACCGACTTGCTTGTCTGCACAAGGTTTGCGCACACTTCAGTTCGTGCATTTGTGCCACCTGACCTCGCTTGCGTGAAAGGCATTGTTCGTGGTGTGCCGACAAATACCTCGCCCGAGGCTTTCTTAAAGATGCTTGCACCGGCTGACGTCGTCTCAGTGTATAGATGTAACAGATGTGCAGGCGATACACGGGTGCCAACTGAGAGCGTTATCGTCTCCTTTGCCCGTTTAACGCGCCCAACCGAAGTGAAGGTATGGCCGTATTTGTTCCTGCGTAGAGGCGTTGACTCCACGACCATTGCAGTTCCGGAGCTGCTGGCTGTTTGGACACAGTGCTAACGCTTGCGCGTCCTTAGCGCGGTCTCTAAAATGAGTCTCCTTATCAGACGACAATGTGGAAACACTCTTTCGCTGATTGTGTGAGGGAACCCACATCGCCTCAGTGATTGCCCCGCCCGAGTGCGCGAGTCGCAAATGATCGAGATAAGCGAGAAACGGCGCATTGTTCTCGATGATCGAGAACAATACGTCGCCGTGACGTCAACGTATGCGGCAGTCCGGTGAGTGCACCCATGGGCGCACTCATGGGTGCACTCATGGTTCAATCCGCTAATGGGTGGACTGCTTCGCGCTCAAAATCACCTACCGAAGCACTCCGTACAAATGGTTAAAGGGACCGACAACTGACCAGAACCTGCGATTACATTCTGGCAGAAATGAAACAAACCATGAATTATGATGACAGATTCAAGCATACTTAATGGGGTTTGAGTAGAATTTGTATTTTTAAATTGCGTTTGAAAATCACAAAAAAGGGGTATGTCGCGCAGCGTAGCCGTAGAGACTTCGTACTGCTATATGGAGTCTTCGGTTTGGTGTGCGTAGTCAGATGCTTTTATACGCACCATAATTAGTGCTCAAAGTTAAAGCACGCATACTATGAAGCATCCCCGCTCTGTTCTGTGCCTGTCCACGGGGTACGAAACATATAAGTTGACACTGAGAAGCGGCGCTGCATTCTCGGCGCAACCGTGGGACGGTTGCTGAGGGCTGCGACGCATGTGCGCGCCGTTTTTCTCTTGTGTCTGCGAAGCCGGTATCGGAGTGTACAGCGCGAATTCGCGAGTGAGATCACGTCATAGCGACGTATAGGCTTTATAAACGCAACATTGATTTTCTGTTTAGGGCTTCACTGGTTTTCTTTCCACATTGCCGGCTTATAATCGCTATCGCGAATGCCACTGTTTGCAACTGTGTTGCCGTTAAGACTCCATAGTAGCCGCTGATAAAAAAATTCGGATTTTATATGTTTCGCGGCGTTTTCGGTGTTACCATTGAGTGATTAGGCACTCTGACCGGACAAGCTTTTAGTTGCACTAGTAAAAGCAGGCACCATAAAAATTCGTTGTCGGTCCCTTTAACCAGCGAAGCTGAAATGTGCGGCCCCGGCGTTTAGCAGTGGGTTCAACCCGACAGAGACGTCCCAGCGGAAGCCAAAGTGCCGCTGGAGAAACTCGCCGAAAGTGGGCGTTCGCCCCGGCGAACGCGCTCCCGCACTCATCGCGTCGACGCTTTCTGCCCGCAACGCCGCTTCTTCGGCCCGCCGTTGTTGCAAGTGTGACATCGTGAGCTAACTCGGCGGCGTGGTTTGCAGGATCCGCCCACCAGCGGCGCTTTCATTCCCGTTCGCGATTTAGCGCCGCTTGCAAGGCTGCCGGATCGTCGGTACGCAGTTGCTGCCGGCACTCGGCTTCGTGGGCCTGTTCTTGTGCCCGGACTGCAGCGTCGGCCCGGCGAATGCGAGCTCTCTCACGTTTCCACTGTCGGCGCTCTTCTAAAGTTCTCCGCTGTTCGGGAGTTCGTAGTATCCGGGGCTTACCCATGTGGGAGCTCTCAGTCGAAACTGATGCGCGCGTGCTCGGCGCCACGGCTGCGACGGGATGGACGACGTCACTCACGGCCCAGCCAATGACGCGCGAGCTTGGGTGCGACGCTCAGAACGACGTAACTGATAGAACAGCCAATGGAGACCGCTCGTGACACAGATGCTGAGCGGCTTTTCGTTTCTCCTAGCCATATACAGCTTTCGCTATAAAAGGGAGCATACGAGGTTCCCCAGTGAGCGACTGCCTCTTGTCCTCCCCGATCGCTCCTTTCGCTTTCGCACCCGCTTGTGATAGCGTCGAAGGAGTTCAGTCTACGTTGCCCTGCCGGCAGGATGTCCAGTAACTTGATTTGTTGCAGGAGCAAGGGCTTTTCCCTTTTTCGGGAAGATGAAGACAAAGGGCCGCCAGTACCGGGTGACCTGTACTGGCCGCCCGTTGGGAAAATATTGATACACGGACATTACATCAATACGAAAAATGAAGTGTACAAAAAAGAAAAGATACGTAGAGAAATAAAAATAAAAGTGGCTGATACCTCCATCAGAGGAATCTGTATAACACGGAAGTGGAATGTGTCTTCACATAAGCAGTTGAATGTTTATTGTACATCAAGGAGAACTTACCCATTTCTATCGGTATTCCGCTGGAACGGCACCCTTCTACGTGGATGAATCCACGTTCACGCAACGCGTCCATAACATTCATGACCAACCCCTTGTGGTAACTTGAGTAGTTTATGTAAGAACTGGACACAGTCGATGTTTACGTAAATGCCGGGCGACAATGGCATCAATCACGTTTACTTACGCCACATTCGGCACATTGACCCGCCAACCGTTACAAATATGCCTGTTAACATTGAGTAGACCACCAAAAAAGTATTACAAAAGAACAAAAGGTTCGTTTAAGAGCATGTTTTTAATGTTGGATTTAAAGGATGGCAATGAACGGGATGACTTAGCACGAAAAGGTATATGATTCCAGAGATGAACACCGTAGAAACGCGTTGTGAACCTGTCATAGTTAGATTTGATTTTAGGTAAAAGAAGGTTGTTATGCTCTGAAAACCTGGTATTACTGTTGTTGATAAGGATATGAAAAGGAATACAGTCTAATGTTATTTCACGATGAATGAGACGGTATGTGATGACCAACAATCTGTGATAAAACAACTTTTGAATGGGCAAGATGCCAAGATGTTCATAGATTGGTAGAGAATGGGAACGGAATGGGCTAAAGGTCATTAATTTTATCGCCTGGTTTTGAAGACGTTGAAGTGGTTTGAGATGAACGGCACATGTGTTACCCCAAGATGACAAGCAGTATGATAAATGACTGTTAATGTAAACATGATAAAGTGAGATGAGAACATGACGTTGAAAAAATGCACGTGTTTTAATGATAATGCGGATACCAAATGAAACTTTTTTATTAGCGAATTGACGTGACTGTTGTATTTAAGATGCTTGTCAAGAGTAACACCCAGGAATTTAGCATTATCAGATGCCGTTATAACATAGTTATTCAATGAGACCGTTATGGATGAAGCAATCACAGTTTGTGGGCTATGAAATAGTACAAAAGTTGTTTTACTCGGATTAATCTGAAGTCGATTATTTCTACACCATGAATGAACATTGTTAAGATCTGCATTAAGTGTGTCTTGAAGTGCAGTGAGCGATTTATGTGGTGAATAAATGGTGGTGTCATCAGCATACAACAAACATTTACAAGAAGTAAGCGTATTAGGTAAGTCGTTTATGAATAGGAGCAACAACAGAGGACCTAATATAGAGCCTTGAGGAACGCCACAGTTAATTAGTTAATCGATGAGAATTGACCATTAAGATAGACCACTTGCGGCCTGTTAGACAAGTAGCTGCGAATAAGATTTAGAGGTGGGCCAGTAATACCAAAGACTCGAGCTTAGCCAGAAGAATAGAGTGTACTAGTGTGTCAAGTGCCTTTGTTAGGTCAATGAGTATGGCTCCTACAAAAAAATCCTTCGTCAATAAATTGTTTAATATTGTCCGTGAAATCGATCAATGCCTGTTTCGTTGAGTAACCATCTCTAAAGCCAAACTGGAGCGAAGAAAGAAGATTAAATTTGTTCAGATATTGCATTAAGCGAGTGTAGAGAAGCTTTTCAATGACTTTGCTAAAAAAGGGTAAAATGCAGATTGGGCGGTAGTTGTTAACGCTATCACGAGAACCCTTTTTGAACACAGGAATTATTTTACCACGTTTCAACAAGTTAGCGAATATACCTGTTCTGAATACTTTATTAGCAATATCTGCCAAAACTAGCGATATATCTGCAGCAGCCAGTTTTATTCTAGAAGGCCGCAAAGAGTCCAGGCCTGGTCCCGTGACTTTAAGGGAAGAAATGACATTAAAAACTTCTTCTGAAGGAACCGGACGAAGGAAGAAAGACCGAGAGCTGCGTGGAAGATGAGGTAGAACGCTAGGTGAAGGCATATTTTGGCACGCGGCAAAATGATCACTAAGAACATTAGAGATATCAACCTCGTTAGTGTATTCCTTATTGTCGTAAACTGTTTTTTTTAATACCTGTATCGGTCTCCGTAATATTAAGAAATTCTTTAATGAGCTCCCAATTACGCCTGGTATTTCTTCCGTTTTGAATTACCCGCCTTTCATAATATTTCTGTTTTGCACGCTTAAGGACACGGGAAAGAATGTTGCTATAATTTTTTAGTTTAGCTCGCAATGATGCGTTGAAAGGCTGCGATTTAACCTTTTTGTAAAGATTGTTTTTCTTCATTACAGAGCGCAGCAGCGCATTTGTAATCCATGGATTTCGAGGAGATGAAAATGCGTGCTTACAGGATGCATAGGTTGTGCACTCATTAATGTAATTCGTTATTGTTGATATAAACATCGAATATGCCTTTTCAGGACAACTTTCTCTAAAAAAATCATTCCAGCATGTCTCGCGTACCTTTTGTAAAAATAAAGCTTCATTGAAGGAACTTCTCGTATGTTGTCGGTACTGCGTGCGTTTACCGGTACCAAGAACGAAGAAGAGGGGATAATGATCTGTAATGTAATAATCTATCACACCGGTGGCGTAGTCGGAGCATGAGGACGAAAATATGTGGTCTATTAACGTGCAGGAACCAGCAGTGTCACACCTTGTTGGAACATCGATTAAAGATGTGAAGCCATAGCTATATAAGCAGTTGATATAGTCAGAGCATGTGTGACAGTTGGGATTAAAGGGCAACTCCGGCGATTTTTCAGTGTCCACTAATCTTAATGAAATGTTCAATGTGTATTCTCCTCGGCACTGTAATAATATATGCCAAACCAGGTGGTTGCAAGTCATTTAGTAGTCCTGGAAACAAATTTTAAAATTTTTTAGCGGATTCCCCTGCGGGCCACCCTGTGTTTTTGACGTCATCACCTTCAACACTGCCTACCCGAGGCTGCGGGACATCAAAAGCAAAACGGCGGTACTTCAGCGTTCAAATCGTCGCTGTCAAGTTCATAAAAGCTGGCATAACCCAATACATCGTCGGATGACCTCGCCACTGTCATTTTTCTCCATATTTCTGACGGCGGGAAGGCTGTGACGTCAGCGCGTACGCTGCAAGAAGCGTCTACCCATTTCGGTTTCTGTTTGAACACGCCTTTCGGTCGGTTATTTAAAATTATTCGTACGTTTCTGAGCAAATTGAACCACCCTGGCTGATACAGGACTATCAGTACTACTCGAAAACATTGATATCGGAACATGGTGAAAAGACAGCCGGAGTTGCCCTTTAAGTATGTTTATGTTGGTGTCACCACAAATAATGATGTTCTTATTTTCATTGGTTAAGGCGTCGAGTATTTCTTCTAGCTGTGAACAAAAGTCCGAATACGATGATGACGGGGATCGATAAATGCATGCCAGGATTGTGTGCCTGTTATTGAGTGGCAAGACATTCCGGTCGAACTCTAACCAGACAGACTCGCACAATAGATTGTGGAATGAAACGTCGTGACGACGTGTATATGGAATTGACGAATTCACAAAAATAGCAGATCCACCACCTTTCTGGATCTCACAGTGACTATGTTCACCGATGTATCCTGGAAGACCGAACAGGATTGCCATCTGCTTGTGTTAGCCACGTTTCAGAAAGACAGATGATAGAAAAACTATGGTCAAGTATAGAAAGAAAATTCAGAAGATCATCGTGATGCTTTCGAAGACTGCGAATATTGCAGTGAATGAAGGAAAACTTAGGGCGTTTATCGTGAAGCAACGCCGTCGTTTTATCACACGAAAACGTTCCTCTGTCCATGATTATAGGCCCGAAGGAAGGACGTGTAGGCGCACTGGTTAAGCAAATATGGCCAGATCGTTCGCGCTGGAAATGCGATAAACACGACTATTTTCAGTCTTTCTGGCTTTTATCACACAATTCTCGATCCAGAGGAATCGCCAGCCTTTAGTTCTTTTTTTTTTTTTAAGTCAAGAGCTTGCGCGAAAGGACGCTTGTTCTCTGGCGTGAGATGATCATTCACAAAGAAGGGTGAGTCACTGCTACGCGAAAGACCAATAGCCGAAGTGGTGAGCTTAGCTTTTCTAGCTTTACTAATGAATTCAGCTCGCTTCGATCTCGAGCAGAAACACTCTTGCGCTGATTGTGTGAGCGAACTCACACCGCCTCAATGATTGCCCCGCCCGAGTGCGCGAGTTGCAAATGATCGAGATAATCGAGAAACGGCGCGTTGTTCTCGATTATCGAGAAACGGCGAACAGAGCTTTCATCGTTGATAAAAGAGCCCGATTGTGGCTACGCGCGCAGCTCTTACATCTCGTCGGTCCATATCGTTGGAGGGTATACAGCATCTGTTGAACAGGCGTTTCATGGCAATGGCCTTATCAAGTCCTGGAAAACAGTGTACTATTTTGCAGGACTTGACTTCCAGGCAATGGCCTTATCAAGTCCTGGAAAACAGTACTTGATAAGGCCATTGCCATGAAACGCCTGTTCAACAGATCTGCTGAAGGCTTGACCTAGATGCTATAGCCGCTGTAGGTTAAACAGCCTATGCAACTCTTTCCCAGTTGCTGACGCTATATGCCGCTGACCCGCGTGTCCTGAAAGTCATAATCAGACGGAATTTGTACCAGACAAGCCCACTTTTGCCAGCTCACCGTCACCTCTAAATGCGGAACAGAGAAATTCTTTCGGAGATACGAGGCTGGGAAGCGTTGCTATAATAAGCTCGGGATTGCCCCATTGTTTCTGACCTAGTCGTCCTTGAAGCCCGATGAAGGAACTATACTGCTGATAAACGGAAGCGTGACATGTTGCGTTCGGCAGTCGGGTCGACTATCTTAAGTTAATCATAGGTCGCTTGAAGGTTGTACAATGGAATTTCCGTTCTGTATTCTCCGATTGCACTGACCTTATTTTACTTCAAGAGTCATGGATTTCTACACATAAGAAATGTTTGTCCAATATATGATATCCGATATTCAAGTTTCTCTGCAGAACATAACTCCAATAAGGCCGCACTCGTCCTCTAAGGATAATCTATATTTCGATCACATTTGTCCTAAAGATGCTAAGCTCCTTCCCTTGCGTATTCTTGAAGGTTCTGATCAGGATCATCTCGTATAGTTTCCTGAGCATTTTTGTAGTCTTTACGGATGTGTTTGCAGATGCAACTCAGAAGGCTGAAGTTGGTATATATTTCCCTCCCAGTTGAAGTGGTCGTTCGCGCTCCGACTGCCCGATTTTACACCTATATTGCACTGGCGATTAGGGTATTGAGTCCGATCCAGTCAAAAGTAATCATTGTTACAGATGCTTCATCTGTCTGTTCCCATGCAACATCTCCAAAGCAGTCGCCTATAACTGAAGATTTTCTCGACGCTTGTATACTGCCTAACAAGTCAGAGGTTCGCTTGGTCTGTGTCCCTGCTCACACTGGCTTTTTTTTGTGAATGAATCAGCGGACTCGCTGGCAGCGTCATCTTTAGATGGTCCGTGTTCAAGTGTACAGCCGGATTTTTCATTTATCACAGCCGAGAGATATAAACGCTTTCTTCTACTGACATGCACTTAGACATCTTTTCTAGATCTTGACTACTATTGACACCTTCATTTCACATGGAATACGGACAAATGCGTTTCACGTCAGTGTGAAGTGATTGTAGCAAGTCTCAGATGTAGAGCGCCGAGTCTAAATTTCTATCTTAATAAATGTGGTTTCTCATTAACTAACGTCTGTTTGGTATGCAGTGAGCCAGAAAAGATTGATCACTTCCTTTTCTCTTGTCGCCGGTTTTCTTCGCTCCCCCGAATGTTTTTAAACTCGTTATTTGATAAACTGCGGTTACCTTCAACACCAAATCTTTTGGTGCCTCTCAGGATGGTAGAAGCCGCAATGCTGTCTTGTCAGCTTTTCATTAGTTTATCGACAGCCTACATTCCCATGTTCTCACATTATATATATATATATATATATATATACCGAAGGCCCCGGAAGATTACACTGCTAGCACTGTCGACCGCAGGGTTTCGTTCTCGATGTTTCTTTTAATAAATTTTATTTTCGTAATTAGAACTCTTTCCTTACATTCTGTTTCTTTTTTTTTCATTTAGCCTTTTAATTTTCCCCTTCTATGTATCATTACCTGAAATGTGGCCAGTATCCCACGTGGGTATGTGCCAATTGCAGAGGCCACAACAACAACATAAGCTTCCATAAAGACAATTTTCACTGACTAAAAAGAAGGCATACCAAAATGAGCTGTGGCAAGATTGAACATCCACGTCGTGAAAGAGCAGCCAAGGTTTACGTAAGAGAGAATTTGTGCGTGCTATGTATAGTGTCTTAAAACAATGCAGTATACAAATCTACCCACATATAGAAATCTGAGGCACATGTATGCGATACCATTCGCACCACAAGGTGAAGATTTTATTTGTGAGCAAATCTATCGTGGTTGGTTGTACAGACTTGTTGATTCCTGGTGTAGTTGATTCCAATGACCTTGCACCTGTGAGGTGGTCCTGCTTTTAGATGTGAAGCAGCTTATGGGGGGGGGGGGGGGGGGCTTTGTCCGTCCCTCCCTGGACCCTCCCTCCGCCGTGTGGTGTCCACACCCGCACTGCGCATGCGCATCCTCTTCCCCTCCTCTCCTTGTCTCATCCCCTCTCCTCTCCGAACGCCGCGCGTTGACTATGGAAACGCTGTTTCTTCGATGAACGCTTTACCAGCTCGCAAAGAACGAGAACGCGCCCTCGCCTGCGAGAGACAACGCTGACGTAGCCGGCGTCTGCTAGCGTCAAACCGATACAAACGCGACACCTAGCCAAACGGATGCAAACGCGGTGTGCACCCCCCGTGCTGCTTCGCATCGCCTCATGGTCCCCTTTAGCGGGAGATGGTGTAATTTTTTTTCTTTGTTGTTTTTCCTTTGTCGTCATCAATCGCGAAACACTACGGCCCTCTGATTTCAAAGACAATTTGCGGCGCATTTCAAAAATAATTTGGCTCGCAGTGTTACACTCTGGCGTTGCAAAACTTAGTATTCGAATGAGTTGTGCACTAAGTTGTGCATCAGCTTGTGCATTGCCAAATTCAGCAGGCTTCCTCTCTACGTGAAATCACGTGTTATAGCCGCCCATACCGGGCTGGGGTATGTGCTCACGTGATCTCAAGTCCACTGCTCCACGCGGCCATGCGCATTGCGTGATCGGATATGTACGAATTTTCATGGGGTCACGTGATGTATTATAACTCAACGAGACCTTGAAGCACAGATATCTAAGGCTTTCACCTTAAAGGGCCACTGAAGCACTTTTTAAAAAAATTGAGGTTATAATGCTATTTAATCATTTTTCGTGCGAGGAACGCGAAAATCAGGTCGAAAATGGGCATAAACTTGAGCAAATGACCCTATTTTGGCAAAAACGCGCGGCGCGCGTCATGGGCGGCAACGAAAACTTTCTCGCTGCCTGCGATTGGTTGAGGAGCTTCATGACGTCATCCTGAGTGTCTCGGAGGTTCTGACTGCCACGGCTCTGATAGTTCGCGCGCGCCGACCGGCCGTGTGCGTCTTATCAGTTCTTTTTCATGCTCTATCTAAGCATATCACTATTATTATGGCTAACTGTAGCAATTACGATGAGTTTGTGGTACAGTTCCATGTGGTCGCCTGCATCAAACGCTGCAGACGACAGGCCACCATCGCAGTGGCCTAGCCGTACTGCGATACATGGATCGCGATCGCCTGGTATCCACACCGGTCCACATGCAAGTGCCGTGTGCTCGAGCATGTGCACACACCGCAATTCAAGAAATGTGCAGTGAAGCATCCGATCGAGTGAGCGGCGTGTAGGTTCTGTCCAGGTACAGCGCTCATCACGCAGTACATACACTCGCAAGGCCTCGCATTCTCGACAAGAACTACAACATAAGCAACTTTTCGTGACTCTCTGGTTTCGCACGAACATAATTCAATAAGAGCACCCCTTCACGTGCGACAAGCACGTGGGAACAGCGCGCCTTCATGACAGCCCTTCGCTGACAGCCCATGAATATGACGCGGGCATAGCTAGGTCGACGGTGCGACCAACGCTGTTTTCAATCTGGCATAAACTCAGCGCGTACATTTGCAACATGATTAATGCTTAAATTTTCATGTTGTGCGTCATTATGTCTGACTATTTTTGACTTGCTCAATGTTATGACCAACGAGAGAAGCCAGTCCCTCTTATGCAAAAAAAAAATAATAAAAAATAAGGAAGACAGGTCCCTGAATTTTTGCGCTGCGATTTCGACCTCGCGTATGGTTTGGTACAGGACACCGCATTTGCGGAAGTGGTGTGCTTTTGACATCACCCTATTTAACTAGAAGGGATTACAGTTGTGAATATATATATATATATATATATATATATATATATATATATATATATATATATATAACGAAATGGAAGAGGTCAAGGGCTCGTTTATATGTTAGAAACAACTTATTGAATATTTAAACTAGCGTGCCGATTATATTCGAGACGGTTTTTGCGCGTAGTCGCTCTCTAGGAAGCGCCTCGAACATAGCACACTTGCTCTTGTAGGACTGAACTTTCTCTCTTTCCTAACAGCAATGACCCACTAAGTGGACATATAATCTTGAGAAAATTTGTGAAATGCTGCTGCTCCGCAAACGTAGATTTAGCAGCTGAAGGACACACAGAAGCTCGGTATAGCAAGTCGACTTCGTGAAATCAGTACATAGGCCGCAGCAAAGGCAATATATGTGACACACTCGGGGAACTTGTTACTGAAAAAATATCAGTGCATGACAACAAAGAAGTGCGGTGCCCAGAAACCAACACAAGCTCCTCTACTGACACAGCGCTGTGCGCAAACGAAAGCCGCAAACCAATGCAGCTACTCTGCTCGCCCTCACGATGACGTCACTCCTCCGCGTTTCACTCTCTGTCATCCTCCTCACCTACTCTCCGCGCTCGCCGTGGGGCGTTCCCTCAGACCAAGTTTGGGCGCTCATATCGCTGTTGTTTAATTAAATATCGCGGAAAAAAACACCGCACGTATGTTATAAAAGGTCGCGGATTCCGAATTTTCATTAAATTCGAAAATTTAAAACCACTTCAGTGTCCCTTTAAGAGAGCACTGTCCTAATGAGCGACGAATTTCATAAAGCGAAGCAGCTCAGCATGGCAGCACCTCTATGTTACTTTATTAGAGTTCCACAAGAGGAAATAGCCGACAGTCGTCATAGACCTTTTCACCTGAAGCAGGGAGCTCCGCCATGTTGAGCTGTGACACGGCAATACAAAGGCTGACGTCACAGCTTCGGCAGTAGGCTGCTTTTTTTTTCTTATGAAGGGGGGGGGGGTATGCATATTTAGCATAACCCTGTGTCTACGCCCCTTTATATATGTTCGTACGTGCGTGCGTTTGTGTGAGCGTGTAAACATATGCGTACTAACCTTTGGCAAGGGTTTCTTATCAAATGCCACTGTATCCTGCGTTTCGTTCATAATATTGCGCGAATATACAACGAATTCACAGCCGCGTGACGTACAGCTGTGCTGGAACGGACCACCGTGCGACTGGTTGATTGGTTGATTGATCGCAATGTACCGCTACAACATCAATGTAGTGGACTGTGCTGCGAATGGATTTGAACGTTTATTTACTGATGCTCACGTCAATGTGCGAATTAAGCTGGAGTAAAATATACAGCTTAAAGTTGAACGCTTATATCCACTCAAATGTTGTCAAGGGTTGAACTAAATGAAACACGCTCATAACCTGGGCCGTGCTCAAAAAAATCCACGCATATCCACGGAGTGAATGAGTGGGCGAAGATCCGGATGTTCATCAATAAAAACCGTGAATCTTCCGTGAATCTTGCCCAGTACATCATCAAAGACGTGAAAAACACTGTGTGTCGCCATCTAGCGCTCTCCTATCACACTAGAGCACCCAGCGAGCGCCTCCGCACCATCTATTGATCAATTCACGTACTATAGCTAAGCAGCACCGCAGCGCTCGGACAGACAGACAGACAGACAGACAGACAGACAGACAGACAGACAGACAGACAGACAGACAGACGGACGGACGGACGGACGGACGGACGGACTTCCATGCTTCGCGTTCCCATATATCTGAATGAAGCGATCACCGCGGCGCCATCACGTCATCTAGTCAGCACTTCGTAAAACTACAGGTGGCTGCATACTACATCGGAGGAAGGACAGACCCACGCCCTAAGGAGCTTCTCCCCTAAAAAGCTCCCTACGATAAAAATATCCGCCCAGGAATATGTGAGAGAACCTCAGTGCCGGATCTATCATTAGATGAGCCACCTGGTATTGGCAAAAAAAAAAAGCACTTGCGAACGAAAAATTTCGTCGACTCCTGAGCAGCATCGGCTTTGCAGTTGATATAATACTGATTCTGATTTTTGCTAATTTTTTGACAGATTAAAGATTTCTCACCCTCAAGTTTCAATTGACTCCCGAATTCGGAGCCTCGAGCTCCGATGCCACGCACATCGGATACTTTCTCGGCTCCTTGCAGAGCACGCCTCGTTCTAGGGCATGGCCCCTTCTCGGGCGATTCACTGTGCTGACCCCGCAACAACATTATCTCGAAATGGGAGTAACTATAAAGAGCAATGGCGCAACCATCCCTCGAGGATTGAGAAGGAGTTGTTTTGCTAGATCTCCGTGTTTTCGGCTCGTGTTTTCACCTCCAGAACTGAAGCATTGCGGTGGGAGGAGGAAGGAGGAGGAGCAAGAACCCACATTCACCACCACCGCCACCGGACGCGTAACGACGCGCGGAGCTCTCACTCTTCCCATGACGCCTCGCACTCTTCACATTCTTCCGATGACGCATCGCACTCGTCACACTCTTCTGCATGACGCCTCGCGCTCGTGACACTTTTCTTGCTGATAACGCACCCGTCATGTGCAACATGGGGAGTACAGTAGAGGCTGGGCGGTCATCTATAGATACAGGAGGGGGGTGGATAGGTCGTCGTCAGGGGCGACAAGCCCGGGTCTTATATTATGCCGCATCCTCAAGGACCACAGAGGGGAAGGACAACGCGGATTTTCCCAGACCCTCTCGCCCATCGACTCGCTTATAACAAGGACCACCGGTGGATTGGAGGACCAGAGAACAGGGCCACGGTCGAGGGCGTACACTACCGCGATTCCACAGCGAACCGAAAGGAGTCAACATGGCCCTCATGGCTCATCCCTTCTGCGGCGCCGTCATGGAATTCCGAGTACGAGGCCTCACTGTACGAGGCCTTCGGCTCGCCTTCTTCGTCGGAGCCCTGGCCGCCTCGGTCGCCACGGCCGTTCACGGGCAGGACGACACCATGGTCCAGCTGGAGAGGCTCGTCAACAATCTGCAGAAATGCGACACGGCCACCGCCATGGCCACTGCTCACGGAGCCACCGTCAACCGCGGCCTCCGTGCGTCGGAGAACCGTTCGGACACCCTCCACAAGAGGGCGCTGTGTCCGTGGCGGCTCAGCTTCGACTACGACCACCTGAGGATTCCCGCAAACCTGACCACGGTCGAATGTTTGTGCCGGGACGACCGGTGCCTGCCTTTGAACGACTACCGCTGCGCCACCGTCCTTCAACGGTTTCGCGTCGAGTACAATAACGGCACCAGGAGAGATATCGACCTGCCGGTGGCCTGTGCTTGTGCCAAAAGCGTGACCGGCGGATCCTCCGATAAGGGCATCCGACAAACGCAATAAGCAGTGACGTCTCGCCCTGAGTTTTGATACGGAAATGTTCGGGACATCCCGATCCATTGCTCGCGCCGACCACCGTACCGCGAGCACCTCGACCAGTCCAGCGTTCATCGGCTGCCCGTAGTGTATCAGTTGCATGCGCCGTTGGTTCTCCCTGGACGACATCGGCCAAAGAAGCCTCTGTGTGTCCCTAACCTAGTCGTATTGTCTATGGGCACTTAACCTGCAAAAGGCAAGTAAGAGGTATCGGGGTTTTCACGCTGCATGACCGCGATACGATTGTAACGGGGCGCTCCCGATCTATTTTGACCACTCGGGTCTCTTTGACGTGCATCCAAATCAAAGTACACCTGCGTCCTCACATTTCGTCCCTGTCAAAATGTGGTCGCCGTGGTCGGGAGTCGAACCCCCGTTCTCGAGCTTAGCAGCGCGAGTGATACGTTTAGACTAACTTGTCCTAGATCTTATACATTTACGGGCTTGCTTGTGTACATACGTTGGCAAAACCAAACGCTGCTCAAGGGGGTTATGGTGTTGAGTAAAGCAGCTTGCTTTTAAGCGCACAGAACGACGCACACGGTGAGGCTTGTACTTGCGAAGGGCCACCCTAGTCAAACTTTTGTCGTCTTTCGCACGTTGCTTGTTTCATGTGGGCCATATTGCTTGTTTCATATTTTCAACTGTGACATTACTACGTCAGCCGTCTGCTGTAGAAGTAATTGTTACATAGTATGCCACCGTTATTCCGTGAGCGTTTTGTCATCGGCGTTGCAGCTCGTTGCTATGGTCTGAAGTGCTACCTTTTAGGGGCGAAGCTCCTTAAAGGGACACTGAAGCGGTTTTAAATTTTCGAATTTAATGAAAATTCGGAATCCGCGACCTTTTATAACATACGTACGGTGTTTTTTTCCGCGATATTTAATTAAACAACAGCGATATGAGCGCCCAAATTTGGTCCGAGGGACCGCCCCACGGCGAGCGCGGAGAGTAGGTGAGGAGGATGACAGAGAGTGAAACGCGGAGGAGTGACGTCATCGTGAGGGCGAGCAGGGTAGCTGCATTGGTTTGCGGCTTTCGTTTGCGCACAGCGCTGTGTCAGTAGAGGAGCTTGTGTTGGTTTCTGGGCACCGCACTGCTTTGTTGTCATGCACTGATATTTTTTCAGTGACAAGTTCCCCGAGTGAGTCACATATATTGCCTTTGCTGCGGCCTATGTACTGATTTCACGAAGTCGACTTGCTATACCGAGCTTCTGTGTGTCCTTCAGCTGCGAAACCTACGTTTGCGGAGCAGCAGCATTTCACAAATTTTCTCAAGATTATATGTCCACTTAGTGGGTCATTGCTGTTAGGAAAGAGAGAAAGTTCAGTCCTACAAGAGCAAGTGTGCTATGTTCGAGGCGCTTCCTAGAGAGCGACTACGCGCAAAAACCGTCTCGAATATAATCGGCATGCTAGTTTAAATATTCAATAAGTTGTTTCTAACATATAAACGAGCCCTTGACCTCATCCATTTCGTTATATATATATATATATATATATATATATATATATATATACACGGACTGTATATGCAAAAATAGCTTGGGTTGCCGCTAGTTTATAACAGAATTGACGATGCGCCTCTTAGAGAACGACGGTTTATTCAGTCAACGTTTCGGTCGGAGCCCGACCTTTTTCAAGACATGTAAACCACAGGCCATCCTTACTACAAAGCAAAGTGTGTATATAAGGCCATACTGGCCTGTGGTTATATATATATATATATATATAAAATCACAACTGTAATCCCTTCTAGTTAAATAGGGTGATGTCAAAAGCACACCACTTCCGCAAATGCGGTGTCCTGTACCAAACCATACGCGAGGTCGAAATCGCAGCGCAAAAATTCAGGGACCTGTCTTCTTTATTTTTTATTTATTTTTTTTTTGCATAAGAGGGACTGGCTTCTCTCGTTGGTCATAACATTGAGCAAGTCAAAAATAGTCAGACATAATGACGCACAACATGAAAATTTAAGCATTAATCATGTTGCAAATGTACGCGCTGAGTTTATGCCAGATTGAAAACAGCGTTGGTCGCACCGTCGACCTAGCTATGCCCGCGTCATATTCATGGGCTGTCAGCGAAGGGCTGTCATGAAGGCGCGCTGTTCCCACGTGCTTGTCGCACGTGAAGGGGTGCTCTTATTGAATTATGTTCGTGCGAAACCAAAGAGAGTCATAAAAAATTGCTTGTGTTGTAGTTCTTGTCGAGAATGCGAGGTCTTGCGAGTGTATGTACTGCGTGATGAGCGCTGTACCTGGACAGAACCTACACGCCGCTCACTCTATCGGATGCTTCATTGCACATTTCTTGAATTGCGGTGTGTGCACATGCTCGAGCACACGGCACTGCATGTGGACCGGTGTGGATACCAGGCGATCGCGATCCATGTATCGCAGTACGGCTAGACCACTGCGATGGTGGCCTGTCGTCTGGAGCGTTTGATGCAGGCGACCACATGTAACTGTACCACAAAGTCATCGTAATTGCTACAGTTAGCCATAATAATAGTGATATGCTTAGATAGAGCATGAAAAAGAACTGATAAAACGCACACGGCCGGTCGGCGCGCGCGAACTGTCAGAGCCGTGGCAGTCAGCCCCTCCGAGACACTCACGATGATGTCATGAAGCTCCTCAACCAATCGCAGGCAGCGAGAAGGTTTTCGTTGCTGCCCATGACGCGCGCCGCGCGTTTTTGCCAAAATAGGGTCATTTGCTCAAGTTTATGCCCATTTTCGACCTGATTTTCGCGTTCCTCGCACGAAAAATGATTAAATAGCATTATAACCTCAACTTTTTTTAAAAAGTGCTTCAGTGGCCCTTTAAGGCGTGGGTCGTGCGTCCCCGATGTATGTAGTAGTAGTAGTAGTCGTCGTCGTAGTAGGTAGCTACCGGCGCGTGCCTGCCGGAGGGCACGCACGCGCCCAGGGCGAGCGCGTGGCTCCCGGCGCTCGCCCTCGCCGCGAGCGCCGGGAGCCACGTGCTCCCCGGCAAACGCGAGAGACAACGTTGGCGCAGGCAGCGTCTCCTAACGAGTTTTTTGATTGAGAAATACCGACTGCTCGCGTTGGAGAAGCGTTCACCGGCAAAACCCATATATATATATATATATATATATATATATATATATATATATATATATATATATATATATGCACTGGATCTCGACTTGCAATGAAGTGCCGGTGGGAGATTTCACTTGTGCATTGTGCATAGTTGAACCGTGAGGATTCGTAGCATGCGCGTTAACTAAATTAATCCGGAACTCGGCACGATCTACGATGCACATCCCGAGCTTCGCCCACTCATCATCATTCACTCCGTGGATATGCTGTAATTTTTTTATTAATGTGTTATATATCTCTTGTTAACTCCTGTAGAGGGAGGTTTACTACTAGAATAATGTTATGCGAGAGAACATCACTGCTCGGTCAGAACAGACAGGAAACAAGCAGGTATCGAAGGAACCTTCACGAGCTTCTTGTTGCTGAGTGATTGTGTAATATTACAGCCCGCATTGCTCGTTTTTCAGCGCTCTAGTCATTTTTTTTTCCTTTGCCCAAGCTGGTAAAAACTGCTCCCCGGCAGAGGTTACGGGATAGGCCATATTTTTTGCCAATACTGGTGCTCTGTATGAGAGTACAAGGCCCCTGAGATATTGCATGGCATACTTACCAATCGTAGAGACTCTTTCGCTGACCAATCATATGTTCCTACGAATCGGGTGCCATATTGTGCGACAGATCAAATCGAATCTCTTCATGTTCCTACGAGCCCTGCACGCGGACGCTCAAATAATTCAAGTACAAAGCGTGTATATACTGCTCTGTTATTTATATGTATGTGTGTATATCTGGTTGTTTGCGTACGGTTGGTTATGTATATGTGTGTCTACTAATCGCAAATTCATCTATTCGTATGAGAGAAAGATGTTTACATGCTACTAACCAAAGCATCACTTCTCTCCTGTGATGAAAAAAAAAAAGAAAAGAGAGCAATGTCACATCACGTGTTTCCAGTTCAAGAGAGCGTATTTGGCCTCTGATGTTCTGTCGCTTTGGAAGCTATATTCAAGCCAGTCAATGTGTGCTCGGTCTTCTAGTCTTCAAAGCCACCTTGCAGGCCGCCTGCACTGTGTACGCACGAATCTCGGCCAATGTAAGCCCAATTTTGACCACACCGATCCTACATATAGCAATATTGGCCCAACATTATCTCTTCCTCTAGAGTGCAGCGTTGCAGAGTTATACTAGTCATCCACCGCATCGACAAAAGTACAACGCCAGGTCTAAGTCATACGCTGTATATCCAAACGTCACGGCACAATAGTGCACTAGCCTTGAGAAAACGTTTTCTAGATATACTTTTTGTACATATGACATGCATTGTGCTCTCCCACCGATTTGTTGTTTGCCATACTGTGCTTTCATGTGTGTATGTACATGTGATAACTCGTACAACGCGTATGCATCGGCATGAAGTAGGAGGACTAACGTTCCTTAAATACTGTCTATGGCTTCCAAATCAACGGTTGTGTCCAAGAAAAAGCGAATAAAAGCAAGAATTCTCAATCGACAAGCGTGTTTGTGTATTATGTCCAGCCGTCACTCTGACCCCCTTCCCCACTTGTGGTCTAGCTTCGAGGTCCCGCATCATTTGACGCAGGTCTTCCGTATTGTCTTCAGCAAAACATGCAAAAGCAATCAAGCTGCTGAACAACTAAACACGCCGTCGATTAAATTGAGATATAACTGCAGAGTTTGCACGAGGTGCGTTGACTCTGCCCCTTGCTCTGCGGCGCACAGATCACGCTACATCCCCTGCGCAGTAGGCGTCGTCTGCTCAATTCCACTGACGTGTGGAAAGGCTTATGTCGGCCAGACTGGCAGGTGCGTTAACAACCGCCTGCGCGAGCACCGAAATAACGTGCGCAATGTGGTGCAAGGGCACCTTGGCATTCACTGCCGGGACTGCGGTTGCAGGCCCCTCTTTGATCAGTGTGCGATAATGGCAAGGCATTGGTCTCAGCTAACCCGCGAGATAATGGAAGCGGAAATGATACACAAGTTAGGCGACAACTGCGTAAGCACCCTATCCGTTGCACTATCACGGTTTGAGCGTGATTACCTGGCCGGGCAGAGGGGCAATCGCGAACACGTGTCACATGTGATTTGACTGGCAGTACATTGATTAGGCTTGTTTTTCTGCTTCTTTGTATGTATATATCTTCCCGCTCTGCAAAATAAAGATCAGTTGGGAGTCAGCGCTCTTTATTCTCTGTCGCATTTTTTTCCTATGTTCGCGAGCTGCGAAACTCGCCATCATGAACGTACTTCCTTTTCTCGGTGTGCTAGTGAGACGAGAAGGAGGAGGGGAGGGGGTGGAAGAACGTTTGATCTTCTCGGTCATACGTACTTTGCGTATGATATGTATAGTGATAAATAAATACGTATGATAAATAAATAAATAAATAAATAAATAAATAAATAAATAAATGCTCGTGATTGCATCGCGCGTGCGCACGCGTGTAATTGAGGGACGTAATTAAGCTGCTAGGTTTCGTGACAGGTGGTGACTCCATTTCACTCTTAGTACACTCTGCACTGCACGACACAGCATTTCGTTTCACACATCAGATGCAACGTTGTGAAGGCTACGCAATAGTGCACAAAGAAAAAGAAAAGTAGAGGTGTATCACTTGTGGGGCCGGGTCCCGCTCGACGCCATGTTGTGCGTGGAATGTCTCCGCATCCCCCTTTCCCCGCTGGACGGAGCGGCGACCATTGCGGGGGGGGGGGGGCCGCCCGCTCCGCCACATGTGGTCATAACTAGTTTTCCATTGGTCAGTTACTAATTTCGAACGTTTGCGCGTTCTGGCGGTTCTGGTTTTAGCGATATGCTCGGGAGAACTTGCTGGGTCTTGGAGAGGTGCGCACGTACTTTTGTGACCCTCCGGCCGACCAGGCCTTCGGTCGGGTGGCGTGCCTCTGCAAGCTCCAGCGACCACGGCGGCGACCTGCGACCGACGCCAATGTCTGTATGTTCTTCTTCTATTTTCCTTTTCTAAGGGCTCGCGGTCGCGGGTGCGCTGGCCGGGGTTAGGTGCTTCTCTCTTGCATGGTTTTTGTGTATTTTTGTGTGTTATTGTGTGTTCACGTGTTGTTCAGTGTTATTGTCCTTCGTTTGCGTTACTGTGTCCGCGTGTTGTTAATCGTTGTTATTCTTTATATTTAATTCGATCTTGATTCGGCCCTGTTTCATTTGTATTATTTTAATGTTTATTAAATCAGCATGCACGGAGAGTTGCGCCTGATGTTCTCCTCCTTCGCCGCGTGCGACGGTTCGTGCTGCCCTGCCTCGAGACGGGCCGCGGGCCGACGCGCGCGGCAACGCGGCGATGCATGGCTGAGATAGCGAGCGCGCGAACGCGACGACCTCATTCTCTGCTCGTTGAGTGCTCGAACCCACTGCAGGGGGTTGCTGGCGGCGATGCCGCTGCTAGCAGTAAGTAATTAGTAGTAGAACCCCTACACACTCCTACAAACAAACTACGAACGTCGATGAACAGATCGCTAAAAACGATGTAGGGCAGGGAATACCGCTGGAGCCAACGTTTCGACAAGTGGACTTGTCTTCGTCAGGCAAGCCGAAAGTTCCTCTGTTGCCCGCGCGGTGTCTCTCGGGTGGGATTGGGCCCTCCATAGTTGTCAGACCGCTCGAGATCGTTTGGAACCGGTAACCTTTAGTGGCGCTGGACCGCGCGTTATTCTACCGCTTGCCCACCACGTGACCAGGGACCACTTCCCATGATTCTCTCCTTTAAATTTTTTTACGACTAGGCCTCAAGATTGTCACGTGAATCCTACTCCTTGCTTTGTTTTTCTGTGCTCCGTGAATCTTGAAGGAGAGGATCACAGGAAATGGACCCCTGTCACGGGGTAGGCAAGTGGTATGATGCATGGTCAAGCGCCACTAAATGTTACCGCGTCCAAAACAACCTCGAGCGGCACATGGTCTAATCCTTCCCAACAGGCACCGCGCACTGGGCGTCAGATGAGTTTTATTTGCCGAGGCTAGCAGAATCACACATGTGATACCACCTCCTAGTTTTCTCCCCCTCTCTCTCCTCTATGCATGCAAGCCCCTTTCACTTGCACCTCAGCGTTTCGATCATCAATCTCCCTCAGTGGGTACGTGTTACGGATCGAGCTCATCATCATCATCATCATCATCGTTTCATCATTATCATCATCAGCAGCGCTTCGCGAGGCGCTCCGAGCGAATTGGTCTGGCGAGACGCGCGTCACGAGCGGTTCCTGTTAAGCCTACCAGTTTAATTTCCGGCAGTCGAAGCCAAGTCGCTTGCGATGCACGACTCCGAGCGCAACCTTACCGAGAAGAGCCTGGACGGCAGCGTGGGCGGACCGCCACCGAAACCCATGTTCTGGGTCTTCATCACCGCCGTCCTGCTGCTTGTCGGCATCATCGCCGTCTCGCTGATCAACAGCGAGGGCGGGTACGGACACGAGTCCGAGCTGACCGCGCTGCCGCGACAGGCGGATCTTCTCCAGCTGGACAACACGGCCGTGTCTGTGGAGTCAACGGCGACGTCGCCTCGACTGCGTAAGCCTGTCGAGCCCCTTTATAACAGACGCGTTCCTGGAAGCAGTTTGTGCCTTGTATGAGCGGTCTGTTATAAGCAGGGTGCCGCGCGCATTTCCATTTTCTGATCAACCCTTATTTCATTATGGGCACACTGCCACTAAAGGGACCACTAAAGAAGGATGAGTGTTTGTCTGCCGTATATACCCAGGTGAGTTCCTTGGCGCAAAGTCACACGGCACAGAATTCATGTTTTCTTCACCGCAGCTTTCTCACAATACTTGATTATCAGTTTGTTTCCACAATGAATAACCCGAAGTTCAACAGCGCTGCATTTAAACGGGGTAAAAATATTGGTTGCAAATATTGTGAACAAATACCGTTGTCCAAATTTAAGGATATTTTCTTCTTTATGACCAACTGTCCATGGGAGCACATCCTGTCTGTTACAGAAGTGGTCAGCTGACGTTTCCATTAGAAAGAAGGCCTTTCCCATATCTCATATATGGATCATCACTGAAAGGGATTCGGCGTCAGTATTCGCGAAAGACATCGATACTGATATCAGGAATGACTCAGGAACCATTGCCCATATCATATGGGCACTGGTTCTAAACAGACGAATACTGTCATGTGCGGGCCGAGCCCCTATATAGTTAACGGTCTGCAGGCCGCGTGTTTTGAGATCCCTGCTCCAAGACGTAATAACTATGCACTATAGACTTTCTGAATCTAATGAAACAACGTATTGTATTATCCAAAGTGTCGTGATCCTTATTACCGCGCTGTCAATATAGGTTAGTTAGGGCACGGCTTAATAAGGTAAATCAGCGCAGTGCAAAACGTTTAGGAAAATTTGAAGACAGGAGAGAAAGCCTCGCGGCTTACGTCAGACTATTTTGCGCTCTTCTGCTTCTTAAACGTGACCCCGTGTCTGTTTCAACATTGCAGCTCGGTATTGTAAACTTGTTCTTACACATATCAGTCCAACTACAAATTCGGATTTATTTGTATGCTTACAGCACAATATCACGGCATTCGTCATTTGCTACCTGTGCGCTCGTGCTACAAAAAGAAAAAAAAAAAGAAAGAAAATGAAGTGCTTTCAGTCATACCGCTGACTTTCTTCCTCTTTCCGTATATTGTTGTATAGAGTACGCCGACGAGGACACCAACAATGCCTCGTGGCTGCTGACGCGCTCGGTCAATCCCGCCGTGAATGCCTGCCTCGACTTGCACGCGTACGTCTGCGGAGGCTACGCGGGAGCCGTCGGCCGTTCGCTCGAGGAGTACGTCGCCGCCAACACCGTGACGGCCATCAAGATACACTTCCTGGCCGTCGCCGGTCACTCCTCGCGTCGGGCCAAGGCAAGCCACGACTCCGAGACCAAGGCGGTGGCCTTCTACAACGGCTGTATGAAGGTGAGCCGCAACAGGCAAGAAGGACCAGCGGTCCCCGCTAACGCCAGGGCCCTGGCCAGTTTCCTGGAACGGAACAACCTCAGGTTCCGCCACGCCGATGGGATTGACCTTGTGGACAAGGCGCTGGAACTTTTGACGCGTTACGACCTGCAGGTCTTCTTCGCCCTCCAAGTCCAGTTCTTTCCGCGGACAAGTTGGAAGAAGAGTTTCGTGCGCGTCGTGGACAGCCCCGTTTTCGAACAGTGGAAGGCGCGAAAGGTCGACCTGCACCGCGCCGATATCGCGAAGTTCATCGAAAACGTGCTCTCCCTGAGCGGCGTGAACGAGCGGCGGATCACCGACCTCACGGATTCGGTGCGATCCATCGAAGACCGTGTCCAGGAAGCGCGCATCGCGGACGAGAAGCCGGACGAACCGACGGTGGCCGCTTGGAGGCGTTACCTGTACGTCCACACGCGACGCGCCTACGCGGGCGCTTACGACTTGGACGTCGAGAAGTCGAGTGGAGCCCGTAGCTTCCGTGCTGCGGCTCGCGTCTTGGACGGTGGTCAGCGTTCGGTCTACCTGAGCTGGCACGTCGCCCGACACGTCGCTGAGGTGGCCCGTCTCGTGGGGCTGCACTCGGGAGACGTCGAAGACGACGCGAAGACATACTGCTACGACCAGGTGTACGGCGAGTACAAGCACGCTGTCATGGCCGCGTACCTCTTCAAGTTCGTCAACGAGAGTAGAATTCAAGAGGTGAGGAAGATGGTCCGTTCCATCACGACCGAAGTTCGAAAGAGCATCAGGCGTTCGTCCTGGCTGCCGGCAGAGACGAGGGTCAAACTCGAGAAGAAGGTCCGAAGAATGAAGTGGAGGATCGGATACCCGACTGGTCTCGGGAAGTGGAAGGGCGTCGATGAGTTCTACGGGCGTCACCCACATCCCACCGGCGTTTTCGTAACCGACTACCTGGGGGCGCGAGAGGCGCGCATGCGCGCTTTCTTCGCCGCTTTGCGCGGTGGCAACGTCACCAAGCACGAGGTGTTCGACTTCGCGAACGACGCTCCTGGGATCGTGTACGGCACGCCGAACAAGGTGAGCGTGCCGGCCGTCGCATTGGTGCGGCCACTGTTCAACTACCGTGGGGCTCCCGAGCTCAACTACGGTCTCCTCGGCTCGCTGGTGGTAGAGGCCATCATGCGGGCCTTCGGTGGCGCCGACATTATGGACGATGGCCACGGTCAGCGTATTCCTTGGTCTACGAATCACCAGCGGCTGTTCCGGGAGAAGTACCGCTGCGACGATCTGAGGGGAGGCCCGCGTGTTATGTGAGTTTCGTACAATCAACTTTTGAGCGGATAAGCCTCTTTCTCCCTCATTCCTTCGAAATTGCGTGGGCATCTCTCTAGATGTCTTACTTATTATAGTGTTGAGAAAGACTTGGCCTGCCAAATATAATGTGCCACCTGCACGTAATGTAGTTTACTAGATTTGTATAATTTTGCATACCGCTAGCTTTGGCTTTCTTGAAAGTGGACTTTTCTTTTACTACTGTTAGAATGCGGTGGTCTGAAACGAACTGCGGAGGGAGCCCTTGCACCTGCAGTGAGCTGTGAAACATACTGCTGCTGCTGCTACTATACTACTACTACTACTACTACTACTACTACTACTACTACTACTACTACTACTACTACTACCACTACTACTACTACTATTTTTGCTACTTTTAGCCATCTCCCGAATTGCACTAGCAAAGAGAGCCATTGAAGCTATATCTTGGACTCTATAGGTGCAAGTAACAGTAGGAATGTGAAGTATTGAGGGGTGGGGGGGGGGGGGGGAGCTGCGGTTCGCAGCCCCTGAAACCACCGTTGTCGGTGAGCCACTGCCTCATTCCTTTCACCATCGTAGGCTGTCTACGCCCAGTGCGTTGCGAAGGCCTTTCTCATGAGCATCCAATTCGTCCTTTAGTGGACATATAATAGGATGCACACAGGCCGGTCATATTTGTTTTCTTCGGTAATGACGTCGAAATCAAATCGCACGCAGGAGCCAGGCCTCCCAGAGCAACGTCCACGCGAAGACGACACCGTCGTCCAAGCCTCAGGCTAAGACCTCAAGGCCCGGAGTGTCCGTCGGGGCCCACGCTCTCTTCAGAGCGTACAAGAAGGCGGCTGCGACCAATTCCGGCGGCGGTCGTAGCCTTCGAGGTTTCGAAGCCCTCAGCGGAGACCAGCTCTTCCACGTGGGGCGCTGCTTTGTCGCGTGCGGCGACGCCCACGACGGCTCGGTGGACCCGCTATTCACTCGACACCGCTGCAACAGAATGGCGCGGCAATCATCCGAGTTTGCTTCCGCGTTCCGCTGTAACGGGGCGTCGTGGACTTCCGCGAGTAGTCGCTGTGATTTTTGGTAAAATTAAAAGGGAGCGAAAAAAAAAATTTCGTTTATAGTGCGAAGTCAGTGCACTTTAAAGAATCCCAGGTGGTAGAAATTTCCGAAGCCCTCCATTACAGTGTCTTTCATAAACGTTTGGGACGTAAAACCCCAGAAAGCGATCAATCAACCGTGAATGAAAACCGGGCGACCGATGAAGTTTGGCGCCCGACGTGGCGCGACCCTTCTACTCAAACGAGGCCGTGTACAGGTAAGTCGAACTAGGCAAGAGCGATGCTGACGCAAGGGATAACATCATAATGCCGCGTAAAAAACAATTTGGCCAAGCACAATTACTTCGCAAAAACTTAGCCGACCTGGATTGAAGCTAGGTGCCGGCTCTTTTTGCCTCGCTGTTTTCACTGCCTTCGCACCTCAGATCTAGTCAGGAAAGAGCCGCTGTAGCGTCAAGGCTGAATAAGAAACGGACTGTGCAACAGTTCTTTAACGTAGCCAAAACAGAGCCAAATCCGGGGCTGAAAGGGAAAGGGGCTAAGCACAGTGACGCACTACGTACGAAGCAACAAAAAATGGTGCAGGGGTAGGGGCTTGGAGCAAAAGTCTTGGGGGGGGGCCCTGAGCTAGTGTACTAGAAGAGGGCTCAGGGGAGAGAGTACTAGAAGACTCCTCTAGTAAACTTACCATGAGGGCCCACCCCCCTTCCACTCCGCTACCCCGTTCCCCCAGGATCCCCTAGTGCCGTGGTGTAATAGGCAAGTGTCTCCTCGTGTTCGCAGCGGAAACCGCCATTATTCGTCCTTCAACTGGTCACAGCATAATGATTCGCCACCTTTTGAACTTCGGTGACAAGTGCTTTCTTACTGTGAAGATGGCTAACCTCCAGAGTTTCGCAGCGTCTGCGATAAAAAATTTCTTGGGCTCCCAGAGATTGTGGAAGCCACATCTGGGAACCGAGACGCGGGCGCGCCTCGGTGCAACAGCAAATTTAGTAATAAAATAAGGTCTTCGTCATGCAATGGATATGCATAAGGTAGGATGGCGACGATGATTAACTTGTTGCGGTAGCCAGCAAAGACGGCGTAGCAGAGAGAATAAAACATTTATTTAAACTTTTAAAGGAGAACGTCGCGTTCGTTCTGTGTTCCTCGGTGGTCTTTGTCTTTTCGCATTGAACCATATATGACCTTGATTGAGGGTAAGCACGTATTAGCAGAGCAAAGAAGAAAAAAAATTCACAGCATCTCCACGGAGTGAATGATGATGAGTGCGCGAAGCCCCTGGAATTCATCGTAGATCGTGCCGAGTTCCGGATTAATTTAGTTAACGTGCACGCTACGAATCCTTACGGTTGAACTACGCACAAGTGAAATCTCCCACCGGCACTTCATTGCAAGTCAAGATCCAGTGCATATATATATATATATATATATATATATATATATATAGGTGGCCGGTGATCGGTTCTCCAGCGCGAGCAGTCGGTATTTTTCAATCAAGAACCTCGCTAGACGATGCTGCCTGCGCCAACGTTGTAGGGAGCCTACATGACTGCTTTCATGTAGGCTCCCTACAACGTTGTCTCTCGCGGGTGAGGGCGCGTTCTCCTTCTTTGCGAGCTGGTAGAGCGTTCATCGAAGAAGAGCGTTTCCATAGTCAACGCGCGCCTTTCGCTCTCTCTCTCTCTCTCTGCCTCTCTCACAAGACAGCAGATGGAAGAGAGAGAGAGAGAGAGAGAGAGCTCGCGCGCCGGGAGGCACGCGCCGAGGGCGAGCGCGAGCTTCCCGGCGTTGGTGTAGGTTACACGATACGACGATACGTGCAACCGACCCACAACTTAAGGAGCTTCGCCCCTAAAATAAAGCTCGATTACAAGCGCACGCGTCCAGCGGCCACGCAATTAGAGCGAACTAGAAAATATCACTGCGGTAGCAAGTGGAATCGCGCGCGCAGCGGCAACCACGCGAAAGCGAAACTCTCGAAAGAACCTTTTCAATCATTCTCTGATACAAGTGGCACCCACTTTCAGAGAAGGAGTTACAAAACTAAAGAACAATGCGTGATTTTTCCGGACCACTGTGATTTGTAAATCTTGCCAGCGAGGCTTCCACACCCAGTTTTGTTTTTAATCTCGGAGGCCATGCTTTTGTTGAGACCACAGCAGCGCTTTAGAGATTACAGAATCACGGCGTAGCCGTGGTAGCCATTCGTAGCACGGGCCAAAGACATTCTTTTAGGGCTAGCTAGCGAGTGTTCTGGGACGGCTGCCAGGCTGTGAAAGGAACGTTACCGAAGAAACCGGCTCGTCAACTCCACCAGCTGCGTTCTGCCGCTTATGCTCGCCCTTTGCAGCGTGTAGCGTTCCATTACGTAAGCACCCTGCACTTTTTTTTACCTTCTTTTTGTGTTTGTTCTCTTGCGCCCGCCGCACCGATGTGTGTGTGTGGTGTGCGCGCACGTTCGGTGATCCATTTCATTCTTCAATCTTTTTCTCCCGCGTCACCCCGGCTGCTCGGAACGCATGGTCGATCAGCGAAGAATGGAAAATGAAATGGCAACGCTGCAATCGCTCTTTGTGCCATTTTGTTTGCGCCGCGATTTTGTTGTGTTATCGCGCGTTCCTTGCATCCACCCGATAACACTCGTTTTATTGGGCAGTTTGAGCAGCGACAACAGGCGCCCACCACACTGCTACTTGCGTCCGTGTTGAAATTTCGCCGTATTTGTGTGCAGGTGCGCGCCCTTCCGTAGCCTACTACATCTGTTTATTCTCATGAATCAACCCAAGCGTCGCGTGGTGCTCACACGTTCTGGAAAGCCAGTTATATCGTAAGTTTGTTTGACCGATAGTGCACGTCGCTTAGCCTACGTAAATTCAATCAAGAGTTTTCAGTGTTTGTGGTCTTTAGCTCTCACTCTCTCTTTCTGATTCCCTGTGTAGTCGTTACGTCCTGTTGTTACACCCCACCTTTTATATGTTGATTGTTGGGGTGTCGAGCGACGTTCCTTTTCTCGGGCTTTTCTCGGGTTCCATTTCATTCTCTCTCTCTCTCTCCCCTTCTCAAACATTTTGTCTTGTCTCCAGGAGAGGTTTGTGTGCGTTGTTGTACGGTTCTCTTTATTGTACACTACCGACTTTGACCAGCTGGCCTAACTTGCTGCGTCTCCTAGGAAAACCGAAATATATTTGCAACTTGGAATGGCAGTTCTTGTGATGTCAATGATTATTTGGATATTTCATGCTTTGTGTTGCCTAGCATAGGAAAAACGAGAGTGCGACCATTCTAAAGTTTTGTACCGGATCAGCCAGCCTCGTTAGACATGCCGTTTCAGCTGTCAGACTGGCAGCAAGTTCTCTACATTAGCCCGTTGCTTTACAATATCATCGCAAATAATAGTGCATGCACACACTTGAGGCCAGACATTTGGCCCACTGTTATTCTCGCTCAACGTAAATTCTATTTGTCACACGAAACCGGAAACGGAAACATCTGCGCACGGACTTCAGAATCTTGGCTGCTGACTGGTTAATCCAGTCAGCAACTAGGTTGGGCCCCAGACCCAAGTATTGATGTACTACAGTGGACTTTCAATTCCAATCAGGCTGAGTAGAGTTTATTGACCATGATTGGCTGCCTTTTCTAAAAGCTTACACATGGGTGCCAATCACATTCAGAAGTGTCAATGGGACGCTGGCGTAAGACATGACTGTATTGAACATTTAAACAGGTTAGTCTCCCATAATTAAGCAATCTAAAATGTCATCCCCATTGTTTCTTTCCCAGTCTGAAGCTTCCACGGGCTGATTCATTAATTCACTTTAACCACCACGCCCCGCCACGGTAGTCTAGTGGCTATTGTACTCGGCTGCTGATCCGAGGGTCGCGGGATCGAATCCCGGCCGCGGCGGCTGCATTTCGATGGAAGCGAAATGTTGAGGCCCGTGTGCTGTGTGATGTCAGTGCACGTTAAAGAACCCCAGGTGGTCAAAATTTCCGGAGACCTCCACTACGGCGTCTCTCATAATCAGAGCTGGTTTTGGGACGTTAAACTCCACAAAACAACAACACTTTAACCACTATATCTTTCATGCTGCTACTCAGTGTCTGGCTTCACTGCAAGAGCCGTGTTGTACGAACCTCATTGCCATATACCTACGAACCCCATTGCCATATACCTACTAGTATAAGACATGGGTGTCACATGTTTTGAGTCTCTCCCTGATTGAGATGGACTTCCTAGACCGCAGTTGGCTGTCTTCTTTCCCATCTTGGGCACATAAGCTAATTGCAGTCAGGAAGCTTCATTGCAATCGAAATTGCACCATGTGAAACCTGTAGATTCTGGGTCAAGCAGCTTCCCAGCCAGGCATCCAGATTACACTTGGTTCGTTGCTTTAGAGAGGTTCACACCAGTCATGGGCACGTTACCAGTAAAAAGTAACAGTGTTACAGTTACAGTTACCGAAGCCAGAAAAGTAACTATGTTACAGTTACAGTTACTCACCTTCCAAAAGTAACTTGTTACAGTTACAGTTACTGCTAAAAAGTAACGTCGTTACTTTTCCGTTACTATACAAGATTAATATACCGCAAACAAAATTATGTAGTTCTTTCAACGGAAACGTATAAAGGCATGCTGTCAGTCGAAGTTGCTCGTAGGAAAGCGCCAGATAAAGGAATGGAATGGAGCTCACTCAAAAGCCCAACACCAGCAATCGTTGCGTACGCCTCATTTTCTGCAACAACTTTTTTATTGATTGTCTGGAATTTATTTACAAAAAAAAAAAAGTGATAGATCCCACGTGCAGTGGGAATCAACGAAATGCGAAGCATGCATCAGAAACGTAACATGGAACTGCATTGTTGTCTCGCTATACCGATTTTAGTACATGTGAAGTTAACGAAACGGCCAGGAGATCACCAAGACTGTGGTATGTAAACCATGCCGCTTAAGACACGCATGTCATGATTGTAATGTTATGGCCTGTCATTTACGTTTGTCATGCAGTCGTGCAACGTGCCATAGCAATTTTGGTGTACATCCCATTAATGAAACGCGTGGCATGTAAATCATGCCGCTCATAACATGCATGTCACGATTTTCACGTTCTTAGGACGTGTCACACATGGTCGTTATACATTGTTGTCTCACCATACCAGTTTTGGTATATATCAAGTTAACGAAGCGGCCGCAAGAGCACCAAGACCGTGGCACGTAAATCATGCCGCTTATGATATGCATAATATGATTCTTATGTTATGACCTGTCATCTACGTTCGTCATGCAGTCATGTTGTGCCATACAAATTTTAGCATACATCCCATTAACGAAAAGGCCAGGAAAGCACCAAGACCGTGGCACGTATATCATGCCGCTCATAAAATGCACGTCATGATTTTCATGTTATGACCTATCATTTATGTTCGTCGTGCAGTCATGTTGTTGCATAACAATTTTTGTATACACCCCATTAACAAAACGGCCAGGAGAGCACAAAGTTATAGGCGGCTAGATAGATGGATACGCTCAAAGTCGCCGAAGTTCGCCAAGAAATGCTTCGCATTTAATACGTTGGGACAGCCTGGTGCCAAGAAGGAGTGCTGCACGCTCGTAAATGGAATGGGAGCTCATCCTAAGACGCGAGAAATAGGCCAGGCCCCTTCGAGTCATTGCTGCCGGCACTTTGGGAAGTGCTTTTTGGAAGTACCGCCGCTTTGAGAACTAAACGTGTGCTAGGCATTGAAAAGCGTCTATTTCTAGGTGGTTTCCGCGCGGGTGGTCATGAAGAAATGGATGGCCAAAATTAGGGATACTGCACCGGCCTCTGAACAACAGTGACTTTTGTCACCTAGGCCGACCATACTGCGGTGTTGCGCACCTTTCTCTGCATGGGGGCGGATATAAGAACCCTTCCCCGCCTTTTTTGTCGCCGACTGGCGGAGCTTTGCTTGCCTTCATAGGAAAAAATTCTTCATTTCCGCCCTGGGAACGCCCATCCAAAAAAAAGCAAAGAGATGTCCGTGTCCTGCACAGCATCGCGATACAAACGATAAATCGTAAAAACATTCGACTAGTGAGATACAAGTACATTTTGCAAATTTACCTAGATACAGAGTACACATAGCATTTCATTCTCTCTCTCTCTCTCCCCTGCTCAAACATTTTGTCTTGTCTCCAGGAGAGGTTTGTGTGCGTTGTTGTACGGTTCTCTTTATTGTACACTACCGACTTTAACCAGCTGGCCTAACTTGCTGCGTCTCCCTAGGAAAACCGAAATATATTTGCAACTTGGAATGGCAGTTCTTGTGATGTCAATGATTATTTGGATATTTCATGCTTTGTGTTGCCTAGCATAGGAAAAACGAGAGTGCGACCATTCCAAAGTTTTGTACCGGATCAGCCAGCCTCGTTAGACATGCCGTTTCAGCTGTCAGACTGGCAGCAAGTTCTCTACATTAGCCCGTTGCTTTACAATATCATCGCAAATAATAGTGCATGCACACACTTGAGGCCAGACATTTGGCCCACTGTTATTCTCGCTCAACGTAAATTCTATTTGTCACACGAAACCGGAAACGGAAACATCTGCGCACGGACTTCAGAATCTTGGCTGCTGACTGGTTAATCCAGTCAGCAACTAGGTTGGGCCCCAGACCCAAGTATTGATGTACTACAGTGGGCTTTCAATTCCAATCAGGCTGAGTAGAGTTTATTGACCATGATTGGCTGCCTTTTCTAAAAGCTTACACATGGGTGCCAATCACATTCAGAAGTGTCAATGGGACGCTGGCGTAAGACATGACTGTATTGAACATTTAAACAGGTTAGTCTCCCATAATTAAGCAATCTAAAATGTCACATCATTGTTTCTTTCCCACTCTGAAGCTTCCACAGGCTAATTCATTAATTCACTTTAACCACCACGCCCCGCCACGGTAGTCTAGTGGCTATTGTACTCGGCTGCTGATCCGAGGGTCGCGGGATCGAATCCCGGCCGCGGCGGCTGCATTTCGATGGAGGCGAAATGTTGAGGCCCGTGTGCTGTGCGATGTCAGTGCACGTTAAAGAACCCCAGGTGGTCAAAATTTCCGGAGACCTCCACTACGGCGTCTCTCATAATCAGAGCTGGGTTTGGGACGTTAAACCCCACAAAACAACAACACTTTAACCACTATATCTTTCATGCTGCTACTCAGTGCCTGGCTTCGCTGCAAGAGCCGTGTTGTACGAACCTCATTGCCATATAACTACTAGTATAAGACACGGGTGTCACATGTTTTGAGTCTCTCCCTGATTGAGGTGGACTTCCTCGACCGCAGTTGGCTGTCTTCTTCCCCATCTTGGGCACATAAGCTGATTGCAGTCAGGAAGCTTCATTGCAATCGAAATTGCACCATGTGAAACCTGTAGATTCTGGGTCAAGCAGCATCCCAGCCAGGCATCCAGATTACTTTGGTTCGTTGCTTTAGAGAGGTTCACACATAAAGGGCCCCTAAACCACCCCCGACATTTTTTGACGGTGAAGGCGTAAAACTGGTGAAGGTGTAAAGCCATGTTGTAGTTTCGTATCCCCAGGGTCTCCAGGCGGGCACCTGACACTTGAAATTGGGCGCAGATATCAAACTTAGACTGTTCTTCGCACCTGTCATTTTATTGGGCTCAAGGTCATTTTATCGAGCTCAACTATGTGCGTGCAGCATGTTCCATGCAGACCTGCATGTTATTGTGTAGAACATATGCTTGAAAATGTAATATCCAGTGGGATTATCATCACATCCTGTGCTAAGTGTGCTACACCTCGCAGCTACCTGGTGGGGTGGTTCAAAGGACATTTGGGCACGTGTGTGCTACTTTCTGCTAATTCCTGTTCTGAAATGGCATTGTGCTTGTGTAATTAATTTATGGCATGCTACCTTTCATTTAGATTTAAAATCTTGAGAGCCCAATTTTTATACAACGCTAACCCTTTGTGCGGTGAGGGTACGAAAGTGTCCCACAGTGTGGCTCGAATTTGAGTGGATCTAACAGAACACTGGATGAAGTTATTTTGCCTTTGAAACGACTGAAATGGTGAAGAATTGAGTGGTTAGAGACCTGCTGGAATTATTATTTATTCGATACCCACTGCGCCAAAGGCTATACAGCTGGGGAGGCGCTTGCTATAGGTTTGGACAGTTAAGTATCATTTTCTTAGACACAAAATGTAAGAGAGAGAGAGAAAAGAAAGAAGCGGTAAGAACAATAGCTACAGCAGGTTTATGGCACAAGTTATGCAAGGGATATACAATAAATATACCGAAGAAAACTAGAAAGTTGAGTCACCTCAGCAGGAAAATATGTGATCTGATACGGGATTATCCACATTTAAAAAATAGAAATACAAACAATAGATACAGCAGTGTAAAAAAATGTGGTAAGTACACATCGGTCGGTCGTGCAAAGAAAGACCAAAGAAACAAAAGATTGCAGTGGATGTAAAATGATTCAAAGAAAAAGAAATGTTCCCTCAACATCGCTGCAGCACCCAGAACATGCTAGGTGAAGATGCTCTGACATTTCCTACAGGCCGTATAATTATCCCTATCAGTTTTGTAAGCTAGTATTTCTAGATCAGAGGTGTATAAAATTTGGAGCATTGTATGCAGTAGAACTGATAAGTATGATGCATTCCACTTATGATGGTGAGTTTGACCATCACTTTTCTTAGGTCTAAAGTGGCACAGCAGCTGATGATAAGCATTGTAGCTTTGCTTTTTTCCAGTGTGTGAACAAATCATCACATTACATGATAACTGTTTTTATGTAAAAGGGACTCATCCCATTAAAGAGCTGGTGGACTTCTTTTTTCTTTTTTATAGCCTGCTCTATGTGTACATGCAATTACTGGCCATAAAAGTGCAAAGCCTGACACATACTTGTGTTCTTAGAGCTTTCTGCATGTTATCACAAGGGGCGGCAGCCCCTAGTACTATTTTATCAAAGTAGAATGCTAAATAGCACAATGTAAGCTTACCGTTTCTTGCATCTAAATAAGCTTATTGATTCACTTTGTTGTAAAACAGGCCAACAGGAGGAGGGGTCATATTGTTGTGAATATATTTACAACGCTTGTACAGTAAGTATGGTTAGCCCAAACTTTCAGTGTGCTACAAAGGACATATTCGACCCTCTCTTCTTGAGTCATCTATAGTATCAGGTGATCTATTTTTGTGTGAAAATGTTTTCACCTTGCATTGGTTTATATGTATGCATTGCACTTCATAAAGTTGTTGGTGACACACAGTACGTCTCCCAGTGGGTTAAGGGGAGGACACAGTGAGGGGGAATAGATTACTGCTGAACCTAATTTCTCAACTTCTATCCTCCTATATTCCTGCAGAATGCCAAATCAAGGATTCGCGTCCAGTGGTCGAGGTGGGTATCAGCCCCGAGGAGGACTCCGCAGCCGCGGTGCAACTGGGTTCCGAAGCACAGCGAGGCCCGCTACATCCAGAGTTGGTTCTGCTACTGGATTTAGGTCCGCTGGGTTTCGCAACTCCTTTAGGCCAAGGGCTCCCTCGGTCGCACCTCGAGCACACCTGCAGGCTCAGAGTCTGTCGCCACCTGCACACACGGCCAGGCTTTCGGATGGCGGCTCACGCAGGCCCGCCATTGGCACTACTGACAGCCATAACCATGCTCCCGACACGGACGAGAGAAGAACATCACGAAAGCCAGCGATGGTCTCCGTTAGCACATGGACGGTGCAGATAGGAGAGGTGCCCATCTCGTACGTATCACGGGAGAAGTGGAGAGACCAGTGCCGCCCCGAAAAGGGAGTGCGGTCCGACGCTATTGACGAGCCGTTCCGCGGCTGCACTCTTCAGGACAGACACCCTCATGAGCCAAAGGCCACATACTCTGAGCAGGAACTACGGAATCTCTGCAACATCTGCGGTACTTTGGTGATCCACTGGGAAACCCACAAGCAGGGAAAGCTGCACCGCGAGCGAGCCAAGGCCCGTGAGTTAAACTCCAGTCCCTCATCTTCCCATGCTGCGGGCCCAACACAGCAGGATGTCATTGCCGCTCTGCGTGTGCTCCAGGCCACGCGGCCTGACATCATTGCGGCATCCCTTGCCGCCACTACGCCCAACCTGCTCATGTCTCTGAAGGGTGTCGATGGCAAAAGAATGTCCTCACCACCACCTCTGGACGGGAGGATGAAACGAGGTGTCCGGTCTCCATCGCCGGACAGGAAGCGTCATGCCAGCCGGTGGGAGCCTTCTGGCCAGGATGTTCGCTATGACGACGCTGCTCGTCCTGCCATGGCCAAGGGTCCATCTCCCAGGGCCGGTCCTGGGCCAATGTGAGGGTCACACTATTTCTTTTTATTCTCGTCCTTTCATTTTCAGGATGCCGGAGTCTCCTGCTGCGACTCGCCATCTGCAAGATCGGGCAAACACAGTGGCCGACTCGTACGCACTCGAAGTCTGCGTGCAGCTTCAGTATGCCGTGGGTGCTCACTGGCCTACACGACCACTGGTTTTTTATGCAGTATGGTTCCATCCTCTCCCAAGGACGTTGCATTTGACCACAGTTATTTTTTTTGTTTTAATTTATCGTGTGATCCAGTAATTCGATCGATTGGGCTGTATAGTGGAACACCAGGGTTTACGTTAACACATAGAGGCCAGGTCCATGCCATATCAGCGTTCTGCCTTCAATAGAGAGTTCTTTGAAATGTCTCACTTGTGTGAGCTTATCCAAGTGAAGTTTACAAATGTCTGTAATAACAGCTTGTGCTTGTTGCATATGGTGTGCAACAAGAATATGTGCCACTACGACTCAGTGGCATTCTCTAAATGACTGCGAACTTCAGGTATGTTTTGAGTTGTGAAGTGGGAACCTGCCCTTATTTGAGAATTCCAAGTGGTGAAGACCTCTGAGAATGTGGCTATGCTTTTGTCATAGCCGTGGTGTTGCCTTGGAGTGGTAAGCTCCAGCGATAGGATCGACTTAACAGCATGGGTCCCATGGCAGGGTAATGGACCACTGGCTGTTCCCTTGATATTGTTGGTCGTCCGTCAGTGCAGTTTGCTGAATTGCCTGTTTTGAGTGGCATTGCCACGGGGCCTCTGGTGCAGCCTGTGTCAGAGGTACAATGGCTTCGTAGTCTCCACGTCACACAAGCAACATGGGTCTTACCTATGTTCAGCTTGCTTCAGCCATTTGAAGACTCACGGTTTTGCAGGACCTTGGATGTACAGATGTATTGGGACATGTACCAATTGGCTGAACAGAAGGAAGTCAAATGCACGGGTTACCATGTGCACTGAATGGTGAATTGGGCCATTTGAGGCATATTTTCAATAACAGTACCTGAAGGGAAAAAATGAGCTCCGAAATACTAGGGAAGAAAGCTGCACTGACATTATTTGTCGGTAAACTGCGTGCAGAGAAACATTGCTGATGGCAATTCGAAATTGGCACCGGTGCTCAGACCTGGACTATGGAAGGCACGAGTTCTACAGAGGTGGACGCCTGTGGTCAGCAATCAACGCATGCAGTCCCTCTTCAAGGAAAAAAGAAGACGTGGCATGCTTTTAATTGCTTCTCGACATATAGAAGCACTTTCCTGCTGACAGTGTGAAATTGTCATTTCACATTGGAAATATGTACAGCATGTGCAATACAGGTCGCCATAGGGAGCAGCTGGGTAGTAACCACGATGTTATTTTGCCGTGGTGGGAGGGTTAAGATCCTCTGCACTGATGAATGTGTGTGTTTGTATGTGCACAGGTATATATTTACCTGTGAACTGGCATCTTGGGGGCCTGGAGCAACTTCCCTCTGGCTGTTGGCATCGTTGGACCTACTGATTAGGGAAACATACGTGCATAGAGCAACATTTGCTTATTTGAAGGGCAGAAAATTTTGTGACTGCCATACCATGGTCATACTAAAAGCAAGGGGAAGATGGCACCATTCCTGCCGGCCACACCAGGATTGGGTTGCGTATCAGCGGAGTTTCTGCCCTGTGCTTGGGCAGCCAGTGCATTGACACAGTAGTTCATGCATTACTATTCATGGCGTGTTCGTGACAGCAAGACTGCACTCAGTTTGCTGCAGTGGCCATCCTAGTTACATTCTAGTTGTACAATTTGTGCAAGCAACGCCTCTGGTATGCGAAATGACATCAGGGGCTTTGTAAGAGTTATCTTGCTTCTTCACTGGTATGTCTGAGGGATGTCAAACAGCAGCGCACATGGTGTAGCTTTGCTGGAACATCTCCGCTTTCTCAAGCAAATTGGCTTTGGCCAGTCAGTTTGCACTGAAATGTGGGCTCTTTTTTTCACCACACAAAGCATTTCACACACGGTGGTTCTCATCCACATTTATGGTAGGGGTGGGTGTCTTGAACATACAGCCGTGTCTAAGGGGGTTTAAGAACTTCCAACAGCTTGTGGTCTGCTCTAATCCGTCTTCCTTTCAGAGCGCTGGCCACTAAGAAACATGTAAACTGAAAACTGTCACTTATGGCGTATGTGTAGCCATCTGTCATTCCTCAATATGCTGCTATTGAGATGCAGCAGGAAGGACCATGCTTCTACTTACTGACCAGGTACAGGGGTTGACCCTTCGACACTTCACTGTACTGAATTCGTAGCACACCCCCGAGGACCATCTACCTCGCTGCGTAATGACAAAGCATGGGGGTTGACAGGGTGGCGCCCCTGTGCAGTCTGTCTGTTAGCATCACCATGGAGCACTGCCCTTCTGCACGCTGACAAGGCATGGATCTTACGGGGTGGCTTCTCTACTTGTTTAGCATGAGGCATCGCTTGAGAGATCGCCCTACCTCCTGTAAACCAGCAAGACGCGGCACTTGACAAGCTGACGCCTTTGCACTAAGTCTTTTGGCCACAGAAATATTGAGGCATAGCACTGAAGACTGCCCTTCTGCATGTCGTCAGGACAGGGACCTGAGATGTTCCCTCTCTCCACTGCGGTACCATCTAACCGTACTCAGGACTTCCCTGTTACTTCAGCGCAACATAAGGGAGTCAATATGGAGACTACTGTGCTCCCTCTTGACCATGCTGTTGTCAAGGGATGCCCTGAAAGACTGCGCACAGGCAACAACAGAAGCTGACCTGGTGACTGGGATGGATTTTTTTTTTCTTTTTCAGATTGAGAAAATATGTCTTCAGTTGCTTTTGGATGAGGTAGCCGCAACACCTGGGTGGTTACTCCATGAGTCCACTAACCAGGTAGCAGTGGTAGTAATCGCGTAGCTTGCAATAATGGCGTAAGGCTAGACACAGTGGAGCTGATCAGCACGTAGCTGGTCCTGGCCTTTTCTGTGTTTTTCCTTACACGAAACCATTTGTCGTGCTGAACTGTGGCACCTTGCCTCTCAGCAGAGATTCCTGACACATCCAGCACACCCATATTTCTTCGTGGTCTGAGGCTTTGGGAAATGGCCCCGCCACGGTGGTCTAGTGGCTAAGGTACTCGGCTGCTGATCCGAGGGTCGCGGGATCGAATCCTGGCCGCGGCGGCTGCATTTCGATGGAGGCGAAATGCTGAGGCCCGTGTGCTGTGCGATGTCAGCGCACGTTAAAGAACCCCAGGTGGTCAAAATTTCCGGAGCCCTCCACTACGGCGTCTCTCATAATCAGAACTGGTTTTGGGGCGTAAAACCTCACAAAACAACAACAACAAGGCTTTGGGAAATGCATTGCGAAGCACTTTGAGGTCCATTCAGCGCCTATCAACGTTTCGCATTGATCTCAGCACAGAGAAGTCCGTGTCGAACCAGAGACAGTCGCAAATGTGTCACGCGTGGCCAAGCTCTAGAGAGAGACTTGCATTTCATTGTGCTCTGAAGCATTTGGAAACGCCTCGCGATGCACTCCGACGCCTACTGAGCGCTTCTCAAAGTTTAATACTGACCTCATCATGGAGAGGTTCCTGTCAAACCAGACACGGTCACAGACTTGGCACACACACCACGGCCCATACACGGTCTCTTCGATTGAACAGAGGAGGTGGTCATGTGCCAGCTGTGGTATTGTTGGTTGCTAGGCAGTGGCGAGTTGAGGCTTTTTATGGTGTGACTAACTGCATTGCTGTTAGAAGAGTGTTTTACTGCTGATTACAAAGTAACTGTCTACTTCTAGCAGCTGACTGGTGGTCAGCAGAAATGGAGGGAAGTGTGAGGGACAGGGATGTGATGGAAGGGAACTGCTGACATATCTACAAAGAAAGGCATAGTCTTCTAGTTCATTTATGAAGTGCCTTTCTTAATTTTACCTGTTTACACAAAAAGACATCGCCTTGTAGTTCATTTGTAAAATGGCTTCCTTGAGAGATCATCACCTTGCCCCATGCACTGGCACTCTTATGCCAAGGAGCAGCCGGACCACTTGCAAAAGTCACACAAGGTTTTAAAGTTTTGTGATCCACGTCTCTTGCAAGGGAGCAACCACGTCGCCATAGGAGCACCTCGGCACTGTCAGCCAGTTCCCCAAGCGCATGGAAGTATCTCAGTAGTTGACGCCATGGTGCTTCTACAGCACCTCACTGCCGGAGCAAGTGCTCAAGGGACCCCACTTAACAGTGTTGGAAAGTGTCCGTCAAGGCCAGTACGAAGTATTGCTTTTGCACCCGACACTCCACTGCAGCAGTCCTGTCTGTTGTTGCTTTATACGTTGGGCGCAGTGATTGTGGGCTGCTTCCCTCCATATACAATGCGCGGTTTGTGATGTTGCTGTTGTAGGTGGCGTCAGGTAGTGAGCCAGATGGACAGTTTCAGCACCTGCTGACTGGATAGGACCCGACAGCTAGCTGCAACGAGTTCTACCTAATCAGTATATACTGATAGGGCACGTTGCAGGCAACTACCATTCTGCAGACTGACAAGGCATGGAAGATACCTGGCGACTCCTGCGCACCACCTCTCTGCGGTGCTGATTTGAAGAAGATTCACCAAGACTGCCTTTATGTGCAGCCACAGGATGTACGTGGCTCATCTCACAGCCATGCTTCGTCAGGGCACAGTGGGGAAAGACCGGTCTTCTGCACATAGAAACAATGTAATGTCTCTACTTGCAGCTTCTCTACAATGCGTGTCGTGGCCATGGTGCTGTCAAGGCAAGTTGTAGATTCTGCATGCCGACAAGGGTTAGGGCTTGAGCCTTCAACTTGTATTTGCTTTTGTTGAGTCGCTCAATGGAATAGTGCCTTTCTGTGCACTGAGGAGAAGGTGGACTTGACATAACTCTCTCTCTCTCTGCCATGCTGCTGTTATGCTGCTGTCAAGGTACACGACAAGACTGTCCCTCTGCACCTCACTCCTAGCCACGCTGCTGTCAAATGGTACCACAAAAGGACTGGTTTTTTTGTACGCCAACAAGATTTCAACTGATAGCTTCTCTTTGCCATCTGTCATGGCACATGGCAGAGTACCACCATTCTGGGAACCAACTAGGCTTAGTATTTGAGCTTGCCATCCTCACTGTGCTGATTTTAAAGCGTGCCATGGATGGCAGTCCTGTGCTGTGCCAAGTTAAGGGCACGACACAATTCATTTCCAGGCCTTGCTGTTGTCAAGGTACGCAGGAGGACTGCCCTTCTATACACCATCACAATTTGGGAGTTCGCTTAACAAAGAGACTCATCTGCACCATATTTCCTAGACGCGACATGGAAGAACTCATATTCTGCCCGCCAATAAGCCTTGAGCTGGTGGCTTCTCTGATGATCTGCCATGTTTTGCTGCTGACAAAGCACATAGTGGAACATTGCTGTTTTGGAGGCCACAGGACATAGGTTTGAGTTGACTGCTCCTCTGCACCAGTCTTTCCTCACTAGGCCATTTTCAAAGCATGTTCAGGATGACTGTTCCGTGCAGTGCAGAATAAGGCTTTGCATTTTCACCTGCCAGCCATGATTCTGCCGAGGCACATTGCAGAAATGCTACCCTTCTGCACATACGAGTTCAGTGAAGGTGACACCTGTGCGTCATCTTTCCTGCTGTGAAGCCATATCGTGAAAGGGCTGGTTTTTAACACATCAGGTTTCAACTGTTGGTTTCTCTGTGCCATCCGTATATGCTGCTGTCAACGTACGTAACAAAATGCTGTCCTTCTTGTGACTGACAAAGCATAAGGTTTCGCCTGGACCTGTTGACTCTTCGACACCATCCGCACTTGCTGTGCTGGTCTCACATTGTGGATGACTGGGCTTCACAGGACGTGACATCATGATGTCGGAGTTATCAAGTTGATGCCTTTTGGTGTACTGCCCTTCACTACACCAAAACACACTTTTTGACAGTTTCTTGTCTGCGCCATGTTGCGTGACCCTTCTGCTACAAGGTGGACAAAGCCGGACAGTACTTGTGTAATGTGACCAAGCAGGACTTATTCTGGATGTCCCATGGTATTGATGCTGCCAGCACCCACACCTATTGCAACACCGCAGAATTCGAAATTGTAATAAGATGACACGGCAAGTAGAATGGGGCAGATGCTTCAGCATTTGTCCTTTGTGTACCTTGCTGTGCCTCGTCCCGTTACCCGCTGAATAAAAATGTTTATGATGCCACTAATCAGCTGACCTTAGTCTTTCGGACGCTCACCAACTTGACGTAATCTGACATGGTGCATCTCTCCTGGTGCTTCAGACATGGCACAACGCTATTGAGGACTGGCCTTCAACACGCCAAGACATAGTCCTTGACGTAGTAGCCCCATGGCCCCGTGCTTCTGGCTTTACTAGTGTCAAGGTGGACAGAAGAGGACTGCTCTTCAAACTGACAAGACTCGGGACTTGATCCAATGACCTCGCTGCATTTCCAGTGCTGCTGGTAGCACCCTGAGCTTTTGCTGCATGCTTATTCTAGGTGCCACTACTGAGCACTGCTTGAGGAATGTAGAAGGTCTGCTCAAGGAAAAGTTAGGATGTGCTGTCCCAGACATGTACCTGTCTTACTGATGAAGGTGTAATTGTAACGACTGCTCACACATCTGCAGACTTCATTTTGTTTTCTTGTTGGGGCTAATACAATGCAGATGCTTTGTTCTAAGTGCACAAAGCTGTAGAAGTGCCTCAATTTCAAATAGTCCCACAAAAGGGTGTAGCCATTGTCTTTGTTGCTGCAGTCAATTTCAATGGACTGTCCAACTCATTTTGCAGTCATGTGCAGTGCATATGGGCTGCAATAGTGGCGGAAGGACACATACCAGCATTGTTGGCCGCTAAAATGACTGAGAAATTGTTACATAGCTTGTCGCACAGTTTACTTTTGTCAGTAGGTCAGCCTGGAACAATGCTGGATCCTTCTAAGGTGCCTGCCAGGAAACATTGGGTGGCTGCATGCCTTCATAATTAGGTACATCCTGGGCGGTGCTGTCAATGGAGTAATTGCTGTCATCAGAGGCTCACCCTTGGCCTATGCCAGCTCACTGCTTTTTGTTATCAACGGACTATGCTTGGCTTCAGATCAGTACCTGCCTTTGACAGCACCACATCACGCCTTTTGTTGTTGTTGTTGTTGTTGCTGGATGAACCATATAAGGCTGGATCATTGCAGCTTACGCTCTACAGTATAGGAGCCCTTGATAGAAAAGGGCATGACTGCTTGTCTTCACAAATAGATCACTCTTGGACAGTGCTGGATCAGTGCCTCCTGCGCAGCTGTGGACATGCTTTTGACCAATGAATTGCACTTGAGTGACTGGATTGTCACATGACTTTGACAGCACCGCATCACGGAATTTTTTTGTAGCTGGATGAACAATACAAGGCTGGACTATGGGTGCTTACATTCTACAATACAGGAGCCCTTCATGGAAAAGTAGGTGCTGCTTGTCTTCACAAGAGGATCACTCATGGGCAATGCTGGATCAGTGCCTCCTTCAACTATGCATACGTTTTAGGTGTGACAGCTTGGTTTCTGCAATGCATACTACTGTATTCAACATATTTTGGAGCATGCCTTGGGGCTTTCTTGCCTTCTTCGGGGAACAAGCCTTGGAGAACACTGAATTATTGCTTGCCCCTGTCAATGGAGACCTTTTACACAATGCTTGTGCAGTGCATTAACCTTTGATTACAATGGATTATTAAGGCTTAAGGCTTTTTCAGCAGATCAATCTTAGACTGCAGTGGATGTCTGCATGCCTTTATCATCAAAGGACACCTGGACGGCACTGGACGATAGCGCCCTGATAGGCTGCTATCATCAGTCAGGGGATCATTACAGCCTTCACCAAAAGATGCCCCTTACAACAAAGGACCTCTGCTTGACCACCACTTGCATAAAAGTCTGTCAACGCTGCATTTGTGTATGCACACAAGGGTGTTTGTGCATTTAACCGGGCTAGGCCCCTGGGAACTATCAACAATGGACGGCTCTTGGAACGCTTGATGTTGTATAAAGAACTGCAAAGCAGCACATGAATAAGAGCACTTCCCTCTGTGCACACGAATTACAGTGCCAGCCTTCACCATCGAGCAAGTCTTGGATATCTGTGCCACACTCATTTTTCCAAGATTGCATGCCACAATTTAGCATTACCGTAAAGCTTTTGGGACCATTGTAAAGTTAGAATTTTATAAAAAGTGTCATTAGCCACAGTGTGTTCCGTTGCTTGCTGGTGAACCAACGCACCGACAGTGACAGTGACAGTCTACAAAGGAATGAGCAGGGCAAACACTTGAGAGCCAAATAGTAAATAAGCTGCGTTCTTGTATCCATGCATGCTAGCATCTTTTCTCCCTCCGCTCCACTGGTGACCCCGGACCATGCAACAAGACGTTCCAGAAGTTTCCGCTAGGCCGCTACTAAGCACCAAATCGAGCAAGCCCATGACACCATCCATGAGCCACAATGCAGTGCGACTGCCTCCATTCTGGCCCGACTATCGAGACATTTGGTTTCTTCAGGTAGAGGCCCGTTTTGAAGCCATTAACATCATTTTAAAGCACTCTGCCGACTCGGCACTCTGCCCCATGACCCTGCCCTCGAAGTGTGCAACATCCTACCTGCACAATCAAGCCAACGGCATGCGACATGCTGAAGGAGGCAATCCTTGAGCGCACAGCAATACCAAGCAGAAGCAGTGGCAAATGCTTCTGTTGTCAACCGAGCTTGGGAATCAGTCCATCGCAACTCCTCAGGTGGATGCGAGCCCTTCCCCTGACTCTGCTACAGTTAATTCCTTATAAAGTGGACACATTCAGATTTATGGAAGCAGCTCTCCCGTAGAAAGGCTTGTGATACGAAGAAATGAAATCGCCTCAGCCTTCAAAGGGATGCAATGTGCCATCAAAAACTTAATATTTCAGTGAACTGGTGCATAAACCTTGTGATGATATTTTTTTTTTTTTTTTTTGCTATAACTTTCCTGCCTTGGCAAAAGTGGCTTTTTTGGTATTGTGCAAGGGTATTTTTTTAACACTCCTTAAACAAGCAGCACAGAAAAGCATTCGGACTGGTGAATCTGCACAGAAGTTCGCCATAAAGGATGGACCATTACCTTGCTAGCAGTGAATCGTTTCAGCCACACCATGACAAAGTTGAAATTAACCTTCAGACCCTGCAAGACACTGTTGCATGTAGCAACCTGTACAAACCTGCAGGAGTGCTTTCTCAGCCATGTCTGTGCCAACAAGAACGACAAATTATGGATGCAGAACTTGGTGCAGAAGGCTGGACTCGTGGGGCTTTATTCCGAGATGGTCGCCAAGTGTGACAGTGTTGCTTCCCTTGACAAGGAATCTTGCTTGTCCAGTGAAGAAGCGAATGCGTGTGCGCCTCTTCTGAATGAGCCAGTCAGCGTGCGCCAAACGCCACACCTTGGTGATAACGCCGAAGATGATCGTTCTAAGCCACACCCCTTGGTAGGCGAAGGCCACACTCACTCTTCTTGAATGTAGTCATGGCCCTCCACGACACCAACAAAATGACTGATAGAAGGCTTCATCAAGGCTGTTGGTCTGTCATGGAAGTCATGACAGATGTAGGACACGGACCAGAGGTACCATAGAGAATTTTACCACACCAGTGAAATTCTCACCATTCACCTCTATAGGGCTATGCCTGTGGTATTTCCATAGGATGAAGGTGCACTTACAAGTGCCCGTGGGCTCACTTTATCAGCATTAGAAGTGCAACTACTCCAACCACAATGAATCAGTTCCCCGGGAAATATGTGGAGTGCCTGAAAACTCGCAGCTGCATGAGGGAAAGCACACTTGCCCACAAAGCAACTTACTGTGACAAACACAGCTAAACGAGGGGTTGGTGTGGCCGTAAGCTTATCCAGCTTATGATTTGTGCTAATCACTAGGGAAAGATGCGACAGTATTTATCAAAATACCAGTTACGATTTCCTGGCACCAGAGTTGCCAAACATTTTATTTGTAAAAGCATTCTTGTGCAAATTGGCTTGAGCAACTGGCAACTAAGTTTACTAGGACCTGTCACCTGCAGAGGAGGACATCATAATGTACTGAAATCGGTTTTTTATAGGCGATGTCACATGCTCTGGTGTGTAAGTTACTCGTTACTTAAACATGGGCAACCATGGTCGAGCGTGGCGCTTCTAAGCTTGTCTCTTTCCTGCACACTCTTGTGACTTCATTGCTGTATACCTCGAGAGGAGAAAGGGAAGCGAGAACTGCCAAGCATGTACACTGTGGCCTTGGAAGAGCTAAGCCAATGCTGTGGCGAATAGTCGTCAATGCCTGCTTCATTTCACTGGAGTTGCAGGAACACACTATCCTCACCAGGACATCTTTTCCATGGAATCGAAGGAGGTGAACCGATGCAGGGAAGAAACTAAGCAAGTAGTCGGAATTAGTATTCCGGAACAGGGCATGTTTATTTCACATGTGGCATTGGAATTTTCACTGCCTTGTAACCGGAACCTACGTTACAGGTAGTGTGCCACTGTTCTCCACTGTCTGTGCTTGCATGATTGTTCTCAACATGCCAGGCACTCGACAGTGTGCAACAGGCTTGCTAGACTTAAAGTTTGGCAATCCATAACACTACTTTCCCGTTCCACAGCACGATGACCTACAGAAAACTTAAATTGCTGAACTGTGCATGTTTGCCTTTTGTATGTGTGTGTGTTGCTTGCTGCAACGACACACAAGCAGCACAGTGAAACAATCCAATGGGGCATAGCATTTTACTGATGCCAACACTGCCCGGTGTTGGCGTCAGTCGCAGTGCGTCTGTGTGCATAGAAGCTGCCCGACCTCTCACAGTCAAGCTTCTGGGCCAGAGCCATCAGACTGGAGTTGTATATTGCCTCATGTTTCACATTGCTCTGCTTTTCTGTTCTGTGCTTTCAGGCAGCCCATGTATAGTGACCTCCCACATGGACCAGGCCGCAGCTACACATCTGGTAAGCTGCTTCTTTTATTTCCTGCTTTCTTTAGAAGCTGTTTAGAGGTAGCATTGGTTATAGTGCTTGATGGCTAACAATAAACAGGTGGTTTTGATCCCGACTACGGCAGCTGCATTTTCGGTGGTGGCAAGAATGGTGGAGGCCGTGTACTGTGCTTTGTCAGCACACATTGAACAACCCCAGGTGGTCGAAATTCCTAGTAGCCCTTTACTGTGGAGTGCCTCATAATCCTATGGCTTTGGCACTTAAAACCCCATCCATTATTATTAGGGGTAGCAGCTGCCTATATCGTAACGCAAGCTGGCAATGCAAATGCTTCCTGCGTGCTATCACTTAGATAAGCTATGTGGCATTACTGCTAGCTGCATATAGCCGAAGAATTCTGCAGCTGGTGCAGAATAGCACAAATTGGATGTAGTACACAGGCAAATCTAATTTGTTTAAACTTGTTCTGAATTTCCACGTTACCACATTGGCATAGTGTATTTCATTGTTGAAGGAAAGACACCTGAGTAAACTTTTCTCTTGCGATAAGTCTTTGTGTAGCCTAATGGAAGAGTGGGGGAAAAAGAAAGACATGTGGACAGAGCTAGTACTAGTGCTCAGCAAAATACTTCTGTGAAGGTGCATGAAAACATTGTCAGGAATGTGTACCCATTTTAAACGAATTAGCTTATTTTCATGGATTGGTCGAGGCGTCGCAAGTGAGGGACAGACTCATTAGCCCCATGTAGTGAAAATGTAGACGCATTAGTCACATGTAGTGAAAATATCCACTTGCCTACAGAACAGGTGCAAGATTCCAGCCCAGTATACTTTTGGTGCGTGACGTTTTGAAGGGAGTTTGTAATGCAGGCTGAGGCGCAGCGAAAATGTTACAGATGTACTTATCTGCTAATTTGAAGGGCGTGAATACATTTCTTCAAAAGCCTGTCTGATAAGATCTTTGTATCTTGTAGCATTTTTGTCCATTTGTATACAAAAATATTACAAACTGATTTGTGCTTCAGTCCAAAATATATTGGTTGCTACTATACTGTGAAACATGTGTGAATAATAAGGATATAACAAATGAACGGATTTAGCAAAGTAAACAAAGGGTAGCATTGCCTTTCATACAGCACGTGAATATACATTTATAATAAATTTTTAGATGTATAGAAATTTTTTTTTTTACAGATACAACTTCAAAGGTGTGACTTGAAGTGCCTGGGCTGTTTTCTGTTCTGACTGGTCCCCTTATTTTCTCGGGCTCTTTAAATTAAGTCCAATCAAGCCCTGTTGAACTTTGTTGTAGCAAAGTGTCATTTGATGTGAAATGTCTTGGCTATAGCTGACATTCATATTAAAGGTTTTATTTACAGGCTGGTATTCCTGTGTAATATTTTAGATTTACTTTAGAATAAGTTCGTAATAAGCTGGGTTTCCATTAGCAGCTGTTTTGTTTGGTCAGCATTTTCTAAGCTAGAACAGGCAAAGCAGATTTCTAGCGATGAAAAGTAGGATGCATAAACTACGAAGCAAAACTCTAGCGTAGGTGTTATATACATTTGAACATAGATTAATGCTGAAATTGTATAGTTCATGTGGTACGTACTGTATCCTACCGGCAGTCGTATATTCATGTCACCAGGAGTTGCCACCAAGGTGACGGTACTCTTCGATGCTAGTGCTGGCTATCCATTCTTGTAGCGGTGTAGTCAAATAATGTAGGTGTACTGCTTAGTAGCGATTCTGCATCACCATGGCAGTTTCCTTTAGAAAGTCAATTTTTTTTTAATCCTTTAATAAAGGACCTTCTTATGTCATTAGAATGAAGTATTGCATTGTTTATATTTTGGCTTTTCATTATCAGGTGCCTTTGGTTTGTATACTAGAGAATAAAGTTTACCAGCATTGTGTAAAGTTTAGTTTCTTTTTCTTGCAGGCTCATACACGTGGCGCTAGAACAAGTATGTACGCACAGCACACCACATCACCATCTTCACCCAAGAATTCTTTCTCCATTATTTTGCAAGTTTGTTTGATTTCAGGATCATTCAATAAAGTAGTTTGTTGTCTCTCCAAGGGTATTGCTGTATTAGTTTTGTCGTATAAAACTTCCTAACACACTCCGGGCCGCCGTTTAATGTAGGTGGTTTTGCGTCTGTGCAGCTTGCATAAGATTGTGGGTTGCACAAGAATCTGGTGAAACATATTTCGCGTCTAGTGAGTGTTAGCAAACATCTCGAAAGGAAATCGTGAATGCTGAATACTTTGCTGTGTTTACTGCAGTGAACGACGCCAAATGCTTTCACTGTTAACGAAAGCATATGAGAAAACGCAGCCGGAAAATTCGAGGTGCTTTTTTTTTTTCTTTAACCTAAATGTCACTGGTGCAGGCTCAATGTTATGCCCGACAGCTTAGCTAAGGAACAGGAATTTAAAATCAACAATGAACCCTTACAATGTGTAAACGAATATGTATATCTGGGACAGTTAATATCGGGAACTCCTACCCAGGAAAAAGAAATTCTCAGTAGAATAAGGATGGGATGGGCGCATTCGGAAGGCATTACGAAATCATGACTGGAAACTTACCGCTCTCTTTAAAGCGAAAAGTATTCAATCACTGCATTCTCCCAGTACTAACGTACGGAGCAGAAACATGGAGAATAACGAAAAAACTAGAGATGAAACTAACGAGCACGCAACGTGCAATGGAAAGAAAAATGATAGGGGTAAAGCTAAGAGATAAAAAACGAGCGGAATGGATCAGAGAACAGACTGGAGTAGCCGATATTATCTTATCAATTAAAAGAAAGAAGTGGACCTGGGCAGGACATGTCATGAGGAGGAAGGATAATAGGTGGACTGTAAGAGCGATGGAATGGATACCAAGAGAGGGAAAACGCAGCAGAGGTAGGCAAAAGGTTAGATGGAGCGATGAAATTAAATAGTTTGCGGGCATAAAGTGGAACCAACTCGCTCAGGATAGGGTGGATTGGAAATCGTTGGGAGAGGCCTTCGTCCTGCAGTGGACATAAACAGGCTGATGATGATGATGAAACGTCACTATTAAGCCTCAGCCTAATCTAAAAGACTTCGAGAAGTAAGCAAAAGCCTCCGTCGATCAGTTCTTCCTCCTGATGCGACATGTACAGCCAGATCACCCGCTCTTTGATGCTTTATTTTGCTCGGGGAATCACAAAAAGTTTATACCGTTCGTAATGCTGTTTGAGCAGCAAACGACAGCCGAGGCCACCTTGCAAAAGTTGTACGACCGGCGCACATGGGCGCTATACAAAAAAAAAAAAAAAGTATATACTTTTCCGCACAGAGCCTATGTCGGCCTGTCGTTCTACGCTCACGCATGGCGTCTATTTTTCGGGTGTCGCCGGAGGCTTTTGGGTCACATGTCGGGCCTGATCCAATAGGCGAGCTGCTGACGACGAAGATGGTTTTTCGCTACCTTCGGAAAATACAGGGAGGCCAGCGCCCCTAAAGTCCCTAGATATTTTTTCCCGCTTTCAAGGAAAATCTAGGGACGAGCGCCACCATTGCAGCCGTGGTGGCCGTGGCGGTAAGTGCGAAGAGAGCTGTCGGCAAGCGAAAGTGAACAGTGGACCCGCCACTTTCGGTTGTGTTACGGCCCGGTGTTTTGAAAATTAACGACCTGGAAAGTATGTTCCGCCCATCCACGCTTCGGAAAGGAAGGAAGCTCAGCACAACTACGTCTACAATCTAAAAGACGTTTCGCGTGTTGTCTCGGCGCGCTGCAAAAGGCAAGTAATGAAAGGATCGTACGAAGAGTTCGAGGTGAGCACCAGATTAGATTTGGCTTCGTGTGCATACGACCTTGTTATGTTAATCTGTTTATTTGACAGTTTTACGCTGCACTTTAATGCAAATTGGGACGCGTGCATGTGTGCGCGAGGTAGAACCGAAGGCAAACTAAACCTGTGATATGCACAATACGTACGCCAGGCAGAGTCCTGAGGGCACGCAGGAGCATGGCGTAAATCAGAGATTTGTTGTAGAAACGTCTTCGCTTGCACGCTTCTACCTCTGGCCGCCCACCCCGCAACGAAGTGTGTCGAATGATGCGGCGTGAAAGTACGCGCGAACTTAAGTTTGTCACGGTACGTTGTTCTGTGGCCCCGTGGCTAGGCCTAAACGACGCCGAAGGCCGTAGTGCCACCGCGAACATGGTAGCGTCTCGTGTGCGCGGGTTCGAATCCTGGCGTTATCGCGTCATTTTCTTTCGCGAAATATATGAATTAGCTTTGAAATCGAGTGTCTGACGAGATCTGGTCTGGTCGGGGTGATACATTGGTTATAACACCGATGGATGCCGACCAAGGAAAATAAAGTTTACTGACGTTTCGGCTCCCTCACGGGAGCCAATTGTTGCCTTGTTCACAATCTCCCGTGTGGGAGCCGAAACGTCAGTAAAGGAATTGGCTTTGTTTGCAAGAGCCCCCCTGAGGTGATAGTAATCGGAGTTTTTTCTCTTTTTTTTTTTTACGTTCAGATTGATCACGTAACTGTGTTGTGACGTCATCTGATGGCGTTACCATTTTGTCACATGACTTTTGGCAACCATAGTAGTGTTCTGCAACCGGGGAGCCGTGGTTTTGGACACCAAGCAATGCTTTCGCATTCTTAAAGCTGAAGGCTAGCTGTTCTGTGCAGGTATTAATACAAACCCCCCAATCACCTTTAAAAAAAAAAAAAGTTTTCCAGCTAAACAATAACTCCCTATACTACACCCCTGTGTTCTCATAACACCATGGATAACACTACCCCAAAACCAAAATTTTGGATAAACCTCTCGTACCCTTGGTTCATGTTACACATCTGATTAGTGGAGATATTCTTCACTGCCCTTCAGAGTCCTGAATGGACTGCCTACCGTCCTTCATAGAGTTCCTGTTTCCTTTATCACAATAGAAAGCATACCATTTGAAGTGTGCTGGCTTGCAGTGGTTTCACTGGATAGTCAGCAGAAATTCTTAAATCAGATTTTTTCTGTATTTGTAGTCACTACTTATGCATGTGTAGGCATACTGGCAGTGCTGGTTGCTGGGTTTTTGCAGTATTGGTTTAAAAATGAAAATTACTTTTCGTCGCAAAGAAACACTACCGGATGTTTGTAAAATATAAATGTAATAAATGTTTGCATTTAAGCAAGATAAGCGAACCGTGTGAGTATCTCTTCGTTTTCCTGTTACACTTGGATTTTAACACGGCTGGTGGTACCAGTCATTTTTTCACAACTTTCAGGGCCAGATTAAAGGTATTCCTTTTCTAATGGGGTGCAAGCGTGCTCGTTTCCGTCAGCATTTTCACAATAACAAAAAAATTTTTTTAGAACTGTAGAGTCTTTAAATGCACAAAAACACGCAGCTTGGGCCAGGGTTAAGTTAAATTGCTGTCTGGCACTTGATATAGCTGCGCAGCAGACTCAACAAGGCATACTTGGAGTATGCACAAAAACACGCAGTGTGGTCAAATTTGGTTTTAAATACAGCTGGAAATCGCCTGTTCTTTCTACAAATCACTTCACAAGGAGAATGGACTACATTGTTTGACTTTTTGTGTGGGTGTGTGTTCTGGAAGGCACACGCGTTTTCCTTATTTGTTGAACTCAAAACGAATAAATAAAGCATTATTGAGTGTGTACCCATGATCACAAGAGCCCAAACACTAGTTCTCCCTCAGTCAACGCTTATCATTTATTGAATCATTTATTTATTGAAACATCATTTATTGAATGAAGAGCGAGCGGTTTCCAGCTGCATTTGATACGAAACTGTAAATTCACTGGTTTGTGCATTGCAGCAATAATTGGCTCACACGGTCCTAGGAGCATCTATGACTGGTCGCTGCTGTCTTCTGGCAATTTTCGATAAGTGTCACAAGGCCCGTTTAATAGTGCACTGTGCAAGCATGCATAACAGGAAAAACACTTGCTGAGAGCAACAAGGTGTGGAAAACTTTATTGTTTTTCATGATAATGTAAGTAGAAATATGCTTGTATGTTCCCACAGACAAATGAATACAATGCGGGGGGAGGGAGGGGGGAAGGGGGGGGGGGGAGCAGGAGATCTTCAAGAGGAGGGACATCGCATGGTGGAGTACATCAGACAAAAAAAAAAAAGGAAAAAAAAAAAACACTTTCAGCATGCCAAGACTTTGGGAAGCATTTCTATTTTTTTCCTTGGAAGACCCAGGCTTTTCTCATATTATCATTGCCATTAACAAAGCCAACAGCACATGAGAACACATCTTTCATAACTCGTGACAAATACAATGTGTAGCAAACAGCCAGGGTATGCAACATATCACCGACGACTTGCATAGCCGTTCACACAATGCGCTGTCTTGTAGTCATGAAAAATGGCCTTTGAGTGTGTGTGATCAAGCACATATACTACAAAAGAAACAAAAAGATGTCTGGGCAGAAATATGGCACTGTATAAATGAGGGTATTTCTCTTTTTTTTTAAAATTTTCCCCCATACATTTTTTTTTGCATTTTTTTACCTTCCCTTACAAATGAACAGTGTACATTTCCATGCATCGCCACCCATCACTTTCAACCAAGGTGCTCATTCGTGGTTGCAGCGATGGGTCAGGACGAACAATTCTTTTGTCACTTGCCAACTCGATCTTGGGGAAAGCGTGACAAATCATCTCGGCAAGGCATGCCACCACACGAACATCACAAAGAGAGAGAGAAAGAAAAAAACATTACATACAAATAAAGATCATCCACATAAAAATGAAAACGGCTCCACACGTCGATGCTTGTGTAAAAAATGTGTAATGAAGACAAGGCAAGTTTAATGTGGGGACCTTGGCTTCGAGTAATACTCCTGTTTCATCTCCTCATGCGGAGAAGGAACAGTTACGATTTGGACGCACCATTGCTTGCCGCCGGAAAATTGAGACTTGTATCACAGCTAAAAAATGAAGGAGCCTGCAGATTTCTTAAATAACTAGATGTGGCCTGAAGGTTGCGCGATAAAAACGTTGCCAACGCTGTTCAGGAGCCATCGTCTTGCTTTTTGAGTCCCAAGGCAAGATTGTGGCATTCAAAAAAAAAAAAAATTGCTGGCTTCCAAAATATTATGCAGCTACTCCAATGCCTGATTAAATCTCTCGTCTTAATATATATCCATCTTTTTCTGAGAATGTGTCAAACTCTACAAAGATGCCTCAGTTTACTTTTACTGCCGTGCCGGCCAAAGCCTGCGTAAGTAGTTAGGCCTGTCTCGCAGAGGGTATGTAATATTGCACATTTGTGTTTTTCCTCTGTTCGCTGTGAGGCACTGGTTGGAGCGGTACACGCATTCCAACGTGGACAGCTCGAAGTGTGAGCATTGTCATTTTGAAGGGGCCGTGCCTTGAGTGGGTTTCAGAGCTGCAACCAGCAGAGGCCTGCCAACTTTAGACATTTCATGCAATATTCTCATTTGTCGCAACTGAGGGCTGCATGTTTATCGCGATTGTTTTTTGTAGTTGGTTGTGGAATGATCAACTCCATAAATGCGGCACAAACACTGAATGATGTATAGGTGAAGCGTAAACCCTTTTGTTGCGATTCTACAATGTCCACTGGACATTTTTACTTGTCCGATAGATTGGTAATGTTCGAACAGGACTGGCCTTGCGAGGAGTCCTGCATGTCCAGACCCGTCTCGAAGCAGTGATACGAAGCAGTGAAAGAGTACTCGTATCGTCTTCTTTTTTTTTTTTTTTCCTATCAGGAATGGTTTTGCATTGCCGATCCTATACTGCAGCATTCACCTCTGTGTCTTTGGCCAGGCCCGAGTACTGCGTGCATCACAGCTGGCACTTCTTGGTCAAATAGCACAATTCAGCGCATGACAAGGGCATTTGCCGTGCTCTAGCTTTAGCCCCGAAATATACTTCCGTTCAGGAGGTGCACCCAGTCGAATTTTTTTGTTGTATCCAAGGCTAAAATTTCTCAGTTAAAAGTGGAGCAGGAAATAACAGCTGCAAAAATTTTTGCTGTATAGTCTGTACAGAGGACCGGTCCATTTTCTTGAAGGGAAACCGTTGCCACATAAAGGCCAGAACTATGCATTTGGATGAAAGCAGCAGAATGATGTGCCGAATTCGCGATAAAGTAGGAACCGAAAATGCCAAACCCTGTTAATGTTGGCGAGTAGCTTTCTTTGCCTTTGGTCGAGCTCTGTGCTGCAGCAGTTCTGTAAGCCACTTGAAGCAGGCCGTGGAAGCGAGTCCCGTAAAACGGTGCCAAGCTGAGCAGTGCAGCAGCATAGCAAAGTGCGGCTCAAGCTGGAGGCATTCGTGCAGGTTTGCAGTGCGGTGGCGGAAAGCTTCACAGCGTGTCCATATTGTGTGTGTGTGTTTGTATGTGTGTGGAATATATATAATAATAGATAGCATCCTATAAAAACAAGGCGCTCGAAACGCGCAAGACCTTTCAAGACTCATAAACATGAACTAGACTCAACGATCTGATAGCGTTTTGGCTCAGTTGTGGTTGGGATACATAATATAACATAAAAGATATAAGGGGATAATAAAGCAAGCATATATTTGTAACAGAAAACACATCAGTTGCACTCGAGGACAATAAGCTGTAGCTAAGCAAACCAAAGCAAAAGGCACGCTGGTGCAGAAAAGCATGAAAACAGAAAAAAAAAAACATAATATCGAAGCGAGCGCGGCTTGGGGATGCACATTTTTTCGAAACAAGCATAAACGATTAAAAAAGCAGGTGAATGGCATGCTGTTACGCTTGTTGTGCAAAAACTGCTGTGTTTAGATGTGTATGAGAACTGTAGCAAAATGTAAATGCTTATTTTATTTCTATGTTTCTTGATCTGTTTAGGCTCAGCCCATCGCCACATTAAAGTGACCCAGCAATGTGCCATGATGTATCGACGGTGACCGAGTAAGTGCTCGGGACAACCAACTTTCTGAACAAGTCTGCTTTGCAGTTTTCACAAAAATTGCGGAGGCGACACGTTGCAGTTAACTTCCATTTTGCCATTTCGGAGGGACAACTGAATTTGCTCCACTGAGCGCTTGGCTTCTGAAAATCTAAACACGCGGAAAGGGCAGCGTTCTGTGCTGGATCATAGTGTGTGTTTTATGTACACGGTCAACAGGAGGTGCAGTGTTTTATAGAATTGTCTTGCTGGATCTGTGCCTTGGTGACCAAGCAAGGGTGATCCGCTGTTAGAGGTGGCAAATGGAATACCTAGGCACCTAGATCTCCGCATTTACCAGCAGAAACAAGATGCGTTTCAGGTAGAGCACTGCAATTCACCTCACGTTTCTTACGTTGACAACTTCAGCCTGGGCTCTCAAATGGACTCAATAGTCACTGTGCCTGTCTTTCTGACCCTCGCAGTTTTTAGGCACCGTTGACACATCATGACATTCCTGTAGGCATCCCCAAATTGTGAAGTCTTGGCACATTCGCACGAATGAAAAAAAAATAATAATAATAAAGAACACAGTGGCAGTTCATCTCTGCGACCCTGACACAACCCTCGGAGTGAGTGATGCAGCTCAGAGGGGAGGCAAATGCATTTTGTCAGCACAGGCAACAGCATGTCGCCAATGGCCAGCACTTTGTCACAAGCAGCAAGAGCCGGGCAACATTGAATAGAGCTCAAAGCAAAAAAGGATAATGCTGCAGGCCCCTCAAAGGGAAACACAAGAGATGTGATCAAGAAGCAATAAGTTAAGGAGTATTTTCGCTTGCAAGTCATGAAATCCACTCTCGTAAAGCAGCTCACTGATGCGGGCAAGTGCGGAAGATGGGGGGAAAAAAGAAATGCTTCATGCAAACATGACCGCATTCGACTGGAATGTGTGTGTCTGGATACCCAGGGGCTGCATGCAGGAGACCATTATAAAATGGCTGGTCGAATTAAATGTGTCCCAACATTAAAGGTACGCTGAAGAGATGTTGAATCAGTGTTCCTTTCTTTGTGCACTTCGTTGGCAAAGAAAGGACCGTTTTCTAGCGGAGAAAACAAACGGAGCCAGAAAATTCACTTGTCTAGAATTTCGCACCCAAACCCCAGTCGCTCTCGATGAGATGGAGAACATTTCGTACTGGACTTGCACATTGGATGTGCTTTTGTGGCAGGGAAGTTGCTCCATCCTTTTCATTTAGCAGTGAATTCTCATCATAAACCGCTTGCTTCAGGCATTGCCCAAACTTGCAAGAATTCAAGGCTAGCACTGCCACCCTTTGATATAATTTTTTTTACACACCAAGCTTTAGCACGCAAAACAACAGTGGTCTAATCATTAATCTGCAAGAATAGTCTAATCGCATTCTTCAGCGTCTCTTTAAGCATGTTATTAAGGTCACTTTAAAATTGTTGGCACTACGCGACGTCATCCTGCATACTTCAAAAATACTTGTCCACATGTTCAAACACCTCGCAACATATGGAACTAACTAGTTGAGTCATTCGGATGCCGATAGGATCCTCATGTTCGATAAACGGTGGCAAGAATCGACGATCAGTGCTAGCTTAGCGCTGTCACATACACAGTGGCTCCATGAGCACACAAGCCTCCACTCTCAAATATTTACAAGCTCTCAGACATACATGCATGCCTAATGAGGGATTTTTCTTTTTCCTCACATATCGTCGAACAGGCAATTAAAAGTAAGCCTCCATTTCATTAAAAATTGGCAACTTCATAGTGGAATGTTTACAACACGCACATTCCACTGAATTCCATTAAAATGCCACACTTGCTACATGTTGGGTCACAGAACATTAAAGGAAAAAAAAAAAAAGAGTATGTTTGGTGTATACAGCTCAACCCTGATGATGGTGTAAAACAACACAATTCAAAATGAAGAAGGGAAAACATGAGAAAGTTCGCCGTTCATCCACACTCGGAGTCAGGCTTGAGCTATTGTTCAGAAGTTGTCTTCTTTAAAAAAAAAAAGGAGTTTGCTTCTCACAACCGCGATAAAAGCACACAAGTTACAAAGGATAAAGGTATAGCCCTCTACCAAAGGAAGGAAGAATATTCTCATGAAGCAGGAGAGAGAGAGCAGGCTGTCTTGAGTGACAATTCAGCTGCGCCAATTCGGTAGAGAGCAATGAAGAATCGGGTTCAACAAAGCAGTGCCGCACAATGCAGCTCGGCCAGATGGAGAGGGTTGCTGTGAATGCGCCCCACGGGCACGCTCCAGGAGCAGTAACACTGACCTGGCATGTTACCGGGAGTCAGATGCATGTCACCCCCCTCGTCCTACTGCTCTTGGTGTGTGGTCGACAGATCGGCACAAAAAGAAATATTGTACAACAGTGGAGTGGACTTGGGCTATGTACAGCGGCAGTTGCGGCAAGGCAGGCACTGCTGCGCTCACAGTTCCACCAGCGTCACGTCGATGGAGTCATCGCCACTTGGCTCCAGCTTGATGATGAAGGTGTCCTCGTTGCAGTAGTGCTTGACCATATCGTCATCCATTCTTACAGTCACCCTGTAAGAGACAGGGAAGCCGATTTTAACGAAGGACTCGAACGCTGCACATCGCCTGTTCGCATTCACCCTGAAAGGCACCCTACACTTCTGTAGGTCCGTGGTATTCCCAGAAGTGCAGTAGCGACTGACCTCGGCAATCTACTGTAGGCATGATGGACGGTTGCACTTATTTCACTAACGACACGTCTCTGCTACATTTTCTCTCTTTTCATCCCCCGATTCTCTTTCCCCTGCTTGGGTGAGCAAACCAGATCCGTGTGTTCGTGACGTCCATGCCTTTTTCTCTCTCTCTCCTCCTCCTCCACAGTTTAAGTTAGTGCCTCCTTGAAATAACACGTTGATTCACACGCAACATGCATGGGGATGCCACATAGATGCTTCTTTCATACAACCATACTTTAGTGCCACAAAAAAGCACCAGTCTACGTCTCAAGTGATCTAGTTTTATTTTTCAATTAGTATATCAAAGAGGTTCAGTCAAACAATTCAGAGCAGCACAGAGGAATGACTGATGTCTAAAGTTCAGAGAGGTTTATCACTTTGGGACCCTTGTCTGTATATTTGGATGCCGTATTATAATAATAAGCTGAAACTGAACTGAAACTGAGAGAGTTGAGGTTCGTTAAGGTGGAACCAAAGCTCTGTAGGCATCGACTCACTGCGAACTGCCCCAGCAGATGCTCCATCGGACTCTCAACATTCTGCTCACTGTGCAGCAGGTCACCATTAATCGCGTAGTTTAATGTCCTTGCAGGCAAACACAGCCAGTGATATTAACACATTTGTGTGCAGATGTGCGTGCTGACAAAATATGTTAACTTCTTTGTTATGTATTCATTGTAGAAAGAACATTTCATTACATCGCAGAAGCTTCAATGCTACACTTTTACACTTGACCAGTTAAGCACCTACAAAGCTTAATTAATGGTGAAGCAATTCCACATCAAAGAGCACTTTCTTCAGTCTTTCTATTACTAAACGTCTAGCACTGCTATAGTCAACTGTAGAACTAATGCACAGCCTGGCCCCCTAGTACAGCGACACATTAAGTTTGCAATGTCTGCACTCTTGTACAGGTAATCATACATAAAAAAACAAAAAGAGAGAACGCTTACCCTTTCTTGCACCTTTTAAATATGTTCTTCATGCTTGAAGCATCTACTTTGTACTTGCTCTCAATCTGAAATAGAGTGCAATGAGCACCGTATAAGCAACAGAACAGCAGCTTCTAAAAAAAAAAAAAATTATGCATGCATGGCATGGCTTTATTCTGCAGTGGCACAGAAGTGGCAAATCAGAATACCGTAGCTTGTCTACAGCTATAGCAGACAGGGCAATGGATGAGAAAATAGAAAGACAAAGCGTACGCTTTGCTAAGCAAAGGGGCAAGGTGATGGGATGTGTATACATGTATGCAAGAACATATTGTCGACTGGTTACTTTGCACTTGCATCCTCATCTGCATTTGCGCTGCTCACTAAGTTGAATCATCGGCTAGTGTCCAAGCAACAGACATGTGCTGGCTAATGGCTGAGTAATGGTTGCAGTGAATAGGGCAAACAGAAAGGACCTGTGTGTGTTGGCTACCAAGTGAACACACACTCCATATATGGCACGAAGCATGGAAGGAATTAATGCATTTGCTGACTGCCAATTCAGACGGTCTGCCATGCTAGCTGCATTTAATGCCTTGTTAAATAATAGACTTACCGCTTTCGCTAGACCAGCCAGCGAAGGTGGCACCAAATGAAGAGGCTGAAAGTACTCCTCCTTCTCCTGGCGGGCATACAGAAGCACTGGGAAAGGGGCAAAAGTAATAGAGAGATGAAGCTTCGATTGACAGTGAGCAGTTTTCGACATATTTCACTTTCTTGTCTGTCATGTCACACTTCACGTGCTTATGGCATCAAATGTCTTTCAGTAAATAGCGGATCCCATTTGTAGGTGCAATTTCGTTTTGCACTTCTTATTGGCACAAGCTCATTACTGCTGGAAAATGCATTTAGATGTACTCAACGTATATATGCATTTTCCAGTGGCCATGGCGAGGTCTATATATGTTGAATGCTTTGTTTGATTTCTGGGGTTTTACATCCGAAAAACAGCTATGATTATGATAGATGGCATAGTGGAGGGTTCCGGAAATTTCAACCCCCTGGAGTTAACGTACACTGACATGGTACGTTACACGGGCTTCAACATTTACCCTCTATCAAAATGCCGCTGTCGCGGCTGGGATTTGATCCCATGACCCTCGGGTCAGCAGGCGAGTACCATAGCCAGTAGACCACCGTGGCGGGGCAAACGCTTTGTACATTACAAAGTGTTCAACCTATATAGGCCTTGCAGTAGCGCTTGATATTAGCTACAATCACGAACGAGTAGTACTGTTCATGTAACGTGATATTATGTACATTCATTAGGTGTGCTATTTGGATATGCACTTGGACGTAGTTTAATACATTATGGAGGAAAGGCACACACAGTGAAGCCAAGAAGTAGTACTATTTCTTACGTCAGTACTAACAGCTTTGTATATGTGAGGATTGGTACTGCTCACGTGATATGTTCCCAGCCACATACAGCGCCGTGATAGAATGAGCGCTCAGTGATTTGATAAGTATCCGCATCACAAATCACCTCTCACACCTACCTCGGTCACTTGGAAACACCTTGGGCTTCTTGAGAGGCGGAGTGATGACGGCTGAGTCGTTGGCACATAGTTCGAGTTTCTCCCTCCTTTCGAGCCTGCAGATGAAATACATTTACTTCAAAACATGTGCATGACAGAGCACGATGCAGTATATCACTTTTTTTTTTTTTGAAGTGGCAGTGGACATGGAGCAAAGAATAAGAGTGTATAGCAGATCCTAGACGATACCTGTAGTGATGTTCTTTTGTGCAAAGGTTTCATTATTGCTTTTTTTTTTTTATTGAATGAACTAATATTATTCTTCAGTTGGCACTCAGAATGACACTCAGAATTAACAACTAAACTGAAACATTCAGGGTCACAATCAAGTGCTGGAGGATCAGGGAGTGAGTGCACCCCAGGCTTAAATGCAGGGGCAATGTTACAGTGAGGTGTATTTGTAGATTGCCAAAGATGGTGAACAATGAATGCGGGGTGCCTATAAAGCGGATCAAAGTTCAACCTAATGTCGTCTTCCTCTTCAAAGCACCCACCACATCGTAGTGATGTATACATCTCCGCAAACTTGGGTATACATGCACTGCGAGAACCAAAACTGTGGTTTACATATAAAGCTTTATTTTTCTTTCTCACTCATTAGTATCTTTAGCAAACCCATTTTCATATGTGCAGCACCTACATCTGATCAGTGGCCTACATTCGAATCTTGATATAATGAATATAGAATGACATAAATAAAGGATAGTATTGCCATTTTATGAGCGCATTGAGTGCATGCTTATGACACATCACCAAACATAACAGATCTATTTTCGTGTCAGGTGGACTTTGTCATGACGGGAATTGACTGGATTATTTGATGTCAAATTGTAAAATGCAGCCGAGACCATTTTCAGGTCTTCTAGCATTTGCTCCATTTCATCCTTTCTAGTGAAGTCAAAGGAAACTTCGCTTCACTAACTGCCCTACTGCTCTAGAATTCATTCACGCCTGCACTTTTTGCTGACTAACTCAACAAGAAATGCTCAAGATTGCATGCAGAACAGGTTGTGGCATGTGAGGCAATTCAAAAAGTAAGGGCTGTTCGGTTATGAAGAAGCATATTTGAAATTTGTTGTATATCGAAATAAGCAAACAACCTTCACTTTTTAGTTTGCCTCATATTTTGCATTTGATATATAGTAGGTGCACAACGAGGGGAGGGAAACAGATAGGGCATACAAGGCCTTCCCAGCTGGTGCAAATGATGCTGCTGCTATATTGTGAAGAACTAAAAAAATACATTAATAATAATTAAAAAAAAAACACTACTGTGCGTGTGACCATCTGAAAACGAGAAACGCTTTGACAACACTGCGACATATTCGTACCTGGCCTGCCCAAAAATTCCAGGCCATTCAGCAGTCGTCACAGCAGCAGCTGGGAGTTCGTCAGGGGGAAGCTTTATCTTTCTGCACACAGAAACGATTACAATGACATGCCACGCATTGGAAAAAAATTAAAGAATTCTTTCGTGCACGTCTTCTGAAGTCAGTCAGTGTTAATGCTTCATAGTTGGCACACGTCGCACTCTAAGATATTGATGAAAAGCCTTTGAACAAGGAATGTTGCTAGAGCAAATATTTTGTCAAGGGCAACTCGTTCTTATAAGAGCAGCATTTCGACAAAGTCCTTTTTGTCAAAGTGTTCGCTCCAGCAACATTCCACATTCAGTGATTCTTCACCACTTCAAGCTTCTGCTTGCCCTAAATGTCTATGCTTTGTTGGAATTATGAAAGACGGTGAGACAAAAGCATTGTACGTTTATGGCTAGCCTCCACACATTTAATAATGGCGTTGTTGCTAAGGTGCCAGTTGAGGCTAACAAATCATCTACTAGTATAAAGAAATCGTTTTACTCAATTAGTAAACACTCTTTGTTTTCTAACGGAGCTCAGTGCCTCAGATTGTAAGTTCTCGTGCTTATTTCCAAGGATTGTACGAGGTCTGCAAAAATCTGTTTGGACTTTAATGCATATTAACTTAATAAACCTTTGTAATTATTTTAATTTTATATAAACATAGGTACCAATAATTTTATATAAACGTAGATAGCAAGGTGAAATGGTGCTCTGTGCAGAAACAGTCATGCACTTTTTGTTACTAATGGAGCAGAATCAATCAGGGGGGGGGGGGGGGTGTTTCTCTCTTACGTAAAGCCGATTTTCTAATTGAAAGACACTATGTATTAGTCATAGTAGATGGACTCATTTACAGGAACAAAGCATATTCAGTTTACAGTTCTAATGAGCTGAATCACTTATCTTTATTACTGTTCCGTGATGCTGTAAGTGCTAAGTCTAGCTAAGCTACAAGTGTTTTGCACCTCACTGACCATTGGGAACCATTGTTCTGAATCGTGTAAGGATTTATGCATGATCATACTGCTCTTACATTCTGAATGTAAAAAAATATCATGCGTTAACAGACAGATATCAACTAACATTTGACTTTCTAAACAATCAAGAAACAATATGTGAAGGCACTTAGAATTCTATCTCCTCAACTATAATGTACTATTTGTATAATAACCACTTTCTTAAGACCTGTGGCCACATTGTGGATTCTGCAACTGGGTGAAATCAGTGTTGATTTCAGTAAAGGTTATCACATAGCATGCACACAAGCTTCTCATGCTGGCAGCTGGAATGTAGCAGCATTTGAGCGTCATGCTTACTGATCAGTGGTTGGATCGTCCACCGTGATCATTTGGCCTGTGTAGAAACAACCGAGTTCCATTCCGGATACCTGCAGTAAGGTAATTCAATGTGGATTAACACAAGAGCGCTGGCTTCACTGTGTAACTTACAACAAGAAATGCAAAAAGAAAAAGGAAAAAAGAAGAAGAAGACAAAGGAAAAGAAGGCTGTGCACCTGTACGTCTCTTTTTTTTCTTCCGAAAAATTTTAGCATCGATCAAAGCTATGGGCTGCTAATGTGAGTATGGAAGCACTTTCCTAGGCATATGTACATAACTATAGACTGCACCATTTCAAATTTCCCCCTCTTCCTATATATATATGAGTGCACAGCACTTCCACCAGCTGTCCCAGCCCTCGTTAGTTTCATATTACTAGCTAGAAGCTAGTAATATGAAGCTTCCGATAATCACCAAGCAGAACCATCCTAGAGCTTACCACCAGAGGAAAATGAAAAAAGAAGAAATACTTCCATCTGCTCTCCTTTTTCCTTATTTAGATATAAAACCGCAAGAAGGTAGGCAACGTTAGGGCGACATATCCCAAGGTCAGGCTATCGGGAAGACACAAAAGCAAGAAAAGAATAAAATGAGAAAAAAAAAATCAAATACAGTCAAACTTTAGCATTATCAAACACGGATATATCGAATTATTGCCTCTATCGAACACTTCACATAGCACCTCAAAGAACACGTGTATTTTTAATCGTTTATTTCGAACAGGGTCGGAAGTAAAATGGATATATCGAACGCCGCAGGCTCAGAACATGTGTGCCCTGTTGACAGGCGACAGGCTTTCCTGCAACATCACCTCGCTCAGGCTTATTTTTCTGGTGCAATTCAGGCTTATTTCTTTGTGGTGGTATCCATCCTTAGTCTTTTGTGCCTTTTCGATGGTATCTACCTTTTTTTTTTCATTTTCTTTACTTTTCTTTCTCGCTCTAATGATCATGTTTTAGTTGTCGCGTGTGCATACAGCTAGCTACTTCATTCTGTCCGATGTTTGCATGAGTGGACACTGTCGAAACCACGGTTACTAATTAGGAGCAGGATGTGATGTCACATCTATGACATCACATCCAGTTGTGCAGGAATATCGGGGCAGCGGTGCCACCAGTATTTTCTATTTGCGCGTTTTCTCACCAAGCGCTTTCCTGCTGTAAGAGTGGTGCTTTTTATGTTGTGAAAGAGCGGCTTACTGATAGCAGAAAAACCGTTTTGCTCTTTAGTGTACGTTTAACACCCTCCACGACTGCTGTGTAGCCCACCCCTAAAGTATCATTTCACACATTAGCACATACTAACGCGGAGAACCACCCAAGACTTTCCGCGCAAATGGAATTGGTCAAAGAAGCACATGTGTCCTTGCTCACAGCTCACCTTGTCTGCCTCCTCGCCTGGTGAGAACAACACTGGAGGTTTATTGAGATCACTCATGGAGTAGAATTCGGACCTATCACAGGACTGGTGGTACATCTCTTCAATCTTCTTGCGCCCATCTGTAGATAAAGTGCATGCACAATACATTAGTACTGCTCATCCCTGTTAAAGCTTAGTGATGTTTTGAACAATTTACAGTACCAGCTGCAAGGGTTTTTTCAGCTCACGTCTGGAGGCAATTACTTAGTAGGGAAGTAAGACCACGAAGAAGCAGAAAGAATAAGAACAGAATTAAGAATTGGAAGAGTATGTAAGCACCTTTCCTGTTCACACCGGTCTTCTTTCTGTGCTATGCTGCACTGCCCTTCGCAAAAATTTGTTGCATTTCTTTGAGAGTGCATGCAGTCAAATGAACGCTGCTGTAGTAGCATAGCAGTAAGGAATCTCGGCTTAAAAGCATCTCGTCTAACCTGTATTCTAGGTGTATCTTATCGTGAGCATTTCTTGAAAAAAAAAAAAAAAGCCAATGACAGACTTTAAGGCATTAGAACCCAAGAGCAATTCCAGTGACAGTGAAAGTCTGCTGTCGGTAGTATGGTAGACTAAAAAGGCATCGAGACTATAGTTCATGCATCTATTAGTTAGCATATACCATGCATCAAGTATCCATACTCCATGCTTATTCAGTGTGAAAAGAGAGAGAGAGGGTGAGAGATAATATCTGTGGTCAATGAAATGGAATGTCCATGCCACTGTTAACACACACAAGCTGTTTCCCGCTTAACTTCAGGTTAAAAATGCAGTTACCATGGGAACAGTGTCATGACAGTGACAAGTCATAGCAATGAACCACAGAAATGAGCTATGAAAGCCAACTGGATGAACAGCTACCACTGTTGCCAGTGCAACCAATGTTATGGTTCAGTGTAAAATTTTTTAAATAATTTCTTATTGGTTCCTTCAGAGTTTCAGCATGGATCCTGGAGTACCAATGTTTTTCTGGTTAGTTACAGAAAGAGAATATGAACCATGTCATGCTGTTGAACCATCCACGATATTTGGACAAACAACCAAGGACATTTCCAGTTTAACGTGCAGACAATTAACTTGGTGTGAGCCGTTCCAGAAAGAAACATGGTCATTTCATATATTGCTTTATCTTTAGTGTCTCATGGAAAGGTGGTCACTTATGGTGGGATGGACTGAAGATGAAAACGCCTGGCGTACTGAGCTCTACTGATTTGTCAGTCCTCAAATGAAGTCTTCCTTTTCTAAAAATTTTTATTTTCTTTCTTCTTGTTGCACTTGCATGTTCCACTCCAGAATGAGGATTTCTGGTTAACTGATATGGACTGACAAGTAATTTGTTGGCCAGATTTATGAAGCCAAACATAGCATATTCCATGGAAATAGCGGCTCCAAAATTAGCTGAAACTATCTGATTTATATTTGACTTGTTGCCAACAATATTAGGTTTGCTACTAGTATGTTCAGTCACCTGTCATTAGTAGTCAATTTGTATATAACCAAGTGCTACAAGAATTAAAATTACATTTGAGTCGGACATTGCTTAGCGTTGGAGCAAACAAGATGTTCCTACTGAACAGCCGTTATAACATTTACAAACCTTATAAGCTTTCTGTGGCATACAAGCATAAATGTGCAAGTTTTAAAGTAGTATTAGTAGCAGCACCACCACCAGAACATCTCCACGAGTGCAAGTTCAGATGATACTAATGTGAAAAGGCAGATTCATCAGCATGGATTTAAAAGCTTCGAGCAGAAAAGCAGATGTGTTGTAGCGTTTCGTGTTATGCATGCAACGTGTTGTAATAACCGCATTTCTGTCCATCACACGCGGGAAGAAACCAAAGCTAACTGCCTGTAGCGCTGAGCTTTCGCTTGGCCGCCCTCCGTTCCTCGTCCCGGGTCTTTCGTTCAGCGCCCTGCAAACAAGAGTGAATGCACCACACTTAGTACATGTATCAGGAGCACAGAAATATAAATAAAATAAAATAAAATGCATATAGAGTGATGGCCGTTAACACTTAAAGGACATATCGCAGGTAACGATAGACTGGTAAGATTGCTGTTGGATCTTAACCATATGTGGTAATATAGCCAAACCTCAAGATATAACGAATATGGATATAATGAGTTGGGGATTGTAATAAAGTTAATGAAGGATAACGTTGCCACTAACACAATGTTAAGGTTATACTTTCGTAACAAATTTTTCATTTGTAAGGGACCTATTCGCGCACCAGATGGCACCTCGTTACAACAAGGTTTGACTCTAGCTGCAAATACATGAATGTGACCTGTGGTGGATCAAGTGACATTTCTTGAACATCATTGCTAGCTAGTCGGAGCACTGTTCTAGGAAGGCGAATCGTAAATGAGGTTGAAGAGCGCAGTTTCAAACAAAAATTCATTTCGTGTTGTGCATGTAAGCGCTGATAAAATGTTGTCATATGTAGCACGTTCAGGGAAAGTAAGGTAGCTGCCACCGTGTGATCTCCCTTAAAACAAGTTCCAGCCACCTTTAAGGGGGGACCCGGCTCTTAGAGACCGAAAATTGGCCAAAAAATCGCATTTTCAGTCTCTTCATTTTTGCCTTCCCGACATGTTTCCGCACCTATCTCCAAATTTTGGATCCACAAAAGTGCATATTTCTTGCGTTATTGTGCTGTAAATATGCGATTCCGCGAACCTTGCCCCTCAAAATTGGGACAAATTGCCTCGATTTTGACCGCCCGTAGCTCGAAAACTACGCACTCGGCCGCCGCCATTTTGGTGTCGTTGGAAAGCCCGCGTTTCTGGCGTCATTTTTTAGTTGCTTAGCCACCCTGTGAACACTTGGCGAGCAAGAAAAAGGCTCGCAAACATGGGGCCCAACACGCGTTGCTATTAGTCAGTCCATAGCACGTGATCCGAACGGTGCGCTCTGGTTGGTCTAAGTGCCGGATTTCCGCGCCGCCATCTTGAGTGAGACTCGGAGCCGCACCTGGCCAAGCCGCCATTTGCAGAGGTCGTTTCATTGCGCTTTCGTCGTGTTCTCTTCGCGCTTATCGCTCGCGAAGTTCGTCATGCCTGGCGAGGCGTCGAAGCACCACACGCTGAATCAGTTCGGGCGGAAACGAAGAAAGAGATAAGCGCGCGGCGATAACGTGACATCGCGCCGCATCGCCACGCAAACGGCAGCCGTTCACGAAGCACCGCCAAACAACGCCATGGCTGAACGGTCCGCCCGCTTAGTGGAGCACGAGACCGTTTCATTTCCTCACACTGGTCGCGTGAGGGTAGATTCGGCGCTCGTGACAGAGGACATGGCACGGGTGATGCGTGCCGGCGAGAAAGCTACGATTGAGCGGCTTGCATCGACGCCGGCGATCACGCGGAAGATCGACAACTTCAGCCGACTAAGTGCCGCGGGAACAGCGACTACGGAAGCTGCAGCGCCGTACACCATCGTCGACCTCGATGCTGTCAACGATCTCTTCGAGTCTCTGCGTTGCTACTGGTGCAGAGGTGCAGTAAAGCTTGTACGCGGCGATCGCGAGTACGGTCTCGCGGTGAAACTCTCAGCGTTGTGCGACAACTGCGGCGACATCGCAGAGACATGGAGCTCACATCGCACGGAAAGTTCTCAGAAGTGCAACCCAGAAAAGCAGTTGCAAAAAAACACAAGGACTCTGTGCATCCGGATAATGCACCTGGAGTATTCTGAATGGCACTGGCAAGCTTCGCGTAAAGTTTGTGTCAGTAAACACCTTGTCAACCGTTTTTTCTCGTTTTCTCATTATTGCTGTTTTGGTGCTTTTGCAGTTTTGGAGGAGTAATATCTTGGGTTCTAAATGTGCTACTGCTAAAATTCTTTTTTTGCCAGGATGATAAACTAGTATAGAATGAAGTGAGACTAAATTGCACAGATTTATTCTGAAGAAAATTTTACAAAAATAACATTGACGTATTAACGTCCAGCTGGAGTTTCACTCTTGAATGTTTGACATGCCATAACTTTTGACCAAATGGGTTAAAATTAACGAAGATATGTGCGCCATGTACATAATCACATTATGAACTAAATGATGTTTTTCGAGCACCTTGGTCCCAAGGAACTGAATCAGTGTCACAGTGAATTGTATTAACTATGGAACAACTTTGAAGGAATATTGAACACGACATTAGCCTTTGAATGGCAGGAGCGTGCAAAATGCCACCTGTAAAATTTGCTAGGTACACTTTAAAATTTACCATATTTAGCCCGTATAGCCTGCTGTAAGGGGTTGAAATGAATCGAGTTGGAGTGCAGGTAATATCCACATTTTACCATCAAGTGTGGCTTTGCGGAACTGCTAATTCTCCTAAAAATGTGTTTTCACATCATGATAGCCTTATGCTGCAGTGAAACCCCTTTTCCAGGAGGGTTACAAGTGGAAAATTATGTCTAGCAACTATGGAACTGCAGAAAATGTACCGTCAACTGGCTGGACCTCTATCTAAGTGAGGCCCGCGCAGAGACCACATTGAGAACCTATGGTCTAAGGACATGGTCTACACTGCTGTGAACGTTCATGTAAGCACAGCCAGCGTGCCAAACAGACCAAATGTGTTAAGATTCACCACTGAAACATTCATTCTACATGATTGTAGGTCCACCCATTTCATCAAAATTCGAAAATTCAGTTGGGGGTCCACACTTACAATATAAATTGAAACTTGCACTGCCAGTCAGATTTTTTTCCTTTTGTCTTTCATTTTGGGGGAACAGAGAGGAGCAAAAGGGAGGGTTGTCTTACAACTGTGTAAACACTGGTAGTGTTACCTTGTCGCAGAAGACTTTGATTTGGCAGTAGCCTCGGTGGACTGGGTTGCAGCCTTCCCTGTACTCGTCATATGTGTCGATTTGCAGGTGCAGAGGCAGTCCCTGTGTGAGATGGAGAAAATTATCACCATGACATCCAGTTTTGTTTTCAGGGATGCTTGACACAATTCTGTTAGTTGTCAGGGCAAATATAGCATAGTTTGGTGTGTGCGAAAACTGAAATTTTACAACAGCGTGACACATTTCTTAAATGTCATTTCATATACCAAATTCCACGTATGTCGAACTACCTATATTGAACTATTTCGCCATTGGTACGCTGTTCGATATATGGAGGTTTGACTGAGTTGCAGTTGCAAGAAAAAGTTGCGACACTCACCTTGACACCCTTTTGGTTACTGAAGTCTGTGCTGAGACACTGCACGGCCACGTTCACCTGTAAAATGAAGGTTATTGGCCAATTGAAAACAGTTATTCATTATTAAATGGATAAGCTAAGCAGAAATAATTTCAGTGAAGCCATAAACCGAACACACGTCATACCTTGGCAGGGTTTTCGAGAGGGTTCCAATAAAATGCAATAGCGTTGTGGGTGACTTCTTCAATCTGGCCAATAATGCCCATGCTGTTCTTTGTGTCTGCGGATATGGAGGACAGAAAACATCAATATAATAGACATTCGACCTCAGAAACTCATTGGGACATAGTTACTAGAAATGCTGACATTTCTGTGCATGTGCCGCTCGTGCAGGAACTAATGTCGTCCACTGATGTCGTGGCTGTTAGTACCGCAAATCTAATTCAACATCACTTGCAATTGTGGAGCTAGTGACACATTATATGAAGCACATTCTTACAGTGTGTAAAAAATATCTAGTTTCACTGTGTGTAGACAATGTTATTACGCAGAGTGATTTTTTTTATAGCAGTAATATTCTCGTAGAAGAAAAAAATTTACAGCAATCGAACCTTGAGACATCTGTCACCCTTTTATATTCTAATAATTTTTGCACAATCTTCTTCTTTCAACACCCTACTGATTTTGTGACGAAAGCCTTGCTGTTCCCAAATTCTGTAAGGTTTTTTTTTTTTCTAAGTTAGAACCATTTCATGACTAAGAGGCGCCCCGCCACGGTGGTCTAGTGGCTATGGTACTCGGCTGCCGATCTGAGGGTCGCGGGATCGAATCCCGGCTGCGGCGGCTGCATTTCGATGGAGGCGAAATGTTGAGGCCCGTGTGCTGTGCGATGTCAGTGCACGTTAAAGAACCCCAGGTGGTCGAAATTTCTGGAGCCCTCCACTACGGCGTCTCTCATAATCAGAGCTGGTTTTGGGACGTTAAACCCCACATAACAATGTGGCTAAGAGGCAGCTATCTTGTTATGTCCCACGCTAGTTGTTTGAAAACCGAGCTGGTCATCGACACCTGAGCAAGTGACTGTAATTCAACATATTAGCCAATTTTGTGCAAAAACACTGTGTTGTCTGGTGATGTACATGCACTTGAAAGAGGTGTGCAGTATCAGCCCACAGTTAACAGCTCTTGTACTAGAAGGCTACAGTGTATTTGAAGCACTTTCAAACAGCGATGAGTGTAGGCTTAACACTATGATAATACAGTAAAACCTCGTTATAATGAAGTCGAAGGGGGAGCTGTAATTACTTCGTTATAACGATTAGTTCGTTATAGCCAATATACATGTTATCTATGGGAATTTCAAGGGGAATTGCATTTGCTTCGTTATATCCAATAGTTCGTTATATCCGGGTTCGTTATAACGAGGTTCTACTGTATATTGGCTCTTTGTACATGCAAGAAGGGGTGAGGGCGAAGGGTACACGAGGAGGAGTATAAAGAATAAAATAGCAAGAATAGCACTTCCAACAAAACAGTCTTGCAATGTGAATGTTATGAGATGTTGGCGATGTTATTGATCAAAACCACGAGGAAGTACGGTAAGGCGTTTGCTTCAAGCGAGATTTGTGGTGCACCCAGCTCGACACCAATTATCACAGTTACACTGCAGAGCTTGTTAAGCGAGGTGAGAGATGCATGGTTGACGGCTATCTTTATTCAAATTATCATTTCTGTTGTCTGGTTTTCTTTATCCACGCTATGCACATCTTACTTTCTCCTATGATGAATTTCTACCAAATAGTAGCACAGTTTTCTGTCATTATAAGTTATTCTGCATGTACTGCTGTCATATGAGTTTATGAGAATGGCATCCTCGTCTCGTATTTCACGCACCAAAAAGAGAGACGCTACTCACATGGCATCTGTAAAGCACAGAAACAGATAGACGACAAAAAAGAAGTGTTAGTTGTAGAAGACCAGAAATCTTGAAGGTTTACTGCACGTTCGTTATCTTCTGCTAACAGTACATTTACCATGAGCATTACTTACCGGCATCGAGGATTCGTTGTTTGACACTGTGTTGCCGGCTATGCCAGAACTGCCATGCCTTGATTTCATCGTCGGGAGACTTCTCTTCGCGGAACACCAGCATGATGACGCTCTAAATGTGAGAAAAATTGAAGACTTGGTGAGAATCTGCAGAACACTGAAATTACTTCCAATTTCATCATAGACGTATGAATACACGCCTTTACAGTGAACCCTCCTTCAATAAAATTTCCTGTATAACAAAGGAATCCTTTTGTCCCCCCTCTATTGCGACAGTCGATGCGCCGAACCACTTGCAACCAAATGACCAGTACGCCGAAGTGTATTTGGGTCCTGAGAATTTCATAATAAAGGCATATGACTGTATTATGAGCCAACAAGTGTGCAGACGGTTTTGTTGCCACTCTTCCTTCATCCACTGCCCATCACACACACACACGCAGTCAAACCTTGCTATGACAAATTCAATATGTCACAGAAATGCATGCATTATAACCAATAATTCTTTGTAAAAGTATATTCATACATGGTTTTCATGGCAATGCTATTCATGTAATTCTTCATAACCAATCATTCATTATAGTAAGGTTGGTGATAATAAAGCTCATTTTCTCTGTACGAGTTGCACATGTATTTCCAGTGCAACGTGGACTCAAATTTTACTGCAGTTGCAATGTTGTGCATTGGGAACTACATACAGCCAAGCGACTTCCTAAGCTGGTATGCAATGCTTTTGGGCTCACTGTTTCACAAAAAGCAATCAAACATCAGTAGGTACATTTCCCACATATGACTGTATTTGTGCATTTTATATGGAAAATTTTCAGTTCTTTGTCTTCATTGTAAATGAGATACGTTATATGAGCTCCTGTTAGCTTGCAAGCAAAAAAGAAAAGAGAGAGAGAGAGAAGAGGGGTCACTCGTATGGGTGTGCATATAGCAAAACTTAGGGTGAGAAATGCATTCTTACACTAAGGCTTAAGCTTTATATGCCTTACGAAATTTGAAAAATGACCAGAGTAAATCAACATTATCATCATGATGACTATGCATCTACATGAAAGCTACCGAAAATTGATGGATGTCAAATAAAACCATCTCATTCACTTGATAATAAAGGACTCTGATGACACCAAAATTGGTTTGGCAGCGTACGAATGTATGGCTAACATGAGTGGTAGACAGAACCTCTTGATACACTTGTCATTAAGTTCGCTTGTCATTATTTACTGTTCCTACAAATTCGTTTCTTAAACGTCTCTTCAAAAGAGTATGTTAGTGACATCCCCAATGCACAGGAACAGGTAAAAGGTGTAAAATTTGAACATTTGCTTGCGATGGCTGAAGCACTCTCGCCTTTCACTCGAACGGCAGTTACACCAAAGTTAACATTTTCAACAGAGAAATGCATATCAAAGCTACTCACTTTGACTGGGGTATTTCGAAGAGGCTTATCCGGGTCCGGGACGTACTCGAGCGTAATACCGTAGAACTGACCTGCTGGAACAAAGGGTACACATCACGGACCAACCTGGCTGAATTTCCTGGGCATGTCTAGCAACCAGATGAACATGATTCGCGCAGCGCGCATAGGTAGAAAGTCGGCAATGTGAACTAAAGAACAGGCATGCTTGGGTGGTATTTTGAATTCGATTCAGAAAAAGTACTATACAGTCAAGTAACTCTTCCCTGGGCGAGTTGGTACTTGCTGTAGGACATGATTTCGTAGTGCAATACTTTCAAAAGAAAGGCTGAGCCATACAGAAGAAGCAAAGATGGCACCTCTTCTGCCTGCCTCTTAGCCTCTCTTTTAAATGTGCCGTGCTACGAAATGTCCTATATACAGTCAAACCTTGCCATAACCAAGTAAAGAAAGAATGCTGTTAGTCCAGTGCTACTGATACATGTTATAACAGATATTCAGATATAATTAAGTTATTGCCTCATCAGATGCAACTTCATTATAACAAACAAGTGCTGGGCACATCATGTGAAAAGCTTGCCAGGTGCATGGGCTTAGGCAGATTGACGATTCACGCTTTGCTTGCACCATACCTTCTTCGGTGTACAATCCTTGATTTCATTGCAGTTGGAAAAGTAGAAAATCGTGCAGATTGAGTACAAAGTCAAGCAAAATAGAATCGGTGCCCATGGGAAAGGATGGGCACTCGAGTACAACCGAAAGAGACGACAGTGTTAAGGATGGAATTGGCAGACATGGGTGATGCGCCAACAGAATGACGATGACAATGAAGGTGAGGTAAAAAAACCAGGCCAGAAGATAGCTCACCCTTATTGATGTAGGTGATCCTATCGTCCTCTCTCCTTTGACTTGTTGAGATGGGAGACTCCAGGTAATACTTGAACCCTACGTCTGATTGGCTGCAGAAATATAAAACAGTGTGGGTCAGAGATTGATCATTGTCAAAGTGATTTTCTACCCTTGCTGTGCAATGCCCACGGCAGTTGTATCATTCCATCCCACGCCCACTTTTATTAGGGGATACCCTAGACTTCTATGCATGAGCATACACATGACAGCAAGATGCTGGGCTTCTCCTCGTTATTACTGAGGTACAAGTCAGCGTTTGATTTTTCAGACACAGTAGACATTATTCTGAAATTATCTTAAAAACAAAGCAACTTGAACAAAAAAGAAATGTGGGGAGGGGGGGGCTTGCCATTTTACTGCTTTGAATGACTGAAACTGCCACAGTTATGTCTGCAATATAGGACAACAAATGTGCGCAAACTGCCACTGTAGTCTAGTGGCTATGGCACTGACCCGAACGTTGCTGGATTGTGTCCTGGTTGTGGTGGTCACACTTTGATGGAGGCGAAATGTTAGAGGCCCATGTGCCGTGCGATGTCAGTGCACGTTAAAGAACCCCAGGTGGTCGAAAATTTCTGGAGCCCTCAACTACGGTGTGTCTCAGTTATATTGTGATTCTGGACGTATTACACCAGAAATTATTCACAAATGCGCAAATAAAAATACCTCATATTTACATGAGTGTAAACTGACCAACTAGAATGCAGGTCAATCACCCTCCCACCCCCTCTAAATCGAAAATAAAAAACTGGCTGGCACTACATTTTCGGTTGTAAGTCGACCCCAACATTAGACTTAACATTCTAACAAAATCGGCCGACTTACGGTTAAGTATGGTGTGCAGATAACAAAAATAACAGATAACAGAGAAGGTAATATATGTCAGAGGTGCGATACGGTACATTGTTCATCAGGCACAGCACTAGGGATATGGGAGCACCACAAGAAAGCAGCCCCCTCCATAAACATTATTCAGCTGCCCCAAAACCCCCTTCTGCAACCTTTTGGGTGTGCCAGAAACCGATTCTTTAGTTATAGTAGAACCTCATTATAACGAACCCAGATATAACAAACTAGCGGATATAACAAAGCAATTGCAATTCCCCTTGAAATTTCTATAGATGAAATTGATATTGGTTATAACAAACTAATGGTTATAACGAAGTAATTACTGCTCCCCCGTCAACCTCGTTATAACGAGGTTTTACTGTATTCTTTCAAAGGTGTGTCTGCTCCTTGACAGACTGCTCTCACTGTAGCTGCCGCTTTCTCCTCTTTTTCCTTCACATTCCGGCAAAACAAAAATTCTGGTGCTGCTCCCTTTGTTTGGAGAGTCGAGAGCACAGGACATTCACTTACATTTTTGGTATCTGAATCTTGTCGGCGTCAGATGCTCGGCTGAACTCTTGCCACGTTCGGCGCATGGACTGTGAGCTGCCTGGCCGACTCCCACTACTGGCTGTGCCATTCGTGTGCTCGGGAGAGGCGAGGATTTGCGGTTGCGTGATGTCATAGTCGAACATCTGCAGGAAGGTTTAGGAAAGTGGCATGAAATGTACTGTGTGGTTGTGCTACACCAGAGAGATGTTACTTTTTTTTTCTTTTTTTGTACGCTACTGAGGTTTATGAGATACCAGGGTATGAGTAACAAGGATGATAACATAGGGTGCTAGCGGCATCTGTAGAGTTTTATGAACGACAAAGTGTTGAATAATTAATAATCTGTTTCCAGTTGCTCTCACCAAAGGAAAATGGTCGTTATAGATTTAAAATTACGTCATCCCTGACGCTTTTACGGCTGCAGTGAATAAGTTGGTGGAGCCTGGTACTGCAACATGGTACGGCTTGGTGCTTTGGCTCAACCAGTGGTGCTGTTGATGTCTACGCATACTCATATTTTGCGTACAGAATGCATATCCATTCTGTATGCAGAGATGCTGAATGCTATTGGCGACAGCAGTGGCATGTTAAGGGTAGCTTTTACTTTATTCTTCGCAAAGAATGGAAAACAAAGGTGCTGTGTAATAATACTTAACTGGACGAGGGTTTAAGCCCTGTTGAAGTAAAGGTCGTAATAATTACATGTCTACATCTGGCGTTACTGCACACAGATTTGTGAGACTAGAAGTGCATGAGTCAATACCGCGCAACCAATCATGCAGGTCTCACATAAACATGCGCAAAGCTTACTTAATGGGGCGAAATAACATAACCATGCATGGCCACCTTGGATGCACAAAATTCGGTGTAGTATAATTCTTGCTGTACTTGTAGAATGTCTTGAAAGAGAATGGCGTGCAAGTACCTGTTGCAAGCCTGCCGACTCCCTGGGCGTCATGGTCGCCTCGCCTATGCCAGAGTCCGGTGAAGGCAAGTCGACGGTGAGCATACCGCCCTTGTAACCGTTGATGACCTGCCGAGCCATTCTGGCGGATGTAGCGGTCCACGAACCCTGGCTCTGGTTCAACATATGTGCCTGTGGCACCACCTGCACCACCAGCTGTTACGGCAGTGGCCACTAGGTGTTGCTGCCGCACTGCATTATGGTACTGGTCTGTACTTGCAGTTGTCGCCGTTGCGTAGTAGTCCACCGTACCGGGCCTGCGATGCAAACGTTACACAGGGTCCCTTATTGTATGCTAAGACAACTTGACAGCAAAAGCCATTATGCATTCTCAGAAAATTATTCGCTTTTTAATCTTAATTACCTTCTCAATTCACTTAATTCATCCTTGGTTCACTCTTGATTCATATTCATTCGCTTTGTTTTCCTAAGTCTCACTTTCATTCACATTCATTTTAACTTGCATTCCTTATTCTCCTAATTCATTCGATATAAATTTAATGCAATTAGGTATGCTTTACTTAACGTCCGATATCTTAATGATGTCATACAATTTTTGGTGCTATTCACGTTGTCACCACTTATGACAATGGACGGTCGCTTTTCTGGTTCCATGCGACATATAAGGCATGTGTCATAGAACAAAACCAGCTCACATTTGAGCAGAGACATTGCTCAAGGCTTAGAAAGTCAGGATGGGAATGACATGTATGACTGACGTGCATGAAAATACATAGAGAACCGAGACAACTTCTTCGGTCACTATTTGCATATTCATTATAGGCAAAGCGAATTTTCAGCAAAGTGACGAACAAAGAGCAAGTCGAAAGTTCTTCCAGCTGCTTTTGCCCACACTGCATGACTATCTGACGTGGCCATGAAGGTTTATAAAACCCTCATTCTGCTCTACCGTCAACTCAGTATTCTGTATTCTGTACTCTCAGTATTCTGTATTCGAATCTCTCTGTACAAAAACACCTCTCTGTAAGCAGTATTCATTGCACTTAAAATATACAGTTTAATGCCATTACAATAGACCCTTGATAGTGAAGACTATTTCGGTCTGTTGTAAAAAGAGTATGTAGAATACAAATGTGTACTGTTCAAACAGACTTTACATATGAGGACACTGAATGAGTCTGCTATAATGGGAGGGTTGTGAACTACAAATCACAGATGTGGTCGAAGCATACCTTTTCTGAGAGTAGCTTGCGATATTTAACTGTGCTCTCCAGTGAACAGTTTGGGCACTATGCATGTCTTCATTATTACAAGGCTGTTGACTTTTTCTGCCACCATAGTACCTCATCGTGTTGATCCCATAGGTGCTGTCAAATGATGTTTGAATTTGGAGGCTATTGAATTTCGGGATGTCCAGTGTACATAAGTCAGCTGCAAGGGAGTGCTGACCAGGTAGATGACCTTGTAATTTAGTCCTTTATAGTGCAAAGTATGCTGTATCAGAATCCATTGTAAAAGTCCAGTTAGTGGCAGAGATAAGATCAGCACAACACCACAGTTTGGTATGCTGTATCCAAATGTCTGTTGTAAACAGATCTGTAGTAATCAGGTTATACTGTCTACGTCTGCCCTTCTAGCCCCCGTTGGCTTCAACCTACACTCAGCCTGCACTACGCCAGTGCATACAACGCATACGATGCTGATGAAGGCGATAACCAGTTGCCTGCCGTCCTGTGGCTTAAGCAGTCCTACAGCTAAATTTCTGTACAGCTGTAGCTAAGTTTCCCTTTCGGACATGTACTGCAAGACACGAGTGACATTCTTCACCTGTAGTACTCCGCGGCGCTGGAGTACACGGGCCTTGGCGAGCTACTGCCTCCCGAGAAGCCACTCGTGGTGAGACCACTGAACATGTCGCCGCCATATGGCTGCGCTGGCTGCACGGTGGCGAACACAGGCGAGTAGGGACTCTTGGGTTCGAGGAGGTCGTCTGACTTGGTGCCTTCGATGGCCTCCTGCTTGATTGTTATCACCGTGGTACACACTTCTTCAGCTTTGGGCTCTCCGCTCAGGGCGGCGTCCACGAGTGGGTCACCTCCCGTGCCCCCGCCGCCGGCATCCGGCACTTCAACCTTGGGCAGGAAGATATCCTCCTTGCGGGATGCGATGACGTCCGCCGCCAGCTGCACCATGTCTGGTGTCACGTGGTGGTTCTTGACCACCGTCGTGGGTGGTGACGAAGAGGACGTCGCCGGCACGGCCACAGCGTGCCTGCACGATCCAGACAAGACACAAGGACCCTCAGGATCGAGCAAGGCGCTGGTTTGGGGCCACACGGTAATCCATAACTACGAGCCTTTCGCGCAGAATTCACAACGAAAAGTGCGCTTCGTGTGTCTGAATCCTTGTTGTAAATTCCGCGTTGAAGATCTCATAGTTATCCTATGCGCGAACTGGTGCACGCATGAGCTTGAGACCATTTAGCTGGGAAATATAGTTTCCCTATACAGCCACCATATCACCTCCGAAGGTAGTGCGATCGAATCCTAGCCGTAGCGGCTGCGTTTCGATTGAGGCAAAATGTTGAGGCCCTTGTTCCGTGCGATGTCAGTGCATGTTAAAGAACCCCAGCTGGTTGAAATTTCCGGAGCCCTCGACTATGGCGTCTCTTGTAATCATTTTTGTTGTTTTGACACGTAAAACCCTAGAAATCGAACTCTCACAAATTGGAAGGCCCAGTGGCCCTCAGAGGCCAAATGTAACGTGCGAGCTAAGAAAGGTCCTGCACGCCACTTGCATAGGAGGATGCCCGAGCAAGGAAAATGTCTAACGACTTCAAAAGAGCGCTAGTAATGCAAATATTCATTGGGCAGGCTGTTTATATGGACAGACTTCCTCAAAGTCTACCGAACCACTAACCTCGGTAGCACTTTTAATGACAAAAGTACATTTATTCTATAGTTTTACACTGGATGTGGACAAATAAGGGGTCACACTAACATCTTCTGCCAACACACAGTCACTGAAGGATACATACACACTTAATTCCTTCACTTCAAGCAGTCTACAGATCTATTCTGCGCAAAGTAAGTATAGGAAAATGGCAGAACAGCCTATATAGAGAGTCTACACTATGTACAAATTTAGTAAACTTGTATAGGGTTTAACTGCAGCTGGTAAGCAGCGATGCCGTGCCAGTGACGTCACTCACGTCCATATCTCCGGCAGGGTGACGGCGGCCTGCAGCTGCTGTTGCTGCTTGAGTACTCCAGCGTACTCGTACATGAGCGCCTGCTCCTCTTGCACATTGAGCATGGCCGTAGTGGCCGCCGTGAGTGGGTTTTCGTAGTATCGCCACGGGGCTGTTGCCGTCAGGCTTCCCGCCTGGCCATTGGCTGCCACTGCTTCGCCGTCCTGCAAAGCACGCATTGACTACAGGTCAATCGAATACCAACCACCTTCACGAGACTATGAAAGTCAAGGGCGTCTTAAAGGCCAACTCCGGCAGTTTTTTGAGCATGTCAAGGTAATGGCGATTCCATGTTCCTGAGACGCTCCCTGTCACACTCCTAATATAGAGGAAATGCTCACCAAATGCGAAAATAACTTTTAAATCAAAACCGCGAAACCAAAATCTAACCCAGAAGTGATGTCATCTGGCCTTTTGCACGGTGCGACAGCGCATGCACCCTTCCCCTGGTGGTAATGTCGAGAAGGTTGGCGGCACACGCTGATCTCGGAGGCCATGAATAGTACCGGTGCGCTTATGTCGCTTTGCCTGAAATGACGTCAACACACAGTGTGGCCAATAATTTCAGGAAGCCAGGTGGGCTGTTTGCGGTAATCAGTAAAAATTGAATTGCGAGCAATCTGCGCATCTCTCGGGCCTGTAATCTTGCACAAATGACAGAAGCATGCCAAGGAACATACCCAGTGAAATTTATTGAGATCTATTGACCTCGCGCAATCGCTGTCGTTGGCTTTTAGCAGCTTTAGACTAGGCGACATTGCAGCACTACATGCATACGTCGCTTTTCATTACATCGCTTCGTGGCCAGCTATCCTTGAAGTAGCTGTGGAAACGTGCTTGTCATGTGGGTGTATTTACCTTCTGCAAGCATGTGTTGTGCGTGAGGTCTATGTTAGAAAGATCCTGAGCGTGAGGTCTATATTAGAAAACCACCAACGTTCTTTATTTATGGAGCACATCGTGCCATCGGCTCTGCGTTCGGGCAGATTGACATATTACAATATGGTTGGATCGTGAATGCTTGTGTACTGGAGAGAAACAGAATTTAAAAACGAAAGACAGCGTTGGCAAAGTGGCAACATTTAAGTTCGTGGCCAGGCCGACACCACCATTATGCCATTCACAAAGGTAAACCACTCGAAGCCAGATGACGGCCGCTGTGAGGGCGTGTTTGCTGGCTGTGTGAGTTAGGCCAGAGTCTGCGAAAGACTCTGGCCAGGCCTAGTTGATGTGTTAGGCCTAATGTGGTTGGAGCGATGAGTGTCTTCAACGAAGTCACCGTTCTGGTTGAGCTGCTCTGCAGTGGGCGATGGAAGGGACAAAGAAAAGTTGGGTAGGTGTTACACTAAAGTTTTGTCTGTCCGTCTGTCTGTCTGTCACTCGATTCAACTGCCCGCCCAAAACCAACCGAGCTACTAGCACTGGTGGTACGGAGTCATAGACGTCAACTTGATACAGTGAAAAGAAACCTGAGGCCTGTTTGAGACAAGATATATGTACATAACTGTGATCCACAGTGTTAATGAAGAATACACATTAGACTGGTTTTCACATTAGTAAATGAAAAATCAATGCCTTAGAAATGGTGTCGAAGAGATGCCAAAGTAATAAAATGTCCCACCACATGGCGTGAGAACAAGGCGAATGCGGAAAATCTGAATTGAATTCGGCAAAACCTCTATTGCATCGATCATGGGAGGAGTGAGAGGGGAGGGGAGCAGCACGAGGGGTGGGAGGGGGAGAAAAGAGGGCTTTACGTATCAGGAACAGCAGAGGATTTATCGTCCTTTGACGTCATTTGCAGTGAAGCAAGCCTGTCACCGTCGCTCTAAAATCGCGTGCATGTGATTGGGCCTTTATGAACCCTGCCGCGCGCGTTTTTGCCTGCCTTTTTGCGCAATGGCGCCTGTTGCTACTACGGCACGTGCAACGCCTGGTGGTGAATAGGAGGGTGTCTGGGTGGGAGTGTAGACTTCGGACGCATGCGCTTTGCACACCTTTATAAAAAAGGAGGGGGGGGGGGGGGAGGAGGTACACGTGATTATGCATACCTGCAGGACCATGGTGGGTCCCGAGGCCGACATGCGCTGCCCGGCGTCAGGTAGCACGAGCGCGGCCAGCTGCTGCTGCTGGTCGGGTCCCTCGACTAGCACCAGGGCCACGTTCTTGACGCACGCTTCGTCGTCGTCCGGGTCACCGGGGACGCCGACCACAGTTCCTGTCGCGCCGCCGACGAGGTTTGCCGCCGCCGCCGCTACGGCCTCGACTTCCTCGCCGCTGACCGCCGACGAAGACGGCTCTGGCGTCTGCGCAATCCCACAAAAAGAGCGGAGAAAAAAATGTAGTGAGGATTAATTGCACTAGCGGCGCAAGGCAAGCGAAGCAGGGGCCGTATTCTGAAGTGTCACCAAAGGTGGTAATACCGCTGGTGACGTATTTGTGTCGCCTTTGCCCTATTCTGCGGTGTGAATGGCATGGTTGAACTTTTCCCGTTTGTGTAACCAGCTAATCACCACCGTAGGAGATAAAAAAAGGCGACGCAATTACGTCACCAGCGATACTATCGCATTTGGTGACACTTTTCAGAATACGGCCCCAGATGGACACTTAATTGGCTGGTCCGGGTTCGTCACCGGCACACCCGCATTTCGTCGTGGCTCCGATGCTTCGGGAAATGCCTCGCAAAGCACCCTTAAGTACCCTTAAGGGCTCCCTTAAATTTCGGTCGAAGTCTTGCTTGTAACAGCAGCACTGTTGGCTGCTAACTACAGTTAACTCGTTGTGACAACAAAAGCAAATAGTGAGTTTTAGTATATCGGAAAGCAGCAAACGCAAAGATTTAGCGTTAACGTAAAGTTACCGTGGAACACACCGCGCATGCGCAGAACGTTAACGCATACGACACCCATACGTGACTGCGCTATTTTCGGAACATATCGTTCAACGCTAACGCTCGCAAAGGGACCCGTATGACCCGTACGTTTGCCAAGATGGCGGCGTCAGTCGAAGTGAGGTGGCTCGCTTCAGACCTGCGGAGACATCGGCCTGCATCGTTAAGCTCAATCATCGCCCACTAATGTTTGCATCTGTTTTATGTTTGGCTAATTAATCTTCGCCAGCCGTGTATTGGTGACAATGTGGCGACGTTTTCAAGGTACTCAATAAGCGGCGCAGAAGACAAAGTGTGAGCGCACTCGCTTTGCCCACGTTTACTGTAGTTGCATGGAGATGGCGCCACCGCCTCCGTTTTTCCTTCTTTCTTTTAGTTAGATAATAATTGACTCTGAGTACTTTCATTACCTCTTTCGAAGAAAGCGCTCACGCTACTAAAAAGAAAATCGAATGCATTGTAGTTAAGCAAACCGCGAATAGATGGCGCTAGCAGTTCTACTTCCACCGTAAACACGCACGGTAAACCGGTATCCGCAAACGTAAAGAAGTTTACGGACAAACTAAAACTCTATTTGTAGAGTTACGATGCGAAATATTAAAGGTTGACCAGCAAATTAAAACATGGTGTAGAGCTTATTAAAGGCCCCTCATGTAAGAGACAGAGATAGTTAAGGTGTTTGTCTTAAAAAGGGGCTAAACCGGTACGTGTACGCGCAGCTGTGCAGCGCACGGCATGTTACAGGTGGAAAATTCCTGAAAAATTTCTGCGCTAGCGCTAAACAGTGATCTCAAAAGACAAAATGTGCATATCGAGACATGGGGCCATTTTATAAGCGGCCGCATTTTATAAACGGCCGCAATTGTCTCAAATTGGCACCAACACGCTTTGCACTGTGGAGACGAGCCGCGTTAGCGCATTCGCTAAATAAGCGCAAACCTTCCGTCCGTCCGTCCGTCCGTCCGTCCATCCACCCACCCACTTAGCTACAGGAGCGGCTTTTGTTGCAAGCGTTGGGTCATAACGTATGCGTACGTGCATGTTTTGTTCCCCAGAAAGAAAAAAGGAAAGTAACGTGGGGTAGCCCGCACTACCGTGAGGTACCAGGGGCTTAAGCCAACCAAAAAATAAATTGAGCAGAAGAAAGGTTTCCCAAAGTTCATTTTACAGGAATTTTTTTTTTAATGGTAGGGGTAGAGGCGTGCGTGGGTGGGTGCTCCATACCCCCCTCCCGCCACCCACCCCCACCCCCCCCTCTCTTGATGCCGTCCTCGGCAAACGAAAATTTACGCACCTATCAGTGTCCTTATAAAAGGAACATGCACTCGGCGTTTGCTTTCTTTCGAACAATAACTGCACGCTTCGCACACGAAAGCCAAAGCTGAAACAATAGCCGTGACACACTGTAAACATAATTCAACCTATTTTCGCCTTGTTATTTTCAACCGTGAACTGTTCGTAACAACGAATAACACCCTCTGACACTCCTTTTGCTAGGGCTTGCTATCTTTACATCGACACAGGTGCAGTCGAAAGTCGCCTTTCCTTTTTCTGGCCGGCTGTTGGAAGTTTTTCTCACGCCATTATTAAACGTACGTAGGTGGTCGAGATTAGATGAGAGACTGATATCGACTACAGAATAGACCGTTGACGATATATCCGTAGAGACTTTTTTTTTTTTTTTTCCTTTACGCGGCGGCATCGTACTGCGGGCGCTTATCTGGTCCGGCCATCAGAGGTCTTGCAAAGGCAGCCATCGCGCGTGCCTTTGTGCGGGCCGTGAATAACGGGCGGTAATTCACCGCAGCACACCGGTTATGGTGTACTACGTGCGTTATGGCCCGGCGTAGGAGCACGCAGAAAATAGTCCCGTTTACGAGCACACGCGTATTCAGTGACTGCGCCGCCACGTATGCCTATAACGGTGTCAAGGGGTAAAATAATCGGGCCAAGTTTTTTTCGCGGTTAGCTCGACAGTTCTGCGGCGCCCAGGACAGAGTTTGAAGGAGGAAAAGGCAGCGGTCTTTGGGTAAGAACAGTGCTCATGTTCTCGGCATATTTCGCTATAAAGAGGTCGGGAAGCGGTAAAGGAATCGGGATATATGCATAATTAGTAATAGTTCCTGGACTAGTTGGCACACGCTGTTCTGCTATTGTACGTCATGTGGACAGGATGGCCAGGTTTTCTTAATTTGCTCGACACTTTTCCAGTGCCGAGCAAGGACCTTGAACGAGGCAAAGTCAGCAGCCATTGGTCATTTAGGTACGTACAAGATTTGGAAATCTTTTGAAATACCAAATAGGGCCGTGTTCCTACATGGCTGGCCCGCCACGGTGGGCTAGTGCCAATGGTACTCGGCTGCTGATCCGAGGGTCACGGGATCGAATCCCGATCGCGGCGGCTGCATTTCGATGGAGGCGAAATTTTGAGACCCGTGGCAATGTGCTTTGTCAGTGCACGTTAAAGGGGAACTTGGCGGTTTTTGTACCCTATTCTCATATCGCTGTTTCCGACAGAACTGATAGCCCTGAAGAAGCCAGGGTCAGTCAATTTGCTCTGAAACTCACCAGTAATATTAAGTTAACCGAATTGACAATCTGTTCAAACCGAAATGGGTAGACGCTTTGTGAAGCGTGTGCGATGACGTCACAGCCTCTCCGCCATCAGAAATATGAAGCTGGTGCCGCAAAAATGAATGTCATCCAACGATGTATTGAGCTCTTCTGAACATGACAGCGACTATGTTAGCGCTAATGTATCGCCGTTTTGCTTTAGACGGCCCGTCTACTCGGGTAGGCAGCGTTGCAAGTAATGACGTCAAAAACACAGGGTGGCTCGCGTGGGAATCCGTTAAAAAAATTATAGTTCATTTTCAGGAAAACTAAATGACTTGCAACCGCCTGGCTTGGCATATATTATTGCAGTACCGAGGAGAACATATACTGAAAATTCTGTTGAGGTCAGTGGTGTTGCGACTGGCCTGCTCAACGAGCCGACCAGCGGGTAGTGTGTGCGGAGCGGCGAAGACGACTCGCAGGCACTTGGGATTCGGGAGTCGAGAGCCGAGACAGACGTAAAGAAAACTTAAAAGACGGTTATTTACATATTTACAATTGCGTTCTCTTCAGAGAGTTCTTTCCTCCCCTCTGGAGGCTTCTCTGGGTCCCGCGCTTTTTGTTGCCCGGACTTCTCCCCCATTGGCTCCTGGGCGAGGGAGGAGGCAGAGGATGGGAGGTGTTCCGTACTTGACCCGCCCATGGCCGTAATTACCAAAAGTCCGGGAAACGACGCCGGAGACGATCACGTCACGCGGCCACGTGCACGTGCGGTGACACACACTGGCGGCCCCCGCCGGACGAATCACTTCCAGATGTACCGGACGGGGTCGACTCTTCGGCTCGGAACCGGACGTTCTTCCAGGCTGGCCTTCCTTCTGTGCTAACTAAAAACGTTCGCGCACACGAAGCACACGCGCACGTGCGGCACAGAAACTCATGTCCCCTGGCGGCGCCACACCGTCGCAAGCACACCTGCAGCAGCTTTGTAACAGTGGACAACGAAAAATCGATGGAGTTGCCCTATAAGGAACCCCAGATGGTCGAAATTTCCGGAGCCCTCCACTACAGCATCTTTCACATCGTGGTTTTGGGACGTAAAGACCCAGAAAGCAATCTTTTATATGACTGCACGAGGGGAAAGCGATTGATGTAGCCGGAAAGGATTGATGTAGGCGTGGGCTCTCGGAAAGCACCCGTTATGCCAGATGACTTGGTCCTACAGTTGGTGAAGGACATGCGCTGAAGAGGCATGGATCTGCATGAAACGTTGTGTATCCGCAGTGCTTACCTCGTGCGCGGCTAATTCGCCGATGGGTTCAGGTGCCTGTAGCGCCGCTAAGGTGGTCCCCGAGTTACTGGGCAGCACGACCAAGGCATGTGCGGCTCCGCCAGCTCCTCCTCCTCCTCCTGCGCCACCCTCCGCTGGGGCGCCACTGTACAAGGGAAAGATAAGGAAGAGAAAGCAAAATGTCATGCATTGTCACTCGCAAGTCGGTGCACTTAGATATATACATGTCCTCCGAGATGCAGAGGCACCGCGCGCTCCATCAGAGCTCGGAGGCAGTCGTGAGGCGCGACAAGATCATGACACGTGTGTCATCAGGATACGTGTCGTGTGACACCATGACACACGATGACAGCACATCGCTACGTTGTTTCCGGGAGCGTGTCATCATCGTAAGAGTCGGCGCAACAAAACGAGACAGAGAGAGGAACACACGCACAGAGCGCGAACTACCAACTGATCTTTTATTAAAGGAACGCACACATATACATAGAAACTCACGCAAAGAAATACAATGGGCAAACAACCACAACATATGCAGATTACATTTCGTGACTGGTGATGATAAAATCCAACTCGGTAAAATGCAACAAGGCCTCGTGACGCACGCCTTACCCGATCTGTTAATAAAATATGCCTCTTCTATATCGCCAGCCCGTTTTTGCCCTTTAATCTTGTGATCATGCTTGCTTCTGTCACCTCAGGTGCTCAGCCGCATGCGCTCCCTCCAGTGTTACGAGAGATATGAACATGGTGGTCCGCTCACTGAAGTCCTGTGATCGAATGATTTGGTTAGAAGACGGCCTGATTGGCCGACGTGGCACTTTTCGCATGATAACGCGGTTATCTATATACAGCATATCTTTACTGCATTCAAATAAATTTTCGCGATGGTTGACATCGCACCGATCGATACGCGTGTCGTCGCCTTCCGTTACGCCGCCATGCTGCTCCTGGAACGAAGGCCATTTTGTTAATCAAGTTCGCTTGGAGTATAAGCAACAGGAAGGTGGTGCAGAGACTACGATACAACGTATGATATCAAAAGCTAAAGTATAACAAAATGGAGACAGGCTCCCAATTTAGCTTGATAGTGATGGCAAAAGCTTTTGAGCATGAAGTGTCACAGCCGGCGACATTCCTTGTGCAACAATTTTTTTCGTCACTCAAGCTTGTGTGTATGCTCCCTTGAACTTTGCTCTTGTTTGTATTAGCTAGGGAGTGTTATGTCACCCATCGCGATGTGCTTCCGCGAGTGTAGGCTCAATTTTTGCATCCGTATCCGATACTTCCCGGGTATAAGTTCACTTCGCGCTCCTAAAAGACGAGTAGACGCCATTGGCGGTGGAGTTGAAACAAAGCCAGCTATGTGGACTGGCATTTGTGCTACATTTAAATATCACAAGATCTTTCGAGGTGTCTCTCTCTCTCTCTCTCTTTCATGCAACGCTACTCGTCATTGCTCCCGCGTGAATGATATTGGCTGCGAATCATTTGCAGTTTCGATCAGCAGAGGTACACTGTAAAAACTCCCATGCCCCCGTCATTTGCTCCATCATAACGAAGTGAATGCGGCAAAAGTGACGGAGTACAAAAACGCCATGTCCTTATTATACTCCCCGCGGAGTTTCAGGTCACGCGGGCAGAAACTCCTACGGGATTTTAGTCTACACCCTTCCCGGCTATTTTTCGATATATTCGAGAGTTCGATATGTCCGGGTTCGACTTTATCTAAACAAGCGCGACCACGGAAATTTCTTTCAACTTTTAAATTCGTCTAGTTAAGGAGAGACTGCGGCTGCATAGTGCGATGCCCGAGACATGGAGCTGTGTCATCCTCGCATACCCTAAGTCTTCGTCCCTGTAACTTAATTCACTGACGCAGATACGTTTCATGAATGGCTCTAAGCTGGTTCCACACTACGAGGTTAATGTACTCCAGTTCCCGCAAAGCGTACACGAAACTTTATGGGCGGCCGTTCTTGCTTCTCGCTGGTTCGTTGTAACACACGCTCCCCGAGCTTCCGTATTCCCAACACTGTGTCTCTGGAGGGCTTAACGTAATCATCCCAGAGATCGTTGATCTCTGTATACGTTTGCCCAGTGTATTTCAGAGGCGTTTCTTAAACAGGAAAGGATATAATAAAAAGTCCCGTTCAAGGTTAAAAGATGTCTTCCGCGATTGGGGACCCTGTAAGACCGCCGCATTAATCTCTCTGCCGGCCCGAGAGCTAATACTAATTAGTGAGGCTGGTTGCTGTGTAACAAGTCATTTCCTGATTAATGGTCCAGTTCGCCGAGGTCGTCGGTTTCCGCGGCCCGTTCGCTCGCGAAAGTGGCGCCCCAGTCGGTACGCTCCCTTCCTCGTCCAACCCATTATCATAACCAGCGTGGTGCGAGTCGTAAATATAGTTAACGCGGTCTGTTCATTTGCTGTTCTTGGTTGTTCGTGCGTCTGTAAAGCTATGTGGACACGGGTGTGGGCGCCCGCTTCGCTGTTTCTAGAATGCGACTCTTTTTTGTATTTACAATTACGCTTACAACGACGTCCTCAGTGTCAATGACCGCAAGTTTAACACCCTCGGCGGGCACTCTAGTTTCGCGAAAAAAAGATATCATTTGTGTAGGAACAATATTTTCGTTATTACAGGAGCGCTTGAGTTCTGATGATCTGTTTCCGGTCACACGAAAAGTAATGAAAAATTAACAAGTTGCTTGTACGTCGTTCCGTGTGCTGTCGCACTTGAGGAGTAATTAGGGTGTTAAAGACACGATTTTCACGACAGCGACCCGCTCTATAGTTCTTTGACTCCATGAATGAAGTGTACAGTTCGTTGCGATACGCCTACACAGCAAGTACACTGTTGGAGGAGTACGTAGGGAGTCATTTGTTGCTGTCATTCTATGGAGGCTGTCACCCCGTGAAGCTACTCATTGCAGTAGCTTTTTTGTGACTTCTCCTTTCTTTTTCTTTGAAAGATAAATAAACATTGAGTTGCAGAGCAGGAGAGCTTTATATCGAAGAGTTACTCCTCTTGCTGTTGAGGGATATAATGCGCACCCCTGCATTCGGGGAGTAAGACAACTCCTCAACAAGCATGGGAGTTATTAGCGAGTGCATGTCCTAAAAATGGAGTTTACTGTCCTAGAAATGGAGTGAATAGCATTGCATTTGACTCCAGAAACAGTGTAGATGCACATGCGAAGCAAGTCTGGCCTGCCGCGGGACCGGGCTTGCTCGGTCGCAAGGTGGGCGGCCCGCATCCGAACATTTCTGGCGGACGGCTACACCCCGCGCACAGTGAACTCTCGCGAAGTCCTATTTGTTTACACACGCAGATGTTGCAAGCCCGCGTGTGCTTGGCTCTGCTTTTTTTCCTCTCTCTCTCCTCTCATATCTCTTACGTTCGTGCGCGAGTTGTTTTCACGCTGTGAACCTCCACCGTTGAAGTTCCCGTCACGCAACCCGTTCGTACACCTCTCCGGACTCCTTACTCCCTCCTCTACACCTCCCCGCCTGGAGACTAACGCACCCTTTCCTCCTCCTTCTTTTGGCTTACTCTCTCTTTTTGTCTGTCTTCAACGCCGAGACTAAGAAGATGGCTATCTGCCGTCTCCGTTCTTTTGTATATTTTACAATCCTTGCGTGCAGGGCGTTCTATCTCCTCGGGTCTCTCGGATGTGCCTTGGCACTTTTATATGCCTCGAAACACACGAGTTCGTTCGTCATCACTTATTCGTCCTTTGCAGCTAGCTATCTCTGCATTTTCTTTTTGCAGCGTTCTGTAGTCCGAATCACTCCCTCTACTCGTCTCTCCCTTCCCACCGGTCTTCCTCTTTCATATGTCCATCTCTCTCTCTCTTATCCACCTCCTCCAGATCTTAGCACTGGCTCCTTCGTTCTTTCTGGACTTCACTGCGGGCGCATTTTCTCACCGTTCCACGGCCGGGCACAGTCCCCATTGCCTAATCAATCTTCGGCGAAGCCAGAGGGACGCATTGGCAAGCAGATGCATATGCGTGTATTCTCTCTCCGCACGCTGTTATGGCCGATGCGCCCATGAATGCAGCGTTCCTGCCCGCTCTCTCGGCGATCGCGCGTATGCTAGAGATAAGGACGCATATAAATTTCTTCTCCTTCGCAGCAGGGGAAGAGCGGCGACGCTGCTTTTCATTTATCTATCTCTTTTTTGATCCCTTGCCCATCGAACACTGCCTTTGGCTTCGGCAGGCCGTGACGTTGGCCTCTGAGATCGCCGCCAGCGTCGGAAATCTCGGAGTTGTGCGCTTACCTCATTATTACTTTTTTTTACCCCTTCATTTCGGTTTCGTTTCAGACACTGTGCGGCGCACCTTTTGGGCTACTGCTAAGGTGGCGTGTAAAACATATTGGCCGTGACGTCGCAGGTCACTTCGAGATTCATGCGTCATCTCTGCTTTCGTGAATCTTTCTCCTCCTCCTCTATTGTTATTTTTTTCTGCAAAACTGATTAACGAAAATCGACGAAGAGCAGCGTTAGGTTATTACATTATATGTGTTTTATCACCTTCTGTGTCCGTTGCGGCGGAAGGTTCAGAGCGGATGCCAAGCAGTTCTTTTTTTCCCCTTCTTCTTTTACAACGGTGCTCGGGAAGATTAACTTTTCGCTGGAAGATTTGAAGCGCACGAGTTCTTATTTCTGATACGCAAGGGATATTCTGTAAGAGTCACTGAACGTCTGGGCTCACTAAAATCGTTTATTATTAGCTTACACGACCGTGGGCAGCCTGCGAAAGATGAATTGTGAAACTAGCCCTCGGCGGATAAGACTCTGTGATAAACGACCACGCATTCGCGACAGAATGAACAAGTCAAGCAAACGCTCAACTTCGAACTCGGTTCCTTTCGATTCAGATGGTTGCTGGTACTCGGACGACGTTTCTTGTTTTTTTTTTTTTCGACACGCTTAAAGTGGCAGTACGCGGACGCACGGAGGTTTTCACGTATTCCGATAAGCGGCGACGGCGTGACGGGGACGTGGATAAAAAAAAATTAGAAAGCTCCCCCGTCGCGCATGCGCCGTGACCTCAGCCGGCGAGGTTCGCCGTCGCCATAACGACCCGGCCGCTTTGGTGCGCCTCCGACACGCAGTGTGATCTGCGAACGCGCACTGCGTGCTACGTCAGCGCCGCACTGCTTCCCAGAGCTTACGCTAGGGGAGAGATGCGGCGCTGTAGTCGGCGACAACCGCTGTACAAATATGAAATTTTATATGGATGTGCTATAGACCTGGTTACGTTTCTCTCGCCTTACCTACCTCCATCCCGTGGATAACATATTTCGCGAATTTTTTTCACGAGCTCGGAGATAGAGGAAGTGTGCCTTTCGTCCCGCTGTTGTTATTGTTATCCATTGCGAAAGATAAATATTATCTATATTATCACCGGGGAGTGTATATCTACCAGACAAAATTGACTATATGTACACGCAAACGGAAGAAGTGCGAAGAACGCAGACGATGTCGGCAAGTCAGCGGTGGCACCCTCGTGTCGTCTGCTACCGCAAAACATGGACACCACGCAACATGCTTCACACGTACCATATAGTATTCTGGTCGCTTCTCGATCTAATGAGTCCGCGTGTCACACTCTGCTTTGTGTTTCAAAGAGCAAGAAGTAACGTTCACGCCGCATTGCGGTGCAAGAGTATTGCCTCCGAGATTACCTAGCGTCACGCTGGGTCGACACTGGGCTCGGAGGCTAAGCAGCGCGACCCTCGCAGTCGGCGAAGGGTCGCGCTATGCAAAGACGACAAGCACGTCGCGACGGCGCGGTATGGAGGCAATCAGTCGCCCGAGAGAGAGAGAGAAAAGAGCCCCGCTCGGCTTTGATCTTTCCAGTAGTCGTGCTTGGTGCTGCGGGAGATCATGCCGTCTGATGGTGAACGCTGATAACGCGATGGGCCCCCCTCCGTTCGCGCGTGCGTCCGATTATGATGGGTTCTTCTTCCTCGGAGAAAAGTCGCGGCACGTACCACTCCAATGCCTGAACGAAAGAAGAAAAAAAAAAACAGTCTGCTTCCTTGAGCTATAAATGCAAAGAAATTAAAAGAAAAATTGGTGTTAGTCGGATTTGCTGAAGCTTGATGGCGCAATATAGAATGGAGCGATCTTTCAACGTTCGGTCCGGTACGAATACTATGGTTTCCTCCCTGTGGATGACTTAGGCCTAGGATGAAACAAGTGGCGTAAATACAAGTACACACAGCAAAACGCGTGGCCGCGGTGATTCCACGGCTATGCCTGCCATAAACGCCAGCAGGATGCGCCACGTGAGGCGGGAGTCGTGGATTCGGTTTGGCTTTACGTCCTTAATATCAGTACCATTATAATCATCATTAGCACTGGTAAGTTCGGTACAAAATAATACCTGCTCTCAACCCCCTCGCGCCCCCCTCCCCCTCATGATTTTCCTCTTCGAGGGATGCAAACGGAAAAAGAGAGGTTATCTGCTGCGGTTTGAGCGGTTGACTTCTGTTTTGTGGTTCGTACACATTACATAGTGCCGACTATTCAACGCATAAATTTGGGCTAGTTGGTGAGTGTAGAACTTGTGCATCTTAGCCAGCGCAGCGGAACAAACACAAGAGAAAGAGACACGTAGACAGGACGCTAGCGCCCGTCCAGTTCTACACTCACCAGCTAGCCCAAATTTCTGCTAGCGCCCGTCCTGTCTACGTGCCTCTTTCTCTTGTGTTTGCTCCGCTGCTCTTGCTAAGATGCACTAGTTCTACGTAGTGCTGCCATCCTCGGCAGTCGAACCCGCCACCTAATGCTTCTTCGACCCAGGGTAAAGCGCGGTGTACTGGGTTTATCAGGAATTTTTATTTTCAAGAGGGGAAGGGACGGGGTGTTGCACAAATCCCTGGCGGTGGGTGACTGAGCAAGGACCTGTGCGTGCATGCCTACCATACAACGGAGTCTCAAAAAGCTTTTTTTTTTTTTTTCACTACGCCAAACTTTATTTCGAGCATTCCACCAATGACCGCGCGCGGCCACGTTTCGGTTTGCGTCGACCGACGGTGTTTGCATTCACGCGTCGCTGTTTTCACGCCTTCGCTTCCTTGTTTGCCCCGCGACGAAGCCATGTTATAGTTAAGAGTCTGCCGGCCCGTCAGGTTAAGTTTAGCAGCACCCCGATACCGGCACATTCAATCTGTGTCCCTTCGCGTGCCCGCAGGTTGTCAAGGTCGGCTTACCCTGAAGCACGAAAGCTTTGCGGAATAACGTATTCTAACTTGCTGGTGCTTTTTTTTTTTTCCTCCGTTTGCAGCAAATGCTCTTTTCCATTTCCGCGATATCTTTTTAAAAGAACGCTTCGGTTTTTCGTGGTGCTTGTTTTTCTTTTCTTCATTGCATTCAGGATAAAAAGCTTGGAAATAGGAAGCGTGCAGCCTTGGTTGGTGATCTGACCGGAAGGGAGCACGTGTGAGAGCCCAACACAAGAAGCAACGTAGGGAACAGGATTCCTCTGTCCGAAACGTTCACGGGAAACGCAGCACCAATATGTTCAAAACATGGTGTATAGAGAGAAGGCGTTGAATGCGGAAGGGATTGGTGAGCCTCCGACGTGAAGAAGCGACGCACTGTGTATGTATATACACTCCGCAATTAAGTTGCGTCGAAGTACGCGGCATGCGTGAACGATACGTGATAATGTCCTGGAGAAAAAAACAAACAAACAAGAGCTTGAGGCAGATCTAATGAAGCCGACAGGTGTCTAAGTGAAGCGATGCACTGGAGACCAACATCGTATCAAAGCTATAGATGTCTTACGAATGAAGTTGCTTTCTCATCTTCTAATTGCTGTCTGTACGCAAGCAACGCGTAATATTGTTCAGCACAGGTTCTTTTTTTTTTTTTTTTTTTAGTGGCGTTGGAGGCAGCTACGTCAGGTGAGTCCGGACTAGCACATTTAAATAGACCAAGAGATTGTTAACAAAACGGTGAAGAACGGGGAATGTCGCCGAAGCCAACGTTTCGACAAGTGGACCTCTCTTCGTCAGTAGACAAGTCTTCGTCCTGACGAAGACAAATCCATTTGTTGAAACGTTGGCTCCAGCGAAATTCCCTCTTCTCCGTCGTTTGTCAGCGATCTCTTCATCAATTCAAGCCTCGATCTGCTCCTGAACTTCTACTCTAGTCCGGATTAACACACAACCTTCTAGGCACTCCGCTAGAGGGCATCGCAAAGCGAAACACAGTGATGCCCTCTAGTGGCCTCTGTGTTCTCCATTCATCGGCCTTGGTTTACTGCGCTGGAGTTACATTCTCGCGAATCCCGCGTTCAGTGCTTCAAGCAGCCGACTGAGATTCACTGTTCAAGCGTTCGTGCAATGGCGTACAAATTCAACCGGGCTGGCAGCAGTTGCTCTGCGAAGCCTCGATGGAAGATAGTGTATACCAACAGAGAGGTTTCTTCCCATCTCGTCTTTTGGGCATCGCAATTCCTTTTTAAGTTTCGACCCTCGTACAGTAATTTCGCCGGCATGCGCTTCCATGCATACTGATTTCGTGTTCTTAGCTCACTCCCACGTGGAGCAACAGTGTGCGTATAACCTATGTACCTGTACATCGACGCCATTACCTGCCTCCCTCCTTCGTTCAGGTCGCCTAAATACGGGCGACAGGCCGCTGGGCCGTGATGGCCATCGGAAGCAGGGACGCTATAGCTTGCCGTGAACGAGCGAGTCGTTTCGCGAGCACTCCCCGAAGGACTCCCTTCGACGCAGAACACACAAAGAAAGGCAACTAAATTAAGCAACGAAATAAAGAAACGGGCAAAATAGAGTGCAAGCAAATATCTTTTGAACGAGAGGAAGAAGCAACCTACAGGTAGAACGGAGGAGGGGGGCTGCTTGGCGATGGGGACAGCCCCAAAGAGGCTCTCGGGGCCAGCGGAATTAATGCGGTACCTTCTCACCTCCATCTCCCCCCTCTCATCTCAGTTCGAACCCCCCTTAAGCACCCCCTCTCTCTCTCCCCCACACTTCCACTCCACGTCGTATGGTCGTCGAACGTGCGCAGAGGGATCGGCCGAAGAAAGAAGATAGAGGCAAGCGAAGAGACGGTTCGGCCGCCGTCCCCGGTCAACCTGCAGCCGGCAGTGCTGCATGGTGGCAGCGGTGGTGTTGGTGGAGGGAGGGGGGGCAGAGAAGGGAGGGGGGGAAGCACCTTTTATCGGGCGCTCGTAAAAACGCCCAGCGGGCAGGCAGGTAGGCTCTTGGCAGCCATGCACCATCGCTCCTCGTCGTCTTCTTGTTTTCTGTCTCCATAGGCACGATGGCCGGCTCTGATGGGGCTCGAAGCATCGGAGGGTGGTTGTACGACGCGGAGGATGGGGGAGGGGGAACTCAGGTAAGATGGGCATAGATGCGTTAAGAGGCTCGCTTCCTTCCCTTCACTGGCGTTAGTGCCAGACGCCTTCCCCTCCAACGACCCTCCCCAATATCTTCTCTCATTCCTCCCCGCACGCACGCACGTACGTACACCACTGCAGTCTTCTGGTCTCTCGGAGGGCCAGTGACCGCAAGCAAGTGCGTGCACACGCTCGCACAGGTGTTCGTAATGTACGCACGCACGGACCGACGGACGCGTGAGTGGGGCCCCTGGCTGAGACGTAGCGGCGAAGGCGAGCCAAGTCGAGCCAAGAAAGCCAGCGGGAGTCCTGGCTCTGCCTGCCTCTTCGGCGCCCGTCACGATGAGCATTCGTTGTCTCTTGCTCGTCGTTCCTCCCTGGCGTGTTTTTTTTTTTTTTTCGGGCCCTCGTTCTCTGTCGCGTCCCCGCAGTCGTGTCCGCTGGGCCCTCTCTCCCTCTCTAAAGTGCACAGCCGTCAGGTGATAGAGGTGCCACTAGTCAACCCTCAAGCCCTCCCCCGACTCCTTCGCCGCACCGAAGTCTCCTACCTTTACTCAACCCTCCATCTTTGTTGTTGTTGTTTTTGTGCAAAGATCTATATGCATATCTCGTCGTTTTCTCGTTCTTTCCACTCTTGAAGGGAATTACCGTGCACCACACCACACGTCCGCTCCTCTTTGCAGGTACATCGCCCCGTGCCTTAGGTGGTGGCTCGCTTCTCAAATCCCTCTCTCTCTCCCTCTGTTCTTCGTCTCCCATTCCACTTTAAGCGTGGATTATTCGTGTCTTTTTTTCCTTCGTTTTGTTTATGCCTCATCGACTGTGCAGTTGCTCCTTGTGCGTAGTCTTGGTCTTCTGTAATACTCAGCACGCACGGTCCCTGCCTGCCCGCCTGCTCCAGACAAGGCGGCAGGCAGCCAGCCTCTTGAGGCAGTTGTGGCCCGTGGCAAACTGTGCGCGTAGGTGTCGTCTGCGGTTCCCCCCCTCTTGACTTTGTTTGCCTTCTTCTTCGCCCTACAGACAAGTTCTTTATTTCCTTCGTGTGTATTTTTTTCGTTTTTTTTACTTGTCTTCCAGTGACCGCGGCCAGACTGTTTGCATGTCTCGGCGAGAAGACAGAGAAGAAAACAAGAGAAAGAATTCAGAAAGCGCTTGATTTAGGCTTTGCGAGTGGATACGCGTGTTTTGGGTCGCTCGTAGGAAGCGTTCAGCCGGAAGTCTTTCTTTCCTTTTTTTTCTTTTCTTTGTTCTTGTTCTTTTTTGACGGAGAGAAGTTATTTGGCGCCGCGAAAAACGATGTTCGCGTCAGTTTTCTGCGGACGGTGGTTGCCTCGTTGATTAACTGAGTCGCATTTTGTGTATTATTTTTTTACTTATCTATAACCACGATAATCATGACTACGCTGTTGGTAGGAACTGACTTCCTGGTTCTTGACTAATTGCTGTCTCCGTGGTTAATAATCTCGTTACGTTTCAATGCAAATGTGGGAGCTCTTTTGCAATCTCGCACATCGTGCCTTTTTTGTTGTGGTTGTTGTTGCTGTGGTTTCTACCGACAAGTTAAACAACCTTAACATCAGCTAGTTCAGTTTCGCAGCATACGCGCTTATCAGGTTGGGATCCTGTATCCAGGTGTCGTTGCTTGTATTATATGCTGACATTAATTATTCTTTAATTATATTTAGTGAAGCGTACTGTAGAAGTGTCCGTCCACAATACAATAACTTGAACCAACAAAAGCTGTGGTGACTGTGGTCAGCATAAGTATTCTTGGTGCACCTGAATGTCCTTTGTACATCGGTAATTAAACACAAAATGCCTTACGTATACATTTAAAACTGGCAGTGCTATGACCATCTCCCCTTTCTCCAGTATACTGAAGTAACGAAAGAATAACGTGATTTGAAAAGAGCAGTACTCTATATTGCGAAAACTCGCGCTGTTGACGTCATAAGAAGGTTTCTAAGTCACCGTCTCTCGGATATTTGTCTCTTAGCTCTTAGAGAAGTTATTTAGAGAAGAATAAGAATCATTTCGTCTCGGCGCGCCTAACTTCGGCCATCAAAAGAAATATCGGAACCAGCCTGCCATATAGCTCTGAACAACTCACCTAAGGAAGTGAGTGAGCGCGTGTGGTAAACAGGAAATTGTTGCAGCGCGTGAGGTCTACCGGAAGAAGAAGAAAAAAAAAGGACAGGTCGCAAAGAGGAAGATCATTAATTGCTTCGCGGTTTACATCGCCCGCATAATTAAGAGTCGTTAATTATTCGCGTAAAGAAGCGCGCGCCGAGTCGGAGATTGGACAGGCACACGCACACACAGAGAGAGAGAGAGAGAGAGAATACAGAACTGCGAGTGAGCCTCACATTCGGTACATAGGCGTTAAAAAGCAATATAAAATACCCGACATGCCCAGATTTCACGTTCTTTTTAAGTGTACACTACTTTCACACAACCCTTGCTTCCAAGTAGCTGAGCGAGACATCAGGGAAGTTGCTACGACCAGGGCCGCAACCAGGATTTTCTTTGTGGGGTCCGAACCCCCCCCCCCCCCTTTATATATATATATATATATATATATATATATATATATATATATATATATATATATATATATATGATCGTCCGTGTGTCTTTATATGCGCACTTATATACGCACATGCAAACTGTAAAGGTTTCGGATGGTTAGCATTCCCCAACCCGCTGTCTCTCAACGCCACTGACTACGACTAACTACTGTCTTTAATTAGCTTGTGATCGCTTCGACATGTGCAACTATTTCGCACATTCGCATTGAAATATTATATTTGACAGATTGAAACGGCGTCCGGTTTTGGACGCCTCTGTACAGTACATCGATCCATGCTTCATGTAGCATGGTCAACTCATGTCCCGGCTCTGGCGCTCTTAGGCCATGACTGACCCTAGTGACAAGAACTTCAATCAATCAATCAATCAATCAATCAATCAATCAATCAATCAATCATGCATGTCATTTGTTGGAAAAACTTTGAGTTCTTCGCTCCATGCTTCCTACTATGACTTGCATAAAAGACCCCTCTAGGGGGACTGTCATTCACTTCTGGTGCCACGGAGTAACTCTCACACGGAAACGCGAAATCTTAACGACCGACAAGAAATATATAAAAAGCGCTAGAAGATTATTACGCATATCTCCACCCGCTCGTATGGTGTCTTAAAGCTAGCCGACTCTGCATCGCAGGAACGTAGCGTTACACTACACACTCCTAACCATCATGAAAAAGAAGAAAATGCAGCTCTCACGCCCGCCATCTCTAAAGAAGAAAAAAACGCAGCTCTCACGCCAGCACAATCTCACTGACCGACTAACTTGAGTCGCACCCCGTGAGCAGGGGACATTGGGCACGGCACGCCGTTCTTCGGACACAATGAACCGTATGAACCGACGCCCATCGGCTCCCAGTGTTTGGTGGCGTCGGGTGTCACCCAAACGCGATGGACACACCACCGCCACTTACTCGGTGGTCCCTGCCTTCCCAATGCGCACTGTCATCGAAACGCCACAGCCCAAGGTCCGCAGTACCCCCCTCCACCCCCCGCCCGCCCCCTCTTTCCAATACCTTCCGAGCTCGCTCATTCGAAACTTGGTCAAGAGCTATGTAGAAGGGCTGTGAGAATGGGTTCTGCAGGGGAGTACGCATAACGGAAGGGGGAGAAGGAGTGAAGGGGGTGTGAAAAGGGAGTGTAGAGGCCAAATTGTCCCCGCGCGTGCACTGCGGGGTCGTGCCACTCGGATTCGGCTCGTTGCTCCCTGAGAATGCGCGACGGAGCGATCCGAGTCTGTACTCGGGCGCACAAGTGGCATGCCCCCCTTCCCCCCACACACGGTTCTTGTTGGAAAGGAACGCGACAGTACATTTTTACGTGTTTTTGTGTTTTTTTAAGTACGGGCGCACATTTCTCTAACTGCACACCCACTCGCGTCATGCCGTCTCGCCCGCCTTTCGGGGCCTGCTTCTTTCTTCACTTTCTGCCTGCCTTTTTCTTATTTTTTTTCTTTCTTTCTCTTTCAACCGCAGCCCCGATTTCTGGCCTTCTCGAAAGACGCAATAGAAGAGACGGAAAAAGAAAAAGAAAGTTTCGGGGTCCTAAAGGGCCGCCTGCGTTGTTGCCGTCGTCCGATGCCGATGCCAGTGTGTCGGAGGGCTACAATTGAACTTCCCGAGAGCGGTGGTGCGTGTTTTCACCTTGTGTTCGACCGTAGCTGCCCGCCTCTTTAGGAGGCGGCCCAGGCCTCGACAACGCAGGGTCGAACCCCCCCCCCCCCCCCCTTCCTCCACGTGCCCGACTTCATAAAGCGGGGCAACTGCTACACAGGAGGTAGTAGAAGGCATAGGAGGGTTGTATTATAAAAGGGGTAGGAAGTAGGGGGCGGTGTTTGCTCATTTATTTGTTAATATTTATCGACGAAGGAAGCAATGAGGCAAAGTATAAGGGTTTCGACCACACAAGGTCTGGGCGACACGGTATTGGGGTGGGGCAGTGGCGTGAGGTCTGCCAGCCAGGCCTCATTAGAAGCAAGGCTGAAGAATGCGAGCACACCCCCCGCCCCCTTGTGCGATGAAGAGTGTGCTTATCGTTTGTCAAAGAATGCAGCTTAGAGGAATCGGATTGCAAGAAGGTGCCGTTGTTAATCACCTTCGTTATTCGGGGGGTGTGTCCAAATAGAATGGAGGAAGCTTTTCCGTCCTCCATGCCTAGTAGAGAGATTTCAAAAGCAACCCTTTCTCTTTATGCGCTGCTCGAATTTTGGTTTCCTTGATCATGTTCGCTAATTTCATTCGATTTTTTTGTTCAAGCTCATATAGAGGTAGTATTACACGTTTCTGTTTTTGGGTGAAGTGTAGCTGCTGACCGTGAGGGTAGGATCTCTGGGAAGTCTTGACACCATCCTGGCTTCTTTATTTGTTTATTTGTATGTATGTTTGTATGTATGTTTGTTCTCTCATTTGTAGACACTCGACTCAGTGTTGGGGTAAACTGCAACTTGAATGTGAACACAGTGAAACGTACGTGGAGTGAAGTGCCGAAAGACTTTCTGTATTCTCAAAATTATAGACAAATGAAACGAAAGGAAAAAAAAAACTGATGCGCGCTCACGGCGGGCACACTCAGGCAGCCAGAGTGCAGCGAAAGATACAGAGAGGGATAATTTCGTTTAATGGCAGCAATGCTGTTCGGGAAACCGATCGACCGGGGATCGAGCTTTTAAGAGGCATTTCTCAAAGTTGGCTTTCAAGCGAAGAGTTACTATGTAAAGGAGTCGGTGACTGATAAGGCTAAGTGGAAGCACCTCGCGGGAAGCAGCGACCCCTATGAAGCGTGCGTAGAGTTGATGACCGGCGATCCATTACATTAACAAACTGCCCGCTCAGAGAGAGAGAGAGAGAGAGAGAGAGAGAGAGAGAGAATTGTCGAGGTTTGCAATGGATTGCGTGCAGAGCATGAAGAGTTTAGGCCTATAGCGTAGACACTACAGTATAACGAAATCAACGGAACGATGCCTGTGTAGCGTAAAGTGAATGAGTATCTATGTTGACGACGTCGAATGTGAAGGTATAATGACATTGAAAGTGTTGACACAGAAACTGTAGTCACATACACTCACATAAAGAGTGGAAAGTACTAAAAGCAAGAGGGTCACGTGCTGCGCGCGCAAGGTCAGTGACCCTCATGGGTCGTCGGCAGAGTCACTTGTACCTGCCCGCCCGCGAATCCAAGTGATTCAGATAATGGTGTGTCCGAACGAAGACCTACATAGGCGTTTCAATTTTGATGCGGCCCGAGTGGATGACGTAAACATGCAAATTTTTGGTGACAATGACTTGCTGGCCGTTTTCGACCTCGTTCTGTAAAATGGTTAGATGGAAATTTCTGGTCGTATGCCATGGCATACGATCAGTGCTGCATCACTGGTTAACACTGGTTAATGATGGCTAAAGTTGACTATCTCGGGGAAAAAAAACAAGAAAAAAACGGGCATTACAGCAGCAACATTATCATTATCTTATGTTGATTTCAGTACGGCGGATGGCTTTATACCGACTTTGTTTTTTCCTCCGAGCAAATCCGATCGAGATTCGGTTTTTATTTTTCAAGTTATACTCGCACTCGCTGCCACTTTTCTTTAAATTTATTTAAATGTGAGAACATGGGAAGGTCGCTACCACTTCGCAATTGCGGCCTCTTTTCAACAATTGCTCCAATTAACGTTCAAGCGCCAAAGTACGACTATAGCTCATGCTTTGAAGTCGTCTTAGCGACTCGCAGGTCAATTGTTTGTATGCTCCTGCAAGCCATAATGACGTGAGAGAACGTCACCTTTACGTATTACGTGTAGTATCACTCGGCCTAAAACTGACACACACACACACACACACACACACACACACACACACACACACACACACACACACACACACACACACACACACACACACGCACACACACACACACACACAGAGAGAGGGAGAGAGCGAGAGATTTTTCTCTTTCGGGTGTGTCAGCCAACACGCCGCTACTGCACGGGACGTCCCGGGCGTCCGCGAAGTCCTACTCAACGAAGAAGCAGTGTACACCAAGATATATAATACTCCACTGCCACACAAAACGCAGACAGATCGCCATGATGGGTGTGTATTTGTACACGTGGTGGCGCGCGGGGCCGGGGGCTGCTGCTGCCAGTTTGTTCGCGCTGAACAAACGTCCCCGTCTGAGCATGCGCAACTCCTTCCGTGTCTGCGAAGAAGGTCCTATCAGACACACACACTACACACGAGTGAAACAGTGCCGCCAGCCTGACTGTCCCCGTCGCCCTCTGTCGTCTGTGATTGCCGGCTGCTCCGAGGGCCTCGTCGGTACTCTTAGCGTGTGTCTTGTCTGCGCGTGTCTAAGCGCTGACGTGTCTTCCTCTGCTCGTGACGTAGGCGTGTATAACCTACTGTGTGGCGGCGTTGCGCGAAAGAGTTCCGTGTGTCTCGACAGAGGTGGAGGTGTTGAGCAAGCTGGGCCAGCGTCTGCCCCCACCTCCGTCTTTCTTACGAAACCCTCGGAATAATGGTGTGTGCAGTGTTCCAATGTGCCATTTCATTCTTCTGCACCTGTCGGGCTGTTGGACAGTGCCTTCTTAGGCCCCATTTTGTCCCTGCAAGTGCAAACTGAGCGTTCACATAAAACTGTGTGCGATTTCTCTTGAAATGTCAAAGGAGAAGAGAGAGAGAGGGAGCGGTGACCATTCGAATGCAGTGAGCTGTAGTGAGTACAGGTCACTGACGGGTCCTGGTGACTGTATAGTTCGCTGCGTTGGCGATGCGGCTGCTGGATGTCTTCATTGCCGAGGACCAAAAAAGCACGCTTTGGACAGGGGGGGGGGGGGGGGTAATGTGTCGTACATCAGATCGTCATTGAAGGATATCGAATGTCGAAACGAACAGGGACCTCTTGTTGTGAAGGTTTGGCGCGACCTAATAATCAGACCGTGCTTATAGCTGCCTGCGTACATTGCTTGTTTTTTTTTTTTTTTAAAGTACAGACATGATGTTTGTCCATCAACGGTCCAAACACAATGTCTACAATGCATGCGCAGGGTTGTTTCGAAACCGCTCACGCAGACTTGCATGTCTTTGAAACCAGCCGTCCATCCAACCAACTGGGAAACATATGCTTAGTATCGGCAGCATACTCTTCACGTTTTGTGATCCAAGCAGGAACAAAAATTAGGTCAAATCGGAGGGCTTGGAGTGACAAACCAGATTGTTGCCATTGGCCTTTACTGGCCAATGGCAACAATCTTCTTCGTCGAAACGTTAGCTTCTTCGTCGAAACGTTAGCTCTAATGACATCCTGTCCTTCACTTCTTGTTCTGTGAGCAACACACGCTTTTTGGTCGAATTTGACCAGTGCGGCAGGAAAAGAACGAGACGAAAGACAGGGACATGAAGACACAGACGGGCGCATTCGATCAAATCAAGATCATGATTCGACTAACTTGCACCAGAGTTCTTCTGGCATATACGCTTGTTTCTGCAGCTCACGTTGGAGCAAGGCGCAGCGTCACATCGACCAAAGACAGCGTTGGAGCGGTGTTGAGAAAGAGGCGAAACGATGTGAGCGAGGTGGAATGTGAAGTGGAGGAGGGAGTGTGGTATAAGCGTGAGACAAGGAAGGAGAGAGAGGTAGGCCATGTGAGCGGACTTCGATTCTCGGCGGTTCCCCGTGTCTGTTCAGTTCCCTTGATTGGAAAAGTGGCCCGGGTCCGTCTCACCCGCCTTCCGCGGCATAACAATGGAGGCGTGGAGGTCTTCGGCGATCGGCTTCGACCTCGAGCGGCCGCAGTCGTCGTCGGCACTGCTCTGGCGCCCGCTCGTTCTTGCTCGGACCACGGGCAAACGTGGCGTCGCGCAACCTCTCGCCCCGGCCGTTTTAGTTCCGTGCAGTAGCTCGATGATCCAGAACCAAGCCCTTCGCCTTAAGTAGGTGGCGTGATACTTTTTACGCCTAATGTAGGAGTTTCGTTAATTCGAGGTTTTCGTTTGTGTACGTTGACCTGGGCGAATAGTGTGAAAACGTTTCGAAGAATAACAGTGGAACCTCGTTGATACGATCTTCACTGAAACTGGAAGATAAACTGGTCATCCGAATATCGAATCAATTGTATGGAAATACACTGCGCCAATTGGATGCTGGTCGCGGGAAACACTTATTAAGCGGTATCGTATCATTGAGACTTCGCTCTATCAGAAATGTCGAATTAACAATACTATCTTCGGAAGACACGAAAGCAGACCCGCTTTTGCTCTCAGCCCACAGCTACGTGAGAGATTATGATGGTGACAGCGACGAAGAAACAATAGAGAGAGAAAGAAGTGCATGGTGAACGATCACGTAGTAGATAATGACGAAGGGTAGTAAAATGACTAAGTAAAACCGATACGTCACAACATCAATAACTTGGTGCCCTTGCCAGTTACGTCGCGATTGACGGTGTAAAAGAACATCTTGGCTGTTCCGACAGTTATCCCGGCGCGGAACTGGCTTGAATTTTTCATTTCCTTGCTCTCTGTCTGGATGAACGGAGGCAGCTGACTTTCGCTAATCTGATGAGACGAAATTCAATTTGCCGAAATTCAATGACGAAATTCAATGCACAAGACATTGCCTGGCTTGAAAAGACTAAAGGCAGATTACCTCTGCCTGACTAGGGTCCCTCTGCCGATACCAGATTGTTTTCGAGTTATCGGGAACTTCGCTATAAACGAAAAAAAAAAAAAAAACCTTGTTAAGAGGGCGCGCTCTTTTGTCCTTCCTGTACATGTGCGAGCACTGTACCACGCGGGACGCCCCGCAAATCTGTAGCGCCCGTTCTCCTACACAATCATCTTCTTTCTAGATTTGCAGCCCCCCCTCTCTCCCTCTCAGTCTGACTCATTGGAGGAGGAGGCGCGTTATTGCATCACCTCTAAAGCACTGCGCGCAATTACGATGGGAGGAGACGGGCCGCGGACGTAGGCGGCGCTGCCACGGCATTGCGGATCACTGGAGCTCCCTGTGAAGGGGGGCAATCTGGCGCGCGCTCTGGCCAATCCATTGTTCGCGCCGCTGTGCTTTTTTGTCTGCTTCGGCGGCGAGCTGCGCGGCGTTCTCGAGTGGTCGATGGTGGAACGCACCATCCGACCCACTGCGCCTCATCTTCCGTTTTCTATGCACGCTTTTGTTTTTGGATAATAGGGCTATTGTAAGGCCACTATCAAGCGGCATTGTACGCCGATATGCCGCCAATAGAAGTCCAGAAGTAGTACAGTTTGTTGTCGGATGAGTTTATCGATTACATATAGGTTCTCCTTTTTTTTTTTTTTTTTGTAACACATTTTGTTGTAGACCGATATGCCGCGAATAGAAGTCTAGTACTAGTACATTTTGTTGTCGGATGAGTTTATCGATTGCATATAGGTTCTTTTTTTTTTTTTGTAACACATGTTGTTGGGTTATAGTTGGTTCATACTGTGCAAAAAGATAACGACTCAAAACAGGCAGAAGAAACAAGAGGGAGAGGATGGAGCGTCGTTACCCGCTCGTGTGATGACGCTTCACACGCTCGATCCTGTCACTCCTGCCTCTTCTGCTTGTGTTGCCTCTTCACCTTCTTGGGTTCTCTTGTAGAAAGTGGCAAGGCTCGCTCACTTTTGGAACATGTCGGGTGGCGGAAAAAGACAGAGCAGTAGCTGTACCACTGAAAAACGATAATCCGCAGTCTTTTTATCTTTTGAAAGTCAGACTTTGGTTTCATCATTGTCACACACTATACGCAAGAAGAAGACTAAGAAAAATACGTAGGCCGGCAGGAGTACGAAAGATGGAGGACGCACGGGGTAACGAATCAAGGGGACAGACACGTAGTTTCTGTCCAGTACAGTGTGTCGGAGAAGTACGTACGGAGCGAGAGAGGCAGCTGGCTGTGTGAAAGAAAACGGCGAAAGTGTATAAGAAGGTACTAGGTTCGACTCCCAGTGCCACCGGTCATGTGCCAGATTTTTTTTCTCGTGCGAAAAGATGGACGTCGGCCTGGACCCCTTGGCGGAGCGGACTCTCACATCACAAGAAGGTGGCTCTGGTTCCCCCTGGCTTCCTCCAACCCCCAACTCACCCTTCACGTTATTGCACCATACTCCCGCACATGGATTGCAGGAATCAGCATCTCTCCTAGCGTCAAACTGTTACATATTACAACTAAAATGCGGAGAAGAGAGAGAGAGGGAGGGAGGGAGGGAGGTTAGGTGAAGGACTCGACGGGCGTGTATAGGATTGCACAAGAATGCTATAAGACTCTCACGACAGTGCTCTTGCTCCACCGACCCGATAATACATTTTTTGTTGTTGTTGTCGTTGCTGTTGTTCCTTTCTCCGGTGTCCTGACTATTCGGCGGCAGGCATGACAGGACCGAACTACAGAGTCAGGCAATGGGCACGCAGATTCATTGGGAGTAACCCAGAGAGTAGTGGACGGGGAGGGGGCGGGGGGATGCGGGGGGAGCGAAATCCATATAATTCGATGCTATACCCCGACCCTGTAGTTGTCGGCGGGCACCACAATGAGTCGGCTTCAGCTGGCCGTGCTCGCGCGATGTGACCCAATGAAGCGGCTGCACTGTACGGAGACGACTGCTCTTATTCTTTTCTTCTTTTTTCCCTCGGAGTAAGGCGTTGTTCTGTCTGGCTGTCGTGCGAGTAGGTCTCCCGAAGCAAGCCCCGCCATTGTCTCTACGCAGTCTCTCGTCGTGAATCTCGCTAAGAAAAAGTAATAAAACAAGTAAAGCGTTCTCTTCGGCGAACGACCGCATTGCGCATGCGCGATGTCGAGAGCACTGCGAAAGTCATGCGCTACTCTAGGACGAAGCCCAGTTTCATTGCACCATTTGGTTCGTTCATAAAGGGGTATTGCATCGCGTAAGTTCAGTGAACCTCGTTACGATTCGCATGTCAGATGGAAGTCACTTCGGTATACCGGATATTCGCTTTAAGCGTACATGCCGTAATACCACACTTGATAAAACGGATGCTTGGGCTAGTTGAGGATTTGTAATCGACGTGTTAGCACGGCGCAAAAAAAAAAAAAAGAGCAAGACATAAGAAAGGACACGTATAACACAGGCTCCCGTGTAGTATGTGTCCTTCCTTATGTCTTCGTTTTTTGCGCTGTACTAACACGCAATACCACAAGCTTCTTTTGCGTGTTTGTTTCCCGGGGTTCGTCATTACCCGTGTTATATTATCGTGGTTCGATAAACATGTAAAGTTCGCCTTCCTCGAAGAGAATTTTCGTTGTGTACGTCTGCCGCTTCTTGTTATAGTACATTTGTTACATTGTAATAGTGGCGAGGCAATTCTCGCGTACTTCCCCTTATCCAATAATTCGTCATATTTGTTTTCGTTATATCGAAGTACGACTTCGATGTGGTGTTTGCCTTTCTAGTCACTGCCTGTCGTCGTCATACGAAGAGTGTAGCTAAAGCCCTCCTGGCGCGGTGACGAGGATCCTCTGTTTCACAGATCCATGATGGTCTAGTCCACGTCGGAAGGCTCCTTCGCCAGTGAGGCCTTGCAAACTTACATAAATTTTGAATAACTTGCGTCGCCAGGCGTTGTGAGTGCTGCAGGGTGCACTTGAAGGCTCGGTTACAAATAAGAAATAGAAAATCCGTGTCACGATGTTGGCGGTTCTATATTGAGTTATCAGGACATAAGTGTTGGAAAATAACTCTCTCGGATGTGATCCACTACCTACGTTACGCGCGTTTATACAACGGAAAAGGAAGACCGTCAAACGAACGCCTTTGTAACCCTTTGTCGTACATCAGGGATCAACATTGACTAGCCTGATCGCATACCTCGCTAATATGTAAGCCAGTCATGCGGCGCCAAAGCTTGCGGGAAAAAAAATTTTTTTTTCACCTCTACCGCGTGAATCATTGTCTTGCCTCGAAACACTTTCACTGTCTTCCCAGTCACAATACGCAGTGAGAACCTGACGATTCCGTCGCCACGAGGAAGATGGCCCAGACGGAGATCCATCAGAATCAAAGTTCAACACAAGCTACGAATTTCTATTCTTCTCGAAGAACCACCGCGAGGCAGACAATGACCTCTCTCGGATTCACATACTTTCCTCTCTGCCGACTGAAGCCGAGCGGAGGATCTCAAGCGCGACTCACACGTGACGTGTCCGTGTCGTCACCCAGAAGAGGTGACCGGGAGCGACCCAGTGCGCGTTAGGTTCAGTCAGAAACGACCCCATTCTGTCCGCGCAAAGAACTAGACAGCGCCGACACGAGGTGCGGAGGCTTAAGAGAACAGAAATATATAAAGGATATAAATGAGCATAGGAACAGCAGGAGCACAGTGGATAAGGGGGCAACTGAAGGAGCAGCAGAAGTCTGACCCAAGTACAGCGCAGTTCTGGCTCAAGAATAGTACGGTTATGCAGCAGACACGCAGCAGAAGAATAGGCGAGGAGTGGACGTACGGCAGAATTATACCAGTATGGTGCAAAGCTCAAGAACAGCAGAGAGTAAGAATTATAGCTGGGGCATACCAGCAGAAATGCTACCGTCCTAGTACCATAGCTTGAGTTCAACGCAAGAACATTAGAGGTGTGGCAGATGCACAGCACAGTATAAAGGGGAGAGGCATAGCGGGAATAGCAAACCGGGACCCATCAGAGGAAATTTAGAGATAATATGTAGTAGGCCTACATCAGAAGTACAGTACGAGTACAGTAAAGGTATACCACAAGTACAGCACAGAAGCAGCAAAGGTGTAGCGGAACAGGACACTAGAAGGGTTGGCGTACAGTGAAGGTTTAGCACAAGTGGAGCGCAAGAACGTGAAGAGTACATGGAAAATATGCAGCAGGAGCACAGCAGATGTAGAATAGAAGCACAGCAGAAACACAGCAGAAGCGGCAGCAGAGGCACAGCAGAGGTACAGCAGAAGCACAGCAGAAATACAGCAGAAGCACAGCAGAGGTACAGCAGAGGTACAGCAGAAGTACAGCAGAAGTACAGCAGAAGTACAGCAGAAGTACAGCAGAAGCACAGCAGAAGTACAGCAGAAGCTGTGGTGGCACAATCGAAGTTCAGCGTTGTCCTTCAGCCCACCAGCCTGTCAAAGACAACCATCGCAAAGGATGGCAGACGTCCTCCGGCAATACCTTCCCGTAGACGGGTCTTTCCCACACGCGTCACGAGCAATGCGGCGCGGCGCACGATGCAGACGCGACGCAGTGCCAACACGCTAGTCGTAAGCGTCGCGAGCTGCAGCGACCGAATTCGCGCTCGCGTGTGAACCGTGTACGTTCCGACAATGCTGCCGACGCCGAAGATAATTGTCGCCGCCGTCCTGAAGAGCGCGCGGCGGCGGCGTCGTCATTTGGAGAGTGTAGCATTACCGCGCGAGGCACTTCGCGAAACAATGCAAGGTCCTTGCTCTTCGGCACTCGTCGGCGTCATGTGACACCGCGCGCGACCGCCGGCGCTCGACGCGCGTCGTTTGCGACTCGGGCGCGTCACGGATCGCTATCATTTTGGCCGACCTCAGCTCCCATTCGCAGCTCCTCTGGTATCCCTGAGTGGGGTATAGTCATCTGTAGCGCTGCCTTCACACTTGCATGCTTCTATATAGATTTATTTTTTTTTCTTACTTCTTTTTTCAGAAAGCGTAGTATACCAGAGTTTCAGAAACAGTTTTAGGTTTTGCGTATAAAAAGAAAAAGAACAGCGTTTTCAAAAATAGCATGAGAGAAAAAAAGAAGGTGAGGGAAAAGGTCGCAGTGATGCAAAGTAGGACATGCGAAGCCATATCAGACTGCAGTCAAGACGACGGTACGGTAGAATTTTTTTTTAAGTGTACAGTTTGTGTAGAGACTTGTATTTACTCGCCTGATGCTACCAGCACTCGTCATTGTTGGGTAATTGTTTGTTTATCCTAAACCGCGTAATGGCCGGACTTAATTGTCGGCTTAGGCTTGTGCGCTGGTGACAGTGGACCTTTTTTTCATGTAAGGAAACACACCCCCTGTGGGAATCGCCGAAATCAAAACACTCCAGGGCCGACATGTCTTCGGAATCTCGCACTACACAACAGTAGACTATTCCAGAGGTACGGCATCGAACTCATATTTAGGGTCGCTGTGCAACTGTGCGACACCAGGCGTCACCCCATTCGTCATACGCGCGCTCACCAATCAAAACATGGCGCTCGTTTCGTCATCGACTTCGCGCATGCGCAGACTATACCATTCTTGAAAAAAGGTCCAATAGTGGTGCGTCGCGAAGCAGACAGTACGTCTGTATGGTTCGCATTGCCGCCTGGCCACTTTGATACTGGCTGTCCACCTTTCTCACCAACATTACATAGACAGCAATACTCACGCACTGCTATATTCGTCTATTGCTCTATCCAATAAGTGCTTCGCACGCTCCGATACTTTCCCTCAAGGAAATTCCCAGCTACTCTGCAGTCTCTTCTGTTTTTTTATATATACGCACTTTCTAGCTCCTATATACCGGAGAAGAGTTTGCGAAACGCGCGCTTGCGTGCTTCTGCGCGTGGAGACGCTATGCTAAGTGTGAGATATTTTTTCCGCGAGTGATTAATGAACCGCGAACAACAACGCCGCGAGCGGCGGCAGCTGGCGCTGCGAGCCAAGAACTACCTTGCCGCGAGGAACGTATAGTATATAATGACAGGGGCCTTTCGTTGGTTCTGTACGCACACCGTATATAAGATTGCACGCGGTATAATGCCGTCGCTCGTTTTATTGTCTCCTCGCGTTCCCATTGTGAGTGATGATGAAGACATTAATCAAAACGTACGCGATGCAGAAGAAAAAAGAGAGAAAGAAGTTTCACGTCGCGCTTAATTCAACATTAATCTCTCTCTCTCACTCTTCATTCTTCCCATACAAGGCATGCGAAGATGTATTTCCCGTTGACGTTGTTTGCCGTGCGTTACCCTCTTTATGTGGTCGGCATTAAATCAGAGGGACTTTCATAGACTGCGATAAAGAAGGCATAATCAAAGCAAGGACGCTTGCTGATGATCGACACGTATGTAATATACATATTCGGCGCAGAAGTTACTTCTTTGGCCCCGCCACGGCGACCGCTGATTGGAAGGTCGCGGGTTCGAATCCCAGCCACGGCGGCTGCATTTCGACGGGGTCTAAACATTGAGGCCCGCCCACTGTGCGTATTAAAGAACCCAAAGCGGTCGAACTTTTCCAGGGTCATCCACTACGGCGTCTCTCATAAATCATGTGATGCTTTTGGGACGTAAGACCCCAATAATCAATCAATACCGTTTTGTGGAGTCGGCATTAAACCTGGGGTACTTTCACAGAGCGGCATAAAGCAGTCGTAATCGAAGGGCATATCAAAGTATAAGGAGGCTTGCTGATGATCGACACCTCTATATACATCTTCCGCGCAGGGGTTACCTCTTTCTGGGTTGATGTGTCTATAGGTTTGCCCCCTGTCTAATGAAGCGGCGTCAAGGTTAACGGGAGAGTGTACGTGGACGAAACTGTGCCGTGACAAGTAACGTAACTAATTAACGTAACCTCTCGCAACGGCAGCGTCTCACGGCAGACATGAAAATGGACGGCTGAGTGAACACGGTTACCTCGCCGAGTCTTAACCGGGACACGCGGTAATTGCACCATGTACGAGCTCTTATTTGCCGTGCTTGCGTAACATAACCATCATGTTGCCACGGAATGAGACCTTGTGGTTACGGGAAGGTCGCGTACTCGCCAGAGTTGGGGGGCTTGTCTGATGCGATGTTTATATGACGCCGGGGCGATATATATATATATATATATATATATATGTATAGTGTCGCTCTGGTTCTTACAGGCATAGATGTATCGGTGACCTTTTAGCTTGTGAGCGGGTGGATGTAATGGCGCTGACCCCTTCTGGGGGAACAGAACGTAGGGGAACATATATATATATCAACACAATGTGGGGCGTTAAATATAGGCGGTGACGAAGAACCAACACAGCAGGCGATGTTGTGCGGATTTCTGCCGCCGTTCCGGTAGCCGCTGTCCCGTAACTGTTAATTAGTCGAAGCTAAACTTACAAGCTGACTTTAAAAAAAAAAAATGTGTCTTTCTTTTGTCGGCGTCGGTTTTGTGGACTCCCCAAAATGATATCGCGGACCCCCACTTCACGTTTGTGATTCACTCACCTAGGATATTATAAGAATTCATTACTCCACTTCGCTCTACCAGTACTATATGAATATGAGGCGAAAGTGCCAGAGGCTTGTGTGCTGCGCGTTATCACGACACGTTGAAGAACGCCACGTGTTCCAAGATTTCCGAAACATTCCACTATATATATACAGTGGGCCTTGGGTTATGATATAGAAGAGAGAGGGAGAGATAATGGGCGGAAGGCAGGGAGGTTAACCGGAAGGAAAATATCCAGTTTGCTACCCTGCACTTGGGAAGGGGTGAAGGGAGACAGAAAGGGATGGAAGAAAAGAATAAAGGGAGAAAGAGAGAGGTCGAATAGCGCACACACACAAGCATGGCAGTGTCACAGACGGTTCACGAGGCCCGTTGCGCGCAAAAACTTGAGCACAGCCTTCGTGGCTTCTGATACGGACCTCATAATCATACAGCAGTCTTGGGTCACGAAATAGAAGCATTTATTAGAGACTACATAGGCCGCCAGCTACATGAAGGCAACCTGCAGCGTATAGACTCTTACTTCTGAACGAACCAGCCCCTATGTCGTAACAGCGTCGGTTTATACTCTCCGCTCGGTCGCGGGAACTTGTGTCATCCAAACAACGAACTCCCGAGTGCCGTGCGAGGGCTTCACCGTCTGGCAAGGCCGTGTCTTCGCATACACACACCGCACTTTGCTTCTGAGCCTCGAAATGACACAGCGATTAACGCGCGACTCGTCGCAATCACGCTGTCACGCGATTTCTCACGCGCACGTGATCTGTTTCTAATGAAGACGAGTGTTATACGTACATAACCGATGCACCCGTGTGCACAACTCGGCCCGCCCATCATACATTAGGCGTTCCACCCCGCGAGAGCGCGGTAAATGCTCAGTGACCGCGCCGATTCGTATATGAAATCAAAATCGTGCGCCTGTTCGCCCCCCCCCCTTCGCCCCACCTCTCCCTCTTTATCTCACAGTATACGAAATCTCGCGCCTTCTCGAAGCAGGCGAGCGCAATTCGCGACACGTCCCATAATGCATCCGCAATGAGCAACGCTATCTCACGCCTGGCTTGGCTGCAGGCGCCCGGTCGGCGATTACGTCACACGCGCGGAAGCCTTTAGAGGAGAGGAGGAGTGTGTCTGAAGTAGGGGGGGGGGGAGGGGGGATGTAACCTAAGATCTTGCACGTCTTTGCCCGGAATGCGCTAAACGCCAGACGATTTTGTACCCGCCCGTGGTGTTTGCTGGAAATGTTTGTATACACGCAAAGACGCCCGCTGGAAAGGCGGCGTTCGCAGAAAGTACTTGATTGCAGTATACATGACTGTAGTACTTGATTGCAGTACTTGACTGGCACAGGAACATGTTTGAAGCACGCGATAGCCGTGGCTATACTGAGCCTGTACGGTTTAGCAACGTCGGTAAACGTCTGCTAGAGATACACTATGCTAGAATACATGAATACTCTTCCTTCTGGACCACTATGCTAAAAACTGCATGGTAACGAAAGAAAACAAGTATCTGTTGGAGATGTCTGCGGGAAGCTGAAGTGAATAGGACGTCACAACTGGATGTCTCTACGACGTCTCTGGAAGACGTCATAGAGACATCCAGTTGAGACGCCACTTAGAAAGGTTCTCGCGTCTCTAGTACGTCTACTGGGCCCGATTGTTGTAGGAACGTCGGTAAACGTCTGCTAGAGATACACTATGCTAGAATACATGAATACTCTTCCTTCTGGACCACTATGCTAAAAACTGCATGGTAACGAAAGAAAACAAGTGTCTGCTGGAAATGTCTACGGGAAGTTTAAATGAATAGGACGTCACAATTGGATGTCTCTACGACGTTTCTGGAAGACATCATAGAGACTTCCATTTGAGACGTCACCTAGAAAGGTTCTCGCGTTTCTAGTACGTCCTGTACCCGGAGCTGTTCTGAAAGCACAACCGATCTTAACACGCCACAAACGATGAAGGAAAGACGTAAAACAAACACGTAGGCAAGAGTACAGCTAGGAAATGTTTCTGGTGAAATTTCGTCGCGTTTTTCAGTCATATTTCTTTTGCACGTGACGAAGTTCGAGTGCGCGACTATTATATACAGAACTATATGTGATCCATGATCTATTCGGACCTATGCTGTAACCTTAGCAACGCATATCCTTCAGGCAAGCACCCTGCCCACATTAATACTTCTTGACACTACCCCCACTATAGGTCCACAATTTCATTTTCACACTACACGTAACACACGCGAGAATATTAGCCACGAACGGAAGTTCTTCACAGTCAACATTGTGAAACCGCCCTTCTGAATTAACCGTGAGTGGTTGGCTTTTCGAACGGACTTTTTTTTTTTTCTATGCTTACGAAAAAATACCGAATGAAGCCGGCAGCAGGGGACAATATGAGAACTTCCGAAAAACGAACGGATGTGCCCGTGTGTCCGCGGCATTGTGTCCAGTTGCACTTCCGGTTTCCGGTGAAACAGGAAGGAGTCCCCCCCTTCCACGCTGGTCACGCTTAGTTCGACGTGTACACCCCGAGCACCACTGATGCGTATATATTGCGAAATCTCCGAAGTCTACGTGAATGCATGCTGAGAGCTGTTACGCAAGAACCTTCCAAGCTGATTCCCTGTTCTCGTGGGAACACGTGACCTCTACCCGCTTTTTACTTCCGGTCAGGGCGTTATAACTCGACGATGGAAGTAAAGGTTATACAGACGTCATGGCGAAAGAGCACTGCTTCGTTTTAGGCTTGTGTGTGTTTGTGTGTGTGCGTGTGCTTTCTTTAGTGCACGTGTACCTTCCTTACTACTAGCACCCCCTCCCCCTCCATCTTTCCTGTCTCCCTTCCACTTTTGTTTGACATGTGGAGAAACAGACTGAGAGAAAGATGTCACTTGAGAAGAATAATGGATGACGCGTAACGAGGAAATAGAAAACAAGACAAAACAGGAAATGCCTGTGAGTGGGCATTGGCCTCACATCTTTCCCGTGTACCGCATATAGATAGCATATTTATACACGTTATGTCGTACATAGTGCGTTTCGTTACCAATTTGCCCTATCCTGAGCGAGTTGTTTCCACTTTACGCCCGCAAACTATTTAATTTCATCGCTCCATCTAACCTTTTGCCTGCCTCTATGCGTTTTCCTTCTCTTGGTATCCATTCCGTCGCTCTTACTGTCCATCTGTTATCTGTCCTCCGCACGATATGCCCTGCCCAGGTCAACTTTTACTCTTTTAATTGATATAAAAATATCAGCTACTCCTGTCTGTTCTCTGATCCACTCCTCTCCAATACGCTAATGCTTCGCTCGAGAATAAATCAATCAATCAAATTTAAAGCGCGCGACTGTTATTTACTATTTAAGCTACTTCGCGGTGCATCCATTTCTAGCTTTTTTCCGCGAAGAGCTGAGGGCTACGCTCTCCGTCAACCGCCGCCATTCTTCCGTTCCTTTTTTTCCCTGGAAGCCACGAAAACTAACACACAACAGTTCTTCCCTCCATCCACCGCTCGCGAGCACGGCAGCAAAAATTCTCTCACGCCAAGCAGGCGGGCGCGACCGCGCCCTAAAGCGCGTGGCTGCGGCGGCTCTCACAAAAAAAGAAACGCTCGCTCTGCTAACAAAAGTGTGTGTGTGTGGGGGGGGGGGGGGGGTAATAATGAGGGAAACGAGGCAGCGAAGAAAAAGGATTGCAAGCGGAGGGGGTGAGGGGACGCGACACCACGGACCAACGGTGCAGACAACGCCATGTCGAAGGAAAAACCCGTTCCCGAAAACCGCGGCTGCTGCCCGTCGCCGCCGTGGGAAAAGACAAGACGGGCCGGCTTCAACGTATCCGCACAGCACCTAGCCGTCTTGAGAGCCCCAAACTGTGGATACCCCCCCCCCCCCCCCTTCCTTTTCCAGCGTCTTTCATGCATGTCGTCTGTCTGTACGAGCTTGCGTGTTCGTACGTAGTCTGCTCGCAACGCCGTCTGGTCCGATGGGCCGCGGCCGCAGCTAGATGCCTGTCTGTCCACCTCTCCCACAGTCTCGTCTGGATGCAGTGTGTGCGTTCCTTCCTAATTTCCTTTTTTCGTTTTTCTTTGCTTATCCTCCTACGATGCCCCGCTTGGCCACCGGAGTCCCGGCTGTGGAATATTTCTACGAGGCGTCGGCGCCGGGTATTTAGAAGAAAGTGCGCTGGCGCTGACGCGACGGATGCTAGGGGGCGCTTCCGTGTCCACCCCCCTCGCTCCCCCCACCGCCATCTTTCTCCCTTGTATCATCCTGAAAAGAGCCGCCGTCTTGCGCATGAACAATGGCTAGCTGGCGTCCCTCCGCTACTGCTACTGTCTACCAAACACCACAGGGGTGATTGCAAAAGAAAGGGAGCGCGCGGGGGAGAGAAAAAGAAAAAGGGGGGGGGGGGGGGGGACGGCAGACACTGCATGCCACGCCTCGTTACGCGAAAAATCTGGCGAAAAGGGCTTCAAAAACACCGTCCTGCTGTTTCACTCTCCCCCCCCCCCCCCTCTTTATCTTTCCCGTCCTCCCTTCGGCCTTTCATTTTTGGGGTTGCGCGGAAAAAGGGGTAATGGTGACGCTCGCAGGGGGACTACTTTTGGGGAGAAAAACGCGTCGGGTGTGGCACCACCTACGGTCTCTCCTTCGTTTTGTAACGGTAGCACTGGCGGTGAAAGGGAGGGGAGGGGGGGTCGCATCCTTTCGGCCATTTTTTTTCTTTGTCTGGCCGTCCTCCTGCGTGCACGTCTGACCGTCGGTTAGGTTAAGGGGCCTCGCAGAAGTAAAAGGGGTTTCGACGGTAGGGAGAGAGGGAGAAGAAGAGTTGCGTGTGTCTCCTATGCGGTGTTTGTCCGTTGCGTTCGCTTTTAATATATTCCGCGCAACCTGGTGGAAGAAAGAGGAAGCTTTAGGGAGTGTCCGGCGCTCGGGCCGTTTAGTTCTCTCTCTGCGTCACAAACCGTGCGCGCGCGAACCTTGTACAGCGAAGACCATAACACACAACAACGCTGGAACCGCTGCCGGCCCTGGTGTGGGTTAGGCATTGTCTGTGGCTTCGTTGTATGCTGATGAGTACAGAGGCGGCGCGCACGGTTCGCGTCTTTTACGTGTACGCTGCTACGCTATAGGGTTTGCTGTGTGCCATGGCGGCACCTGCACAGCGATTTGCTTGAATGCCATGCACGTCTGTCTTGGGAAGACCAGTGCGCGGTCAGCCAAACCGCCGAAACGTTCATTCTCTCTCTCTCTATCTCGCCCCTGTGGCAACCCAAACCGCCGCGACCTGGTTTGTACCTAGATGACCCGTACAACGCCTCCCCGGGCGTTGATAAAGGGAAGTCTCGGCCGTTGAGTGTGAAAACTAAGGTTGTAGCACCTGCAAGACGGCAGGAGAACGCATTCTTCGAACGGAACACTTTCGTCAGCCTCGGCTCGCTTGTGATCTATTGGTGTGATGATTACGGGTTTCAGGGAGTCCGCAGTGCACACCTGCATGCATACAGAGCCTCGGACGAGATGGTGAGAAACTAGTTAACAAAGAACTGAGACGTGTTGAGGCATGCCTTGGCTATCATTTATGTTTCATGTAGGTACACCATCTACGTGTATCTTACACCTCTCTTCTTTGAAGCCCGGCTTTTGGTTCTAATCTTTATCCCATGATGTTTGCGGCTAAGTACGCTTCTTGTGTACCTTACGCTTTGCAGTGAGATCATAGAGCTACACCCCCCCCCCCCCCCCTTATCGTGACCTCGATCTCTGTAAGCCGTATCGACAAGCACGGCGCTCAGCACATTTCTCGTTATCAGCTAGCTGATCGCAGAAATTCATTTCGATTAGCGCGAGCTTCTAATCTCGGTTCGACGGACCGTGTAGGCATATTGACCAGCTTCCGGCCAGGTCGTTCGAACAGCTTTACCGAGCTTACACGAAAAAAAAAAAAAAAACGAACAAGTTTCTGCCTAAAGTCGCCGACGGTTGATACAACTTGTGATGCTATGCGCGCATACATTATGAACTCCATTATAGCGAACTTGAGATCCCATTCGAGAAATAAAACGTGACCTGCGCGTCAATTTGGCTACGCGAGTAACGAACCCTCGAATGACAATTGCTCCTTGGGGACTCAGAATTGGTTTTCGTTCGTTATATCGAGGAATTCGCTAAAGAGAGTTGCTATTTCGCTCACCCCTAATCTTCGAGCTGTCTTTCTTTTTGTTCTCATCTGGGCGTGTTTGTGGGAAATGACAAGGGCAATTAGACCAAACGGCTCACTCAGCAATAACGTTAGTAAAAAAATTACATACCTTATTCAGTAACTATGCAAGACGTAATGCTAAGATGCCGTTAGAATCAGGTTAACAGCGCGATGGAGTCCAGGAGACCGCAATCTCTAACGCCTGTTTTTGTGTGGAATCGATTAGACGAAATATTACGGGGCAGCGCTTGCCCGGATATAGTCTTTACGTTGTTGCAGCCGTAAGTAGTCTATACGCAAACAACCGGCGGTTGATATTCATACTTAATAGGTGAACTAATTATCTATCATTCTTGCAGTTAGATGTTTTGAACGTCCTTGCGAAGTTCCACATCAATGAGTGTTTTGGTCGTACATAGTAAAGAAAAGGCGATGGACCATTTATAGCGTCTTAAAACGTCTACAGTAGAGTATTGATCGTCATCACCATCGTGATCATCATCAGTATTTTCCTCCACAACCCAGGACGTATTGATGCCATTATGTATTGTAGAAAAATATAGTAACGGAATTCTTTTTGTTCGGATGGTGTTAGTGAGTGTCTTACGGTATCACTATCTCATTATATCAGCTGCAATTCATCTCGTAACCCCGTCGCGATAAGAGATTTTCACATTTTAAAAACGACATATTCGATCCGGCACTCTAGTGTATGTTCTGTACACAGGAGCATCCAAGCAGTCTTCAGCCCATTCCAACTATCTGAGCCGGAATATTTCTTACACGCGATCAAATTTTCTCCTGATGCGCACGTACCTGCATAGATATCGAACTTCTTTACCCCCTGCTGACCACGTGAACGCCGGCCTTATAAGCAACTCATGGCGCTCATGCTTCAACTGAGTTCACCGTTGAACTTTTCTAATCGTGCCTCTTCTTTTTATGTATTTCCTCTTTCCGCTAATAGCTTCGGGGAAAAATTCTCTTTCATGCAAATCACGTAAGGAGGCATCTGTTCTCGACGAGAAAAAAAAAACGAACAAAATCATAAGTGCAAATATTAGCCTTGTATATAAACCGCACGACGACGACCACCACCGTTATTTACGTACACCTCCATCCTTTACACCCACCGTCTTTCTGTTTGTTGTCGTTTCGCGCGTTTCATTTCTCTATTTGTGTTTGTTGGCTTCCGTATAAACCGAGAAGCGGGTCTCTGCATAATCCACGAGCATTTTGCATGCGAAGCGGTCTCTCTATCCCTTCATATAGTTGGCCACACAGCGCTGGTGCTACCCGGCGCTGCAGGCAAATCACCACACGAGGGCGCTCGCACACGCACACACTCATACGAACTATAGAGAGTGCCTCTATGTCCTCCTGGCGGGCGAGGAGGGACCGCGCGTACCACGTGACTCAGAGGCGTCCTTCTTCCTTAGCATGCCACGCGGCGTCCGCGGTCGATTTCACGCTTCCCCGACGACTTGGACGCTGCCCTGCTAATCTCACCTCGCCAAGCGTACAAACATACGCACACACACACACACACACACACACACACTGTCGAACAAACTCGTGCGCCAGCCAGTGGAAGGGTACATATATGCGAGGTGTTGCGCCGAAGCGCGCCGCCGAGCCTGCAGATATGTTCTCTCTCTCCCCCATCTTCCATTCGCCTCACCGACTGCTCTTCTTCGGCCATAGCGGGGGTCGGTCTTGTACGCCTTTACACATACAAGACCGAAGAAGAAGAAGAAGAAAAGTGCCGCGGTCTGGCCGCGTCCCAACGTTCCGTCAACGTCGCCGTGCGGCCAGCCGCACGGAGTCTCCTGCGTCCAGCACCAGGAGCAAGCAGAGCATCGCCCAAAGCGAGAAAAGAGCAACAAGAAGTGCTGGCAAAAGACCGCATGCGGTTTGCGCCGGCCTCGGCGGCCCGACAGCGGCGGTGGCGCCGTTACAGTATGCGCGGCATACACACTCTCCGCGCATCTATATGCTCATCCTAGTCCGCGGCTACCCTTACGGCCTATGTTTATCTGTTCCGTCTGCATAGACGAGCGTTATTTAGATTCGCGCGTCTATCCTCTTCTTGTTATCTTTATTTCATTTGTGTGTGCCTTTATTTCGGCCGTTTCGCGCGGCTGTTATAGAAGTGGGTTTTTAAAAGATTGCTTGTATATGAAATCTCGCCGATAACGATCTTCACGGGAGCGGGGAAAATAAAACGTACAATCCCAAAATGTATCAACCGTACGAGAAGACGTTGTGCCAATGGAGTGTTGTGAAGGGACAAAAAAATCCCGAAATACGTATTAAGCGGAATCGTATCAACGAGGTTTTCGCTGTAGACGTCCTGCGGATGCGTAGGGACACGACGCTATAGAGCTGGTGAAAAAGTCGTCTAAAGAAGACCTCTTATAGATGTCTCGTACACGGCTTCTGAATACATGGAAATGAAGGCTGACGCCTATACAAATCAATATAGAGGTTTCCAGTGGTCTACTGTTACACTTCCTTTGGCTTCCTGGTGGCTCTTCGGTAGGCATGTCACTCTGTCACTTCGTATGTGTAAAAGGCAACAGTCTGTCTAGAGACAGTAGTGAAGTGAGCTCTTGGGCAAGTCGGGACATGTTATCAAGCAGAAAGAAAGGGGATGGGGATTCAAATTATGATTATCGACATCTTGGCCGACCCGAAGCGGAATAGGAAGCGACGTAGCCCTTCGAGGTGCACAGGTTTGTAAAATGTAAATTCTCGAGATATGGCACAAAGCCGAAACTATGTGGGTCTGTTGGATAATCATGCAAGCAAAGAAGAGATATGTGGCCAAGCACAAACAAGTATGGCCAAATTCGCAAGACTATGACATAGATACATGCAGACTCGTACCAAAGTAGCTGTGCGTCGCTACATCGGTACCAGAGTGGCGACGTATACTTCGATACCGAAGTACTACTTTGGTACTAAAGTGGCTACACATCTCCACTTCGGTATCAAATGCCACTAGTAGCAGTCCACGTTGTCATAATTAAAGAATCACATTTATGAGCCAGGGAGATACAATGTGACTGCCATCGCTGCCCGCCTTCTTTCTAAGTGCAACGGTATTCTACCGGGGCAATTACTTGGCGCCTTTAGCGGCCAACGTCCTAGTGTCAAAGGGGTTGTTAAAAAACAAAAAGGAAAGATAGTAAAAGGCGGAAAAGAGCGACACTTTGTCGTTTCGGTTGAACATTAATTACGACGAACGCATCCGAAGCCGACAGCTTCGCTGGCCATTTATTGCAGGTTTTCCAGGCCCGCGCTATTCATATCATTGCGCTCACGTTGCCGTTATTCTTGTCCGCATCGTTTTTTTTCCTCCCTACATCTGGTCGTTGCACTGACAGAAGCCACGGCGTTCATTAACCTTCTTTTTTCTTTCTTTCCTACTTTTCTTTTTCTCGTGGTATAGGCACTAAAGACATCGGGCCTATTAATACTCTCATTAACTCTTCCGTTACTATTTCTTTTTTTTTCCCTCGATTACTGGTTCCTGCATCGGCTTCGTACGTGATTAGAACCGCAGTCTGCACTTATTTCTCTATTCTTGCTTCATTTCTCTTTCGTTTTTGCTATTTCCTCCGTTTACGGCCGTCACGTTCAATTTCCTCGCGCTAAACCCTTCTCGAGGGTCAGCGAGTATGATCGCAGAGGCCAAACGGTTCCATCTCAGTGCTGTTGCCCGCGTCGCCCCCCAGGGGGAGTTAGTCGGTTCACCGGGAAGATGAGCACGGGCACGGTAGTGCCACTGCACGGTGGTGCCACTTCACGGTAGTGCCACTTCACGGTGGTGCCTCTTCACGGTAGTACCACTTCACAGTGGTGCCACTTCGTAGTGGTGCCACTTCGCAATGGTGCCACTTCGCAGTGGTGCCACTTCGCAATGGTACCACTTCACAGTTGTACCACTTCACAGTTGTACCACTTCACAGTTGTACCACTTCACGGTGGTGCCACTTCACGGTGGTGCCACTTCACGGTAGTGCCACTTCACGGTAGTTCCACTTCGCGTCGCGTGCATGCACACTCGTTCATGCACCCACTGTGTGAGGAGGAGAAGAAGAAACGAATGTTTGAGGAGGTAGTGAGAAACGACACCGTCGCTCTGTAAATGGGACTCGATTTGTAAGAGAACGGGACGGGCAACATTGATGCGAAGCCCGACAGAAGGAAAGAAGAGAGGTGAGTCTAGTCAGCGTTGTTTCTATATCAATCACTCGATCAATCGAGATTTACTTCAGTTGTGCTCACACTTAAACGGTACTTAAGGGGTCGAGGGAACCAAGAAAGTCTGCATAAAACGAGCGCTTCACTAAGCAATTCCTCTTCTTCAGCCGACCATAAACCAACCCATACAATTGCCTCTTCTTCGTTTTCTTTCCCTTGAAGCGTGGAGTAAAAATGTTGAGTTGAGAAACGAGAGGTGTGGGTGGCGCATTCGTGATGAAGAAGAAGAAAAGCAACAAGCGGTGAGGAGACAGTGTGCGTGGCTGAACGCGGTGAAGCAGCGTGTACAAAACTCCGCGTGCTTGGCGCGCGGGGCCGCTCTGAATAATGCATTTGGCGCCCCGGCGGCAACGGCTGTACGGTAGTGGTGGTGGTGATGCGTCGTGGCTTCTTCTTCTTATTCCTCTTGACTCTTCGCGCGCGCACAGCATGTGGCTTATAGCCGAACAACCAGCGGCACCGAAGGCACGACGAAACCACGCCGCGGCGACCGTATATGTATACCAGAACACGCGCACACGCACTCACGCATGCGCCGTTCTAAGTCTGCACGTTCATGCACGCGCTCGTGCGCTTCGTCTCGTGCTGGGCGCCGATGAAGAGGCGCCACTATACCACAGCTAGCACCGAAGAATCAAGAAAAAAAAAAACGAATCGCCACCAACAACCGAGGGAACCAACACAGAAAACGCAGCTATAACGCCACTAACCCTAACAAACGAAGCTGCAAGAAAAAGAAAATAACGACAGCTTTAAAGGAAACACTAACAAGAAAACAGATTCGCCAATAAGAGAGAGAGAGAAAAGAAAGAAACTACCGTCTACGCCTGCGTACGAACTCTCGTAAACGTGAACACCACTAAAGGAAGCCAACAGAACGCTCCACGAAAGCATCCACCAAACAAGCAAACCATCAAGAACTAAAAACCAACCCAACCAAAGGGAGGAAAAAAAAAAAAAAACACCTTAAAGGCGCCCATGAGTCGTGCGCGCCAGCTTAGGTCTCTAACGCGCGCGTCCTATAGCGCCGGCTTCTCCGCTCGTCCTCCGATGCGTGCGGAGAAGCTAAAGCCGCGCGCGAAGGGAAAGGAGGGGGGGGGTAGTCAGTCCAAGAAGGATGGGCCTGTGTACGATGCATGCCCGCTTGGTTTGCGAGACTTTGGCGGCGGCTGGCTGTTGCAGCCCAGACCTCTCGCCGCGGCGGCGGGTCTGGTCGGGCGGAAAGGCTGCTTCTGCTCTTCGCTATTTATAATAAGGACGCCTTTGCCCGCGCACTCGCTGTGGCTTAAAGCTGGCCAGCTAGCAGTCGGTCGTCCCGCCGCGGAGGCTGGCGCGTGATCGCGGATAAATGATGGTGCTCGACCTAGTTGGGAAGAGCGACCTTTCGTGCGGCAACCTCCGGCGGTGACCTCCGATTTGCATCGCGCACGCTTGCGTTCTTGGAGTTGGGGGAGGGGGGTTTAGCTTGGGGAGCCAATGCCCAGTGGTGGCGGTGGTGATCATCGCTTCTTCGCACTGGACCCCCTGCCTCCCTTAGCTCTTTTAAAAACTCCACTGAGAGAGCTCTGCCGCGTACGCGGCATGCTAAAAACTTTGCGCCGGCCGGCGTTTGCAAAGGTGCACGGCTGTGTAGACACGCAGTAACCTTTTTTGTTTGTTTATTTTCTTGGGGTGAACTGGAGTGTTCGTTCGGTAACTCCGGGACCCAATAGAGTCCTGCCTTTTCGCCCTGTCTAGCAGTGTATCCACGCTGCGGAAGAGGATGCCGTGGAGAGATGCTCTCGCTCTCTAGACCGAACTGGAGCGGCTGTCGGCCGAGTCGAGAGAAAGTAGTTTGTGTGAGAGGTCGGGTTTCGGTTTCGGCGATCTCCGCATTATGAGAGAGAGGTCGAACCCTTCCGCAAGTGAAAGCGGAGCCGACTAGCCCTCGCAAAATTTGTTTGGAAATTCTAGTGCTGTTCTGTTTGAGCTTTTTTGTGGTGCTTAGGAAACACCTTGATGAGGTGAATTTGAGTGTCGTGTGGCGACTTTCGCAAGGGGCGTACAAGCCGTAGCAGTCCATTCACTTTCTTTTTTTTTTTTTGGTTTTGGTAGTTATGAAAGAAGCAGTGAGTTCACTGGCTCTGCTAACTATGGCAGAACTCCGCGTGCTATCCTCGACACTGCCAAATTCCGCCGTCTTGTGAAGTATGAATCGGAACATCAGCCGCGTTCCTGAAAAAAAAGAAAAAAAAAAAAGTATGCGATTTGTCTCAAATGAATTCCATGGCACGGCAAAATCAACAACAAGAAGAATGGCGATATATCTAGTGCGCAGAGCTCGTGGTCTCGTCGAATGACGTCTTCAACGAGACGGCGCGAAGAGTTCCCTCGTGCGGGCAACGAACAGCAAAACCAACGGAAGCGTTTCGCCGGGCCGCAGCAGTGTTTCCGCTTCCTGCCTCTCCTGCTGCACACCCGCCCTGTGACCAGGAGCGAGGGTTCACTTCCGAGTCCAGTTGACCTCCAGACATGAATGGAATGGAATGAACTATCGCATTGACGGGGCGGGCGCGAGGTGGCGTGGGCAAGGGGGGAGGAGATGTCACGACTTGCTCACCTTCCCTCGATAGAAGGCGAGCACGCGGCGCGAGAACGTGCACAACAAAACAGCAGCCGCAAACTGACGCCTTTCGAATGAAAGGTGCAGAGTGCACGTGTTTGATATATGTACCCAGACAAATGTCCATATATGGACATTTGTTTGGCGAACAATAGTGTGGCGAAAAGCCAACTTTGTCGTACATTACGCAAACATGCACAAGTAGAGCACAACGAGCGAACACCCAGACATTCACAAAACAAGACTTTCAAAGGTCGTGGGAGGCATTGCTCGCGGACGAGGAACAGGACAGCCAGCTTGCTCTTCTGGACCAGGCCCATAGAGCAACTCAAGCCGGTAGGGCCACGGACTAAGAGCTCCAACCACAATCCTTTATTTTATTTGTTTGCCCTTAATGAACCTTTACTCCTCCTCCTTATGAAAACAAACGCGTGAAATGTGTGGACTCATGTGAGTCTATGCAACAGCATGCCTACCATGTCATATGACAAGCTTAATGTCGTATGTCATATGACATTAAGTGGCTACAGACTAAGCAGCGCTTATGTAGCGACTGAGGCTTCTGCAGGCCAGAAAATAGTCTTCGGCGTTCGCTGCTGGCATCCACATGTGTGTGAGACTATATGGTGAGCACATGTCGGCGCGCCACTGTGCACTCTGAAACCTGCTTACGAAGATGTACAAGTAGTTCTTAGAAGTGGAGTGGTGGTCTTGCCTGTAGCCTTGCCTGTCGAAAATGCAAGAGGCCTGTGTACAGTGCGTTTTCAGTGCACGTTAAAGAACCCCAGGTGGTCAAAATTTGCGTGGCACCTCCACTACGGCTTTTATCTCCTTTCTATCTATTTCATTCCCTTTCCCCCACGGACGCTTAGCCGAGCTCCCGACATGGGCTGCAGAAATCAGCGTCCTTTCCTTAACCGAACCACAATCATCATCATCAGCAGCAGCAGCACCATCTTCATCTTGCCTTTATATTTCGATACATAATGCCTAGATCTACAGCGTAGTAGCGGTGCAAATGTGCTACATGCACTATACATCCATGCGTGTCAGTCAGCGATGAAAGTGGAGAACGTGGTGCGTCCGCTCCATTGCGTTAATCGTGCCACGGCCGTCGCGCCATGACGCCCTCCACACTTTCCCGGAGCCACGTCGCGACGCCGTCCTTGCCAATGTTGTGCCCAGCGGGGACCCGCGTGTGTACTTCGTCGAGAAGAGGAGAGGGAGACAGTGGCACCACGGGGCGACCACCGAACGTTGGCCGAAACGTCGCCAGCGCGCTCCTGATACCGTATTCGAGCGACTGCAAGCGTACGCTCCTATTGCGGGCGCTGTCGGTTGTAGAGCTTTGCGAAGTATACCTGAATCGTGATCGCGGAGCCGAGAACGAGGATGTTAAACGGGTGAAATTGTGAAGTGTGACTTTGCCTTTGAGTAGTTCACGCGTTCTAGATGTGCCGTAGACGTGCGGGTACACTGCACTCAGCGATAAATCGGCTTAGGCGATGAAAATCTCTCTCAGTGGTAATTATGCATGCTGTACTAATTGCAGTAATTACGCATACTGTACTCGTACTGTACTCGTTAGGAACATCATATTCAAAGATAGATAGATTCGATGGAGGCGAAATCTTGAGGTCCGTGTGCTGTGCGATGTCAGTGCACGTTAAAGAACCTGCAGGTGGTCGAAATTTCCGGAGACCTCCACTACAGCGTCTCTCATAATCAGAGCTGGTTTTGGGACGTTAAACCCCACAAATCAATCAAAGATAGATAGATAGATAGATAGATAGATAGATAGATAGATAGATAGATAGATAGATAGATAGATAGATAGATAGATACTGATAAAAATTATATATCAAGGGACGTCACTCGACGAAAGGTCAGCATTCATTAAAGTTCTCTATGGTGGCATTTGTGTACTAGGAAGTGATAGGACGAATGGAACATGACAGCAGGAGCTTGTAGAAAGGTACGCCTGTTCCTGTTGGTGACGTCACGGCATGTCTGCTGAAAATCGTAGGAAATCTCATAAGCACAAAGATGCTACTGAGCTTCTACGAGCTTTCAGGTGCATATCATAGACTCCGTGTTCAATTGAACTTGAATGACAAGCAAATTTTAATTATTTCTTTAAAGAGGAGCATATACGTGCGGAAGTCGCTCCCCTCATAACTCTCTAAATTAGGTGCACGTCAAGAAAAAAAACATCCTTTCGGTCCTAAGTTCCGATGTCACCCACAACGGTTGCTTCGACAGTTCGTGAGCTCCTTATTTAAATTCCATTACGAGTACTCAGCATCGAAAGCAGCGGATAGGTGTTATACTCGCGAAATAACGGTACTCTGTAACAGTCGCGTCTCTCTGGATTATATATACGTTTTCCTGCAGTCGTCGGGCAGACGCGTCCTTACACACGTAATTGCATATCGGAGGCGATAATCTAGCGTCAGTACATCGCTATCGCAGGCCTAGGTTCGCGTATACAGTCCGTATAGAGAGGACTGCGGAAGGGCACGAGGCTTCGTATAGAGTTGGCCGCTTCCTCATATCTTCACTTTTCCGCATACACGCGCCCGTGATTTACGGGGGGCGAGCGACTTAAAGTTTTCAAACTCGGTATCGCGCGATACATTCGGCCCTCGCGACCGTTTGGGACGAGACTGCTGACGCTGTGAGAGCAAGGTCAACGGAATTAGCCTCTGCAGCTTATGCCCGATCACGCACCCGTGAGCGAAATGCAGCGAACGTGCATTGCGTGTCGTGCTACATCCTTCAGCGATTAAAGGAGAATTACACTTACGCAAACGTTAAATTAATGCTAATCGTTGACTTCGTCAACCTGGTTGTAGTTGGGACATCGCGCCAAAACGATGTCGTATTGGTAAACGAGATTGAGAAAGGGGGGGTCGGGATGGGTCTGCGCAGTTGGGGGTTTGGGATACTTGATTTCTGGTACTGATAAACAGTTAAATGACCCTTCAATAAAACTTCGATACATATGCATATAGTCCCGTTGGACGCTGTAGTCTGCGTGGGGAATGGAACATGGAGAACTTTAATATCGACCAACGGACGGTCTTTAAAGCGCATATTCTCGTTTCTCTCTCTCTCTCTTTTACGATGCACGCTGTGCCTTGGTGAAGGCAATCGAACTCGCGACCTCTGAGTCGGGATAGGCCGCACTATATGCGGCTGATGCACTACAAATGCAGTAGGAGAACCTCCGAGCAGAGGAATTGCTTCAGCTGTGGTCACTAACGATAACGGGTTGTAATTACGTCCGTTATGATTATACTGATTACGGAGAATGATGATGACTTTTCTGGAACATTATGACAAAATTAAAGAATAAAAAAAACGTACACATCTTTCATCACTGATGCGGGCTCAGGTTGCCCGCCTCTCGTCAACATTTTTTTTTTTTGTTTTGTCTTGCGGTCAGTCGTACGTCGAACTGGCCCTCCCACCCATTCATTGCGCGATACAAACAGCGACGCGTTCTCTTCCACCAGCCCATCGCAGCGAGCCATCACTCTCAACCACCACCAAGCCATCAAGCTGACAAATGTTCCCAGCTCTCCCCGTCTCGTGATAACAGCCCTCTTGCTTGAACGTTTCTTCAACGTGCATGTATAGTTTATGTATCTGACCATCACGGCTCCCCCCACCACCACACGTCCTGAGGGCCATCCAGGTGCATATACCTACTCTTGCTTATTTACACACACACACACGTGGTGGTATAGTGCTCGAGGAAGGGTGGTCTACAACAGAGAGGCCTTGCGAAAAAGCCAAGCGGTAACCCTGCCCTCACGAACACCTCCCCTCCCTCCACACACACACACACACTCACGCACACAAACCATTCGCCATTGCGTGTTTCTTTTTTTTTTTCTTTTTTTAACGAGCGCATTGCCCTTCGCGAGCGATCGCGCACACATGCCCGCCGTTCGTCACAGCGCGCCATCATCATCTTCTTCGGGGGCGGGCGGCTCGCACGAGCTTCGTATTCAAATGAGGCCCTTGGACGGCGCCGAGACGTCGACGACGTCCGTCTTTCGCTGTTGTAAGGAGGCGAGCGACTGCGTGTAGCAGCTGCGGCACGCTGCAGTGAGCGATCGCGACCGCCGTGGGGCCTTCCCAGGCGTGCACCGTTAAAAATAAAAAAAAAATAAAAAGAAACCCTTCACCTGGTGTTTAATTCTCGCTTCAAACAAGCCACCCGCAACCACTAGCTCGTTCCCCCCCTCCCCCCTTGCCTTAGCCTTATCAGAGAAGACGTGCGTGCGTACCGTATTTACGCGATTGTAACTCGACCCAATCCCTCCCCTTCAAAAAAAAAAAAAAATTCGCAAGTCAGAAGAAGAACTGGACGTACACGTTACATGCCGCGGTGGTCCAGTGGTTATGGCACTTGACTATACAAACACCAAAGTTGCGGGTTCGAATCCCGGCCTCGGCAGCCGGGTTTCGATGCAGGCAAAATGTTAGAGGCCCTTGTGACTAACACGATGTCATTGCACGCTAAAGAACCCTTGCAGGTGGTCGAAATTCCCCGAAGTCAAACTATACGGCGTCTCTGGCAGTGATATCTGAGTTTTGAGACGCAGGAACACCAGAAATTATCAATTATTATCCATGGCGGCACACGTTTCAGTTTCGGTTGCGGGTCGTCGATCCTACAGCTTTGGATCGAATTCATGTTAAAGATATTTACAGCGCAACGTAAGACAAGGACGAAAGGCGAAGGGAAACGACAACACGGCGCTGACTCTCAACTGATCTTTTAACATGAATACAAACCAACTTGCCATTTTACTTCAGTATATTTGGATTGGAATTTTCAATGAAGTGGGTCGACTTACGATCGCGTAAATGCGGTACTCGTTGGATGCAACGAACTGAACGGAGTGTACGGACACACGCGTGTACGGCGTACAGCGTATACCCCTTCCCCCGACGTCCTTTCTTTGTTTCTGAAACGGCGTTGAAAAGATCTCCTTGGCGCTCGAGTGGGCCGTCGTGGTGCGAAGAACAAAGCTCCACTCGCGAGCAGCCTTAATTAAAAGTCAGCGGCGAACGGAAGAAGAAGCGAGATGCCGTGTTGTTTGCTGCCCCGAGGACTCATCCATGCATCTGCTTGCTAGTAAGCGAGCGGCGGCGGTTCGTGGTACACTTGACCGTGGCACTTCGGGGAGCGAAAGGCGGGCGGGACTTTCGCGGAATACGCTATTCCTTTGTTTGTTTTCCATCGGGCGCGGTGGAAAGAGATGCGTTTTACATTGAACAGGCGGCAATTGAACCGGGGGGAATATTGATGTGCTCGGAGTCTGAGGTGATCGGTGGTTTATACCGATGCTGCTGCTTTGTGGTTCGAGATGCACGGCTGATTTATTGGCTGAGACGTATGTTGCTAACAAGGCATCCAAAGCGAAGCTCCTCCTCAAAAGGCAATGTCATTACGTCGTCGTCCGTTGGTAGCACAGAAGCGTCGTTAGAGCGTATACTGGGTGGTATACACTTTACACAGGATGAGTCATTCAATATCAGGTACTTCGTGCAGCAAGGATTTATGCGGTCCCGCGAAATGGATGCCACTTACACCTGGCGCATGCGCCGAAGAGCTCGCCTGATATCAATTCATTCATTCATTCATTCATTCATTCATTCATTCATTCATTCATTCATTCATTCATTCCGTACTTCCTACTCACACAATATATATACATTAGGTCCCAACCCCCAACATTTGGCAGAAACACCCCATACCTCCGGAAAACCAGCATCCTGGTTTCTGGAGCCTGATCATGTGGTTCACTCATCTAATTGGTAAGATGAATCGAATGTGAATCGCTATACCGGCTGGCCCAGTGTTACATCTCATTGTAATATGGTTCATTGTAGGCGATTTGTCGGGACGCATTACGATGACGATGATAATGATGGGAATGATAATGGTAATCTTGGTGGTCTCCCCCTTTCGCCGCAGTTCGACCCAAACCGCCGTGACCGAGAGAAACAAAAACAAAAAGAGAGAAAAAAAAAACTGCGAACGAAAAACCAAAAAATAGGAGAAAAAAAACCAAAACAGGTAAACATCAAAATACACAGGTGAGCACAGTTTCGGTCACGTTCGCTGCGAATACCACTTCATTTGCGCAGCGCTCCGCATCGCCACCAGAACTCGAGGCGTTTCATGGTAACCTCGCCAAATTCGTTCCATCAAATGTTCTGAAACATGTTAGGTCTCCGGCTTCCTTGGAACACAATTTATCTCTTTCTTACCGATAAATAGCTGTGTAGGGCCTTAACAAAAGCCGTGAAAGATCTGTGACGTCACGCGTTTTAGTGCTGGAACTTCAAAGCGGTGTCGCCGCCCGTTTTTTTTTTTTTTTTTCGCGTTCTCGGGTACAGGTCGAGAAAAAAAAAAGCGTCATTTTCCCGTCAAAGGACCCCGACCCCCACCGTCCAGCCAATGGTGCCGCTCTGTCAACGTGACGTCGCGGTAGACCCTCTTCGCACCGCGCTCAAGAGAAATCAGAGCGTGGCGCGGAGGGGTTCTACCGCGACGTCAATCTGACAGAGCGGCACCATTGGATGGGGGGGGAGTCCTTTGACGGGCAGATGTCGCTTTTTTTTTTTTACCTGTACCCAAGTATAGCTTACTGAGAGTCTCCTCATCGCAAGAATAGTGTTTTTGGTATTCTGAAACGCTAATCTACTAATACGAGAAAAAAGAAGTTATTCACTTTAGCGTTCCTTTATAAGGACACTACAGCGCGTCTTAGCCTCTGCGTATAGTGCTTTGAACATTTACCTGAATAACAAACACATCATATGGCGGGGGCGGCGAGAGGGGTGAAACCTATTGGCAGCTCCTCTCCTTGCGGTCTTCTACAACGTCCACACGAATAAACAACATGAATAGCAAACGCCCGATACAGTCTTATGCGGACGGGGTGAAGGATATCGCCCCCACGCCGGCCGATTACTCAACCCGCCTCTAATCAGTCGCCCCGGCGATTCTGTACACGTGGCATTTATTCGCACATGCACAGACAAGACCGCATATACATGGCCGGCGTTTCGCGGGTCGGCTTCGCGGATCGGCGCTCGCATGCGCATATGTAGGTTACGTAACGGACGCGACTAACGCCAAGCGAGTCAGCTTGCGAGCCAAGCCGAGACGAGCATTTAGCGTTCATGCACCCGGCGATAAAGATCAGTGATGCGGGCATTACGCTAAGGTATAGAGAAGGGTGGAAGGGGGGGGGGGGGGGGGAGTATAACAGGCGAGCACGTATTCTTGATGTTGGAATGGGCAGGCCCGGTGTGCACTACGCCGTTCTGCGTTAGCGGACGCGGTAGAAGAAAATTCGCGCCGTTTCCATTGTCTCTATCGAGCGCCCGCCGCGCCGGTGGAGGTCAAACGTGTGGTCACACTTCCGCCACCAACAGCGATACGCGCGGGTTCTGTGAGCGAAATTGCGGGAGTTTTGAAACGGAAGCGCGCAACAGCAGCGGTGACCAGGAAGAAGAATGAATGACTTTGTGTGTTGTATTGGGAAAAGGGCAGGGTTGTGTGCGCGCATGAGCATGGAAGAGATGATAACGCATGATTCCAGGCATAACCAGCTCTCTGTCTTTTTGTTAATCGGAAGAAAAGAAAAAAAGAGAATGGACGGCCATTTGTCAAAAAGCGGCTTTTCCGGAAGTGTCTGCACGCGCGTGCGCTTAACGGTACGTATAACGTCTAGCGCTAGACGTATTCTAAACGTTTTGACGCCGTGGGTCACGGGACCACACACGAGCACGGCGAATTGGAAGTTTGGTGTGTGCGCACGTCTTCGAAGGGGTGCGAGCATTGTTTGCAACACATTTGTTGTTGTTTATTAGTACTCTTATTGTTTGTCCTCCATTTCTTCACGTCACGTGATTTTTGCGTCGTCATTGAAAGGTTGGCGATAAGCAGTGAGAAATGCGTGCGTGCGTGCGTATGTATGTATGTATGTATGTATGTATGTATGTATGTATGTATGTATGTATGTATGTATGTAGCTCCGCCACGGTGCTCTAGTGGTTATGGCACTCGGCTGCAGATCCGAGGGTCGTGGGATCGAATCCCGGTCGCGGCGGCTGCGTTTCGATGGAGGCGAAATGTTGAGGCCCGTGTGCTGTGCGATGTCAGTGCACGTTAAAGAACCCCAGGTAGTCAAAATTTCCGGAGCCCTCCACTGCGGCGTCTCTCATAATCAGAGCTGGTTTTGGGACGTTAAACCCCACATAACAACAATATGTGTGTGTGTGTGTGTGTGTGTGTGTGTGTGTGTGTGTGTGTGTGTGTGTGTATGTATGTATGTATGTATGTATGTACAGTCCCGAGCAAAAGTTTGCAGATCAATAAGTGCCGCAAATAGCTATTTCTCGTTACAGTTGGAATACATATGGTTTAAATGAAGTGGTTCAGCCCAAGTTCGCTTGTTCGACCAATGTAATAATGCATTGGTGAAATTCCGCGTTGTCCCAAGGAAATCGCCGATTGTCGCACAGATGCATCATTCAACGCACTTATAGGGTCCTTATACTCTTCCTCTTCATTTTTTTTTCTCCGTTTCTGTGTTATTCTTGTTTGCAAAGTTACCATTTTCTGTACATATGTTTCCCTGTGTATCCCTCCCCCCCCCCCCCCCCCCCCCCGCAATAATGCCTTCGGGCGCTGCAGGTTTTCTTTAATAAATAAATAAATACAAAGGTTTTGCTGGTGCCATGGTATCCGAACTTTTGCTCGTGACTGTATGTACGCATGTACGCACGTATACCTACGTACACCCTATCCCTCACTCAATGCACGCGACGGCGATAAATTCTCGCTCCTGTACGGTCCTTTTCCTTCGGACTGCGCATCACGATGCGTCGTTGCTCAACGCAGTTACATAAAATGTACTGGGTGTCTCCTATACCGACAGATAACGCAATAGCGGTTCGCGCCGTTGCCTGCGGCCGCCACATTTTTTTTTTTTATTTAGCCTTTTTTCCTATCACGGACACGTAGCCACTGAAGTAAGGGTTGGCAGCGTCGCCCACGTAGCGGCCGATGTAGTATTTCAGCGCGTACTATACTACACACATTGAGTTTCGTGAAACGCAATGCGGATAGAACTAAATAAACGAAGCAAAAACAAAAAGGAGATTGAAAAAGAAGGCAGGGAAGCGGATGCAACAAACGTGAGTAGCAACGAAATATTGGTTTCTGAGGAACCTCGACTGACCTACTGTAGACGCTGCCCAATTCTTTTCTTTTTCTTTTTGTGTATCCAAGGTGGAGCATACCTAATTTTTAACTGCTTGCTCGGACACCTATAATGGACAGCAAAGTGTAGCGTCGTTCCTTTTAGACCAGCCGACGCCTGAGATGGCGTTCACGGTGTGGTACAAGGGTTTCCCGCTCAGATAAAGAGCGGCGTGTGGCGATTCATGCCGAAACGAATTTCGAAACGAGTTCGTGGGTGGGAAAGAGAGAGAAAAAAAAATTCTTTCGAGTGTCGCCAGAATTTATAGAGAGGACCACGGTCGCCGCCGTATTTTGGTGAAACATATATCAGCGTGCGCATAATTTCACGAAACACTCGTATACAAGATCGCAACATGTCGATCACGGGCCGTCACTGTAAAACACAGCCAAGCGTACCGGACACAGTGAGTGTGATCGATGGGCCTTCGTCGTCTGTACGCGTGTACGATCGCGCCTCGATATAACGAATGCGTATGTATAACGAATTATCGGTTATGAACGAAGAAAATGATTAATGGCGTTGCATTTCAGAGAGTGTTAGGAATATGCGTGTATAAAGAACTTGCGGTTATAACGACGCTAGTTTCGCATCAGATACGACTTCGTAATAACGAAATTTTACTGTTGATAGACTCCGCATGCAGCGCCCCACCCAAGGCACTTCAGTCGGTCATTCAGTCGGCCTGTCATTTCAAGTCTATCATTAAATATATTAAGCAGCTTTGTGTTTGAAAACATCGCAGTGTCAGAAGCGACACATTGATGACGTCAACGAAAGAGGAATGGATCAAATGGTCTAGTTCTTTTTTTCTTTCTGTTTTTGTTGTCGTCGTTGTTGTTGTTGTTGGGCACATCCATATGAATCATTCGCCCTTATCGAAAGAAGAACCCGGCGTAGTCCACAACGGATGATACCAAAAGTCACGTGAGTAAATGGTAAAGTCACCATGCAATGCAACAGTGACGTCATATACGCCGTCATGTTCTGACGCGACCGATGAGATCATGTGGCTGTCACGTGGCATGGACGCACAAAACGGCACGATCGCCAATGCAGTAACACCCAGACACAGCGTGCTTTCGTATTCAACGCACGATACGTTAACTGTCCCAGTAACTTTTATGAGACTCCCGTATAGCGACTACAACGCGTAGAAATTTAACTCAAAGACAAAGCCAATCACTGGAGCAATATTTGCAGGCTGAATTTCGTATTCAACGCACGAGACGTTAAGTGTCCCAGTAATTTTTACGAGTGACTCCCGTATAGCTACTACAACGTGTAGAGATTTAACTCATAGACAAAGCTGCCCATTAGAGCACTCGGCGACAAAGGTAACTTCTCGATACTTGTAGGGTGAATTCCGCCGCAGTCCCAGAGAGGAACTTTAAAAAAAGATAGAAAGAAAAAAAAATACAGTCGTTGCACATTCCCCCCACCCGGACACGATCAGTGCGGGGTGTCCCCCGTTGAGCGTGCCTCCTTGTGGCCCTTGCGTTATGCAGCTCCCATAATCGGCGGTAATACGATATCCTTCGCGCGCACCTCATACCACTACGTACCAAGCGAAGAGAAAGGGGGGAGACCACCGCCACCACAGCACCGTTAGCACAGCCGTGGACGTTGTACGCGATATACGTGTCACTACACGGTCGAGAAGGGGCATTGCGCAAAAAGAAACGTCCGCGCCTCGGTGTAATCCCCCCCCCTCGCCCCTTCGTTCTGCACAAGTTATGCGGAGTGGATCACGCGAGACATTAACGATGCCGCCGGGTCGCATGCAGTCTGGACGCCGGTAGAAGCCGGCGGACGTGCTTCCCATTCCTCCAGGAAAACATCCTTGGACACGGTCCCGGCCTGCGCGAGATGAGACGGCCGCGTGGCTCGTGCGTGATGGCCGTCTCGTTCTTTGCGCGGCGTCTTCGCGTATGTGAGAGCAGCGTCGGTGTATATAGGCCCCAATTTAGCGAACGCGGTTAAAGCGAAGTGTCCTCTATATCGAACACGCGAGGTGACCGCGGTGGTTCCTGACTGATTTGTGGTGGGCTTTACCTAACGGCAGATTCTACAGGGCGTACGTTGGTATTCCGGATACAACGAACGCGCATAAAGCGAAATATTCGCTGTATCGAACACACCTGGTTTACTCGAAAAGGAGATGGCAAGGCTGAAGTGTCATACCAGTCCCGTTTGTGCAGGTGTTCGTGTGAGGGTGCTATTTCAATAAGCCCGGATACAACGAACACGAATAAAGCGAAATATTCGCTATTCGCCGATTCGTCCTAGTCTGAAAACTTTCACGCTAAAAAAAAAAATAATAATAAAAGCGTACGCGCATGCTCATCGTGACCAACAGGAGCGCGACAGAAGCGTAACCCTGCACGTGGATTCTATATAAGTGTACGGAAGCAATTAGAATTACCTGCCTGTTTTTCGACACCAATGTAGACATCACTTTACGTGATGTAGACAAGCGTCAGCGACAAAATGTACTATATGCTCGCACTCCGCAGCTGCTTCTGTATAGAAACAAAATAAGGGTAGGCTTCCTTTGGCTGGGCTTCGGTTATATTTCCTGTGCCTTCCACCCTGACCCCCAACATCCTTTCTCAGCTTGGTGTATGAGTAAACACGGGAGTTATTTATTTGCACACACCACCACGACACCCACGCACAAACTCGTCAGTTCGACATAATTGACAAGCAGCGTGAAAGCGTGCATATGTACGCGATCCGTGGAGGCTGCAGAAAAATGCGTGGGCGAAGATATAAAAAAAGAACGAAAAATAAAATAAGCGCCGGAAGCCGGTTCGACGTGCGTGAACAGATCGAAACCCTATTTCTCTGTGTATAACCCGTCTCGCACATTCCCATGGAAGTGTCGAAAGGTTTGACGAGCGAACGCCGTTGATGTGTTTATGATGGTTTCACGCTTTACGGGTTTGGTAGCAAATCGCGGCTCTTCGCACAGAAGGAGCCGAAGAAAGGTGTTTTTGACGAGTTAACCTCGAGTGTCATGTTCGAAGGCGTTGAGGTTCGTGACGTTGGTTAGGCATCACACCTGGAAAGCGAACAAAAAAGAAAATATGAAGGACGTTCACACAAGCACGTTGGTAAGGACGTATCTCCATCTCTGGTGCTGGTGTGAAAGCCCCTTTTGGCTTTCTTTTTCTCTTTTTGCACAGATGCGCTGCTGCTTCACAGAAATGATGCATCCACAATGAGAACATTTGAAGAAAGACAAAGGGAGGGGGGAGATGAATCTGGCGTGTTGTTTACAGCTTGGTTTGAGGCAGTTTTTGGGAGACCATGAGGGAATGTGCTGCAGCATGCATGGTTATGATTGCCACGATTCCATGATTCTGGACTTGTTCGAGTTATCTGCTCCGTTCTTAGATCAAACAGAAAATAAATTGTGTAACACCCAGCATCTTACCTATCGGTATATTGCGCAAGGAAAAACAAAAAATGAAATGCTTCTCAGCAAACAAGAGAGAGACAGAAAAATGAAAACACCCGCAGCATCAGTCCATTCTTGAAGCTCATCTATTACCGCGAACGCATTATTCTTCGGGAAGAAGTGTTATACTGACATGCTGTTTCTTTACTCTTGTACGACGCAGAAAGTTATGTGCAAAATTAACCGTTTGCAGTATATGAAACAAATCGGAACCAACAGATAGCACTGCTTGGTGAATGGCACCAAGCATAGGTTAGTGACAACCGCAGTCGACAATGTCGCAATTCAATTGATACTCGGAAAATTACGTCGTGAAACTCATAGTTATTCTGAATCTATAATAGTTTCTAGCTCTTAGCAAACTTGGTGAAACTTGGGACACAGTAAGGAGCGAAGCTTAATCGTAATAAAAAAAAGATGTTGAATATTTCCACGCGATTTTATGTCGGATTGTGTGATCTACCCGGATACTATACGCACGGACAACGATTCCCACGCCGCATGCCTGAACGACCGCGACGTCAAATTTCCTGTCCGCACGCAATCGTCGCTCTTTTCATTGCTAATACTGTGAACTGGTTTGCACAAAGACTTGAGTTAACTATACGGCATAGTTCCGTCACGAACATCGAAACACGTGCACGCACATTTTTTTTTTTTTTTTTTCGATTTCCTTTCTGGGCCGACGAACGGGGTTGCACAGAAGCGTCTACGAGACGTCTTCGTCCTAACATCTTTGCATGCGCATTTTTTACATTTTTTTTTTCCAGGTCGCTTAACAAGCTTCAGAACGTCTATACAGGAGCCGCACTCGTGTTATGCTCACAGCGTCAGTTCTGCATTTCTGGGCGCTCTTGCAGGCATACTTATTCATTTTCTTGCAAACCAACCGAGTCCCCCCCCCCCCCCCCCCTTTATTCCCAGGGGCACCTAAAAGGACGTGCATGTATTCGAGAAGGTGGCAGTGCCCGCGGCTAGAGGCTTCTGAATGTCCAGTTCACGCGCATTTGGACATTTCGTTTCTCTCGAACCCACACCGAAGTTAGACTGCTTTAAAACACACACACACACACACACACACACACACACACACACACACACACACACACACACACACACACACACACACACAAATACATGAAAAAAAAAAGACGTCTAGAACACGTATATTCGTCGTATTCACAGCGCCCGCGGGCTCTTTCTTCTGAGTGTGCTTGCTTGAGCTTTGTATTTGCTTATTCTCGAAAACCAAAACTATAGACGTCTACAAAGACGTCTACGCGATGCATATATCTGCGATGTTCTCAGACTCTCCTCAATGGCCTTTGAATTGCACGCGCGTTTCGAGATTTCCTTGTTGCTTCAAAACGTCTATACAAGACGTATTGTTGGCGGAGTTATTGGAGGCTTTCTTTCTTTTTTTATTATTACGAATGTCCTTGTAAAGCGGAGTGTACGCGCTTTTGTGTACACCACTCGATCGCGATCTGGCTATAAAGGCCGCAGCTGCTTCCCAAACGCACTGGCCAATCATGCATGGCTGCGTCTGCACGTAAAACACGCCAGCACCGTGTAGCGTTGGTTCGCACGGGCAGCACCAGTGAAGCGAGGCGAGAAGAAAAAGAAAAATTAAGGAAAGGCGAGTGTGCGTGCTCATGCGTTACAACTGTTCCGAAAACTAAACCAGTGCGCGACAATTTCTTTCTTTTTCTGTCCTTTTATTTTTTTTTTTCGAATGAAGTATGCGTTCTCTCTGTGTAGAGTAACCAGGTCGCGGACGCCTATATCGCGAAGCATTTGTCTTCGATCGTTGCGTGTCTGTCACAATGTTGCACGCTTGTCGTAAGCATCTGCGGCCAACGGGCGAGAAAACTCGCCGACTGGTTCGCGGGAATCCTCGATTTATTTAGCAACAAGAGCCGAATGCTGGGACACCAGGGGCTTATCCAGAATTTCGATCTTTTTTTTTATTCTTTTCCTTGCGGGAGGGAGGGAGGGGGGGGGGGTGTTATCGGAGCCTAAGGGAGTGTGGATACGAAATTATCAGTTGGGTGTTGCTGGTCTACCTAGCTTAATTTCTAGAGGGTTTGTGAAGGGGTGATCCTCCTGCGTGGCGAAGCGAGGGGGGGGTATCGGAGCTCAAGGGAGTGTGGGTATACGAAATCATCAGTTGGGGTTGGTCTAGCTGGCTCAATTTCTAGAGGGTGTGGGGATCCTTCTGGAGGGGGAAGGGGGCGTATAGATTCCTGTCGGACACTAATATGGCAAATAAGTTGTGCGGAAATCAGTAAGGTGGAGTAACGTTTATGAAAGGGAATATTCGTATCCACCCGTTTTGTAGAACAAGGTTACAAGGAAGTCCATATGGATTTCTCAGAAATGAAAGCTTCCGGATCACTGTAAATAAAACTGATGCAATGCCGTTGCAGTGAATCACCACCATTCTCTAGCATACGTCAAAGCTAAGAATCACTCGCACAGCGTGAATCATCTTGTTGAAAGGTTTCCAAGGACAACAAGAAATCAAGGGAGGAGGAAAATGCGAGTCTCAGGTACACCTCTAACATGACGTCCGTCGGTGAAGCAAACAGCGAAGCCACGCTGTACCAATCCCGGGGACACTTGCCCGGCATAGTTTAGATCGTGTTGCAGAAATCGGTAGTTATAGACCATCCCCGCCAGCTTTTCTCTTTTTTGAACCAAAAGCTTTCTGGGATACAGGTTTGCGGTTCGAAAAGCCAACACGTGCATGAGTGCTGACGTACGTCGAGGTCGCCGTCAGGTCCATCCATTCGGACACCCAGGGAGAAGTCGACATCGAAAAGCCGGAGCTGATTATAGGAGCACGGGTTTATTTACATGGTTATGGTAGCGTCTGTCGATAGCGCCCCTTCGGTCCCTCAAATAGCACGTCATCCCTCGGTTCATTGCTAGGGACAACTCCTAGAACAACGGTTGTCCAATCACGGACGTGCCTTGGTCGTCGCCCTCAAAGAGAGAAACGGTAATGCCCTGGCCTCAGGTCTGCCGCGGGAAAGGGTGTAACGATAGCTCGATCCCGGCCGCGGCGGTCGCATTTTCGATGGAGGCGAAAATGCCAGAGGCCCGTATACCATGCGTTGTCAGTGCACGTTAAAGAACTCCAGGTGGTTAAAATTTCCGGAACCCCTCCAATATGGTTTTTCTCTCTTTTCTATCTGTTTCCCTCCCTTCCCCCTACCCTCATGGACGTTTAGCCGCGCTCCCGACGCGGGATGCATGCTTTCCTTAACCTAACCACAATGAAACGATAAGGCCAGCCGAGGTTTTGGGACCATGCGAGCAAAGCAGCCAGCAGCTGGTAAACCGTGGAAAGGAATTTGCACCCCGCAGAGAACACATTGTACACACAAAAGAAACACGTTCGCGGATGAACTTTGGGTTTATGTTTGGAGGCCACGTTGGAGGCTGGCGCGTGTTCCCCTCGGGGACGACACGTGGCAGCAAGTTAATGACGCACGTAGAGTTACTGTATTATACAGTATATGTATACGAACACATACAGTATATGTATACTGTACATGCTCCCTACCGGAGCATGTACAGTAACTCTATACGCACGCCGTGGCGCGCTCTGCAGATTCGCATGTTCGCACGTCGCGCCAGATGACTGCATGAAGCAGCTGTGCACAATTCTGCCGTGTTTCGCGAGTTGTTGGCTTGACATTTTTTTTTTTTTTAAGTTGTCGTGCGCAGTTCACTGAGGGAAGGGGAACGCACCTGAACCACGAAAAAAACCAACGAGGACGGGCGTACTTGCCGTCGGAAAATTCTATTTATAGAATTTTTGTAAAAAAATGTCTATTTATATATTTTTATTATTTACCACAGTACCCACAGCGCCCGTGGGCATTAATGGAGGAGGAGGGGGAGAGAACGCAAGGTGTCAGTCATGACATAGGTGGCAACCACATCGAGTGTACATGAAAAACAAATTCACAATGCGCTAACGTATTCACACAACTGCGCAAATAGACCGTTTGAGTGGCTTTGGTGAATTTGAAGGCAAAAAAAAAAAAAGAAATGTCGCGTGAGGTGTCACTGCGACATCGGATCGCAGCTTATTCCACTGGCTCATTGTTCTGATGGAGAGGGGGGGATTGCATTTTAAGTGCTGCGGTGTTGCAGGTTATTTCCTTTAGCTTATGCACGCGGTACAGCCCTAGTAAAACATCCAGGTCTGTTCGTTTATAAAAATATGCCACGAAAATGTTTCGAATCCGAGATATTCCCTTCGTTTGCGTAGTGGTTCCCGACCCGGTAAAATTTCCCGTATGGACTACATACAAAACCTATAAGAAGGCAGCTTTTCTGCGTTTTGTTCGGTGCAGCGTATGAGGTGGGCCGGCACGCACGTTTTTGGCTACGGAAGACACCTGCATGTAGCCCCTCCATTGCTTCCTTCACGCTCTTAAGGTTCCATTATATTCTGTCGCCAACTACTTGAAGTACAGGCTTTCGCAGAAGCTGAACCACTCATTCTAGCTGAACGCACGCGTGAAACGCTGCACTGCACTTAACAAGCGTAGCGATGACGTACGACGCCGCCTTTGTGCATGAATTTCTGCCCGTTTCTGCGGTGCAGGTAAAGCGAGGCTGCTGGTTTTGAAACTCGTACATAATGTGAACAAGCTAACCGAAAAGCCACGTTTTTAACCCTTGCTAAATTGGCCGCACCACATGCGAACTACAGATATCCCACACAACACATGCACAGCAGGTAAGTATAGTTGGTAGTTTTTTTGTTTGTTTTTTCGACTTCCGACTTCGACACATGAGAATCTTCCTACGCCAGCTCCTCGTTTCCGCTAGCAACCGGGAGGGAGAGAGAGAGGGGAGGGGGCGAATATGTCCCACACTTCGACCCCAGACACTTCGCGTGAACAAGCTTCTCGGCTACGGATGGCTTAAAGCGATTAACGCGTCTCAAGCGTGCCGGGGTACTACAAGTCGCTCGCTAGGCTTGCAACTATTAGTTGAAGCGGATCATCGTGCAAACGGCAACATCTACTACAGTGTGCTCACTCAGACTCGGGACGAGATGCTTTCTTCCCCTGGCTCAACAAAAAAGAGAGAGAGGGGGGGGGGGGGCGCATATGTTCCACACTTTGACCCCAGTTGTTCGTGTGAAGAGGCCTCTCCGCTACGGATGGCATAGAGTGATTAACGCGTCTCAAGCGTGCTGGGGTACTACAAGTCGCTCGCTAGGCTTGCAACCATTAGTTGAAGTGGATGACTATGCAAACGGCAAGAGCTAGTACTGTTCGCTCACTGAGACTTGGAACGAGATTCTCTTTCCCCCTGGCTCAAAAAAAAAAAAAAAAAAAGAGAGAGAGAGAGAGAGAAAGAAAACAAGAAAAAAACATCAATATCATCTTTTTTTTTTTCAGGCAACGTTTCCGTAAGGTGTTCGACCATCTGTACGCACGTGTCTTTTTTTCTTAATTAGAACCACGTCTATTTTACAAATTAACATGACACTTATTGGACGTGTGAAGATTATGAAGCGTAGACTTTCGTAGTGGCGAATATATCTGCCTAAAAGGGCATCTCGGGAATATTCACGTTTTCATTTTTTTATCTCTCCTTTTTTTTAACATAAGGGCTACGCCGTTGTCTGACAGCCATCGCTAATAAGGTGTACAGCATCAGCACTCTCCCGAAGCTCGACCCGAAGCTGGCGCGACATTTTTATTTATTTATTTTTCCTGAACGCAGGCCCAGGACTTTTAGCCTCGATGTCCAAAAACAATGTGCCGGATCCGTCCATTTGACCGCGCGGTAAACAGATGCCACCTCATCGGCTTCTCCAGCTGGCCGCGCCGGAAAGCACAACTGGAACCAGTTAGCTACGCTTCTGGCTCTCTCGCTGCGCCGGCAGCCGTCGTCGGGTCTCGTAAACAAAAGCACGTGGGCGACTACGGTGGCACTGAGCCGGCGCGGTCGAAAAGCCTCTTGCCCTCTTCCTCAAGATTTTTTCCTTTCTTTATTTATTTTTACTCTTTTGTTTAGTGCAGAATTCCATAGTTCAGCGAAAGAGCACCACCACTTATGGTCGTGATAGCCGGGGAGGGGGGCTTTGGTCGAACTGTGCAATTCTACGCTAAGGAAGAGGAAACGATTTCCTCGTCCGCCGCGGTGGTAGTGGTCGCGGTACTCGGCTGCCACCCAAAATACGCGGGTTCGATCCCGGCCGCGGCGGTCGCATTTTCGATGGAGGCGAAAATGCCAGAGGCCCGTGTGCTGCGCGATGTCAGTGCACGTTAAAGAACCCCTAGGTGGTCAAAATTTCCGTAACCCTCCACTACGGCATTTCTCTCCTTTCTGTCCCTTTCGTTCCCTTCTTTCCCCCACTCCCACGGACGCTTAGCCGTGCTCCCTACATGGGCTGCAGAAAATAGCGTCCTTTCCGAACCGAACCACAAACAACATTTCCTCTTTGCTGTCGCGCGCGTTGGCGCGCTTTTACAATTTTTCTTCGGAATTCATTTTTAACTTCGTTCGTCCACTTACTGGAAACCGCCTTTCAGGTGTCAGCTGTTTGAGGTTTCAGTTTATCCGGCGTTCTTTTCCACAGTGGTGTAGAATACAATGTTTGCAGTCACAGTCGTCGCACATACAAAAAAAAAAAAAAAAGAAAGAAAAGGAAAATGCGATGAAAAAGTGAAAAAGATGCAAGGCTAGGAGCTAAAGGCTGCTAAAAAGGTGACGCAGTTACCGTGGTCACCTCCGCTCCGTTTTTTTTTTTTCTGACGTTTTATGTACACATTTCACGAATAAACAATCAATACGAATACTACTGCTATTAGTATACTTCCTTACATACATCAGATGCAATGCAGTGAAGGCTACGCCGGGTTTCAGGGCAACAGCGGTGGCAATGGGAGACGTGCACATGCTACTGGACATGTGCTATTCTTGCGCCAAGTTATCTGTCTTGATGACATTTCCTTCAAGTATATATTTACCTGTACCACCGAAATAAAATTTCACTTGGAAGTCAGCGCCCTTGTCTCTGCCTGTCCTTTTTTTGCTTGTTAGTATATGCGCTGCAAAAAAAAACTTTCATAATGGATTTCTACCAACTCGCCCAAACTTCACCGTTAACAAGAAGGCTACACAAGTAGTCCGCAAAGAAAAGGAAAACAAGAGGTGTATCGCTCAGACAAATATAGAACACAAATTTGCATACTTCGATCGCTTCGCCACCGATACGAGCGTCGTTCTTTCGTCAAGCTAATGACAAAAGCGTTATACGGCTTCCAGCAAAGCATTTATGCTCTCTCGCTCACCGCAAGCAACGCGCGACTTTTTGGTCGCGGAAGTACACAGCGTAAGCAAGAGCACTATATAGATTTGACAGCGCTGCAACTGATGTATGAAACTGAGTCCTCACTGTTACTACGTCCACGTGGCATTCCGAGGTGGTCACCACATCTCAAAGACATCTTGGCCGAAGAAGGAACAGACATTTACAACTCGATACGTCTTTCTGTTCCTGCCAACGCGTAGATTTGAAAAACGTGCCACGAGAGCTTCAATCGCTCCATTTATCCAGAATAGCCTAACTGTATAGAATCATAATGAAAGAAATCGAAGCATGCTGGCACATGTTGCACTATAAGAAGAAACAGACCGCGCGAAACGCCGGTGAAATGTATTGGTTTGACCAGAGTTCGAAGGGGAGGTGCTTTCATGGAGTAGTGGTTCGAACAAAGACCTCCAAACATTGCTGCCCTTGTTCTTCAAGTGCAAGCGCGTGCGATTTCCGAGTCGCCCCACATTCATGGGTGTCGTAATGTAACAACCCTGAACAATATCGACAACACGTGGAATATTCTCGCAATATCAACGTACGCAAATTCGCGTAAGGTTCACAACGCCGTACACTATACGGCTTGGAGATGCAGCTTAGTTTTTAACTGAGCCGGTTTCACAATAAATTAGCACCAACCACGATGGCGCAACCCTCAGTGGGGTAAAACAAAACTTGAAAAAAAAAAATAGGAAAGGGGCCAAGCAAGAGCAGCAGCATAGAGGTGTTGACGAAGAATGAAGCAGCTTAAGCAGCAATGGCAGCGTGGCGGAAGACTTCGGAAAACTTGATTGTTTGTTTGTTTACAAATACGTGGCTGTAGCGTAGCGGTGGAGCGGCAAGCAGCAGCACTCGAGCAATAGCTGCCAACATGTGGACTTTCAATATTCGCAATATATTTCTCCAGTGATGAAAGTGAAAATGGATGGCCACGCGCTCGTTCCTTCTGTTCTTTTTTTTTTTTTGTCTTTTTCTGTTTTAATGTTAGTCCTGAGCACTTCATGGTGCGAGATGCATAGACACATATTAGCGGCGATTCGTCTTTAGACGAACGTCAATTGAAGGGGCAATGACTATAGAATAATTAACAATACTTCTTATTTAGACTTTAGATAGTGCTTTCAACTGAGGAACTTCACTGTTTGCCGGTTTCGTTCGCTATAGATAGTTTCTCCGAATAACCTCATTTCTAACCAACTAGCACTCTAGTGTTGTTTCATCGTCCCAAAAAGTACTTCGCAAAGTTTTCGCGTCCCTCCGTTCAGAGTTATTTTTTCTAGTACCATACTTCGCTGAATGGACTTCAGGTCATCGTAACACTTGACGCAAGCATCTGTTAAAATCGAAGAATTATTCTTCTAGCAACCATACTTCGCTGAATAGACTTCACATCATGGTAACACGACGCAACTCTTGTAAACATTGTAGAACCGAGCCCTAATTCGTGAACACTACGGAACAAGTCCGCGACAGTTGACAGATGTGCAAAAGCAGCAGCAAGCAAGCAAGCTATAGCAAGCGGGGGTGCAACCCAACCCACCTGAGAAGGAGAGCGTGGTGCAGTAGCGGCGGCTGCGGCAGCAAGCAAGCTCAGTGATGGCGACAAAGCTGAGCCCGGCGACTCGATGGTCAGCACTGGACGCTGCAGGCCCTTACGATCCGCCACGGCCCGGTACACGGGCGGCCCTTGCCGGCGGTGGCGGCAAGACGCGGCTCGCCAAAGCATTGGCAGTGGTCACGACACCGCCAAGAAGGTCCGGCCACAAAACCGCGGCCTCTCAAAGGACCCCAGCGTGCGACGTCGATCTCTCGGGGCTTCAAAGCCAGCAGTGCAGCAGCCGCCAGAAGGAACCACAACCCCGCCCCCTTCCCAGCACACGCCGCCAACCTTACCTCGTGGAGGGGGCTCTCCTCCGGTGGTGGTGCGGGTTTTTTTGCCGAGTCTGCTGGGCACACACCGCAAAGTCTTCGAGAACTTGTGTCCTTGTGTGTACGTCCGTATGGATAGATGTCAACGCTCGTCCACGTGCCACAATGCAATAAGTCACAAGGGACGACAAGACGCACCGTGGATACCGGCGTACCGAACTCCTTTGGGTTGCCCAGTTCCTCCGAGCGGCGTTCGCTTCGACCGCCGCCGCGCAGCGGTCACGAGTCTGACGGCACCGGCCAATGATGTCCCTCCCCCATTCTTCACCCTTTCCTGGCCGCGCGGACCCGCGCCAATGTTTCCAAGGGCGGAGCTAAGCCTCGCCCTCCTCCTCCTCTCTCCCCCTTATTTTGCTCTCTCTATCTTACTCTCTCTCTCTCGCCATCTCCTTCCCTTTGGCTCTCCGTGCCTCCCAAGGAAGGATGATCAATGCCGGAGGTGGGAGAGTACGCGGTGCGCTTGCTGCCCGCAACCCTTCCTCGAGAACCCTTCCTTTCTGGAATCGCTCTCAGGAAGCTGTAGAGGAGCCCCGGCAGCGTACAGTGTAAGGGGGGAGGGGGGTAATGCTGATCAATTTCTTTTTTGGCTTCTCGTTCACGTATTCGATTCGTTTTTTTTTCTTTTATCTTGTTATTCTCAACCCCTTCCTCTAGTGTCTCCGCCGGTTCATCACTCGTCGCCTTCCCACTCTTCTTCTTCTCTCGGGGCATCCTCATCACCAGTGCCGATCTTTATTCGAGGCAAAAAAAGAAATCTGCGTGCCTACGCGTCGCGCATGCAGCCACCATTCGGCTTCCACCTGGACACAGGAGATTCCACCCCCCTGGGAGTTTTGTCTGTTTTTTTAACCCCCATTACTCTGCGACCTCCCACTGGAATATCCTTACTACGATAACACCCACACGACTTTCGGTGCAAGATTCAGGCTTGTACCGGCGTGAAGGCGTTGCGAGGATTGTGAGTGTTCCTTAATTGATCGTCATCGAAGTGAGCTTCTGTCGCACAGGTGGCAAAATTACTTCTGAAAAGTAATTCAGTTAAATTACTAATTTCTCACTTGAAGAGAAGCTCAGGGGAAGTTGGATGCTTGAATCGATGAACAGATCGCAAAATACGATTTAGAACGGGGAATGTCGCAGGAGCCTACGTTTCGACAAGTGGACTCGTCTTCGTCATGTCGCCGTCCTGACGAAGACAAGTCCACTTGTCGAAACGTTGGCTCCTGCGACATTCCCTGTTCTAAATCGTATTTTGCGATCTGTTCATTAATTTCTCACTTGTAATTTCCAGAAATGTAACTAAATTATGTTACAAATTACACCTGGAAGAAAGGACTAAAATTACATTACTATTACTTTGAAGAGTAACGAAATGGAAGAAAAAGGAATTAGAATAGACGGAGAATGTCTCAGCAATTTAATGTTTGCGGACGACATTGTGTTCTTTAGCAATGCCGGTGACGAAATATACAAAACATGATTAAGGACCTAAACCGGGGAAGTCTCAAAATAGGACTAGAAATGAATAGGCAAAAGACCGAAATTATGCTCAACAGTTTAGCTAAGGAACAGGAATTTAAAGTTAGCAATGAACCCTAACAGTCTGTGATCGAATACGTATACCTGGTGCAGTTACCAGAAGGGACGCCTACCCATGAAAAGAAAATTCTCCGTAGAATAAAGATGGGCTGCAGCGCATTCGAACGGCATTCCGAAATCGTGACTGCAAACTTGCCGCTGTCGCTAAAGCGAAAAGTATTTAATCACTCCATTCTCTCGGTACTAACGTACGGTGCAGAGACATGGAGAATAACGAAAAGAACTAGAGATGAAATTAAGGAGCACGCAGCCTGCAATGGAAAGAAAAAAAAAAGGTAAGTGTAATGCAGAAATAAAAACGAGGGATGTGCGTCGGAGAATAGACAGGGGTAGCTGATATTATTATATCGATTAAAAGCAAGGATCTGGGAAGGACATGTCATGAGAAGTGCAGATAACAGATAAGACAGTAAGAGCGATGGAATGGATACGAAAAGAGGAAAAACGCAACAGAGGCTGGCAAAAAGGTTAGATGGAGCGATGAAATTAAGAAGTTCGCAGGCGTAAAGTGGAATCTGCTCGCTCACAGGAGGAATGCGGAACGTTGGAAGAGGACCTCCTCTGCAGTGGACTTAGAATAGGCTGCTGATGGCTGAATAGGCTAACGTTTTTCCAGAGGGGGCAGCCCCTTCCCCTGACTTTCCAACCGTTTACGCCGAAGTCAAATTTTTGAAAAGAATTTTCAAGCCGGTTGTTGTGTGGTCAAAGCACTGTACCACACAACCACGTACGTGGGTTGCACGGTCTGCGCAGGTTTTTCAGTACTTCCGAAATTTCCAAACATTTTTGAAGTGTTTACCGATGTGAAATAAGCGAGGATGCGAATATCTAAAATTAAATACGCCCAAGATGAATTAAGACATCATTAATTGACGTAATTAAGACTACTAATTAATACGGTAATATGCAATGTAAATAAATAATAATTTACAAATTTTGAGAAATAAATAATAAACACAACGCACAAAGACCCCCCCCCCCCCACACACACACACACACACGCAGACACACTCTAACAGACGTTTCGGAGTCACTGCTATCTTCGATTTCATTACCAAGTCGGCCGGCTTGTCTGAATGGGTGCTCGATCGTGACGAGTGCACGCCGTCGATCGGTTGTCGATGTCGAGCGTCGTCGTTGCGTCGTTCCACGGCGTCTTCCGGTCGTCGGGTTAATTGCGGAGGAACGTATTTTGTTTATCGCTTTGCCTGCGATGAGGACGACGTCGCATGCTGCCGTTGGCAGCGCGGGATGAAGGCGTTCACCTTGACAAGGCCGATCGCTCTGCCGTCGTTAACGTTTGCTTTTCTTTCTTTCTTTCTTTCTTTCTTTCTTTCTTTCTTTCTTTCTTTCTTTCTTTCTTTCTTTCTTTCTTTCTTTCTTTTGTACCGTGGCACGAAGAACCGAGCGCGCAGGTCTTTCCCAATCAAGTCAGTTTTATTCTACAGTTTACTTCCCGGATTAGGTGGGCAGATGAGATCAGGAAGTTTTCGGGGATAAATCGGGCACAGTTGATTGATCTGTGGGGTTTAACGTCCCAAAACCAGCTCTGATTATGAGAGACATCGTAGTGGAGGTCTCCGGAAATTTCGACCACCTGGGGTTCTTCAACGTGCACTGACATCGCACAGCACACGGGCCTCAACATTCTTCGCCTCCATCGAAATGCAGCCGCCGCGGCCGGGATTCAATCCCGCGACCTTCGGATCTGCAGCCGAGTGCCATAACCATTAGACCACCGTGGCGGGGCTTTCAATTTGTGATCTCTCCTTTTGGTAAACGCAGTTGCGCTGCTGGAAATACAAACCCATATCGACTGTACTGGTTGTAGAGTATATTATATGTTTGTCTACCAATTTTAAATTCATTTTTTTATACATTTGTCAATACCATTTCATACAAATTTTTGTCTATACCATTTCGACGATGTTGTTCAGATAGGTAACGATGTAGTTTCTACCTTTTTTTTTTTTTCTTTCTTCCATTCTGAGCGTCCTGTTATGATCGTCGAGGGTGAATGTCCTATTCTGCGCTGCTTCAAGCTTGTCATGCGACTTATATCAATCAATCAAAGAACAATATTTCCATCAAAAAAAAAATTGTGGTGAAAAAAGGTGTCCGGGAAGAAAGCTGTGCAATGACAGCTTGACAAAGTCCCAGCCACCCATCGGCGGTGAAACGACACGATACAGCACTCATATACACAGAAGGGACAGAAGCTCATGTACACATAAAGCTCAAGAAAAAGCACGCATAATTAAGTATACGGCACGCGTACGTGAAACACAGATACACCTAACAGAGAGGGGCTCAGAAGATGCCGTGATGCACGACTGTAATAAGAGCATAGAAAATCATTACCGACACTACCGAGATTAAGCTTTTATGGTTAACATGAAATCCGGTTTTTCTTAAAGGTTGCCTGCAAAAGCTGTCTGCAATGTTACATTCAAAAACTGCATTTATAAAATCGGACCTCTCAATAATCCACAAATGCAAAGCCAGAAAAGCTACAGTTCTCGCTACACATACGATGACTCACAAAACCTAGTCTTATTGCTAATAAACTATCTCTTAGTGTAATATGTTAATCAGCTAATGCTCTCTGCAGCAACGGCACGTGACAGTTTGCATACTTTGAGGCCTCGCATCTTTAGAGGACACTAGACTTGTGTTCCATTTGGTTGATTGATTAATAAATCATTATGTAATGCCTGAAAGGGTCTTCAAGGGAACAATACAAGATTGATTGACTGATTCTTCCTACTGCTGATGAATTGGTAGGCCTATACTAACCGAAAATTCCCAAAACTGTTACTGCGCATGCGCGAGTAAGTACGTTTCAGAGGAATTACTGGGAGCCTGCAGTAACTCTACCTCGTCAGCTGAAGTCCGCGGTTCATGTGTCAGCTGACGAGCTACATATGCAGTTACTGCGGCCTCTATAATAATTCCTTTCCTCCAACCTTTTGTATATATTTCCTTTAATAAACAGCCAACAACAGCAACCCAACCAAATAGCTGTACATATGTTAGGGTAGTAATTCATCAAGGAAAACACCGAATGATCTCCCACAGCGCCATCTGTGCTATAAGGGTTATTTTCCACGCTGGGAAGTTCACTAGACGTTGACCCCATGTTCGCGGAACTCGGGCCGTTTCGCTCGCGTTCCATGTCGCATCATCTGTGTACGCGGCCGCGACCTTGAAATGTGCAACGCTCGACTTTATTTTGTCACTGGAACCCCAAAAAGTCTCAGCGCACGCATAAAATTCGGTGCAGTATGTGGGTATATACTATACCGGCAGACAAGAAGCAGAAATAACGAGTTGACGGAAAGCTTGTGACACATGTAAATCACCTCGATATAAAGTGAGATACGCCTCGCTTGCGCCAGGTACATAGTGGAAATATTCACTTTCCAAGGCATTCCATGCGGAGCAGAATACGTTCCGGCAGTCCGGGTCGCCACGGATTCTTGAAAAAAAAAATAATAATAATAACATGCTCCATCCGAGTGCACGTTGCTGTTATTTGGGATGCTGTAGAAGTTCCTCAAACTTGGAACTTTCTAGTAAACGCATTCAGCGCAATGCTTTGATTTCGTCCTTAAGCATCAGGAGTGTGAAAGTATTTAAGAAAAAAGAAATAAAAGAAATGCACGGGAGCTGGTGTGGAGCCTATACCGTGCATAGAGACATAATACTGCAGTATTATTACTGCGTGATACAGCAGCATACGAGGTCATTGACTAGCTGGAAAAGTTGGGAGGTGGAGGTTGCCGATTCACCTGGCGGTGTGTGTGTAAATAAATCCCTGTGCTAAAGTGTCGGGCCTTCACACCGTAGCGAGTGCGTACTACTACTACTACTACTACTACTACTAATAATAATAATAATGTAAATAATTGCTAAAGTGTCGGGCCTTCACACCATAGCGAGTGCGCAATACTACTACTACTACTACTACTACTACTTAATAATAATAACATCGCAGACCCTCGACCAGTATAAAGTAAATGAATAAGTAAAGTAGAAGCTTCATTATCGATGCGTACAGGATTTGCGTGATCTGGCAACGGCAACAATGGCCGTTCCACATTCTCCCATCTCTGCTGAAAAAAGAAAATTCGAAAGAAAGAAACACAGCTACGGGCATTCGTCGCCATCTTATTCGTCGATGTCTGTCGCGTACAGCGGCAGCAAGCGACGGCGAGCCCGTGCGATGGTATGGTGGCGCTGCACGCGTTGGGGTTTTAGCGACGACCGAGCCAACACGGAGCCCCCAGGTCGCACCCCCTTCTTCGTCGCCCCGGGGGGTGTTCTTCGGCGGTCAACGCTCTCTCGGCTGCGCCCCCCCCCCCCCTCCCCTCCGTAACTTCTTCCCTCTTTCCGTGCACTGCAGTCGATTCAAGCCGAAGGCAGAATCAAACCCTTTCCCCGTTCGCCAATACCTCGGCGTAGTACGCCTATTACTTCTCTTCCGATGAGACGTGTGTCCCACCCTCGCCGGTTTTTTTTTTTTTTTTTGCCTTTGCTGGCGCAGCTACCTCCTCAACGTGCATCACATCGACGATGCCCCGCACAACGGAGGCTGCAGTTTTTAGTCCTACTACGCTCTTTTTCATCAGTGCCGCGCAGCGAAGCCAAGACTACGCGGCCACCGTACGCGGATTCTTGCGAGACGAGATGTAGTGCCCGACGTTCGGAGATGCTTCCGCAGCAGCGATCGTCCGGCTAGCAGACGACAGAGCGCGGAAAGACACGTTTAAGATTCGATCGTCCTCCTGATTGGTCGAGAACGCCTGTAAGCTTCCGCAGTGCTGCACGGAACTGCCGAAACAAAATATGCGCGTGCTATGGGAGGGAGAGGGAGACGATGGGGTTTAGTCTTAACTGGATTTCTTTCGTTTTTTTTTCTTTAACGCAAAGGAACCAAATTGGGGGAGGGCCGGCCTAAGAAGGGCCGGGAGAGATCGCTGGCTTCTTTCGCCGTTCATCCTTTATCTCGCGCTACGCTGATTTCTTTGTTTTTGGCTAGTTCTTTTTCTTTTTCTTCTTTGTGCGTTTAGCGAAGAGCAATCAAATTGGCGAAGGGACGGGGTAGGTGCGGCGTAAAGGAGTAGAAACGGCGGTATGGAAGAAGAGAGAGGGGGGAGGGGGGGGGGGGCTTGCAAACTTATCCTCTTCCCGAAACGTACGTTCGGCTCGGCGGAAGACTTCGCGCCGATCAGGCTAGCTATAGCGGCGGGCCGTTGCGTTTTTCTTTAATTTTTTTTCCCTTAATGTCCATTTTTGTTCTCATAGCTGGCTAGTTTTTCTCTGTCACTCGGTTGAATCTACGCTTTCGAGATATAAGAAGGAGAGCTCCACGGAGCTTGCTGATAAAGGGATCGCCGCTTCTGGGAAGGTTTCCTTTTTTCTCTTTCTCTTTCTCTTCTCTACTTTTTTTTAAGGCAATTCCACACTCTAGAAGAGATTAAACTTGAAGACGCGGTTGCTGCTTTTGGTATAGAAGGTCGTTCTTCATCCGACCAATATCGCCTTATATGTAAAACGCGGCTTCTGAAATACGCGGCGGTTTAAAATTGGCCATCTTGATGTCTGAGCCGTGGTGTCCCACGGCGACGTGCAGGAAATCTCAGCGAGGCTGCAGTATTTGCACCGTGGCGTTTCATATAGGACTTCGTCGTTCAGGACACGTCTTCAAGAAGTCGCATATAGGAAAGGTTTGCATCAGTAACGCAACGCATATGCCTTATGTGTGTGAAAGAATATCTAGATGCTCCTTCTCTAGAATATCTGTCTATAGAACATATTTAGATGCTTCTTTCCTTAGCGGAGAAAAAAAGATTGTTTGCTTTAAGTTCGCGTATTTAAAGCCACGAAGCTTAAAATCGGCGTGCGGAAGTGGCTGGAGTAGGCGAGACTTCATGCTCTGCTCGATGCTTTGCTGGAGCCCACAGAGACCACGACTGCATTGTTTATGACGGACGCCGCCAGAACTCACGGTAGAGGGCTTTCGAAATTTGATTGATTTGCGGGGTTTAACGTCCCGAAACCAGCCCTGATAATGAGAGACACTGTAGAGGAAGTCTGCGGAAATTTAGACCACCTGGGGTTCTTTAACGTGCACTGACATCGCACAGCACACGGGCCTCAACATTTCGCCTCCATCGAAATGCAGCCGCCGCGGCCGGGATTCGATCCCGCGACCCTCGAATCAGCAGCCGAGTGCCATAACCACTAGACCACCGTGCCGGGACGGCTTTCGAAAGTAGAGGATATCGATGTATAGATAATATAATTTGTTGACTCCACAGCAAGGTGCCCACAGCGAAAGAGGGTTCTGTTAGGTTTGCTTACACAAGAACCCAAATTTAATTGCGTCCTGTTGTAACTGCGTCGTTTAACTTAGGACGCATCCATGACGTGTTCCATAATTGGGAGCCCTTCATCAAAGTGTGGTAAAGTGGGGCTGTTTTGTGCGGGACAGCTTACAACTTAGTTTATATATACTGAAAGCGTTCTAAATACTCATGATATTTGAGTACGCTAACTGCTTGCTTAATGAGTGTTGGCGAGCTTCATATGTACACTCGGTCATTCTCACTAATTTTGACCGGGCCGTAGCAGATATTCCGCTTTGTAAGATTGTGCAACGACTCCGCTGGCGTGTTTTCTTAGAGCCCGATATGTAAGGGTGTTTTCGAATATTGCGTATACCGCAGTTTTGTACAGTAGGTAGAAATAGAAAAAAGAACATGACTCGTGCGGCATTTTGCGATTCTCTAAACCGTTATATATGTCCGATTGCCTTTCAAAATTATTGGCAGTACATATGCATCAACAGCCGAATGGTGTACTTTCTTTCAACATTTAGTGATAACATTTCAAGAACAAATCGTCCTTTTGTTGCTATTGTCCACATATAGCACGAAAGTTCCAGTAAATATTTGCGAAAAGTAGATGAACCTTACACAACTTTTGCTGGCACTGCGCTCCGAACACTTTTAGCCGTCACCGTTCCTGTCTTTGTTCGCTTACCGCCGAACCATCCGGCGCAGCAGCCAAGACAACAAACACCCCACCCATTTGCGCATGCGCGATATTGTTGTTGGAGAAGGCAAGGCCTAAACAAGTTTATGCAACGCCGCGTGGTGACATCATGCGCCGTGGGGGAGTGGCCAACTTCTCTTGCTCACCGGCTCGACATGAATCAGTTCGTTTCGGTCACGTGACGGCCAGGGCGCGTGCGCCATGCGGACGGGGAAAAACGCGCATTTGTACCAAAAACGCCTCAAACGCATCCTTTGTCCCCAAAAAACTCATTTCTTTTTCCCGCATTTCAGTGTGCCGCAAACAACAGGCAGCAGACGACACGTCAGCTTGCGAGTAAACAGGAATAAAGAAAAAATTCACAAACAGCACCAACGTTTACCCGCACCACAAGCAAGCCCCGGTCTCCCCAAATCCCGCGTTACTCCCGAAAAAACGCATTGCTTTGTCGGCTTAATTCGATGCGCAGTCGCCGCACCAAGTGTCATGCTTGATGATAAGTGGTTCAGTGCATGGGCGTCGGAAGGCCCTCGTGGGCCGGGGGACGGGGGTGGAAATGGTAACAGCGGGACTTCCTGAATACGGGGAAAATAGGGAAGCACTGGAGGAGGGTGCTTCGTGGTGAGGGCGTAGGGAAGAACCAGTGTTGGTGTCTCCTGGGAAGGGGTGGTGCATCTCCCCTGCCCTTTCGCACACTCCCGCCGACGACACCCACGGTTCAGCGGAAAGATGGCGCTCTTTGGCAACACTTGTGGAAATCGGGCCATAGACCAGGCTCCGACAGCTCTGCAGGTACTCTACTAGAGCAGGATACTCTCCACAAAGAAGGGTACGTGAGTTGGCGGACGGGAGTGTTGCAGGAAGAGAGGCGTGGCTTTGCGTGTACGGAACTTCTCTGCATACGGGAAAGCTCGCGGCCATTGCGCGGTGCATAGTGCGTGCCGTGCGCAACCCCGCGCGACAAACAGGCATGCGTCATCGGGCATTGTTTGTCGCCTGGTCCCGCGAGCCAGCTACTGCAGAGAAATGCGCGCGAAGCCTCACCCACACGAAAGCATGATCGTCGTGGATCTATCTATCTATCTATCTATCTATCTATCTATCTATCTATCTATCTATCTATCTATCTATCTATCTATCTATCTATCTATCTATCTATCTATCTAATGACAGACGGGCAGATTACACTGGCCAAAAGGCAAAGACCAAACAAGGTTGGAATATGGAGGCTCCGAAGACTCCCTGTGCGTGCTTAACACACGGTCTATAATAGTTATGAATGCGCCTCTTGATCGGAGGCGTCAGCTGCAAACTGGGGCGTCTTCAGGGGCAAAAAAAGAGAAAAAAAAAGTCTTCGAGCGAAAGAGACTGAATATGCAGAACAGCAGGAATGTTACGGTTGAACGCGTATGCCATGCCGCAATATTAAATAACGGTAAGGGAAATATCGCCGATAAAAAAAAAAGGGGGGGGGGGGGGAGGTGAGCAGCACGAAGAAAGGGGATCGCGATGCCGTGAAGACGTGGGACTCAGCGGGGACCCCTACTCTACAGATCCCCAGGGGTGGCGGTCTCTTTGGGAGATGCGAACCCGGGTGCGCTTTTGACAGCCGGTTTGTTCGCGTGAGAGCCGGTGACCGTCTACGGTCTGCCCTGTCCCCGTCTTGAATTCTTCCTTTTATTTCCTTTTTTTTTTCCGTGTGAACAGAGAGGAACCGTTCTTCCCTGCTCCAGGCAGGGGGTCCCTCTTAGGAGCTCTGTTCTGGCATTCTTGTCTGGCTGCAAGACTATGTACTTCCGAGACTTCTCCGAACGTTTACGGCAGCCTGGCATGCAAGATTCCTCGCGTTTACTTTTCGAGGAAGACCCGATATATAGCATTCCAGCAGGTGCGTCTTATACGTAATATAAGCTAGAAGTGGTGGGTGGTTGGGGTCGTTTGGCCTCCTGGCCTTCTAAACGTCACGTTCGGTAAAGATAGATAGATAGATAGATAGATAGATAGATAGATAGATAGATAGATAGATAGATAGATAGATAGATAGATAGATAGATAGATAGATAGATAGATAGATAGATAGATAGTCAATTTGCTATGAAGTAGAAGACAAAAACCATTATGCATAGCCTCTTTCATTATCCACAACATAACATTTTCAATCGACCTCGCAGTTTATTCAATTTAGCACATCGTCTCACGTTTAGATCTACGCCGCTGCTGTCGTGTATATCCCGTCCCATCTCGAAGCACCAAACGCCATTTAGGTATGGCCGATGTGGCTTCGCTCAAGGTTCACTGACAGTCAACACCGTATGCACGACGCTGCACCACCGACAATCTCTACCCAGTAGGTAGCCAACTGTTGAAGGCTTCGACTGACGTTCCATTGGTGTCGTCAGCTGTGTGTGCAGAGGCATCTCCTATTAAAGTGACTACGCGGCTAATGAAGCATGCCGGTCCTTTTTAGTCTTCATCGGTTGCTGTTTTTGTTTTGTTCGCTTAAAACAAGGCAAGAAACATGAAGCAGCCACTGTTTCTTTTTTTTTTTTTATCTTATCTCTCGGTATCTTTTATCCGCCGTCAATTCTATCACTCTACGGCAACGATATTCCGGAAGTGAAACGCTGCAGCAGAAGCGACGTCTTGCGGAGGTCACACATCTCCTTTATATACGTCGCTTGTCACAGCGTGTGTTGTTCGCTGCTTGCATCACTCATACGGCGGCTTGTTATACATACTGCAGCCAGAGACAGCCGATAGGCAAGAGGAACAGACAGGAAACAAAACAAAAAGGAATGGATAAACTCGAAGAAAAGGTCGGAACGAGCGCTTTGAAGCCGCCGGGAGAGGGGGCGTCGTCATCGGCCGTCCACCATGTCGTATATATAGGTATGCTGCAGAGTCAGCAAGCCAGGGACCGCGAATCGGCTGGCCTGCTTGCCACTCTTTATAGCAGCCCTCTGATGTTTGTTCGTTTCTTTACTCCGCGTGTATACGGATATACAGCGAACGATAGATTGGCTTCTTGTCTTTTTTGGCGGCCGTGGTGGTTTCCTTGACAAGGGCGCTTGTCTTCCTCCTCCTTCCACTTTAGCGGCCGGGCACCGCGGTGTGTGTGTACGTGCGCATGGACCGCGTGGTTACGTACGTACGTACGTACACTATAGCGCATGCCGGCGAGTGCGTTGAGAAGGAATGCTTGCTATAAGTCATCCGGTCGGGCCCTTTCAATGCGCTCAGACGCCTCCGTATGTATACGTATGCCTGTGCGAACGGCTGGCGGACATCCATCAGGTACGTCGTCGACGTCGTCGTCGTCAGGCCCTTCGCAACAAAATAACGGAAGCGTCGCCTTCTTCTTTCTTTCTTTCTTTCTTTCTTTCTTTCTTTCTTTCTTTCTTTCTTTCTTTCTTTCTTTCTTTCTTTCTTTCTTCTTTCCCTGCCGGAGTCTCATTTTCAACTCTTCAGTGTCGCCACATTTTCTTGTCTTCCTGGTCCATGGTTAGGCCCAGCTGGTCGACCTTGCACCCTTTCTGCGAGCACAGCGAGGTTGGAGGATTGGAGAGGAGCGAAACGGGGGAAAGGGTTTAGGTTTCTCTGAACAAGAGCAAAGGAAGAAAAAAAAAAGGAGGGGGGGGGTGCTACTACATGTATATTCGAGGTACGATCGGGTTCTTTGTTACGCCATGGAATTGGAAGCGTGCATCGGGATTTGTGGCATTTCTTCTCTCGCAACAGCTCTTATTAGGAGAGGGAAGATCACGTTGTGTAGTTGCGCGCCTCGGCGGGGGAATCGGAAGCGCGTGTAGATACACAGCTCGCTCTCTCGACTTCGTCTTGAGTGTCATTGCGACGTATAACCACAGGACGACAACGAGCTTGCGACGTATAACAAGGCAATCAAGATTGTGGCCGCACGTGCCGGCGTTTCTGTTCTTGCATACAGGCGACGTGTTCATTCCCCGAGAGAGAGTGCGTGCGTTGATGATGATTGTTGCTGCGGCTGCAGATTCCTATAGGTGCTGTCTGTGGCTTTCTTCTTTCCTCACGCTGTTGCTGGCGTTCCGACTCAATGCATCGACATTCGGCAGAAGGAGTGGTGCGAAGGGATTCTTTCACGGCGTGCCTGTGCGTCCGCGGAGCAAGCCGTAATTGCGGAAGTATATCATCGGTCGTCACTCCATCAACGACATCACGAAGTTGTGCCACCGGGGGAAGAGGTTCATTGTCTTCCAAGGACGCGACGGGGTCGAAGAAATTCTTTTTTTTTTTCCTTTCTGACCTCGTGTTGCGTCGATTCGAAGGAAGCGGTTGGCGACTTCGTCGCCAGAGCGAGGGTGACTCCGAGCTTAACGTGTCGAATTGTACTCAGCTCGATAAAATAAGCTATTCAAGATAGTGTCTCCTGGGACATTTCATCCTCTTTCTATGTAATTTCTACCAAGTCAACTGCATGCCATATTCGCTGAAGGCAGCAGTATTGACGAACGTTGGTTGAACATTAATTTTGTCCAGTGTTTTCATTATGATTGCTAACATTGGATAACATTGGATTTTTGTCACGTGCTTACTGCAGGCATTTTATACGCTAACATTGGCTAAATATTGGCTATTCGCTGACGGCACCAGTACTGACGAACGTTGGTTGAACATTGTCCACTGTTTGCATTATGATTGCTAACATTGGATTGTTGGGACGTGTTTACTGCAGATATTTTATACGCTAACAGTGACTAAATGTTGGTTCGTCTTTAGTGTGAGATATGGTTGTGTGATTGATAACATTGTTTAGAAGTCAGCTCGTGCTTATTGTAGACATTTTCAATTCTACAACCGCTAACATCGGCTAAAGGCTGGGTCGTGTTTCCTGCATATACTTAAATTGGTTGCTAACATTGGCCGAAGGTTGGCTAGTGCTTACTGCATATATTTTTATACGACTACTAACGTTGCCAAAATGTTGGCTCGTGCTTACTGCATGTATTTTACATGCTTTCCAACGTTGGCTAAATGTGGGTTTGCGCTCACACCTTATACTACCGCTTAAATGTTGGCTCGTGATTACTATAGCTATTTTCATAACGCTAACATTGGCTAAATGTCGGCTCGTTCTTACTGTATGCACGCGAATGTTGGCGGTACGCTGGTTTGAGGATGACACGTGATGGCTAATAGGGCTTGTGTTTCCAATGTGCTTGAATAATGTTGACTAGCGTCATTTATAGATAGCTAATGTTGGCTAAATAATGGCTCTCCGCCCTTCAGCAGCAGTGTTGTCTTCATTTAGTTAACTGCAATGAAATGATTGAGCTGTCTACCACTTCAGTCCTTATAGCGAACTTACTTCAATAGATTGATTACAGAAGAAAAAAACTAAGACCCAAATATTACTTGTGTTCTTTCGGGGAGGTGAGGGGGAGAGAGAAAAGGAGAGTAGATGGCTTCGTGTTACTACCCAGCGCCGTTATGTCAGAGCTAAGTCGCACATTTAGCTGTGTGCTTCGACCGTTGTGATCAGTGTGTTTTTACCGATAAAAGAGGCAGTCTATCCTTGCCGCTGTGCATTGATAGTCCGTCTGTTGAAGCCTTCTCATTGACAGAAAACAGTAAAAAGATAACTCCATGCAAAACTACGTAAAAACCTATGACGTCACTGCGAACGCTTGCGGCAACTTAAGGGGCAGGTCGCCACCCACATTTTCGCTTTCGCGGTCTTGCTTGCGAAAGCCTCGGTGTGACCGCCGCAAACTGCATTGCAAATAGTGTCTACAAGTATATTAAGCACTTATTTACATTATCCATAGTTAGTCCACTTCTCGGCACTATTAGCAAGCAATCAATGCTCATGGGCGTTAGGGATAAACACAGACCTAAATATAGTATAAAGAAGCAAAACACCAACACACACACAGAGACATAAACATAGTATAAAGAAGCAACACACGCACGCACGAACGCACAAACGCCCGCCAGTTTTTTGGGGTTGATGGAGCGGGAAATTATACCAGACACCCAGCAGACGATCTACAGACGTTGTGGACGCATTCTCGATGGTGCTCAGCTTTGCCGTTGGCCGGCAACATTATTTTCTAGCCACCGCAGCGCGCTGAAAGGAACTACTAAAATATGTAATCTACTTATAATACAGACTTCTGCAGTGGGTCTGATACCTACGTCGCACTGTTGAATGTCTTTCGTCAGACAAGGTGCGACCGCTCTAAATGTCTGTTGTAGAGTGGCTTGCATGCGGCCATACCGCTATGTCTTGGAAACGACGTCAGCGTGATACACGGCGAAAGGCAGGGTAAAAGCCATAGCCGTGGCGCTCCATTCGTATACTTCGATCGGCTTCTTCCTTTTATCGCCTGTCTTAACCATGACGTCACACAGACCTCGCGTGTGACTCCACTATGGGTCAGCGTTACGTGTGGTGAATACGACAGGATTATTCTCTCCTTCTCAGAAGGAAATAAGAAAACGGTACTTTTTTGCCGATCGCTATGCGGTGCCTCCCCTTTCGTTGCTAGGTCGTTCTTTTTATTGCTATTCATTTCTATATTATTGCACAATCCGAAGGCCTACATAGGTTATTTCCAGAGCATAGGTTCTTTCCCCGAGAACAAAGAAAAAAAAAGTTGGCATTCTTCCATGGAGTGCACAAGGGGCATGTATCGGCTCCTAGGTTTTTCACGCGAAAGCGTTCGTAAGGGCCAGCGATTCGGTTCCGCAGGAAAGCCATGTGTTCTTTCTTTCTTTCTTTCTTTCTTTCTTTCTTTTCTTTCTTTCTTTCTTTCTTTCTTTTTTCTTCTTTCTTTCTTTCTTTCTTTCTTTCTATTCCTTGCTACGTTCCTACTTGTTTCCTTTTGATTTCTGCCTTCTGGTCATGCGGAGCTGATAACAAACGTACAGGCTTGTTTGCTTGTTTTCTTTCTGTTTTTCGTCTGGTACGTGCACCTGACGACAGACAGACGGACACCACACATACGCACTCCTATGATCTCTTGTGCGCAGTGCTCCTCCTCGCCTTTTTTCTGCCCGACTCTGCCAAATGCTGACCTGAATAACGACCACACACACACACACACACAACACACACACACACACACACACACACACACACACACACGCCCTCTCTCACTGCTCACGGAACATTATTTCGAAGCCTTGCGCGCTATCATTTTCTTCATTTCTCCTCTCACCCTATTGTCGACGTCGTCTGCTAGCGAGCGTCGGAGTTGACACGTTAACCACCGCCCTCTAGCGTGCGCGCTTGGCGTTGCTGTCTGGCGTAGATACTAGAGCAACGAACGGCAAGAGGCGGTTGTCTCGTTTCGCATTGAAAACCCCCCGACACCGCCTTCCATCTTACGTTTTGTTTTCCTCTTTATTCCGTTTCACCACTCTTCCTCCCGGGCGCAACAGAACCGACGTGAAGAGGGAGATAGAGTAGGCCTAGCGCTCCTTTGTTGTTGCTGCTGCTGCTGCGCGTTGCCCGGCGTTGCCAAAGGAGCTGGCTCAGTTCTTTCGGGGGCGGGCGTGTTATAAGTGGTGCAGGAGGATCGGCGTATCGCTCGCTCGCTTTCTTTCTTTCTTCTTTCTTTCTTTCTTTCTTTCTTTCTTTCTTTCTTTCTTTCTTTCTTTCTTTCTTTCTTTCTTTCTTTCTTCGGCAAGAGCCGACGGGCTTGGGCGTGCAGAAGAGAAGGCTGTTATTTTGCCCGGCAATGCTACTCACGCCGAGGCAGTGAGGACTCGGGCGGCGGCTTGTTGTCATTCGTCCGATCTCTCCTGATCGTGACGACCAATCTGCGGGACTAAGAAGAAAATGAAACCCAAGGAATTGGAGTAAGAAGATGGGTGGGGAGATGAGGGGGGGGTGGGTTCGCGTTCGAGGATTAAGGTATACGGTGAATGTGAGACGAAGTGCACGGTTCTGAGCAAGGACATGAAGGTCGCCGAGTTTCTGCAACGAGGACGCCCTTCAACCCGAATGCCAACGACGCATGCGCAGTAATTAATATTCGACGATCAAAACGCGGTTGTGGAGGTGTGCGTCATTATTTGTTGACGAAATCAACACGTTCTTGCGGGTTCAGAAGTCTTTTTCTTACGTACATGTGCTCCATACAAATGTCGGGTCGCCTCCGCGAGTGTGTGCACATTAACACAAAAATAAAAGTCTCCCAGGAGGCTTTTTTTTTTAAATACTGACCATGCCAGCGTAAGGTGTCCTCGTAAATGCGGAACTTCAGAGTAATATATTTGTAGGTCAGTATGTCTACGTTCACTGCGTATTTGTGTTTGCATGTGCCCTATCTGCTTGTCCGTCCATGTGCTTTTTGCACGTCTCTTTCGTCAGTTTGTCCGTCTGGTTGTCTCTGTGTCTGTTCGCATGTCTCAGTGTGTTAATTTTTCTCTGTCTTCATTATGTATATACTTATGTACCTCTATCGCCGTTTTGTACGCATTTGTGTAACCCTCTATGCCCACATGTTTCCTTCGTTTTGCGATTCCTCAATGCCACGCTTGCGTACACGTACGCGTCATCGATCGTCCACCACGACCTCGCTTCTCATTCCCTCTGTCCTCTTCTCTGACACCTTGTTTATTTCTTTTCATTTTTATTCTTCTCCCTCACTCGTCCCAAGGCAAGTACAGACAAAGGGAGACTGTGTCCACGCGTCATCCACGCATACACACATAACATCACGATGCGGCCTCATCTGTTTTACGTACCACGGTCTTCATTTTTCTCTCCATTCTACGAAAGATTGACTCCCCTTGACGAGCAAGGAGAGGCGATCGGCGGCAGCGCGGGCTGCTGTAATGGAACGGCGCACCTTTATTCTTCACGTCCTATAGAAGAGGGACAGCCAATCCGGCAGTCCCTGTGCTTGTTGCGTTTGTTTGTCGTCGTCGTCGAAGACGACGACAACGAGCAACGAGAGACTGCTGCCAACTATGTGTCCAGATTCGTGCAAGCAAAACAAGCATGCATTGCGTTGCATGCGTCTAGTTGCGTGCATCAGTGAGCGCATATAAATCAGCACAAACGGGGCACACCGCTAGCACCTCCTTGGCGGCTTTCAGAACCTGAATTCTGGCTGGTGTACCTGCACGCTTGTTGGGGCCACGCCTGTATATACATAGTAACCGCGCGTTGCTTGAGTGTCGTCTGTACTTCTATAGCGGGAGCTGCTGCTTCTATCCGGGCGTTCTGCATTTTTTGATGTTGTTGTTTTTGTGACAGTCATGTATTCGTGCGCCTATTCTGCTCGCATTCTCTAACGCGGCGAGATGTCCGATTTCTGACCGAAAATACGGGTCGACGTTTGACTGGGTCACGCTACTTGAATTGCTGTGTTTGTTTGTGTGTTATACCAACACTATAGTTAACGCCGGATAATATTGGCCAGTGTTGTCTAATACATTCCTAACTCGTCAGTTTATGTTGGCTACGTCTACTGCTATACAACACCAGGGTTGTCTTTACTCAATCTCAATCCAGTGATGGGTTGTCTACCTTTCTTTTTTTTTCCGGGGAATTGTCCGCGTTGTTCAATATGACACAATTCACAGAAGAGTAGCAAACGAAGCCCTAGCTTGATACAGGCGTCTGACGAAGGAAGTTAGTGCAATTATTGTTCTTTGTCCAACACGTAAAGAGCCTATTAGGAAGCCAGTTTATAATAGTCCAAAATAAGTCTCACAATGTCACATGACTCAGGCCAGTTTTAGTTTTGACTTCTCAATCGTCGTCTGCGTAGTGCCTTTTAGAAACAGGGCGCAGGCATAATTGGGTGACGAATGTCTGTCGTAGATGTACCCTATTTACGCTATTGTAGGTCGACCCACTTTATTGAAATTTGAAATTCAAAGTTGGGGGTCGACTAATTGATCCAAACCGGAACGTGTACTGCCATTCAGCTTTTTCTTTTGACCATATGTCCTTCTCACTTATGTATATTACTTTTGTTATTGTTTATTTTTTGTTATAGTCGTTTTTGTATCCGACCCATCACTATAGCCACTTTAGGCTATCGGTCCAAATATCTTTGTGTAAAATTTTGCATTAATATGCAATAAAGTTAACCATCGATTCGATTTGATTTGGCCGACAATTTGGACACGACATAGCGTATGTCACAGCGCAGTACTGTGAGACCCTACAGAACGTTACGTGAATTTGATTTTTCTATCAACAGCTGTCTGTATCTGTGCTGTAGACTTTTATAACTACACTATAGACTTGTCTTTATTTGAGAACGCAGAAAATACAAAGCACAAACAAACGGGCACAACAGCGCTGAATCCCCAGCATAACTGTGCTGCGAAGATTCGCTGTGTGTCCATGCTTGTTACTTGCCTCCCAGTGGTGCTTTAATTAACAGCATTTTATATGCGCACATTAGTATCGTCGCTTGCTATTATCCCGCCATCTACTGCGTCGCGTTTAAACTTAACCAACAGCTACAGTGCCACTCATAAGTTACGCGTCTTGCCTACCCAGAATATAGACGTAGTCCCTCTGCTCCTTCCTATACAGAGCTGATGCCATGTCCAGACCTCTTGAAACAACAACGAAACATAAGCATGCAGTTGTCGCCTCTATCTTCCGAGACGTTCTAGTTACATTAATCGGGTCCAAAACGCGCGACGATGCGTTTCTTGGCACGTCCGCCGCATTTAGTATGCGGCCCTTTAATCGGTGTAATCGCTCAAGCGTCACGCAACAACGCCCATGCATCTGGAGACGGTATACACACACAGGACGCCGTGTACGCACCGGCTTAACTACATAGGCGTAACTCGGGGATAACCCCCCCCCCCCTCCGAACCGTGCACCGTACATAGCCTAATATGACAGGCCCAGTATAAGTGTACGAAAGAAAAAAAAGGGAGTAATTAGTAACCCCGCACACTTGGCTCGGGCAAGCGACTTCTGGGTTACAAGAGGTGGGGCTGTGTGCCCGCTCGCGCTTATACCAATGCCTGCCTGGCACATCTCCTGCAGTCCAGCTCACACAATGGCGTCGAGGCGCGCGCTCTGGCAGGCGACGTGGATGTGTTATTCGAGTGGCAACGTGATATCCCGAGTCTGTATACTCTGTTTCAGTAGTTCCGTGCAGCGCTGTTCAAGTTACAGGCCTCTTCGGTCAATCAGGAGGGCGGGCACGTGTTAAGCGTGTTCTCCTTCCAATGGTGGGCCAATGGCGGGCGATGCAGTGGGCCAATATTGGGCCGAGCCTATGGTGGGCGCTGCAGTGGCAGCGGCAGCCTTGGAACGAGGAGGAAGGAAGAAGAAAGAAAGAAAGAAAGAAAGAAAGAAAGAAAGAAAGAAAGAAAGAAAGAAAGAAAGAAAGAAAGAAAGAAAGAAAGAAAGACCCCTATTGGAAGGAGTGGCTCGCATGGTGCGTGTCCGAAGAATGACATTTCGCCTCGCTTCGGTAAAATTCCGTGCTATAGATGGCCTCGTAGCCTTGGCTGTGCCGCACGGAACTATAGTGAAACAGAGTTGTACACGGTCGGCTTGTCAAGCGATTGACGAAAGCACCAGTTGCACGTTGCGCTCCAGTGTTGAGGAAACTGTAGTTCCTGACGTCGACGGGCTTCAACCAGAAACACTTGAATATGCATGTGTGAAAACTCGTTCTATGTGCATGTGTGATGATAGTGTGAAGTGCACCATTCGTATGTTTATGTGATCGCTGAGTACACGGTACTGCATGGTTTAGTGCGCTAGCGGGAGTGGGAAGTAAGTGTTAGCATGAGAAAGTTGAGCGAAAACGGCTAGAAAAAAAGAGAGAGGAAAATTAAGTATATGTGTTACAGAACCGTCACATTACGTATTCGAAAAGTAATCTATACCGCCGCGATGACTATGATAGAAACTGGTTATATTGGCATAGGGCCGATAAACCCGAAATTACAAGTAATTAGCAAAGGATGTTTCTTAACTTTCTTTTGTTTAAACGAAGGATATATATGATTAAACTCCGCGGATATGCGCAATTAATGCGCGCACAGCTCGCGAGCAGACCAACAAAACGAGGCACGTAATAGTCGGTTACAGCAAGAATAAATATAGGCTTCGCTTGCAAAACGCCGGTTTCGCCTGTCCTTCACCTTCGTAAGATAGTTGTACCAAATCATTTTCTTTTAACAGCGCAGCTGCTTTGCAAACCGTTCCTTGTCCGGCGAAAAAAAGAGCTATCATCATCATTAGTTCAGGTTCCCCAGAGTGCGCGTGCACTCTGGGGAACCTGAACATAGAATGATTAACATCATTCTATGTTAATGATGATGATGATGATCCTCTTTTAGGACGATCGCCCACTGAGGGGGATAGGCCAAAAGTGAGGCGGCAGAAGTTAGTCAAATTGGGGTTGTGTCAAGAGGGACTGAGCCAAGAAGAAGAAGAAGAACAAGAAAAAAGAAAAGGAACTGCAGAAAGAAATAAAAAGAAAACTAAACGGTCCAGTAGTGAGACTAACAGATGGAATGGAAGGATTGCAGGAGTAGTGAAACGTCGCGATATGGAGACCACGAGGATCGATTTTGGCACAAGATGGATTTAGAAGTATAAATAGAATTAGCAAGGAAATTCTTTTGTTTCATTCAAAAAGTCGAAGACAGCGGGGCAGACATCCCTGCGACAGTGCCCGAATACAGTGGCCCCAAATGATAAAATGTTAATGTTAATGTTCAATGTGCGGCGTTCGCACGCTCGCTTCTTTCTTCTCTTGCGCACATGGTCTCAGCCCACTATACTACACTGGCAGAACTTCAGAAGATAAAGGAGACAAGCAGAAGAAAAAGAAGACAAAGATCCGTACTCTTCACCGTTAATTTCATCCTTATTATTCGATTCCGATTGGTATTCCATAGCACCTCAGGCTTAACTATTTCAACTTCTGACATCTCGGCCGATCCCCAGGGCGGGTATGTGCCAGAATTGAGAACAACAACAACAACAACAACAACAACAACAACAGCGTCGATTTGTCCGGTGCACAGCGTCTCGCAAAGCTATGCGTTTTGTGCACAATGTAGTGCGGTATGTAGTGTATACCACGCGTGGCGAAAATGCCAGGAGGCCCGTTTACTGTGCGTTGTCAGTGCACGTTAAAGAACCCCATGTGGTCTAAGTTTCCGTAGCCCTTCACTACGGCTTTTCTCTCTTCTCTATCTCTTTCCCTGCCTTTCCCCCCACCCCCACGGACGCTTAGCCGTGCTCCCTACATGGGCTGCAGAAATTAGCGTCCTTTCCTAACCGAACCACAATCAATCATCAATCAGTCGTGCCGCGTCTTCCACCGTCTGTGATTCTACGCGAACGTCTTTACGCTGAGCTCGGTGCGAAGCTTTGAGAAGCGTTCGCTGGGCCTCGCAGTGCTTCGCGAGGCGTTTCCCGAAGCGTCGGACCACGACGAAATGTGGGTGTTTGGAGAAAAAAAAAAAAACGGACCAGCCAAGTGCCCGTCAGCTTCGCTGTAGCCTTTAGCCACTAGCGCAAGCTAGCTCTGCGGTTATAAAAGCTAAGCTCGCGCCTAACCATGGGTCGCCCGAAGCTAAATCGCACTCCAGAGGCAGGAGCAAAGTTTCAATTCCTTATGCAGCCAAATTCTAACGCCAAGTTCAGCCTTGCTGTAAAGCCAAGTTCTGCCTGGATAAAGGCAGGTTAAAAGTCGTTACAATAAATAAAGCATGACACTGAACAGCTCGCTGTGTATGAGCTTTGCGCGACTTAGTGCAAGCTTGAATCATACTTTTTTTTTTTCTTTGTCTCGAACCATACAAATGTCTTCTCACTTCTACTATAAGTGCTACAGGCATTTCGGAAAATAAAGGTTGTGTGTTTCTATACAAACTACTATTTTACTCGAACCGGTTTCGGGGATCCTCAAAGACTTGTCGAAGCGCTGAAGGTTTCTATCTGTCCGAAACCAGCGACACAAACGTGGCTCTCTGTATAGTGAAATTCCACAAACTCGTGGTGGCGGACGTGTTCAGCTTCAGGCACTTGCATTTGAAGTATTTAAAGCAGTTCATTTCTGGGACGGCTGCTACGGCTGTCCCATAGTAGGGGCGCATTATTCCAAACGTGCAAGTTTACGCGTGTATTTGTTTGTTGTTCACGAAATAAGTTACGTATGCAGATGGAACTGTGGTTTATAGCACAACATTAATTGTAGCTCCTTCCTGATAGCCCGACCGTATACTGTATGCATAGCCTGCGCGTAGTTGTCTTTCCGAAATCATATGCGCTATGTGACAATCCGTTAATGCTAATTTTGCACCTACGTTAGTCTCCATTCATCCTGTGGACTCAGACATTTGTGCTAAATTCGTGTATACACAGTGCTCGTAGTTCATTACATATACATATGTAATTGCCTCATATGTGTATACTTATATACTGTCACTGTTCTTCAACAATCGTATTGCCTCGTCAGCTCGAACGAACAGATTTCTCGGGCAGCCGTGGTGGTCGCGATCCGTTCGAGGCTATAGATCCTATAGGCCTGTGTGCTGATGTTTAGGTTCACGTTAAAGAAATCATGTGGCCAAAATATCCGGAGCCCTCCGCTGCGGCGTTCCCCAGGTCCTTGCGGTCATGAAACCCAGGCAATTATTGACATCTCTTTTTTTTTTTTCTTTTGAAACACACACTTTGGTACAAACCCAAACTATATAGAAGAGAAGCTCAGGGGAAGATGGAGGCTTCAATCCATGAACAGATCGCTAAAAACGGTGTAGACGCTGCAGCCATGCGTTTATGTCTTCGTCAGGACGACAACAGTTGCCGTCCTGACTCCTGACGAAGGCAAAGCCCACATGTCGAAACGTTGGCTCCAGAGACCGTTGCCGTCCTGACGAAGACAAGTCCACTTGTCGAAACGTTGGCTCCAGCGGCATTCCCTGTTCTGCGTCGTTTTTAGCGATCTCTTCATCGACACTTGAGTAAAGTATGTATATACGCAGATTTCTTCTGCATGGAACGACGATTGCTGTAGGCAGAGCTCATTCTTAGGCTGTAACCGCAACGTGTGGGGTTCTCGGTGGCGTGGACGCGTGCACACATGGCAGCCGCGTAACCCAGAGCAACGGCAGCGCCACGCCGCGGCGCCTCGAGCTATACACAAGGGCGGCGACCGCCCGCGTCAAGTCGCGTCGTTCGTGCCTCGACGGCAACGACCTCTCGCAGTAGTTCTTTTCTCGCGTCGCCCTCCCCTCCACACCCGGCGAATGCCGACGACGCCTCAGGCGGTTCCTGCAGTCATGCCTACCTACACTCCGTTCCAGTAGTACCGTGCAGCAAGGAAGAGGCTACGCCTCGCACTAGCGAGCGTAGATTCCTGCGAAGCGGGATGTTGTTGTCGCGTGTTCGGGAGCGGTTGGTGGTGGTAAAAACTTTATTGATTAGTTTTGAGCCTTGTACGGCCATATTATAACAGTGCGTAGGCCCTCGGTTGCGTGCAGTGGCTGGGAGATGGTGCCTCGCAGGGACTACTAATTCCCAGTCCGTTAACTGTTATTACACAGCCGGATCGGAGCTAAACATCGCAGCCTCCCCATCGCTCGAGGAGTCTCAAGTCGGCAGGCGGTTGTAGCTCGGAGTGCAAGTGGAGTATACAGTGGAAATATGCCTTAGGCGCAATGCAATGGGTGCACCGAGGTTTGAAAAAAATTCCCGGCTGTATTAGAGCTACGTGACCAGTGTTTCCAGATGCTCTTGCTGAATCCGCTGCGGCGCTAGCAGCAGATGCAGTAAGCAGACGACAGGGCCGCTAGCAGACGACAGGACGCGGATGGACACATTTAAGGCGTGTACTCCCTCCTGATTGGTCGAAGGGGCCTGTTGGTCCCACAGCGCTGCACGCAACTACTGGAACATGGTACACCTACCTACACACACGCGCCAGCACGCGTTCCGTCCGCGAGGAAAAGGAAAGAAAAAAAGGAAGAAGTACGGAAGGAAGGCGCGTCGCGGGAGAGTCGGGCGATGCCTACAACTTCTCTGTACTCTTGGCCGGGGCCCTGCGTACGAGGCGTCGTAGGGCAGACCTCAACTCCGCTCACGCTGCTGACGCCCCCTCGCATTTCGCGCTGGATTCCGTGTCCGGATGACACACAGAACGACCTAAAGTTTAGTCACGTGAGGTTAGGCTCAAAATCTAGAGACGACGAGCAATGATCATAAGGTCGTTGAATACGACGAAGAGGGAATGTCGCTAAGCCAACGCTTCGGCAAGATGGGCTTGCCTCTGCCAGGGCTAAGGCAAGTCCACTTGCCGAAGCGTTGTCTCTTGGAGGCATTCCCCGCCTTTCAACTCTTTTTTTCCAACCACCTGTTCATCACTTCTGGTTCTGAACACCCCCGAACATGTGTTCTCGTATGAATTCTAAACGAATTTTATCAAGATATAGACAGGAACACAGTAGGGGGTATCGAGGAACAAAGAGGAATGGAAAATGGTCCTGAGCTGACCATATAGAATGAGAAAGCAGATAACCGATGGCCAGTGAAATCCACAGAATGGATACAGAAGATGGTAGGCACAGCCGTGGGCGACAGAAAGTAAAAGGGGGAGGGGGTGGTATCTTAAAGAAGTTTGCTGGCATAAAATGGAATCAGGGCAGATCAGAATGGAGGTCATTGGGGGAGGTCTTCGGTCTGCAGGCAACATAAGCTACGATGGTGATGAAAGTTATTATGGTGATCATAACGGGGCGGTAGCGGTTATGTATACAGGTTAATGAGACAGACACTATAGCAAATATTTTCACCCTGAAACTACGCAGTACACGACGCGCACTCTCACGTGAGCCATCAAGATCATCTTAAAAGATTACTCATACATTATTTGCAAAGTTTAGATTTTTTTAGTTGTCTAACCAAAAGAGAATTTGTCTAGATTTAAAGAAACATTTGCTAATTCGTGTACAGGCATGCATACAGCAGTGGTTGTACACATTATAAATAGTACAAGCTAAGTATTTCAACAGCTTCGCCTGCCATTGTTGCATTAACATAATAAGGACCTTTGATTAGCTGCGACCAAGATGATGGGTTTACATAGTTACCGATTTTTTCAATAAGTCTTCCTTTCCCACCCGCCTGAAATATCGCTCAAGGTAAAAATTGTCACAATTATTGTGGTGTCTAGCTCCCACTATCTACACGGTATGGTTGCTATTGATGTCATGGTTTCGGCATGTAAAATCTCCAAGTGCTTTTTTTTTTCATTCGTTCGATCATAAACGGGAAGTGTACAGTTTTGGCGACATTTAGGCGAATCCTGTGTAAGCGTGCTCCGTCGCGCCCCTTGAGATAACACAGCACATGGACATGATAACGATATCACGTAGTGAACCAAAGCGAACTGATACGGAATTACCCGGTGCCATGCACCCTGCCTTGTGTTCTGTATTGAGCGGCGCAACGCAAGTCCCAGGGGCAACTTAACCCATTCCTAAGCCTTATTTGTCGCCTTCGAATACTCACTGAGCCCGATGATCGAACGCGAGGAAATAAGCATATCCCAGCATCCGTCCATCCGAGTTGTCCGATCTGGGCGATAGCTTGACTTCTACTTCACGCGAACTATCGAGAAAAGACAAGAAAAGGACGGATAAAATAGACTTAGGACTCAGCGTTGTGTACATATCGGGTGCAGTTTTAGTGCATTCGGGTACATTCAAGTGCTGTAAAGGGACGCTACTGGTTACATTCAGGTGCAGATTAGAGGTCGTGTTTAAAGTTTCAATGTGTGATCTAGAAATCACGCTCTGAAGTTCGGTGGTAAGTTTCATCTGGGCGATAGCCAGACTTCTACTTTACGCGAACTGTCCAAAAAAGACAAGAGAAGGACGGATAAAATAGACTTAAGACTCAGCGTTGTGGACATTCGGGTGCAGTTTTAGTGCATTCGAGTGTATTCAAGTGCTGTCAAGGCCTACTGGGTACATTCGGGTGCAGTTTTAGTGCATTCGGGTACATTCAAGTGCTGTCAATGGACGCTATGGTACATTCAGGTGCAGATTAGAGGTCGTGTTTACAGTTTTAATGTGTGGTCTAGAAATCACGCTGTGAAGTTCGGTGTTAAGTTTCGTTGGTCCTTTGTGGACATTGGACATGGAGGCATGCTTGTAGGCACCGTGCCACTGGTAGTTCTATTTTATACGAGCTTACGCCCGTCGGTATCACAGAAGGGAGGCACTATTTAGAGCAAAGAAAAACGGTACCTCACAAACGTAGAGAGCCTTAATTAACAACACATTTAATACAATAATAACACATAGCACAATAACAAACAACACATTTAGGGCATTGCGGAGAAATCTAGGTTGGCCCACGGTCTCAAGAACGTCGGCAACAGGTTCGGCGTCAACGTTGTGTTTTCTGCAAAACACAAGCTCAGCAGGATGTGCCCCTTCGTCAATCAGGACTCTCGAAGAACAAAGAAAGGATGTGAAATCAAGCATGATCAGAAGTCCCAGGAGTATGTGCCGTGTGAGTGTGATGTGGTGTACAGGATTCCGCTATCGTGTGGTAGAACATATATTGGACAGACGGGACGCTGTATTAACACTAGACTGAAGGAGCACAATGCTTCTTTGAAGAATGCGGCTCATTCTAATTTATCTATGCATTGTAGGTCATGTGGGTGCTCCCCTGGTTTCACAAACACCAAGATCATCTATAAGCACTGCCATCAGATTAACAGAGAAGTAGTAGAAGCGTATCATATTGCTAACGAAAAAGAAAACTGTGTAAGCCAAGCTTCCATTGATTTGTGTAACAAAGAATTAGATTTTCTGCGGCAGGCGTTTTTGTGAATGTCATGATTTTATCCTACTTGGACATGACGCGGCGACAATCCATGACACGTGCACATGCACGAAGCCTATATATGTGTGTAATGACCAATAAACCATTCAGTTGCGAGTCAGCGCTTGTTGTGTGCGTCGCTTCTTCTGTCAGTCTTCGTGTTTTTTGTGCGCTGTTACCTTGAGATGAACCGATACCAACTCGCCCAAGTTGCCGCCTTACTATAACGTAGAAGATTTCACAACGTCGAATGCTTGCACCATACGAACATTTAGGGCCGCGCTTGAGAGTGTTCCAAATCGAAGGATGACTGGTTTATCATTTTTCGACGTAGCCTAGATGTTTCTTATTTTTGAGTGTGCGCGCTGTCCACGAAGTGTCGACGGCGTATTCTTGGATGTGTGCGTGTGGCTCACACAAGTCATGATTCCTATAATGTACTGTCACCAAAGCCAGCTGGTACGACCTCAGTGTGCTGTAACCTTATACACCTGCTCACTCCCCCCCCCCCCCTTTCTTCTCTACTCTAAAACGTGTTGCTCATCCTAACAGCTGAGCGATTGGTACTTCCCTATACTTTCAATCATCTGATGGACGCCATCACGACGGTCTCGCAGTGTGAACAAAAAGCGTTCGTCACGTACGCCCTGTAGCGTCCCCCGAGAACAATGCGCCTCCTCGCCTCACCACTCGCAACTCTTGCCACAATCTGATCTCTTCCTCCTCACCCCTTTCACCGCTGTCTTCCGGCTGTGACCCCCCGGCGGCGGCGTTGGCGGGTGCCCAAGAAAGGGGAGTTGCAGCTTTGGAAGCGCGGGAGAATGGGGGTCCTCGCGCATTTTTCTGCTTTCGGGAAACTGTGCCGCTCCCTTATTTTTTTGTCCGCGTGCGCGCGCGCCGGCTTTTTACAGCTCCTTCTTATTCCCCTTTCACCCGCTTTCTCTCTGCTAGGGAAAAAAAGGTGCGGCGTGCCAGTGTTTTTCATCTCTCTTTCGGCGCAAGAAAGAGAATAAAAAAGGGAATACGGGAGGTTCTTCACCCCTACTTTCTCGTGTTTCCGTCATCCACCCCCCCCCCCCCCTTCCCTCCCTGCCTACGTACCTATCCCCATTTTCTGAGAATCCGCGGGGTTAGCGTTCTCGGGAGGCCTTTTATTGCCGGTGCCCTGCCTTAATTTTTGGGGTCTATTCCAACGACGCCGTCGGGGAAGAAGGGTTGCCTGTGTATGTACGGGAGGTTTAGGGAAGGAAGGACAGAAAGGCGAGAGATGATTCTAGACTAAGGGCCGTCGTACTACCGCGGTGCGCACATTGTGGCGGTTCTGTTCCGTGCCTTCATTTCCAACCGGAGAATAGAAGAAGAAAAAGAGAGAATACGGGTGTTTTTGTGTGCCGAAAAAATAAAAGGAAGACCCGAGGCAGGGCACGGCAGAGCTCTGCGGCGCGCCGTTTTTGTCAGCCGAAAAAATAATAGCGTTGGGTGTGGTGGCGGCTGCAACGGATTTTCTTTTGGCCATGGCATCAAACGTAAAAAGAAAATGGCCGACAGTGGGGGAGAGGTGAGTGGACAGTCTTAAAAGAATGAAAGTGTGTTGGAAGATCAGTAGCAGCTAAGTCACGTGTTCTTGAGAACCTTCTCTTTGTATAGTTGGGCAGTGGCTTTTCGGGGCCCCGTTCCGTTGTTTTGTTTGAAAGACTGGACTTTGAGGTGTTCTTGTAGCGTTGTTAGCTTTTGATTCTCTGCTTTTGCGTGTCGTTATTTCAACGTTCCAAAGCCGCTTTCTGTCTGTCGCGGCTTATTTCGTATTCATGACTGCGTCGGTTGTTCGCTGTTCTGCTTTGTTCCTGCAAGTCAGTTGTGTATCTATGCCCGTACATTTATGTATGCATGACCGGGGAACTTGATATCACACACACTCCTCCCTTTTACCCTCCTTCTTCCTGTTTGTCAAGCACACCTGTCTCCTTTCTCCGCAGCGGACACAATTTCTCACCGGTCGCGTAATGTTTCCCTTCGGGCCTTGGCCTGTTCGTCGCCTCAACAAAGCGCAGCAGCGCATCTTTGGCATCAAGAGTGACAGAAAGGGAAGATTACAAGATGAAGCCACTGCCTTCTAAGAGTTATCGGCGAACAAAGCCGTATACCTTGGGGCTTAGGTGTACCCGAACTTGTAGTTTTATCCCAAAAGACAAGACTCGGATCCGGCTTTCTTTTCCTGGTAGCACCAACAATCAGGACACTCCTGTCTTGACAGTATACTGGCAGAAAGAGTGAAAAGAGACGCAGTTCTTGCTCGGAGTTGTCTGCCTACAAAAGGCATACACATCAGAAGTTCCCTGAAGTTGTGAATTCATCTAAAAGAAAAAAAAATAAGAGAAACACTTAGATCTGGCCATTTTCGGCGTATCTGTATCCTCGAGTGCATTTTGCTGTATTGTTTTTCTTCTCATGTCAAGTCCACGCGCGCCATATGCTTGGCCTCGCGGCTAGTGACGTCTTGGTTCTTTAGTGCACACATAACGGAGGACTCGCGGGAAGAGACGGTGTAGAAAACATACAGCGGCAATTAGGCTCATCAGCGGTCAACGCAGGCTAATTTAGTTCGAAACTGCGGCTTCGGGTTATGCGTAATCGGATCCTAGGGACGAATTCACCAAACTTTTCCGTCGTAAGTGTTTTACCTAGTGGCTGGTCAGCTGTCATACGACGTGTAATCAATGTTGACTAAAACAAATGTTTTCTTACAAAAGTATTTTCTTACAAATATTCTTAGCTTAAGATGTCTTTGCGAATACGGGCACTACCCTAACAAAAATATCATATATGGTCATATGAGAAAATAGGTATAACGAACTCACACGTCACATGTCATGCCTGTAAAGGCATGCTAAGCCAATGAATGATAGAGCCGTATATGAAAATTCTTGTATATAGGTCCCGTATTCCTATATCACGGATTGGGCAAATATGGCCTTATACCGATCGATGCCGCGCTTATAGCCCGATGAGCCCAGTTCCTGGTCTTGTGGCCATATTTACCGAACTCATGATGAGTCATATACGGCGGCTCTTTGTATATCTATTGTATTGCCATATGGCTCTATCACAGGTGGGGCAAATGTGTCCATATAGGACGCGTGCCATGTATACCCAGGCGTGCTGAATGCCTGATATGGCCCATGTTTAAGGGGTGGGCCGAAATCCACAACACTTTCCTAAATGCTTCTTCGTTTCCATTGGTCGGCCGGCTTCGCTAATGATATGCCGAGCATCGTGATTGACTGATATATTGTCGTAGGAATACTCCTTGGGCAGGATGTTTCTGTGAAATCAAATCCTGGCCTTCAACATCTGCGAGGGCCTTTGGACCGTTATTCTCGTCAGCTCTTGCACACTTTAAAAACCTCTTCCGAAGTTAGTCTGAGAAAGAATTTCAAGTACATTTTCAAGCAGACACAATGCAGTGGATTTCTGCATTGTCTTTCTCTTAACACTCGTCTTCAGCCGTCCTCAACATTCTTTTTCTTTGCTTCTGTTGTTGCACACTTCATTTCTGCCTGCAACTCCATCTGCCAAGACTACACTCCTGCATGCCCCTGCTGTAAACAGAACTACCCGACAAAAACGGTAGCCATTTGCTTACCCTATGCGAGGCCTGTGTGTGTTTCTTATTGCTTTATTTTTTACCTAAATAAAATATAAATGGTGCAGTAACGCGTGCCGTCTGTTTTTCATACGCGGTGGAGTTGTCTGCATTTTCGCGGTTTAAATTTTTCGTGGGCCCGCACAGTGCCTGTCGCGGCTATGCCCTGTCGTCTGCTACAATTCGTGGCAGACGACAAACTAAACATCCATTCCCTTCTTTCCATTACCGCGTCGTTTCGTTTCTTATCACCACATTCTTTTGTTACTCGGTTCATGTACGTGCGAGGTATGAAGGCGGAGCCTTCATATGCGCGGGCTTGTTGCCCTTGTTGCGGTTTTATTTCTTCTCGAGATGAAACGGTTCAACAATGACAGCGACAACAACAACAAAAACGCGTGCCGTCTGTTTTCACAAGCGAGCGTGCGTCTTCTGTTTCTGCTTCTGTTTTCGTCTGCTCTCTCATGTTCGTTGGAGCCGCGCGCGCGTCAGTGGCCATTCTGTCGTCTGCTACACTCGTCTGCAACACAACCCTCTACATTATCACGCTCTTTTTTGTTTACTTGTTTACTCTGCCGCGACCAGCTCGTATGAATAACGGACGAGAATTTCGCGTGCTGCCGCGGATTCACCCTTGCTTTTTTTCCCGTCACCTCCTTTCTCCTCCCAGCGTAGCCCCATTATGACGGCCCACCCTTCAAAACGTACGCGTTCTCTAATTTTTTTTCTTTTTTAACTTTTTACCCCACTCCCTTCCTTCACGCACTTCTGGTCTCCTTTTTCTCATCGTCTGCAAATATAGCCAACGCCATGTGCGTGCTCACACGGTGCAGACGACGCGCGTGAAAAGCAGACGTACCCACCACCAACGTACACACAAACCAATCGCGAAACCGGTTTGTCACGTGGTACTCGGGAATAACCCTTTCCCCCCCAACCACCTCCCATCTATCTATAATGGCGTATCCTACTATACAGGCACAGCCGGGGCACTGCGGCGTGCTATTCACGTTTCTTTTTTCCACAAATGCGGGAAAAGAAAGAGACTCTATATAGCTTGGCGGTGGCCGCCAGCAAGCGCTGTCCACACGCGCAAAAAAAAAAAAAAACGACAAAACTGGAAAAAAGAAGAGAAAAGAACGAAGCGGTGAGAATACTGATAGAACGCTCCTGTGTGTGTGTATTCGGGCTTCCGCGGATTATTACGTGGGTGTGGTCCTCCGCGCTGTGAGCCCAGTGGCCTCTTGTGCCCAAAACAGCAGCTGCGTTTCGGCGAGAGGCAGCTCGCGTAGTCTATATAGTATTTTTGTTATGTTTCTTACTAGAATCCTCCTTTTTATTTCCTCTCTTTCTCTCCTGGATCTCGCTGTTGAGATGAGCGCAGGTGATGAGATTCACGTGCTGCTACCATATATATATATATATATATATATATATATATATATATATATATATATATATATATATATATATTTGCATACGCCCTGAGGCTGAGAGAGACAATAGGAGGGTCACAGTGCCGGCACGCCTTAGGGAAAAAGGCGTTTTTCTCGGGAGTACGAGGTCTTTTCATCGGGTCCTCGATTCATTGTTACCCGGTTATTTCCGTAATTTTTTTATTTTAATTTTTGAAATCTCGTCTTTGTCTCGTGCCAGCTGTGCAAGCCGCCGCACGTGCGTTTTTCCAGAAGATGTGCTATAGAATAGCAAGAGAGAACGCGGAATTTAGATGACGCTTTCAGTGAGTAAGACTGTGAGAGTTCAGTACATAAGAACGATACAACGATCATCTAATTGCAGCACTCATTTGTGTTCATCACTTTCACGCAGCCTTGATACTTCTGTTTTCGCATATTTAGTTGCTTAACTTGCTTAACTTTGTGTTAACGTTATGGGTGTTTCAATACCAATACGTGCGTGTTCGTTGCGAGAACGCGAGATTTATCGTATATCTCAAGAAGCAACACTTAGTTCAGTGTTAGCAGCCACTAACAGTTAGTACATCTAAAAATCTCATCTAAGCACTTTATGGTGTTTCTCAACGCTTGCAATACATCGTCGTGCGTTTCTTTTGCTGTTTATCGTCGTTGCCTTATCTCGAAAAAAGAAAAATGAGCTTAGTTCCTTCTGGACTTTTCCCCAGCTCATATGCACCTCTTCGCGGAACTGCGTACAAATGGCCATAAATATAACACGCCCATATTGATGTCAACCATGTTTGCTTACCGATGTCTGATGTATGTGACGTGATGTATGTGATGTATGTATGTCTGATGTATGTCGTTGATAGGCGTAGGTGCATTGGCAATTTCATCTTCATACTTACACGTATGCATGCCGCCTGGCTCTGATAGACCATTGTCGTTTGCTTACGCAACATTGTATACATGTCCCAATAAAAAGTGTAATTTCTTTAGAGAGAAATGTTGTGCAAAAAGCAGGGAGGTTAACTACAAGAGAAATCCTGTCTGCTAACCTGCACTCGGCAAAGGATAAGGGGTGATATAATAGTCAAAAGGAAATAAAGGGAAGTGGGTTAATTAGAAGGAAAAGAAAAGGAGGAAGAGGACCAGTCAACAAGTATACTCTCTAATATATTTAGGCAAACGTCATGTTTTCTAGCTCTGTGTTAATTCGAGGGGTTAAGTTTTATTTACATTCGGACATGGTGTATCTTTAGTGCGTATTCCTATATGTATAGGAATGTATTTGACGGGTCTCTTCTCTCTCTCTCTCTTTTTGCGAAACTGTATATACTGAAATGTCTAAATGCAACACCGGCGTCGTTTCATTTTCACTCATACCTTATAACGTACGTCTACCATAATCAACAGTATCGTTTACGCCAATAACCGTATTTGAAGTTATAAACATACTCTCTACATCCGTGTCTTCGTCAATATCTCGCGATCTTTATATGACCCGACAACTCAGCGCACTGGGCCGCATTAGCTCTTTGAAACGCTAAGCACCTATAAAACTCAGTCTCACATAACGCAACTCAGACCAACGCGACTCATATATGCTTCACGCAGTGAACAGAACCAACAAAAACAACCTCACTCTCAGGTCACTTTAATCCTTTGCCGCTTCAGAAAGCTCTCAACCTCTACTAAACATTACGCGCGCCTCATTGGCCGCTTACATCAGTACGTGTTCAGTACGCCGGCATTTCCACTGCACACGATACACATATGCCAATAACGCACTGGCTTATGGGAGGGGGGGTTGTCGGGGTGAAAGTATTAGGAATCGCATTTTATATTATTCATCCATCTGCAACATACACCGGAACAGTCTCTGCATATTCGTACATATATGCAAAGAGCTTTCGCGAGAAGCTCTCGCTGTATTGCTCTCGTTTAATATCGGCATACCGCACGAGATCACGCGAGATTCGATCCGCGACCTATAACGCGCGCTTTCGGTCGATCTTCCCGAGGACCGTGGGATGACCACGGCAGGAGGTGAAGAAGGTCCTTGGACCTTTCCCCGGATCGGCCCCGACCCGAAGGCGGCAAGAAGAAAGTTCGAACAAGAAAAACATTACTAACGATAAAACGGAGAGAAATAAACAGCGCGCGCCGTGAAAAGGTTCAAGCGATGAGAAACAAAAAAGGAAAAGAGAGAAAGGAAAAGAAAGAAAGAAATCGGCGGGCAGTCGCCTTCCAGTATGCATGAACCGGCGCCGTGGTGTATATAGGCCTATATGGGAAGGCTCGTTAATTATACCGCTAAGCGGATCGGCGTTGGCGCGACAGCCTTGAAGGCTTCCGGCCAAAAGCCGTAAGTGTGTGCGTGTGCGTGCGTGTGTGTATAGCCAGCCATGGCGTCGCTTCGATTGCCCGCCTGCATTGCGGGTGATGCGTCGCGTCGTGAAAGCAGCGCGCCCCCGGCGCGTCCGTGTTGTGCACGGAACGTTGGACGAAGTCGTGCTCTCTTTTGAACTGTACGCGCTGTGGCCGGCCAGCCGGCCGGCTTCGAGGAAGAAGAGCTGGCGATGCAAGGAGGAGGAAGGGGGTTTGGAGAAGTGGCGAGGAGTGTAATGTACCGTATCGGTTACCGCATAATAACCGCGAGGACTAATGAATCACGCTATAATGTGAGACAAGAGCCTGCTTTGCTCTGGGTCTTCTAATTTCTTGCGGTCCTCGCGCCATCTACTGGTCCTCAGCTTCGTGTACTGACCGCGCGGTGAAGATAATGTTGTTCTTGAGCACTGTCCGTTTGCAACTTGACATTTCTGGTGACAGTACCAATGCGCGAAGGAGACCTGCCTAATTAACACACCGTCATTAAAGCTCGCAGCAAGTATAACGAGTAGGTAAATAACTGACAACCCGATCACGATGAAGGGACGGCCCCCCGGTCTATCCCATTGGCCACCGTCTCGGAGCGTTTTCTGTATGGCGTGGACCTGTGTGCCGAGATCTCATGTAGGTAGCATAAAACAATGTCAGCGATGAAATTGTAATAATTCGCATGTTAGGACAATTAAGTTGGGCATCAACGTCAGATAAACACACCAAGTTACGTCACGTCCTTTTGTTTTTGTGCACTTTCAGACCTCCTCCATCTCAAGTCTATCTATCTATCTATCTATCTATCTATCTATCTATCTATCTATCTATCTATCTATCTATCTATCTATCTATCTATCTATCTATCTATCTATCTATCTATCTAGTTTTACATTGCGCTGAGCGTTCGAACCTTTCGAACACTTTGGCGGACTACGCACGAGTGCATACGGTACGTATAACGCGCGACCTTTTTTTGCATATCCGCTTTTTCTTTATCTTTCCTCGAGACTGCACGCGCTGCGTTTATGCGCGCGTAAATGCGAGCATCACTCCCCCCTTTTCATCTTCGCAGTATTGCTTGTTCTTCTCTTTTCTTTATTTTTACTTTCTACGCCCTTCGTATATAATCGCTCTTGGCTGGCATATCGCTTACCTCTCCATGGCTATACAGACTGAATGCCCACCGCTTTCGAACTCCCCCTCCCCCCCCCCACTCTCTCTCTCTCTCCTTAACACCCCACGAAGACCGTTACACAGACCTCCATACTGCCCCGTTGGCGCGTATGCTACAAGCACACGTCGACGCATGCATATTTCGCCGGCTTCGAAATCGATGGTGACCCTGATCGCGGACACATCGTCCAGACACCGTCGGCGCCACTTATTTTTTTATTATTATTATGCGTTCTCTCTGAATCGCGGCGCCTGGCATGGAGCATCGCTTTCTTTGCGCGCACCGTCTTGGCTTGTCTTGGCTTGTCTTGGCTCGCCTTGCCTTGCTCTTCTCTGCATAGGCGTTTTCTTTTTTCGAGTGGACCTGCCGTGTCTCTGGTTCGCTATTTTGCGCAGCATCACAGGCTGGTATAGTGGAACGTTAACGTGGAAGGGGGTTGTGGAAGAGGATTCATGAGCACGGAGTTGATGTTTGGGATGTTGAAATTCAAGTAGAAGTACAAACGAAGTCTTATTATATTAGTACTGATTAGGCAAAAAAGAAATAACTCAGAAGTGAGCAGCAAATATCTACCATTACATTAAAAAAAAAAACAGACACACACGCACATACCCTGGTAACTCCTATAATACATTTATCTATCCGCATCATTTATTTATTCGTATTAGCGAGAGCTGGAGCCGGGGAGACTGAGATGTGTTAGTCAAAAGCAGCAGCCGTCACTGATTTGCATATTTCTCTGTACATGCAAAAATGAAATGATATAGTTCAGCAGTACGCCATAGATATACGTGAAAAAACACCGGACAACTCCTAAAGCGAAATCGTATATCAGTGAGACGAGTGTCACTATAAGGCAGTCTGAATGTGGATTAGGTGCACGAAATGCAAATGTCCATGGTCCAAGAACGACACCCCCGCCAAGAGATATCTTTTTCGTGTACAGGCAATATGAATCGGTGTATCAGTCTATGCACAATATGGTGAGTCTATCGCTTCCTTGCTGCACGCCCTCGTCTATATACCCCACCTATCCGGCGTGTTCCAAGGATGGTTTGCAGTCGTGAATTGGTCACTATATATGGTGTATACGTCACATATCTGCCGTATTCCAAGGATGATGTGCAGCCGTGAATTGGTCACCATATACAGTTTATATCCAAGGACTGTCTGCGGTCGTGAATTCTGGTCACCATATATGGTCATCGCATCCTATCGTTTCCTTGCTGCACGCCCTCAGTGGTGGTCTATCCCTTCTCCGACGGGCTGGATGGTCTGCAGGTCTATATGCTATCGCTTCCTTGCTGTACCCCCTCGTCTATACGTCACCTATCTGCCGTACTCCAAGGATGGTCTGCAGTCGTGCATTGGTCACCATATATGGCCATAGAAACCTACCGTTTCCTTGCTGCACGCCCTCACTGTTGGTCTATCCCTTCTCAGTTGGGCTGCATGGTCTGCAGGTCTATATGCTATCGCTTCCTTGCTGTACCCCCTCGTCTATACGTCACCTATCTGCCGCATTCTACGGTCTGGGGTCGTGAACTGTGGTCACCATATATAGTCATCGCATCCTACCGTTTCCTTGCTGCACGCCCTCACTGTTGGTCTATCCCTTCCACGCCAGGTGGCATGGTCTGCAGGTCTAGGCTGTACAGTGACCGCCACACTCGGGTCGCGTCCTTCCTCAGGGCCACTTTCCTAATCGAAGCGTCCGTATGCACCCAACAGAGGACCTCGGTTTATAAAAGACGTATGGGGGTCGTTGTGGTTTGGACGTACACACGATATCTTCATATACGATATGCACGCGCCTTTCAGCTGTGGATGCAACCTCTTAACGGCCCGCTAATAGGCGTCGGTGGTCTTTGTGCATACGGTAAAAGGTTTCACGCGCCTTCGCTTCGTTGCTAGGCGACCGTGTCTTCTGACCGCGCGTGTGCATATTATAATGCTCCGCATATCCTTGTGGTGTGATGTTGCCGCGAAGCCACGCATGCGCAGTGGTGCGAGCGTGCGTTCAAGGACGGTAGTTATATCGCGGAGCGTCTCGCGAGCTGCAGCGGAAGCCACCTTGTGGTATATCAATGTATAGTATGTGTGTGTTTGTATATATAGTGTTTGGTTGGTTTGAGCAGGAAGCGTTAATTAAATAGGCATGCACGCACGTACGTGCGAAGGCTCTTGCGTTTAGTGAAGCATTCCGTTAGTGTATAATGTTATTCAGTCTTTACTCGGCGGTCCATCAGGGACAGATAGTTTGTATATATATGCAGGGTGTATCTGCTGCACGGGGCAAGGACCTTGCGTTCGCTGATGCACTTTATATATATATATATATAGCGTGATGTTCTCAAGGGTATGTCTGCTTATAATGAGAGACCTTTATCAGTCGAGAATGAGTTCTATGCGCCTAGGGTGGGAGAGAGAAGGAGAGTGGGATGGAGGAGCAGTCGCATGCCGGAAGTTTGAGTTCGCGTCGACATTCCATATAGTGTTTATATAGGAAGAGTCCACTGTGTGTGTGTTTGTGTGTGCGTTCATTTGTTTATGCTGAATTCTTAAACTGCGTCGTGCATGTACGCGAATGTGTGCATGCCAGCGATAATTGTGAGTGATTACTCGGAGCGCAACTGTTCACTTGTGGGACGGGCGTGAATAGACTGCAGCTGTGTATACAGGTCCCTGTTTGTTACAGGCCACGCGGATGGCGGGATACGCGTATCGCGCGGCTAATTGAAATCGCGCGAGTGACCTTACAGGCCCTCTGGTAAGGTCAACTAAAACTAAATCGGGCGTATGATTTAGTCACTCTCTACTAAACATGGCCACTGCGCTGTGAAACAGTGCAAATCGCAGATGCCGAAGGATATATATATATATATATATATTATATATATTATATATATATATATATATTATATATATATATATATATATACGCGACTCTTCGCTTTGCGATTTTTGATAAGTCTTGCAGCAAGAAGTATCTATCTATCTATCTATCTGCGAGAGAAGTTGAAGTGTAGGAGGAAAAAGTGTCCCGGCAGAACATAAAAGAAAAAAAAAACAAGAAAGGAAAGATAGATGAGGGGAAAATTGTCCACGTTTTCTCTAAACGTTCTCTCACGTTTTTCTGTAAACCTTTTAGCGTTTAATGCCGTGTGGTACAGCGCGAAAATACGAAAACAGACACGGGACGCACACAGCACGTGAGCTCCTGAAGTTCTGCAGAATATGTTGAACGTTTGCCCACACCGGGTTACCGGAGCCGTTGACGGCTGTGGCTGAACTCGTGGCGACATCTTGCGGCGTTTCGCCCAACTACAACACATCTTACTTTTTCGTTTTTTTTTTTCTTAGTCACGCTGATGTTCTCGTCGGACGAAAGTATTCAAGAGTGCCGCGAGTTACTGGTTCCGTTACTGCTACACACTGCTTTAAACAAGCGCTTCAGTGAAACGTTCGAGTAGCCGCAGTATTACCTCTCTGCGTCTGTGATTGCGCTGTGTCCCCCGCATACTTATCCCGCATAACGCGGAACCCGCAAAACGGTATGTACCGTAACTGAACGCTTTTAACTGCTTCGTGCCCCGAAGCCGACGCGTTACCGTCAAGGTCACGAACCCGTACAGGCCGCCTGCCCGTATTGCATCAACCGACGACGTCGTTGAATCAACCGCGTGAGACCTTGCTGCGACCCAACGAATGATGACAGCGAAGGACCTCGCACGAAACTGTTTATCTCGCGTACGTTGTGTCTGTGTCGCTTCGTCGTGCCGTTGACACGGGATTGCTTCACGCGACGAGTTCGCGTGTTGGCATTGTTTCTTTCTCCCATCAGTGTGTGTGTGGATGGGGGTGAAGGTATCTTTTGCGGCTCGGAGGAGGTCGCGTGACACTCGGGGAGGCAGCAACGGGCGCAAGCCAGCGAACGACCGAACGACGACACGTCCCAGCGAGGTCATTGTCACCAGAACCGCGGCGAAAAAGAAACGTCGGGGCAACAAAACAAACAAACAAAAATTTCCGCGGCGCTTTGCCGCCGCCGAGACGACGATCGCGGGACGACGAGAGAGGTGCGTCCTTGGCCGCCGTTGGCGAGCGAACAGAACCCCGCCCTCCATAGCTACCTCCCCCTCCCCCATTCCCTTCCTTCACCTCACCTCGTCCCTGCAACCGCGCCCCGCAGAGCTGCCGCACCTTCCGCCTCGAGGAAGAACGCTTCTTGCTTTATACCTAGGCCTGCTTTTTGTTTTATCTATCTCTTTCTTTTCTTTTTCTTTTCCATCTTTTGTCATTCTCATCTCCTTCCAGCACGCACGCTCCTCGGGCAAACTCGGCGCTTTGTTTTTGCGGTCTCTCACCCGCCCAGCCATTTCTTTACTATATCTCTGAGTTTCCTTCTTTCCAGGGCCTCTGCCTTGTTGTTGTTGTTGTTGTTGTTGTTGTTGTTGTTGTTGTTGTTGTTGTCCTTCTTCTGGAGATGCGAGAGCAGCAGTGCGGCGAAAACTGCAGCTCCGCTACAGCGAGGTTTGCTCGCTCTCCCTAAAGTAGGCTTGCGCGCAGTGCATTAGTGTAGGGCAGTGAAGCAGTCCGGTTGAGTGATTCGTCCGTGCGTGAAAGGTCGCGTCAACGTGACCGTTGCATGTCGTTCGTGTACACCCTTATTTCGTGAAAGCGTTGTTTCATCTTCCTTGCAAAAGCCTACATCGTTGTTTCCAAACAAATTTAGCACAATACGAACTGCACTCAGTGTACACTGTAGTATTTACATCGGGTACTACACTGCGTGTTGTCTTCCGTATGGTGCTATATGTTGTTATATTGAGACTTACGTGCTAGCGACGTCGCAGGCGCCGCACAAGACTTCGCTCATCGATTCATCATCGATCTTTGATGCTCGAAGGGACCTAACTTCACTGCGAGACGATTCATCATTTGTGGACTCAAAACGTTCTGTCACAAACGTGGCCTGCCCGTTAAGCCATCCTGCAAGTGTTTCGAGTTTTGTTCTGGTGCAACGAGCTCAAATGCGAAGAATCTTCACGAAGACCGGTTCGAGAAGGTTTTACTTGTTCTTCACCGAAGTGGACCGAACAAAACTCAACATCGAGGGTATTTTCAGCGTTTATAGTCCATAGACTTGTGCATCTGAAACAAGAATGCGAAGTCTGCCACGTGTAGATATCGCAGCTTGGAACGAAAAAAAAAGGAAAGAAAAATGAACCAAGGAAACAGAATAACGCAGCGTAATATTGCTTTGTTTCAAGCATGCAGCCATGTGGGCTGCACATTACTTCGTAAGTATTATTATTATTATTATTATTATTATTATTATTATTATTAGTAGTAGTAGTAGTAGTAGTAGTAGTAGTAGTAGTAGCGGCAGCAGCAGCAGTAGTAGTGGTAGTAGTAGTAGTAGTAGTAGTAGTAGTAGTAGTATTCATGGTGATCAGTGCGCAAACTCAGCACAAGGACACAGCAGGGAGAAACAAACAAGCGCAGACTGAAACTGACGTTTATTGAAAACTGAATAAGTACACATAGATGAGGGAAGGGAACAAGCGATAAGTATACAAGATAAACATTCATTAATAGATGCCATGTCGGGTACCCCTCTTAGTAGTAGTAACATCTCGAAAGCCATATCTCTCTGGCTATATCGACCATCACTGCCGACACCTTTTACGTGTATGAGAGTACCAGACGAAAAGCTCAGGCCCCTGAGTGCCATGTCGGGGCACTCAGGGGCCCCGACATGTCTTGCCAAGAACCAGTGGGTGCCCGGAGGCATGGGGAACCAAATCCGGTACCCCTTAGCATTGGAGGTGGATCGACGCCGTAAACAATGGACGACCGCTGCGATCGTGGTGGTATACATAAACATACAGCTCCAGCTCTCCCTCTTACTCCCCAGCATATGTGTCATGACTTGCACTACACACTGTTCATTCGCAACGCAGCGTGTCATCCCTTATCACACGCGTAAATTGTACGCTGTCTTGGTTCACGAAAACATCCCGGCAGGACTGCGTATGGTCATTGACGAAGCAGTAAATACAAAAAATAAATAAGATAATAGAAGATCAAAAGGTAAGGTTAAGTTAGCCCGTACAAGACATCGTTCATGCACGTGTTCCCGGGACCTCTCCGTCTCCTAACCTCCGTGCAGCCGTCGCTTAATTTGCATACTCGCGATGACAGGTGCAGATATGCACAAAGCTCGCCCACTCACAAGCGTGCACGCGGTTTGCGCCTTCAAGACGTGCAGTACGGTGTTATACCATTGTATACAGTATATTGCAACGTGGTTTCGAACCGATAGATCTGCCGCAACGTGTCCTTTCTATTGACGCGCTTGTACTTGTATACGCTATATAAACCCCCACTCACGCGAGCTCTCCATCCTATTCAGCTCTCGCGCTACACCTACACAATGGGATCGTTCATCTTCACCCCCAACACGCACGTACGGTACATACGGATGTTGTATATCTATCTATCTGTGTGTGTATGTATACGCTCTTAGCGGCCATACTGACGCCACCTTGTGTCTGGAGAAGGATTTGCGACATAGTTGTTCGTTCGGCTAAGCCTTGGCAACCGCGACGGCCGCTTTGGTCCCGACGAGAAAGGCCGAGGCAGCAGTCGCCCCCTTGCGGTCGGCGCTAGAAGTATGCGGTCGTCGCGTTAGAAAAAAAAAAAAAAAGAGAAGCCGCGTATTGCGCGCGCCGCCGGTTATTGCAAACACCGCTTATTGCGGACAGGGGGGAAGTGTGGAGTCGTCGTTCGGTTACAGTTTGAAGGAGTCCGGTAAAGTGACTATTGTGTTATCAGACATGTATTGCGAACTTCCCATGTATTTCACTTGCATCGTTTAGCTTTAAAGTCCGTATTAACTGAAATATGGTGTCTACGATATGTCGAAGCTCCCTTACTGAATTCTGTAGCTGTCTCAAGCGAATACATTCCGTAGCCAAACAGCTGCCGTGTTTACTCACGCACTACCAGCACCTGTAAATATTGGCTGGAGCTGGCTAATGCTTTCTGAATAGCAGTAAAATTGGACATACTCTTCGGTATGTGGTGTTGTAGTAACATTGCATTAATGGAATGCTAGTCTTACAATTAGGATGCCTGCCATTCTTATTATTATGCTGTCGAGTTGTTGGTCTCTTGGCGACAACATGAGTGTTTGTACGCCAGGGTGGTCTGTTTAAAACAAGCCCTTTATACGCTCACGAAGACATTTTCTTTTTCTGTGACAAAAGGAATATAGCCGGGAACATCTCACACACTAGCGCGTCAGTTTTCACTCCTCTTTATCTCGCAAACATCGTGATCATTGGATCGCACCATAATACACAGACATAGCGGCTCGAACGAAGAAAGTCACGTCGTAAAACACCACACCACTATCGACTGCGATAGATGCAGTGAAACCTGTTTATAGAACTGTCTACTTAGATGGCAAAGTACGCCGATAATGACAATCATCATCAACTTTATGGTGTGCTTGCGTGTTTTCGTCCCGGCGTTCCATAAAATATTACGGAACACCGTGTAGTGACATTGCGTGATATACGGTTGGTTGTTACAATAGAAAACAGTGTTATCTGTTATTGAACAAAGTGGACACAATATCCGAAGTTCTGTGGTGGGTGTCACGAATTGACCATCAATAACCGCTCAGTGTCCCGGGCTCCTTTCTGTGGGTACCGCATATGTATATAACAGAAAAAAAAGGAGACGGGGAGGGGGGGGGGGGTAGGGGGTGCTCTATTGTGCGTAACACATCTCGCACCAAGGTCCCCTACAGTTGATACCCCCCTCCCAACTTCTTCTAATACGTCGTGTCGGCTATCCCCTTTCTTTAGTCTGTCTTACCGAGAAGCCCTTCAGAATCCGGAAGCCCAGCAGAGGGGGAGGGGTGGTTTACAAGAAGAAAACGGGAGACAGCCCACTGGAAGGGATGACTGGCGTACACAATGGCGCCCATTCAACGATGCAACCCCCCCTGTGGCGAGCGAAGAACGTTAGATAGTTCCCGCGTTGTATCGTATGACGTGGGCACGGCGAAAAATGGCGCCGGGGTGTCTCCTTAGACGTGTGGGGACTTCTTAGCAACTGAACTGTCTTGCCTTCCACTATTTTCTTTCTTTCTTTCTTTCTTTCTTTCTTTCTTTCTTTCTTTCTTTCTTTCTTTCTTTCTTTCTTTCTTTCTTTCTTTCATTTGCTAACCGCACTTACGGCACCGTACACAGGCCATGCGTGTAATCGATATTTACAAAGCCGATGCTCACTTTAAGTGGCCATGTTTGCATCAAAGGAAATATTGGAAAAAAAAGGAGGGAGAGATCTGCATGAATGGGTGTAGGCTGAGGGATTCTGTTTGTTCGATGCAATATCGGCGGGGTCGGCGTGTTGTCAAGGTGCGCGGTTGCGGTTGCGGGGTGTCGTCAAAGCCGCCATTGTTGTACCATTTCGCCGATTCCTTCCCTTCACCGATGCGAGGTGGTCAATAAAAAAAAAAGGTGCCGAAACGGCGCGCGTCGACGTGATGTCAACAAAAGGCAAGGGCGTGGCCGTCGCTTCAGCGTCTTCTTGTATCGCTCCGATGAGGCGTACGTAAATAATTTCTGATTTGGTGTTGTGTGTGTAGTGTGAAGGGTCGTTAGAATTAGGTGGGAAGGAAGAAAAGGGGGGGAGCTCTAATACGGGGGGGCACGGGGGGTAAGGGGGCGTTGAGGGAGGCGATTCAAACGAAACCGGAGGTTTATAAGTACTTGAAGAGACGTGGATATCAATATGACTGTCCTTCTTTTTCTTTCTTTCTTTTGTCACCACGCGTATACGACCCAAAGACGCCTGGATTGATGAAACGAAGTCGAGTGGTGTGTATTGGTGGTATCAGTAGTGTGGGGCAGTTTACTTTCGCTTGATCGGCGAGGGACGGGAAGTGTTGCTGTGTGTGTACATGTATACACACATCGGCATCACCCTTTCTCCACCCGCCTTTGCTCAATTTCTTTCTTTCTTTCTTTCTTTCTTTCTTTCTTTCTTTCTTTCTTTCTTTCTTTAACACTTGCGATATGGGTGTCTATTATAGGGAGTTATTTGTCGAAGTGCTCACAAAAGAGACCGATTACACGCCTCGCGATGCCACGTTGATCCCTCGTTCGGTCGTTGACTTGAGTTCAACGACGCTATTGACTGTCGCTTCGAGTGTGGTCGTTCCCTGTTGCATGCGGTACGAGTTTGAAAAAAGAAAAAAAAAGAACATAATGGTTACTTTATATAAGTTGAAATGTGTCATTTGGCTGTCAAGTTCGAAAGAAACAGTTTACACGGAATTGCTTCTGTGTAACACCCCACGTGGGTACCGGAAAACTACGCAAGTGACAACTGCGCAGGATAAAGCATATTTGAAAGTGATAAACGACGCCAAGTGTGCTTCCAGACAATGAAGATTTATTTGAGTTTTTGTTATGCGCTGTGTACACTTTCTTGTTATTGAAATGTATACCTCAAAACTTTGGGCGATGATAAATAGACAAAAATAGAAAAAGAAATAATAAAAGATGTAATGAATTTCACTTGATAAGTGTACGACAAAATGTGGGAAGCAGCAATACTAAGGATTATTCGCGACATCCTGTAGTTAAGGCGATCTCTCTAAACGGTGCCTAAGTGTACAAAAATAACGAAAAAACAAAAAAAGAGATCCATTTTGTAAATAATCAGTCGTCATAATCATAATCGGCTTGTCTGCGCCCACTGCAGAGCAAAGACTTCCCCCACAGTACTCCAAACTAACCCTGTGCTTACAGAAATTAAAACTCAGGACGAAACAGATAAACTATTTAAGGCAAAATTGCAAATGGATCTACGACGTAAAGTATCGCCATCTCGTGGCATTAGCAGGCGACAATTACGCTCTCTAATCCCGCTGAAGTCGTATAGACAGGCAAGTAATCTTGCAATCCTAATTATCTGGAAAAGCTGTGGTGTCGCGACCGCGGAGGAGAAGGTTGTCACCACTCCTAACCGCCGTTCATACAAGGTGGCCGTTTTGTGGGCAGCTAGCGCCATCTGGAGGGCACTGAGGTGTTAAGGCGCAACTGCGCGGACTCCCAAGCCGTTAGGCCGCGGAAGTTTGCGTGAGCGGGACTTTGGTGACTAAGGGGTGGACTCCCTAATGTAATGAGAATTAATCTCGAATGCCGGACTCTTTCTCTTTCTCTTTTATTTTGTTCTTTTTAGACAGGTGATGGGAGCAATCTCGAGCAGCGAAAAATAAGTCATGGCCACCATAAATCATACACGCAGCGGCGAAGCGTCCACACTGTCGTCCTGTGTTCGATCACATTATTCGACGGTGCAGGTAAGTCTATTTTATTTATTTATTTACTCGTTTATTTATTTTATTGAAGTGCCAAGAACATTTTAAGGAAAGGAGTGCGCAGTACGTCTTAAAACATAGCCAAAAATGAAGCATGTACGCATAAAGGAAGGATTCAGAGGGGAAAAAAAATCAAACATGTACAAAAAAGTTATTGCATACATAGTGAAGTAGTTCGTGCGCTTTTGGGCCAGCGGAAATGGTAGTACTCGAAAGCAGTGTACCTAAACCTGTTTAACAAGGTAGTGCTACGCAGGAACGACATGTAAAAAAAGGGAAAAGGAAAAAAAGAAGCAAAAGCTTGTTGCAGTTAAAGCTCATGCGAACGCGGACATCACCTTTTTCTTTGTTTTATTGCACTTCGTGCAAGACGTCTGGCACATTGTATGAAAAATGCATTTGTTAGCTAAATTCGCACACTTCGAACGATATTCCTAGTAATTAGAGACTGATGCATGCTAACAACAAACCCGTGTGCCTCACGCGTTGACTCTATCAACACAGGAATTTCGGTGCAGATGCCGGCGCTGTCCTGGGCAGAAAGCAATTCGCACTAAAGTAACCTCGAACTGCCACCACACTGCACAGTATTATCCAGACACCACGGCCATACACAAACCACACCGCCCTTAGAGGCGTCGTCGTCTGCTATCGCCCGCGCGCAGTCTGCAGGCCTTCCGCACAACACCCGACACCACGGTTAACAGATCGAAGTTGGGTGCAGATGCACGACACTGCGGGTACTCAACCTCGCACAAATCCGCGGCAGCTCCACGTTCCACAACACTGCACGCTATTAGCCAAACCGCGGCAGTAGAAAGCAGATGCCCGGAGGCAGTGTCGTTCCCTATCGCAACCTCGCCTTCTACCCAACACCCGACACCGCGGTTAGCAGACGCTACGCCATTCGTCAGACGCCAGCCCTGACGTCAGCGAATGCGCGAACAGCTGGTTCGCCGTTGTGGCGTGGGGTGAAACCCGAGCTCAAATTCGCGAGAACACCGCCCTCCTTTTCGCGTTGATATATAAATGGCTTTGGGCCAGATGGCGCTCGTCCAATCAAAGCCCAGCGGGGCGCAAACCCCAAGCGCGCGCACCCCCATTGGTGGCTCGCGTAGCAGCTGTTTTGATAAAGGCGTCGAATCAGACCGACCCTTGGCGCGTTTTATCGGCCGGTTGGTGGGTTCGCTCATTTGTTGCGCAAGTTGGCTGCCGCGAATGGCTCGTCCTCTGCGAATAGCTGCGTGCGAGCGCGTTGAATGATGCTATTGAACAACTTTCTTTTCACTCCTATGGGTATTATTGGGGGTATTAGAAGAGAGTTTATGTAACTGTGGGCGTTTTTTTTTTTTCTTTTTCCTTTACTGAAGATGAACGTTAATCGGATTTCTATTGTGGATCCCGGTTGCTTCGGGCGTGTCTTCATCGTTGACGGTTGTGAAGTTTGTGAAGCGAACTGCATACAGAGTGTGTGTTGTGTAGGTCTCGGATTACTGCGGTGATTTGCAGGGTATCGGTGAACCCATGGCGTTGAAGCTATCGTTTATCTACTGCAGCTGTATTGCGTATTTTTCTTTGCGCCAGTTTTTGAAGGATTTCGCATCAGCGATTGTCGGCCTTTTACTAACTCCACTGAGCGTCGTATTTCACGTTCTTGTTGCTCATCTTGAAGTGTTTTAATGGATCCCTTTACTGAAGATTAGGCTGCGAAAATTTTGTTGTGTCATACGTTGGAAATGTTAACCATAATAGATATTGTTCTTTCTTTCTTTCTTTCTTTCTTCTTTCTTTCTTTCTTTCTTTCTTTCTTTCTTTCTTTCTTTCTTTCTTTCTTTCTTTCTTTCTTTCTTTGTATGTGCAATGTCTTAAATAGGACAAAACAATCCAAATACAGTACTTCAAACGTGTTGTTCCGGAAAAACCTTGTCTTTCATTTATTAGGTAAATGTACTGCCGGCAGTCCGTTCAACTGGCGTCTGTTTAGTGCCGGTAAAGTAACAGTTTCGTGATAAAGCAAAAAAAAAAAAAAAACGAAAGAAAGAAATAGTGAACTTAAAAGACATTCGAACGCAATCACGTGATAGGCATCTTATACACTATATAGGCGGATGTATTACACAAGCTGACTCCCTTTCTAGGAAATGCTACGAAATACCACTGTATGTATATAGTCGAGCAAAAGGAGCAACTATTCAACAGAGCGCCAATTTCGAAACCCCCCCTTTATCTTCCGTTGGCACCCGATCGGGGTTTTCACGATTTCCCCTGGGCATTTCGCAACAAAGCATTTCTATTGAACTTTTTTTTTTTATCCTGTCATTGAATCGCCCAGAGCTATAAGCCGGTGAATAGGTGCAACTGCATGGGTGATACATTATTTCTTTTTGTGTACACCTGTAGGACTTTTCCGAGTATATAGGCAGTCGCTTACGCCGAATTGTAGGCCTTGTTTCCGTTTTATATATAGGGTGATAACAATATATATAGGAGATGGTTTCTTATATCCGGCTATTCAAGGAAGTTATCGTCAAACTGTTCCGTGACTATATTTACGCTGCGGCGTAAGCTGAGCGCACCCCCCCCCCCCGCCCCCTTCATTCTTTCTTTCTTGTCGTTTTTGTTCGTTAAGACGACTATGCGTCCGCAAAATCAATAACGGCTGCGAGAAAGGACCGAAGCACGGAAAATAAGTAAGTAATTAGGAATAACAAATCTACTTGCTCTTGCTTATTTATTTTTGTGCCTGCTTTATACTCAAAGAGGAAAAAAAAAAAAAAAGAAACCGAAGCGGAAATCTGGCACAGCGCGTATTTAACTGCATTCGATGCAATTGTTCGTTCTGCGTTCTGCAGAGGGAATTGATTAATGCAGCTTTTCTAAGTGAACGAACTCCGCGCTTTCTGTGCAGATCCATTGACCTCTTTTTATGTATTTGCTGTCTGTTTAGATAGATAGATAGATAGATAGATAGATAGATAGATAGATAGATAGATAGATAGATAGATAGATAGATAGATAGATAGATAGATAGATAGATACGACGAGCTTCTCAAACCCGAACATTTCTGTGCAGTCCCTTGTTGATCAGTAAAGCTTTTAGTGTGAGAGAGAGAGAAAGAACTTTAATTCAAAAATAGGTCCGGCGATTGTGTCGGGGTAGGGCCACAAGCACCCCTGCCTAGGTGGCGGCCTCGAGCCCTTGGACACGGGCGGCTTCCTCGGCGTGCCGGACGGCCCAGAGTTGATCGGCGAGGTCTTGGCTGAGCAGGCACGCCTCCCATCGCGGTACCTCTACGTGCACAAGCAGCAACATGCCCTAAAGTGTCACATGCACGTGACAGGACCCCAGGAGGTCAAAATTAATCGGGAGCATTCGGCTGCGGCGTGCTTTGCAATCATATCGTGGTTTTGGAGCGTAAAACCCCAATCAATTATTGTTATCTTAAGTGACATAGGGAAGTTGATGATAGACAGTACAACTTTAAGGAGAGTCACATTAAGAGCGTCACAGCAAATAATTTATAATTAAGAAAATTGTGAGAAGGGATTTATACATCGCTCCCCCCCCCCCCCCCGCCACACACACATCCTAGCGCCCCCCTCGTCCAGGTGGACTTCCACCCCCTACCCCACCCCACCAAATTTTTCCGGCAACATAACTCAGTATCCACGCACCTCCCCTCCCCAGAATCGAAATTCTGGATAGACACGTTATATTCATGCTATACGTTGTACCTCTCAAGGTAAACGTGTCGTCTACAGGAAATGGGAAAACAACGAAAGACGTAAATTATTCACCAGTTTATAATATACTAACTTAATTCAGACGTCCTGGCGCTCCTAGCCAATTAACCACGATGGCAGCGCCCGTTAAAAAAGAATAACGACATCCGGGAGTAAAATGAGCCTTTCGTCGTTGCGCACCGCCGTGTCTCATCCAATAGCAATTAACGGAACTCACGTTAACGGAACATTAACGGAACACCAGTAAGGGAGTGTTCAGAACACCCATTAGAGCGTGAAACGGCTGTCGCGAGTTGCCCATTGAAAGTCCATGTATACCTAGGCAGGACACTCCGGCGCGCTTTGCCTATAGTATATACTGTTTCAGCTGACGTGTTTCTTACTCTTTTTCTTTCTTTTTGTTTGCGATCACTGGGCGAGCAGCGTATAGACATCACGAGCTCGCTTTGATTCACCCCCCCCCCCCCCCCCCGCTCACAGAGTACATGCGCGACGCCATATTGAGGCCGAGCACTAAACGTGTCCCCCCCCCCCCCCACCCCCCTGTTCGTTCCTTTGAGGAGTCTAAATATATTCACCGTCCACGTGCGCGCGCGTGCCGCACGCGCGTCGTGATGTGCACGTGCCCGCGTTATTATGCACACGTTTGGGGCGGCTATTTATGTGTGCGCGCCTGCACCGCCGGACTGTGTAGGCGTGCATATACAAGGCATATCCTGCTCCTTGCTCTGACCGAGTGACGTGTCGCTCTACTAATAGCCCGCGTGTATATATATATATATATATATATATATATATATATATATATATATATATATATATATATATATATATATATATATCCACACGTTGCAACGATTGGCGTCTTCGTTCGTAGGTAATGGGCCCAGCAAGGATGATTAGGGCGCATCCTGGAAAAATTTCGGTGGACGCTTCAGCCCGGTCAGCCCATATATATATATATATATATATATATATATATATATATATATATATATATATATATATATATATATATATAGTGTGTGTGTGTCCGTGTGTGTGTGTTTCCAATCGCACGCAGTGAACAGGTGATAAAGCCAAGTTCAAGCAGGCGTTATCTGTATACGTTAACATCTCGGTTTGGAGACGTAAAGGAGTTAAGAAAATAAATTTAATAAAAGAGAAACGCTAAAATATCGTGTGTGTTTAATTCAATCGGTTGTGAATTTTAACGCTCGTTAGATAAACCGTGAGACACGACAGAAAGATCAAAGAAGAAAATGGAGGAACAAACGAAGAACAACGAAATACGAAAAAGCAAAGAGTAATAATAATAAAAATAAATCTCGGTTCTGTTTTACTGCTATACACTCTCGAATGAGGCAGTTTATAAAACAGCATTCGCGTTGGTCAGCACTGTGGTTGTGTATATCGGAGCAGAGCAAGTTCTTTTTCATTAGATTTTCTTTCTTTTTTCTTTCGTATAGCTAGGCCGTACACAAGAAAGTACTCCCGTGAACACTGCTTAATGCCAAAAAAGAAAAAAAGAAAGTACGAATAATACGCGATAACCACTACCACGCCGCCGCGAGCGCAGCACCGGAGGCACTTGAAGTCCATTAAAAATTAGGCTAAGAAACCAAACAGCGTAATAAAGAAAAAATTAACGAAACCAAAACGCCGCACGACTTAATCTTCATCTCTGCAACTCCGCACATATTCAGCGAGAGCGCCAAACGGCACAGGACATTCACGATGAGAGAAACGCCCTTTTCGGCACGGCCACTCAATCAACAAAACTCGCACGGCAGTAATTTTCCGCGCCTCGCGTTCAAAAAAAGCCGGTGACCTGTTGCCTGCGCGACGCCACGGCGGCGGCAGCGAGAGACCATTGCCTACGTCATCGAGGTCACGTGTTCCTCCCTCTCTCCACGTAAGAGAATGAGGAGGACTTCAGGCGCTGACCTTTCGGGCGTGCTCTCCTCCTCACCCCCCCGTCTCTCTGTCTTCTTTGTTTGTTTTTTTCATGGCACACATGTTTGCGGCCAATTATCCATTCTTCGGCGACGTTTGGACGCTGCTTTTATTTTTTTTTTTTTCTTAACAGTTCTGTGTACGTTGTGTGTTTTGCCCCGCTGTCGTTCTGATGGCGCTGATGGAGGAAGTAATTTTCTCTTCGGAGTTTGTGCGAGCAGAATAAATTGCTTGCGGAGAAACAAGGCCCCCCGAATTACCGTTTTGTGTAGTCGATGAAGCGAAATAAAACACACTGGAGTGCGTTTTCGTGCTCGTATGTCATTTCTATCCCCCCCCCCCCCCCCCCCCCCCCTTTCCGTTTTTTTCGTCATCACAATCGCTCCCTGCATTCCGGACGTTTTGCGCGATTCAAAACGAGCCCCTCCGTCGTCTGCTATACTGCATGTCCAGACGAAAATGCTCAGAGTCGTCTGCTTCATGCGTCCCTCTTGTTGCTTCTGTTAGATCAGTGCATTGAGGCGTAAGCTATAGATAGCGCCATTTAGAAAAAGAAAAAATAAAAGACCATTATACGCTGTAGTTGGCGCATACTTAGATGAGCTCGGAAGATACCCGAGATGATCATCCTGCATTCCGCATGCGCAGTGAAGCAAACAAGCGCCTTCTGTCTTCATCAATCCATACGAAATGCTCAGTCGTCTGCTCTTGTAGTCTGCTTTACGGTCCCGCCTTCTGTTTCGGCTATAGCAAAACGGAACGGCGCAATCTGAAGCAAATAATGTCATTTATGAAAAGGCTATCGCAAGAGCTTTGTAGCGTGCGAATGTTAACACGAGCGTTATGTAGTAGAAGCGCGGACTCTGACTCAATTAAGAACGTTGTAAATGGTGCCGGAGCGCGCGCCTTAAGATATGACTAGTTATGTGCACATATCAGAATATATGTACTCATAAATACACTTAATTCAGCGCTCTACAGTGTAGTGGATTACGTGTATGTACCTTTCGCAACGATGCGCCGTTTTAATAACTGTGGGCGCAGTTGCTCAACGCACTCTCTGTGCAACTCTCTCTCTCTCTTCCATGTTACCAATTCAGAGCAAACTGCGCGGTAACGTTAGCAAACACGCGTCGGCTCGTTTGCAAAACGCTCGTAACTGGAGCGACGGAACTCGGTCGCGCTGTCAGAATCGGGGCGGTTGTCAGCGCCCCCTCGCGTTTGATTTCGAGGGCAGCGGGTGTATATAGGCTCTCAGCGCATTCGCCTATACGTATATGGTCTCCCGATTTTGTAAGACCGCGCATAATCGCTGCCTGTGAGAAGTGTGTACAAGGATGTTGTACAACTTCTTGTGAGAAGGTGTATACAAAACTTATCATAAGAAGTTGCCACAATATCCTTGTACATACTTCTCACAGCCAACTTTTTCAGAAGTTGTACAAAACTTTACAGTGGAAGTTTTGTACAACTTCTCACAACGTTGTGAGTTGTGAGGAGTTGTACAACTTCTCACAACTTCTTGTGAGAAGTTGTACAAGGCATATCGACCAAAAGGTTGCATACGCAAATAAGGCATACGTATATACTTGGACTGAGTGCGAATGGACGGCGAATCTATATAGGTGTGACGCCTACACCGACGCTCCATATCACGCGTTTGTTGTGAATCTGACGTCGCGAGATGACGACATGAACAAGACACGTGCCTTTCATTGCTTTCAGGACATCGCCGCTATATCTGGATGGATGCCGGATCTTTTGCTTAGGGCATATAAGTAATGTCCTTAGCATTAGATTCTAACTTGCTATATCAACAAAACAGAAGGGAAGGTTTGTTAGCGATTCGGCCTTAAGATATTCATAAGGGGGCTCTGATGTACAGTTTTAAAAATGCAGAAAGGAATAACGATATCCGTTTCAACAGTCCACTCGGTTGGCATTTAATAAAGAGGTCAATGTATAGCGCTTTGAATAAATCAGATTGCCGCGGAGTGAGGGTGCGTTTGGATTGATATCTCTCTTGGACTGTCAGGCATGTCTTTCTCTTAGGTGAGTGTTGAGTCCGTTAAGAAATTGATCAACTAAAGCTATATAACAACGTTCAACATGCAATGACATTTTTGTTTCTTTATTACATAACAACGTAAGAGTTTCTGTTGAAGCAGATGCACATCTAGCCAAAATGTGGCTCATCACAAGTGGAACTGGCACGTTCACAAATTTGGGGCGAAGTCGAGGAAATCCTCGAAGCGCCATTCTGTGGCCACCTCAGCTGCGTGAATTTTTTTTTTTTTTGTTCGTTCATTTTCTCTACTGGAAGAACGAACACGCATTTGCAGGAAACCCGCGGCATATTGAACCGGGACTTTGCCGTGAATGTTTATTTTCAAGAAAACTTTATTGACGCAGCGATGTTAAAGTGCTTCAAAAATCATGACACGCTTTCAAGGACTTCGTTGACGATAATTATTTCGACAGTCCTATGTGACACGTACACTAATAAAGCACGACGCGAGAGTCGGCCATTTATGATGAAGGTATATTAGATTTATATTTATTTCACGAAGGAAGCAACCATTAAACTATGAAAGTATGTGTGTAACTGTCGAACCCAAACGTGTAAAAATTGGCGCGAAACACATGATTTCTTAATTTCGTGATGCATTATTTTGTTATAGTTATTGGAATATTTCACCTTAACGGTCGACAAGTTCATTTATGCATAGACCAAGCGACTGAGGGCGCCGTCGGTGACAGTTATTTTTCGAAATGAAGTTGATTTATCAATGGCACGTACGAGTTCATTTAACGTAAGGTGAAAATAATCTTCGCTGAGCTATTCAAACAGACTCTCAATGCCTTGTGTTTATTTATTTTCACTGTATTTCATTCGCAACAGACGGTTGGATGAAATTCCTGAGGTGTACTGCTGTGAGCTATCATTATCATCACATTGTATGTGTAATGTAGGACGTATGCGCTTTTCCCAATGATATCCAATTTGTCTTTCTCAAATTGATCCATTTTTTTTTATGCCTGCGAAAGCAATATTGTGCTTCGCTTCAACATCTCGTTTCTGTCATTCCAATCGTAATTTTTATTTGCCAGGAGAAAACTGGGCAGGAACGATCCGCAAATCCCCGTCGCGTCATCGTTGATTACATGGCAATGGAGTGGACAAAATACATAAACACGCGCGGCGCATTCACTATACTTCCCTGAACGCCGAAGCACAGCGCGCGATGTTTCTAAAAATGTATGTGCGGCGCGAGGTAATCGGCCGTGCGTCCTGCACCGACGTCTGCCGCTCCCGCCAGGGGCGCTGTTGCCGCTCGCCATTTCAAAGCGGCGGCGGCGCCGCCGCCATTCTCTCTTTATGACGCTTTCTTTTTGTCTTTCTAATTTTTCTTTCTTTTTCGTTACATCGCCGGGCGCCTTGAACGAACGCCCGCCTCCCACCGACGCCGGCGGCCAGGTAATTCCAGGTGCCGGGAAGGAGGTTTGCGCCATTTTGAACGTTGCCTCTCTCCACGGTCGCCATCTTGGCCGGACGCCGCCGTCTGCTTGCATGCCGACGAACAGACGTCGTCTGTTTTTCTTCTTATTCCGGAGTGTCGTCTGCTTCGCGGTCCGTGCAGTCTGCACTCGAGCCGTCTGTTTTTTGAACGGCTCCAAGTGCTGAAGCGAAAAACTATAATTTATGGTATAACGTCGTCCAAGAAATCCGTTTGGTTTTCTTCAACGTGCAGAGCCTCTCTTTTGTGTTTCGGAAGTGAAGTTAGGTGCACAGGTGTTTCCTGGTTGGAGACGCCGCATTGGTTTCTCCAGGTTATTGTGTTTTCACCGTGGTTTTCACAAAACCTTCTTTCGTAGGTGTTCCTCGTCACTGACCAGGTGGATTGAGTTGTGGCATATCCGGTATCCGTATCGGTGGAACTTTTCTCTTACGAATAATCCTACCGTAAGCGCGTTTCGTGAATACGGCTCGTTTATGTAGTGCCAGCCATTCCCACACGATTGGTTTCTCCTTGTAATATGCTTGGTACAAAGCGTAACCATTAAATTCGACGCTTGATAACTTCAAACTTTGTTTTTCAGTTCCTCAGTGGAAGCCTTCCGGTGTCTAACGCCTGACTGCAGTTGTGGACTTCACGCGTGGGCATCTACAGCTAAAGTACGATGTTTATCTCTGGACATCCGGCTACCGTTTCTTTTTAGCGCGCTATACGATTGTTTATGCCGGCAAACGGCGACGGGCAGTGCTGATTGTGAGGCGATTTGGCACGCTAGCCAATTATTCCGTGTATAAGCCGTCCGGAGACTTCCTTTCCGCCAGTGTCTTTGTCTGGACGAGCTTAATGCGAACGTGACCGGTCAAGGGAGCTGACACGTGCGTATGAGGAAGCCACGTGACAAGTGATGCAAACGTCGTTTTGAATTCGTCTGCTAGCAAGCCCGATTTTGTGTCGTCTGCAACGGTGAGGAAGAGGTCTTTTTATAGAGTCGTCTGGAAGCTGGGCTTGATTTCGCGTCTTCTGGCAAAATGCAGACGTCCACAAAAAGAAAACAGAAACGCGGAGCATAGACATGTGAACCAAGAACATTGAGGTCCCTGCTGTTCCTGTAACATAACACGCTGAAATATCGAGTATCAAAGCATTCGAAAATCGACTGAAGCCACAAGCCACGCGAACATGATTGCAGGGTGGAGCGGACTTAGAACCGATAAATCCGTAAGTTTCGTACGTCGCAGGGCCGCGCACGCTTACGAAGATACAACACATTATTTTCGTAGTCTTCATGTTATCGAACAAACTTTGCTACTCGAGAACAGATTAATTATACAGTTAGTATCCCGACGGAAGGCGCATTTATGTTCATGAAACAAAACAGTATTTCAAACCTTGTGTAAGTGGCCTTAAGTATACAGTTACGCCGAGTTTCGTATTGATAGCGTTAGGCTATGCGCCTTTTGGCAAATCGTCCGATTCCGATATAGCCGATACATATAAACTCAAGCCGGGAAATCCCCGCGACAACGCATAAGCGCTCCTCATGGTTAAACTTCTCTGCCACCAACACGCGACCCTGCAGAAAGAAAAAAGAAGTTAAATACAGGCTTCGCGGAAAACATACGACTCCATTTATTATTCAAACTTCGAGGTCGGCCGGCGCGACTAGCAGACGACGTTTTTCTCCCCCTTTAAGTCTTACGGTATATTGGAAGACGAATACACAGCAGACGACAACGAAGCCTGCCTTCGGTCAGTCGCATCTGGTTATGCTTTTATAGTAACTACCGACAAACGACATCTTTCACTTTATCCTCAAGGTCGAGTATCAGACAAGTATGGCGCGAGCACAGCAGACGGCAAAAAAGGGAGCTGCTTTCGGTTAAGCGTCACATCTGTTTGCGTTTGCCCACAACAGTGAATGACCACCGGCGTTCGCTTGCCTGTCACGTGTTCTCTTTGTTTATCCTTCACGTTCTTTCTTGGCACAACACCTCAGGACGACGCGGTTTTAACGGATGAATGCGAATCGCTTCCAAAATGGAGGCGGAGTCAGCGCAAAGAGGAAGAGGAGTGCTAAGAAAGTACAAAAAGAAAACGCGGCAGTGAAAAGAACACACAGACGCGAAGGGTCGGCCAATTTTCGCGGGTGCAGTAAGCGGCGTCGTCTGCTGCTCTCGGTGCTGACGTCACCTCCACCCGCGCTCCGCGCCGCCATCTTTCTCCCAACCTTCGCGCCTCGAAAGGAAGAAGCGTCACCGCTCGGTCGGTAGTCGGTCGAGAGAGGTCGAATCGACGAGGCAGCGTCGCCGCACATCAGATAAAGTGTATAAATACATTTCGACAAAGGCGCGTCGTACAGGATAAGAGAGTGCGTGGCACGTGAAATGGTTACATCTGCCAACGCATATATAAACAACGTTGCGTGACGCTTGCGTATAAATATCGCCGCTCGCGCAAAGCCGGCGCTTTCGCGTGCGCGGGACAATCGATGCGGAACACTGAAAACACCACGAGCTTTCTTTCTCACTCATTTCACCCCTTCTCACCCTAGCGCGCTGTTAAGATTCCTGTACGCAGGCCCAGTGGCATGCGTCAGGCAAAAAACGGGAAATGACACCACGATGGAAGCGCGAGGGCTTTTGATACTTTATGTACACTCTCTGCATCTGCGCGTGAATCGCAGGAGCCTGCCAGAACTTCCTTTTCTGTCCCTCCACTTTCTCTTTGCGTCTCTCTTATACCTCCTGACGATTATTAGCTCGCGCGCGCAGATATCTCCAGGGGTCTCGCTAGACTTCCGAGGACACAGTTTCGCTTCGCGTCGCCATCTTATGAGCGAGCCGTCGCCACGCCGAAGCTGTGAGTTTTGGAAGGCGACGACAGTGATGATCGGTAGCCACCACGCAACTGATAGAAAAAGAAAACAAGGACACTTCCAAGCGTTGCCGACGGTGGAATGGAAGGGTGCCTTAATGATGGTCACATCCGGCTGCGCCCGAAGAAGGAAGGAAAAGAACAACGTTTTGAATATATGCGCGAGGTGAAGGAGCACGTGCAAAGAAAAAAAGAAAGTAAAAGCTTTTTAGAAGCGAGAATCGATTAAAGGCGACGGCGTGCAGCCGTGAAGTTCTCTTCTATCGCTCGGACAGGTAGATTGAGAGAGAGAGACAGAGCGGCGTGGCAGCGTGTGTGTACGGAATGGGCCTGGCTTTTGTCGAGGTCTTCAGGGTAAACAGTTTGCGTTATTTCTTTGGACGTTCTCCCTAGCTCGGCTGTCTATTGTAGGCGAAGTGCGTGCGAGTAGAGGGGGAAAAAAATGACGAACGCGCGCGGCGGCGAAGCGGGCAGGCGAAAAGAGGCGTCATCACCTCCATGCGAGAGTGGGGGCGCGTGGACGTGGGCACACAAAAGGCAAAACGGAGTTGGTCAAGCGCGAATGGTCTTCCCCGTGCTACGTGTGTACAATGGGTTCGACGAACCGCGAGCTATCCAGGTACACACACAAAAGCAGTCCCTTTTTGCGCTCCCCCTCCCCTCCCCTACCTTGTTCACTACGGACTTAGCCTCTTCCCCCCCCCGCCTCCCCCCACATGTAAACCTAGTCCTCTTTCGTCTGCCCGACCGTCTGACAAGAACACTCCGAGGGGTCCCCCCCCCGAGTAGTCTCCGAATACGATGCGACGATTCAGCAACGGCATGCCGTCCGGACACTTCCGCGGAATGTTTTTTTCCTGTCGCTTTCGCCGTGTCTGTCACCACCGGTTGGCGCCGAGATCCTGCGGCGAGAACCTTTGGAGAAGCACGTGTGTACACATTCGTACCCTATTCGTGTGTGGGGTTGGGAAGCGACGTTTCGGCGGCGTCCACTATGCTGTCTCGGAGACGACAGCAGCGTAGAGTGGAGCGTACTGACAAAAGCGAGCCGGGTTGCTAGGTCTCGATGAGAAGGACTACTGAGGTGCATCTTTCGTTGCTCGATGGAATCTCCAGTTATCCTTCCACTTTCGGTTTGCATACGATTACGACTATCACTGCCATGCTAGGTGACGTTTCGACTACGTCCGTCTGATCTCCGCGATGACAGGACATGTGCTGCTGGGAAAGCTTGTACGCCTGTTACTTTTTTTTCTCTTACCACTTCGCTTTAGCTCTTAGCGATACTGGTTAAGAAACACCACTGCTAATGCTTAGCAGAAGCAACACTGGTTCATCCAAAGTAACTGCAATTTGACGTTTCGGCTCAGTCCTTTCGTTCTCCGAGCTGACAGAACTGTACCCATACTGAGCGAAATACTGTGTCTCTCCACTGTTCCTGCAGAAACACCGTCACTACTAGTTCGCGACGTTTCGGCTGTGCTGTTTCGCTCTCCGCCGTCGTCTGGTAGTTCCTGCTTCCCGGCACTTGACTAGCGGTTTCAACATACTTCAAAACACACGATGTTTGAGAGTTCTCCACATTTAGGTTTAGAGCCTAAAGCGACATCTCAAGAGTTGTCTGCAACGAATTTGCAAATCGCACGACGCCTTTGATCTGACAACAATCCTCACTACGCCTAAGCTGTGGTAGTTCGCGATATTTGTGCACGTCAGACATGCAAGGACAATATAGGTTGAGGCCTTCCGGACGTTCTACAATTGACGACCGAACGCTAGCGCGGTTCTTACGAACACGAACGGCAACAGACTGTAGACACACACGGAAACACAGTACTTGTCACTGAAGCGACCAACGAGCGCTGTTACGTCAAACTGCAAACATACACGTCCACATGCCGCACCACATCACAAACATTGACGTCAATCAAGATTAGAAGCACGGAAACCCCCATAACAGCTGTTACAAAAGCGCGGACGCGGACACGCAGCACGATCCCAATATTCAACATCGCCGATGACGAAGCCCCAGCAGCCAATCACGAGGCGCACGCGCTTTTATAAGGAGGTCGTTAGGCCGCTGCCAGATCGTATCGTCTGCTATACGGAGCACCACTATGTCGTCTGCATGCAACCGCGCGCGGCCTAGCCTAGCTCCGCAGGTAATCGCGATTTGCACACAAGGGCTGGCGGCGGCGGGGGACGCGCTCGACATGGCGAAGGCGCGACGACGTTTCTCTCAAGGCTTGCAGAAAAACACAGATGCGATCTTTATGCCTTCTGCGCCTCTTGCTTCCACGAAGCGAGCGACACGAAACACCTTGCTCGGCGCATCGGAGCGAGGCCTTTTTCTTGCTTTTTCGTTAACACTCCCCGTTCACCAGACGACGCGCCGCTAGAGACTTCTGGAACGGTAATGGCGCAGCAGACGACGTCGGTAATTTTTTTTCTTTCCCCTTTAGCAGACGACGCACGTATGCGAGAAGAAGAAAACAAAAATGCGCGGCACACAAGACGCCTCCACGGCTCGGAGTCACGAACGAGAGCAGCGCGGGGCTCGCGTCCACGTCATCATCGAGCAGTGGCCGAGAACAAAGCGAGAAAAAAACGTCGCCGCCATCGCCACGGGGCTTGGAATGAGGCGACGTGTCATAATCCCAAAGGAACGCAGCTTCGGAGGCTGAAGACGTCCTTCTTCGTGGTCTCCCCTGGCGGGCTCCCCGACGCCTGCAGATCGGTCGATGCCGATGGACGTTGTGAACCACGTCGTCGTTCCAGAAGGTGTCGCCGATGGAGAGACGGGGCACAACCTGGCGCGCCTTGGCGTTTTATCGCGGAGCGGAGCGCGCGCGCGATCAGACACGGATGTGACACCCACACCGTGGCCGCACCAGTCACACAAGGGAACACGCACTTTTGGGAAGACAAAAGGGCCGCACACATGAAGAGAGAGCACGGTGCAGCAACCCACCTGTGGGCACCGCGAGCGGCGGCTGACGATGTCGGTGTTGCTGGCGGGCCGACCCGGTCCTCGCTCGTCGGTTCAGGGCTACCGGCTAAACCCGAAAAACCAGTCTCCTGCTCGTCCGCCATGGCTGCCAACCTGTTTGGCGGGCTCTCCTCGGCAGCGCCGTCAGCGAGCCATGCGGCCGTTACGCCTGGCCTGCCGCCGATGCCGGCTGGTGTACGGCCGGTGTGCTGGCGGCGCAGGTGGAGAGGCCCGGGCTCGCCCTTGCCCAGATCGCTCGTTTCTTCTTCCCCCACGCGCCACCGAGCGGGGCGACACCTGACGGCGCCATCTTGGCCGCGGGGAGAAGACAGGTGCACGCCACTACACCACCACCCCTGCCGGCGCCGCGCAGCGGCCAGGCTCCGTGGTACGTGAAAGCCAGGTATCCACGGCAAGGGGAGGCCGCCGAGAGAACTGCGAGGAGGGCCCCTGCTGGGTTCCTCCTCTGATAGCTCTCCGTTCCGTGATGCTGGTGTGGGAGGAGGGGTGGACCCTGAAGAAGAAGAAAGAAAGAAAAAAGGAGACGTCTCCAGGAGCGTTTTGTGTTGCTGTTCTCTTTGGTTCGGTCGTTCGGTGGTACGGAGCTTGCAGCTTGCCGAGAGACAAGGCCTCGGCTCTTGCGAGGGACACAGCGATGCCGTCCGAGGCACGGCTGACACAGCGGGGATGGCCATGATTGTGCACTGATTGTTTGCAGATGACAGGGAGTGCGTGGGGGTTTTGAGGACCTTTGCGACGTTCGCGTGTAGGCTATTCAGGAATTTGACTTGTCCCCCTCCAGGAAGGATGCAGTAGTGTACGTGAACGCGTTATCACTGAGAAGTGTCCTCCAGGTATGGACGGCAGCTTCCGGTAATGACGAGATTAAGGAAGGCTGTCGTAACGTTAGGTGAAGTATGCAGTCATGTGCAACGGTAACCAGTGCAGTTACGGATATACAAGTAATGAGGCATTGCCACGAGATTGCACACCTTGGTGGCAATGACAGCAGCGTTTCCTTCTGCTTCAAGGCTTGTGAAGGTGCTTTATGTACACCCAGGCGTTGTATATAGTATAATGGAATTTGCTAAGTAGCCGAATAACAAAACAGTTGACATTAAAATAAGGATTCTCTTAATTCTTGTTACATCATCCATTGGGGAATGGTTTCATCAGAATGACATAGAATTTAAAAATAATGATCGCTTCTCATCAAACAATATAAGATAACAAAAAGAAAGAAAGGCAGGCTAATAAAAGAAGGTAACAATCAAATGGGAAATAAGATAAAGAATAGAGTAAAACCTGAAATAGAGAAGTGAAATTAAAAAAACAACAACAAAGTTATAAAATACAAACGTCGAAGTGACCGGTTATGTGGCTCGCACTCTGCACCAGCCACGGATACACATGTGCCTCAGTTGTAACCAGTCTAGATATTCGACATATCTTTAATTGAATGTGGACGTGACGCTGTCACAGAATACTTACGACGTGCATGCTGGCTAGGAAGTTGTTTACTATTACTACTCGGCGCACCGTTGTGGCTGCGAAAGTTAAGCGCCGTGTCCCATGCTGGAAAAATGAGCGACTTCGCAAAAAAGCATTCCTTTTTTTTTTTTTTTTTGAACTATAGGTAAGGAGGGCCAGTCTGAACGCTGGACATAATGTGGACGATACATTCTAAACAACAACACAGAACTTCTGCAGCCATAGCTTTGGCAAGTCGCCGAGGAGACGTCTATAAAACGTATGTCTTCCTCCAAATAGCCAAGCTTATTTATGAGGGACGTGGGAATCATCGTCGCTTCAGTCACGACACCGAGAAGTGATAGCATCTCGCCGAGCTATCAGCATGTTAATATCTCTCTCTCCCTCTTTTTTCAGTATGCTTCTGGAGATCGAGGAAGTCCGCTTGCCTCGCCGCTCTTTGATCTGGTTCACGGCCCTCTATATATGCAGGTGGCCACGATGACCAAGGAAATGACGTTCGCGGATGATATTCTGAAACGACGCATGCGTCTCGGTGGCTGCGAACTGTTTTTATTTTGAGGTGCGGTCCACTGTTCCATGCTTAACATAGCACAACAGACGCCCTTTTTTCGGATTTCTTAAGTATAATTGACTCACTGCGTCTGTGATTGGCTTGCAGCTCCAACGTGTAAGAATCCGAGGAAATGGCACTAGAGGCCCAATTCACAACGTTTTTTTAATTCGATGGTGTTCATCGCCATTGATCAGCACACTTTCCTGATTTATATACGCAGCACCACGATTGGCTGAAAGTTTCTGCTACAAAATGGTCTAGCGTAAGACGTTTTTAACAGCGGAGCTGTTGGAAAACGTCTTACGCTAGACCTCTGAGTTTTCCAGCCTTGTGGAGCGCGTGCGCAAAACGCAGAGAGAGGGAAGAGAACAGAAAACTCGATGAAGTGGAGAGGAGGCGTAAGCGAAGATGACAGAGTGCAAAATGCGGAGAGGACTTGGGGATCGGAGAAAGAAGGGAATGAAGAAAACAAAGTGAACTTTCTTGAATATCAGTGATTCGAACCCCGGTATACCCACAGTCAGAAGGCAAGCTTCGTGTACCATATAGGCCGTACAGCCACGTTGCACAACTGCGTTTATGGAACCATATGATAGCGTTCTACTGACGATTGTAACACAACTTGCTGTGGCCGGAGAAAGAGAAAACGAGATCGAGATAGAGAGAAAAATAAAAAAGAAAGGGGGAAAGAAACACAGATATTGGCTGATTGGTTTCGGGGGATTTACGTCCCAAAACCACGATAGGATTATGAGAAACGCCGTAGCGGAGGGCTCCGGAAATTACGACCACCTGGTGTTCTTTAACGTGCACTGACGTCGTACAGTACACACGGGCCTCAACATTTTACCTCCGTCGAAATGCAGCAGCCGCGGCCGGGGTTCGATCCCGCGACCTTCGGATCAGCAGCCCATAACGGCCATAACCATACAGACCACCGTGGCGGGGCAAACAAAAATTAAGAAAATAAAAGAAACACAGGAAAAGAGAGAGAGAGAAAAGATAGAAGAGACATATAGATAAGAAAGAGAGAAACAGAACGAACTTTCTTGTTGAGGCGGCATTTCATCCACTGTGCTCACGGCCCGAAGGCGCGCTTCGTACACTACGCTGTGTACACCCACGATTGCTCATCTCCGCTGTTTCATCAGATTTCGCAAGCGTGTAACTGGCCTAACCATTTTTTAAACATTCTTCTTCTCTTTTTTGTTGACACGGGTTCTGATCTTCAAATTGACCCCAGAGATTACCTGTAGACAGCTTTGTAATCCGTATTCCTGTCGGGTTGTATTCCCAGCTCCTAAAAGTGGCGCGCGCGTGTTCTTCTGCGAGACGTACTTTAGTTCTTATCGAGTGAGATTGACGGTCCCCGGTAACTAAGCTTGACCACTTGACATCACCTGACGACGTGGTTGTATACGGGGTCAGTTATTGCCCGGTGTATTCGACGAGTACCACGTGACACTATGATAGGACGCGTTTATGTGAAACTCTGTTTATGGTCGCGGTCGTCCCAATGATTATATACTACACAAGGAGAGAGAGAGAGAGACTTGGCAGTTCCGAACTGCCGTTCTGTAGATATCATCTGGTGGGGAGGGTTAGGGGGGCATTATATATACGACGACAGCTTTTCTCAGACGTCTGTTTATATACCTCTCTTAAATGTGCTTTAGTTTTGACTCTTTCTCTTTTTTTCACTGCATGAGGCTGGACCGGTTCTTTTACTGGCTTCTTTGTTGGTCATCGTGTACGCCGCCCTTGCTCTTAGGGTCATGTTTATCTTGACCACACGTGGATATTCCTTCAGGGGAGGGGGGGGGGGGGACGTTTTATATATATCAGTCAGTCTGTGTATCATTGAACTTCGCGAAGCGAAGTACACGTATATTCGTAGACCTCTTTTAGACGTCTATTCGTAGACCAACTTGCCAAGCGAAGTCTTGAGTCCGTTGACACTGCGTCGGATACGGCGTGTGTGTGGGTGAGATAGACGCTGCCGCGGTGCCGGAGCTGGCGGTAGAAAGAAAGAAAGAAAGAAAGAAAGAAAGAAAGAAAGAAAGAAAGAAAGAAAGAAAGAAAGAAAGAAAGAAACGTAGCTAAGAGGATCAAGAACAAGAAGAAGGGGGAATATATGTATGGCCGTGGCGAGGAGAGAAAATGTCGCGGCGGCGTCGACCTTGGATGGCTGGCTGCGTTTACGTAGAAATCGCGTATGCAAAGCTCCCTCGCGGGTGCACGCCCTGTTTAAAGAGCGCTCTCTCGCGTCACTGCCAACCGCGACCGGCATGGCTTTTTGCCCCGGGGAGCACGCGCTATTAAAACATTGTGCGACAAGGAATGTTCAGTAGCCGCCCCGCCACGGTGGTCTTGGTTGCTGTGGCACTCGACTGCTGGATCCGTATAGGTCGCGGGATCGAATCCCGGCCGAGGCGGCTGCATTTGCGATGGTGGGGAAATGTTGATGGCCCGTGTACGCTGTGCGACGTCAGTGCACGTTAAAAGAACATTTAACGTGGTGGAAATTTCCGGGGTCATGCACTCTACGGCGTCTCATAATCGTGTCGTGTTTTTGCTCAGTAAAACCCCCAAAATTATTATTAAGAGTGTTTAGTAGCACTCGTGTTACGGGTGTCGCCTTAAAGAGCTGCATGGTTGATTTTTGTTTTTCTTGCTTACTGCGGGGAAAAGTTCAAGGAGAAATAGAAAGTTTCAAACATTGCTGCACCGCCTGCGCCTTGGTACAGCATTTACGAGGCACTTCCTCTACAGGATCCAACGGGTGTCTAGCCCGCAGTGCTCATGTGGTCACCCAGACGAAGATATACATCATCTTCTGCTCGAGTGCACAAAGCACGATTCGCCACGGAGTGTGCTGCGAGCCAATTTGTCGCATTTAGATAGAAGACCTTTTACCCTAAAAAAGATCCTCGGTCCGTGGCCAACAGCGGTCCTTCAGAAAAGAGCCCTATATGCACTAAAAAAGTTCTTAGAAGATACAAATATCCTCTGCAAATATTAACTTTGGCTTGACTCCAAAGACCCAATGAATAGTGTCACCCCTGTGTATTCAACAGTGCTTTTTGTTGTTCTCACATGTTTCAGATTATGTCTAATTACTTATGTTGTGTGCGTTTTGTATCGCACAGACGAACATATGAACTATTCTAATCGCATGTGCACACGCTTCCTATGTGAACGTCGGCATGGAACTCTAATCCACGCACTGTCGAACTGTATATAGCGCTGACCTTTTTAGTGTGACAAATGTGTATGTCTTGTGAAACTTTCTTTCTTGCTGTTTTTTTTTTACTTCATTATTGAAATTTTTCTGAGATTGCTAAGCGAGAAGGAGTAGCCGGTGCCATACTAAAGGCACCAACCTCTCCTATTCACCACTTCAATAAAAAAAAAAAAAAGATCGGCAGAGCAGAACGCTTTTGGGTACCCTTGCTTATCGCATTTCTATGTTCTATCATTAGAATAATTCTATTTTAAATAGAATTACAGCTTCTGTTACAATATAGCATTTCAAGGCGAAAGCCTTGGTACACATCTTGTGATGCATTCAGTTTTATATTTTAGGTCATACTTTTGAAACTCGCGGGGAAAGGGGGGGGGGGGGGATATTTGCGAGACTTACAGTGGCTCCCAGGCCCGTAGCCAGGAATTTTTCGAGGGAAGGGGGGGGGGGGGGGCACTTGCTGAAGGCCTTGGCTATTTGAGAAAAACATCTATTTTCATTATTTATTTTTGGTAAAAGTCGTAGTATGTACAATAAGTGGCATTTTAAACGCAGCTTTATCAATAGACTTAAATGTTATCTTGTTATCACGCTACGTTATTAACACTACCCCCCAACCAAAATTTCGGGATGGGCCCGGGCCTCTCTACAGGGCGACTTGGTCGGTGCTACTTGTGTGCGGCGTCAGTCGAAAGAAGAGAGCGAGCGATTTCCAGCTACCTTTGAAACCAAATTGCGAATTCTCCGGTTTGTGCAGTGCAATAATGTTTGGCCCAAGTGCTCACAGAAGCCTTCCACGACTGATTGGTATATATAGTGCTTTCTGACTTTGTTAAAAAAATACCACAGCTTGCAAGGCTAGAGCGAAGCTGATCGGCACTTGTCTGGTCCGGATCTTCCTCAACTTCATCATAATGTTCTTCATCATCATGATCTTTATCTTCTTCAACCTCATCTTCGTCTTCTTATTCCTCCTTCCCATCATCATCACCTTCTTCTTCCGGTCACATGTCGTTGTGACGTCATTTTACCTTATGTAGCAAGACGTCGAGGCCTATACAAAGTTATGCTGGTAGATGTAGCGTCGCTTGGTTGCTAGGCAAGGTCGTTTCAAGGTCTTATTTCGTGGCACGACAAACTCCGGAAAAGCGTGAACAGCTTCGCTGTTAAAAAAAGTTTTGCAGGACCCGTTTATTGATCCTGTCGACAATGGCCGAAATCGGTTGCAAAAGAGAAGTCGTGTGAATTAGGCCCCAGGTGATGAACAGCGGTAGCCGAATGCGCAAAACTACTCTGTCGTAATTGCTCTTTTACCACTGGCTGGTCGACTTTTCTAATTATGTGTTCGGAATCGCAGAATTGGCTGAAATATTTTCGAGCATTCTTAGCGTAAGACGTTGTTGTGTCTTCGGTCCCTGCCACAGTGGTGTCCGAGGTATATATATTCTTACTTATGGTGAGGTCCGTGGTGTACGCACGCCAATCAAGGGGCCCATCGAATTCAAAAGGCATCTTTGTCCTCGGGAACTTTTTCGCGATTGGACGGCGGCCTTCCGCTAATGATACGTTTGCTAGTCTCTATTGGACGATTTTCTTTTCTTACGAACATTGTCATAGGCTCAAGAACCTTCCGTGAATACACAACGCCGGAACACTCCAAACACGAGCGCTTATTACAGCTCAGACAGTGTACGCACGCGGAGAACCACTGGCGGCGTGAAACACGCATTAGTCGTGCATGAGACAACGGGTGATCAGCAGCCGGAGCGTTATAAGGTCGTCGGACATTTAGCGCGCTCGACTTCCGTCTATGAGGTGCGCGTGGACCGCGCCCTTTCGGTGTTCTTGAATCGAACGGAGCAACAACAAGCAACTGAACGTGACAAAGCCATACACAAACAAATAAGTCGAAATAATAAAATCTAGAATCGATCGAGACGGCTTGCAAGGGAGCGAACGGTCGTGCCGACGACCTTCGTTGGCTCTGCCCGCCCTGCACCGAGTTGCCCGATCGCGTGCAAACACCTCTTCACGACAGCCCCCCTCCCTCTCCGTCTCAGCGATCTACACTCTCGCCAGTTCGGCGCAGTGCTGCAAGGTTTAGGGTGGCGAGGTTTGAAATGGCGGCTGTGGGGAGCCAATGTATAAGGCCTGTGTGTACAATGTTATGTCCCGTATACGGTTTCCTTGGGGTATTTTACCTGCATGCAACACTATTTGAGCATAGTCTGAAAACGGGCCCCATCAGTCCTGGGGCCTCCTGTGAGCACGTAACCAAACAGGCCCGTAGCCAGGGGAGGGGTGTCCTATGGGCCCGACGAGCCCCTCCGGATTTTTTTTTTTGGGGGGGGGGGGGGGGGGGAGTAGTGCTGACAACATAGTGTAGTGCTAATAACATAAATTTAAGCCTGTTAATAATAGCGATTTCTACGGAAAAGAAATAATGAAAATATATGTTTCTTTTTTTTTTTTCAAATAGTCAAGGCCTTCTGCAAGTGGGCCCCTCCCGAAAAAAATTCCTACCTACGGGCCTGGAGCCAAATATTATTGCACTGTATACGCAGCAAGGAATTCGCATTTTGGTTTCAAACGCAGCTGGAAAGCGCCCGCGGCTCTCCTTTTAACAAATGACGTCACTGGGGGGCACCGACTATATGTCGCCTGACTTTTTTTTTTTGTTCCTTTTTTGGAGAGGTATACGCACATTTTCTCTATTTGTTTCAAGTCAAAACGAAGGAATAAAGCACAGCAGATGACCTAGGGTTCTTTAACGTGCACTGACATCGCACAGCACACGGGCCTCAACATTTCGCCTCCATCGAAATGAGGCCGCCGCGGCCGGGATCATATGTCGAAAGAAAAGTCGGCGCTCTTCAGATATATGCCTGAAACCAAATGGCGAATTCCCATGGTAGGTGTAGTTCAGTAAAAATTTGCCTCTCAGTGGCCTCCACGACTGCTCGGCTCCGTTACCAGACTTCGTTCAAGAAGTGTTGCATGAGCTATATATATAAGCATGAAATGCTTTTAGATCCCGTTGTCGGCGACCTTCACGTGAATTTGACGCAGAAGCCAGAGCAGTTATCCGCGGATAGTCACACTATAGATGCTACCAAAACGAGAGCATCCGGGGACTCATACGAGAACATGGAGGCATTCGAACGAGATCATCCGGTTTAATTAAGGTGACTTTATTTTTCGGAAGTAATCTATACCGTGCAGAAACACCGGTATATATCTGTGGTTTATGGCCCCGCAGTGGCTAAGTTACTCGGCTGCTGATCCGAAGGTCGCGGGATCGAATCCCGGCCGCGGCGGCTGAATTTCGATGGAAGCGAAATGTTGAAGCCAGTGTATACTGCGCGATGTCAGTACACGTTAAAGAACCCCAGGTGGTCGAAATTTCCGGAGCCCTCCACTACGGCGTCTCTCATAATCAGAGCTGGTTTTGGGACGTAAAACACCGGAAATCAAATCTCTGGTTCATCTGTACTCACGACAAGGTGTCTAATGTTCATGCACATGTACAATGAAGACTGAGGGTACATGTATAAATTTGAAATCTGGTCAGTGACGTTGCACATAAACAAGGAAATGCATTTTTGCGAACATAGGGCACACAGTCGCATACTTTCTTAGTAACGCAGGATTGGCATATATAGTCACTTATTCTAAGACAAATAAACCGAGTCGACCAGCGCTGGAGGAAGGCTTCTCCCGCAAGTGCGATCAGTTCCTCGTTCAAGTGCATTACCGTCATTGTTTTTATGCATGCACCCTCAGTGTTCATTCACATGTGCATGAACATGAGACATCATTTTGTCATGAGCACACATAAGAACTACCGGTGTCTCTCAACGGTAGATTAGTTCCGAAAAGTAAAATAATCCTAATTAAAACCGGATGATCTAAGGCCAACTCCAGCGATTTGAGAATGTCAGGGTAATGGCGATTTTATGTTCCTGAAGCTCCTCCTGTCGCACTCATGATAGTAGAAATGCTCAGCAAATGCGAAAATAATTTTTCATAAGCACGAAAGCGTGAAACCGAGATCCAGCCCAGCAGTGACGTCAAATTTCTCAATCCTCCTTTTGCGTGGCGCGACAGCGCATGCGCCCTTCCCCTGGCGGCAATGTCGCGAAGGTTGGCCGGCGCGCGCAGATCTCGGAGGCCATGGGACGGTACCGATGCGATTCTGTCGCTTTGCCGATGATGACGTCAGCACACAGTGTGTGCCTAAATTGACGGAAGTCAGGTGGTGGTTTGACCTAATCAGTCAAAATTGAAATGCAAGCGTTCTGTGCATCCCTCGAGCCTGTAATCTTGCACAAATGACGGAAGCGTGCCAAGGAACGTAACTAGCGAATTTTATTGGGATCTACTAACCTGGGAAAGTCACCGGAGTTTGCCTTTAAACGATGTAGCAAAGGAAGCATGACCTTCTGCGTGCGTCCTCGCAAGAGTTCCAGTTACCTTCGCTTCCACAATACAAAAGCACTAATACACACTTTCAGTTCAACAAAAATGTATCTGTGGTGACTCTTCCATTGCATGCGAACATGAAACATGCCTGTGACTAGATGCCTAAAGGTGCACACCACAGAAAATTCATGGAGTGACGTCATGGTTCAAGGTTAATCATGCGAGAACATCCGGGCAACCGGTCAAAAGTTGTAATCGACTTTTTCATGTAGGGCTAAGCGCCACCTTTGAGGATCGCCGGTGGAGGTCGTGCTTCCGCAGTCCTCCACCACGCAGCAGTACAGAGCATCTCGGAGGCATGACATCGCACTCATATCTTGTTTTTGTGGGGTTTAACGTCTCAAAACCAGCTCTGATTATGAGAGACGCCATAGTGTAGGGCTCCGGAAATTTCGACCACATGGGGTTCTTTAACGTGCACTGACATCGCACAGTACACGGGCCTCAACATTTCGCCTCCATCGAAATGCAGCCGCCGCAGCCGGGATTTGATCCCGCGACCTTCGGATCAGCAGCCGAGTACCGTAGCCACTAGACCACCGTGGCGGGGCATCGTACTCATATCTTAGCGACGATAATACGCCAGGTCTCACCTGCTGCCTCAAGCTACAAAAATATGACCTCCGAGTACTTCGTAACGTTTCTTAAAAGTATCCCTGAAGCAGTAACCATTAGTTACTGTAGTACATACAGATATACGCTCTGTGTAACCTCTGTGTACACATATCTGTAGTACATCTGTACGTCTCCATAACTGCTACCACTGCAACAGTATTACCGTCGCGTATCAACGCGAACCTTCTGCCTATAATTCTGCCCCAATGCGACGGCCTTTCCCATTGATAACACCTTCGTATCGCTTCGATCTCACTCATATATACCCAGCCTTCACAAACGCCGAGGAAGAGGCAACGTACGGGTATTAGACACTATAGGCACACGCGCAACGCATATACGGCGACGCAGTCCGCTACAGCGTTTTCTATGTTGCCTAGCAATATAGCCGCCGTACCCCGCACGCATGCAATTCAGCCCTCGCCGTGTAGCATGCATGCATGTACTACGGCGGCGCACGGGCCGCAGATTAACTCCGGGCCAACGCCCAGATCACAACAGCGCAATGAGAGAGAGAGGGTAGGCAACCCTGATTCGGCCCGGCCCCGCGGTTGCCCGTTGCTGCCTCGAGGTGTGGCGAGGCTGTAATCACTGCCGCCCCGGCGTCTCGCTGCCTCGCCGTCAGCGTAGTTGGGCAATGCCCAAGGAAATGTGCGCGCGCGGTGCGTGAGTGCAGCCCTTGTAAACACGGGTCGCTGTGATTGGTCGCGTGTATGTATGTACGTGGCAACCGCATGTAATGCTACGCACGTGTCTTTCTCTGTGTTTGTGTGTGTGCATACACAAACACATCATCATCATCAACAGCAGACACACACAGACATACAAACACATTCATGAGACAAGAACATGAAATGACTATAATAAAAGCTATTGGCTTCACACACACACACACACACACACACACACATATATATATATATATATATATATATATATTATATATATATATATATATATATATATATATATATATATATATATATAATCATAGCTGCGATGTGTGGGCCAATCACTTGTATATCTTCACGTACAAGGTGTAATGACGCTGACGGGAAAGTCGTGCAATCGATGCGTATACAAGGAATAGAGCAGGAATGGAGGTGAATTCGACCGCGGGTTGTAGATTGGCCGCACGATTTACAAAATGCCGGAACTCCGTCATTACGCGTGCCTCCGAGAGAGAGATAGAGAGAAAAAAAAGGTTCTTTAATTAGAAGTACAATGTTTTCTCTCGCGTGTTTGTGGTTGGGCGTCGTCCCTTCTACACATGCCATTTTTTGCAAGTCCGCATTGTTTCATTTGACGATTTTCGGTGCATGCGTATATACCTGCAAGGAATTCGCATGTATCTTCCTGATTAAAGTCTTTCTGCAGTGTCGTACCACGAAACATAACGCTTGCAATATGCTGCGTTTCATCGATAGATAGAACAAGACTAAAACATTGTTAAAACGGTACACAGCAGGAACTTATTATGCTCTTCAAATATACTGCAGTCTATAGATTGTGCGAAAGGACCTATGTCAGCCACTTTGCTGAAACGCGATAGTATGAACATGTATTTGTTTACCGGGTGGTGTAGGCGAACTGCGGACGACTGTATATGATCGCAAATTTCTGGTGCTTTCAGATAAGCTTTATTTGAAACACTTATAGACCCTTTTCATAAACTGCAAGCTAGCTTTCCTGCAATGCAGCTTGCCCTACTAATGGCGGCATTGGCCATCCGGCAAACAACGTGTGCAAGCACAATTTGCTTGCGATAGGGCATGTGAAACGTCGGCGCAGCCTTTCTGATACAAACATCCCCAAAAAAACACAGGTCGCAGCATGTGCAACTTGAATTCTAACAGCATTTAAATAAAGGCAGCTGCCGTCATTAGAAGGGCAAGTTGCATTGCAGGGAAGCTAGTGTTATGTTCGGCGGCAGATCGGCGGGGAAGAGCAGGCGACGGCGGCCTAGCGCATGGCTTTTCCCGTAGAAACGTCGTGGTATGCACTCTGTACGCAGTAGAAGTGGCTGCTTTGTTCCCGCGACGCACGCGGTCAGTAATTGCTGTGACAGACATAGCTGCACAGCATAGGCTTGACATGACGGTTGACAGGTCTCTTCACTGCGGCATAGTAGAGCATTTTCGGAAGAGCATCCGAGAAAGTAACAACAGGGGGGGGGGGAGTCGCTTGCAAGAACAGCGGGGGCTCGCTGTCAAAGTAATCCTTTGACCTTTCTGCTCGCTCGAACTGTCGTCAAGGGGTCGCCCCTTCGGAGAAGATGACCCCGCCGTGGAAATGTGCGGAACTGATTTTGGGTACAATAGACCTGTCTAACGGTGCTCTTACGGTGCTCTAACGGTGCATGCCGCCGGGTAAACAGAGTGGCAATGTAGGCCTGCTGCAGAGTCCTGTTAACTGATCACGGGATTAGTGGATGATATCTTTCGGTGAAGCTCGGTGCAGCAAGTGGGTCGAAATGTGGGACCGCGAGGGCGTAACCGTAGGCTCTCATGGAGAGGGTGAACATGTACGTGATTGGTAAAGTGCTGCACATGGGTTGGTCCCAGAAGGCGGTCGTAGAGGCGATGAGAGGTATTTAACCGAGAACAGATAAGAGAGGAGGCGAGAGCTTAGCGCTAACTAGGGTCGCAGACGCGGCAAGGTGGTCAGAGGTCGAGCTTGGCGCTGCCTCTGACGAGATATGATGGAGCTTTAAAGCTTGGTGCTTGTTCCCGTCTAAGTGCAAACATTAAGGGCTCGGAATGAACCGCTTGGTGTGGTTTGAGCCCAGTTGTGTTGTTGAGATGTTTGTGACAGTACTGGCCGCCCCGGCCGAGTTTGTAAATAGTGTACAGTTTGAATAAACCTACGTGTTTGCTGTGAGGACATCTTGCTCCAGATTCCGTCCTTCAACGTGTCGCCGCGGACATCGGAACCATCGAGGGAGAAGATCAACAAACAACCAAATTTAACTGCTAGCTTTACAGTTTATGAGAAGGGTCTATTGCTGCGCTTCAACGGACACCTTGTTTGTTTGAAAGTTTGTCAGTAGAGGCAAGTATTTGTTGCGAAATATGTCTAGTCTGCTCTTTTGCCAAATTTTTCACTGGACTGCCTTTGTTAAGTATTGATTGTCAAAGGCAGAATAAGGAGTGGACGAGAACCGGCGTATTCAGCATGGTGTGGCCGATGGCAGAATAAGGAATAGCGGGCAACATAATGATGTCAACCTGACCTATAGGAACATTCCATAAACAAATAAAAAAAAAACGTTGAAAGACACGTTAAACATTGCTTGATGTCAACATATCTTCACTTTCGCGAGGTGTACGTCTTTAGTTAACCAACATGACCAAACTATAGTATCAGTGCTATCTGGTTTTGACAGTTCATTGCCAGTTCGAGTGTTTACACTGTAACAATATGAAGAAGCGATCTGACAAGAAGGATGCGGGGTTTCCTTCGATGAAGTGTTTCAGAACATGCTTTCACAGTGAATTCAATTATTAGCATGCAATCACCCCCCTCCCCCCCTTCCCGTTCGCCGACCACCAGGGCGAATGACATTCTCGATAACGTTAAACGTACTCACTTTACCTAATGCTTCGTTAACGCTTTGCTGCTTCTGATAGGCAGAACGCTAACGTTCTCGAAGGCCAGGCAAATTGCGCGTGTGTTAATCGCACATTTTGAGTCCGGGCACGCTTCGGTATCGTTTATAGAATCGGCAGCTGCGTATGCTCCGGGCTTTGCGTAATAGCGAAAACAAAAGAAAAAGAAAATAAAACAGAAAATGTTTATCGGCGTTGCAGCGCTGTTAACGCGTGCCGGCAACGCCCTTCGTTGTGAAGTATAGCTTGCGTTACACGCGGACACGCCGCTGTGTATACCTCATTTACTATTGTAGCTGCTGCCTGTGTGCCACCGCCGCAGTCACACGAGAAACTCAACCATAGCACATATACAACGTGTCACAACTATAACACGGACTGTACATATTATTTATTATTTTATTTGCAAAGTACTGCGGACCACAAATCGTTTCTTGCAGGAAGGGCTCTTAGAGAGGAAAAATATTGGGAAAACAATACAAAATACTTAAGTATAAAAATATAATACATCGGTACAATACTAAACAAATACACCGAATAAGTCAAATATACATAATTGAAAATATATGATTAACGCGCTTGATGATGTGGCAAATGAGCTCTGCGGAAACCCGCAAGGTGGAGTAATGTTTATGAAAGGGAAAATTAGCATCGATCCACCCGCTTATGTAGCACAAGGCTACAAGGAAATCCAGACGGATTCCTCAGAAATTAAAGCTTCCTAGTTGCCGAAAAAGGATTATTTCGAAAAAGGATTAGTTCGAAAAGGATTAGTCCTAGTTTCGGCAACTAGAAAGCTTTCATTTCTGAGAAATCCGTATATATCTCGCCCTACAAAAACGGGTGGACGCTAATTTTCCCTTTACTGTGCATATATTAACAACAAAAAAGTGAACCAGTTCAATAACAATAATTAAAAAACTGGGTATGGCTCCGTACTATCGGAAACACCAAGGACCAGCGGAGCTTTGGGGCTTTATCAAAGCGGCTTCTTCTTCGGGGGTCCTGACGGTAGTCTCTTTATCTGTTTCTCGTTCCTGTCGCTGATAGCAAGCTGTGTTGCAATCGTTATCTATCTATCTATCTATCTATCTATCTATCTATCTATCTATCTATCTATCTATCTATCTATCTATCTATCTATCTATCTATCTATCTATCTATCTATCTGATGAAGAGGCCGCAACGTCAGTAAAGTTATACTGTTTTGTTAATCGTGATATATATATATATATATATATATATATTGACTACATGTCTTCGCGCACAGCTAGAGCGGCAGCTCCGTAGTCTGTTTACGTGTCCTGAATGCGCGGCTGTATCCAGGCATTGTTAACGCGCTGGCGATCGCCCGTATCGCTTGCAGCGTCGCGTGCAGCAATAACTGTCAGTCGCGCGTGATGTGCATGCCTTCCATTGTGGCGTTCTCGCGGCCTGTATACGGCCTCGGCTTGCTGTTTAGCCGATCTACGCCTGTCCAAGTGGAAGTATGCGGCGTTAACAGATGTACTCTGAACGTGACAGTAAAATTACAAAACAAGCCAGTGAGGATTTTTTTTTTGCGCGTGTAATTAACGCGCAATAATGTTGCGGCTAGCTCATTAGAAATACCACGATAGTGTGAAACACGAAATGCATTTTAAACTTGTAGATTTTGAGGCTTTGAGAGAGAGAGAGAGAGAGAGAGAGATGAAGAGGTAAGGCAGGGAGATTAACCAGATATTAGTCTCCGGTTTCCTACCCTGCACTGGGGAGAAGGGGGAGGGGGTTAAAAAGATGAGAGTGAGTGAGGGTAAAAAATTCCAGGACAAGCTTTGATAAGTGTCTATCTTTATCAATGCCGTGATCGCGGGTCAGAAGACTGGACATTCCTATGAACGAGGTCTTCGTTTGGAAATATGCCGTTGCAGGAAAGCGAAATTACGGATTTTTCTTTTTTTTTTTTTTTTGCGATATGCCAGCGGTCATGGTTACTTCGAGTACATGAATGCCACAGTAACGCACTGCATTTCGAAGCGAATTTATGAGAAAGGCGAGGGAGGCCACGCCGAGGTCGGCGGATGATGATGATCAGTCGACTCTCAAGTCGATTTCCTAGCGGACGCCGAAGTCAGTGAAGACGAAACTCAGCTAAACATTCTTACTACATCACTCAATCACCGAGAGCACCTGGAATCGAAGCAAGCTCGGCATTTCCGTAACCCCCTGTGGCATGTCCATTGAGTCGAGCCACACGGCGCGAAGGACGCGACAAAGGAACACGAGCACTTGCTTGATTTTTTTTTTCTTGTCCTTCAGAAAAGAATAACAAGCCGTCCCAGGTCGTTTCTATTGACACCTACTTCCTTTGCAGCAACCCCCGCCCCTCGGCTTTCCCTTCCCGACATCCGACACTCGAACAATTCTCGTAACACCGATACATACAACAGGCGGTATATCTATATATACAGTCTCGAACTACGCGAGTCAAATGGCTTTCCGAAGGCCTGCAGGGGAAGTCGACACAATAACTTCGCCCCGGTCGAAGTGAAAGGTTTCGATGTGCGGGCTTCAGAAACCACAAGTCAAGAGAGGCTAGGAATGAAAAAGATGTAAATAGATGAACAAACAAACAAACAAACAAACAAACAAACAAACAAACAAACAAACAAACAAACGGGAAAATAATATTCGTTGGCGCGTGCCGAACCGCTTGCCCGACGCTGCACCTGTTGTCGCCTCTCGATCAGATTGCGAGCCCACCGCATGTAAGGAAATAGACAGGGGAGAGAGGGGGGAAAGAGAAGAGAGGGAGACGGAGTGAGTCTGACTGCAGTTTGTGTCTTGAGACACACGGGGGCGGTCGCACAAAAGCGACCAACTTTGATCCCGTTGCTCTGTTGCGCGCGCTCCAGCGGTGGGGACCACAAAATGCAACCTCCCCCCTCCCTCACCCCTCCCGCGCGCCCTTGTGTCCTCGCCTACGAAAGAATACAAAGGGCTCTATCGTAAATGGTGTACCTCGAGTGCCAGTTCCGAGTACACCTCTATATAAGCCGCGGTCGTGTTGCAGGAGGAGTAATGCGATTCAGCGGGCCTTTTTCTAAACGTCTTGCGGAGGTGGTCGTTCGTTGGTTAGGCACTTTGCGAAAGCCCTGCAAATCATCTTTGAAACGTCTACAACGTGACGTCCACTTCGGCGACGGCGTAACGATTGTATACGCAACTTGCTTCCGGCAGTCCAATGGTCAAGCGGCCACGAAAATGCAAGAAACTCTGAACTTTCGATGGATTAGACCTTCGTATTCAGTGTATTCAGTATTTAGTGTGTCGTCAGCGGCGTATTCCATCAGATGAATAGTTTCCTGATGGCGTGGACAACGGCGTGGACGCGGTATTATACATCCCTGCCTTTCTGGTTGCTTCTTTTCCTCCTGCTCTTCCACAGTACGCACTCTGCAAACGTAGAAAGAAAGAAAGAAAGAAAGAAAGAAAGAAAGAAAGAAAGAAAGAAAGAAAGAAAGAATCACTATACAAACGATAAAAGAGAAAGATAAAAGGAAAGGAAGACAGCAAGAAAGAGGCACGCACGCACGCCGAGCTTCGCGTGCTCCCCGTTTCTACCAGTTTTGCCGATAAAGGAATAAGGGCTCCAACTCCGTTTCCTATACATCAAGTGCAACACTGTGAAGGCTAAGTACGCAAGTATTCCGTAAAGGAAAAAGAAAAGGAGAGGCCTTTTGTTCCGGCAAAGAAACAACTAACACTAAAATACAAACTCGCATATTTTAATTGTTTCCCCAAGAATAGGAGCGGTATTTTGTCAGAGCTGATGAGAAATGTGTTACGATCCAAGGCTGCCAGTAAGGCATTTACTTTTTTGCTTACGCGAAGCCAGTTTCTTTCTTTCTTTCTTTCTTTCTTTCTTTCTTTCTTTCTTTCTTTCTTTCTTTCTTTCTTTCTTTCTTTCTTTCTTTCTTTCTTTCTTTGTCTGATTCAGAATGCAAGTGAATGCAATTACACTGTGTTTTCTTTATTACGGTTCCCTAGAAATGTATAAGATTATCATTCCTCATTGTTTGTTACATTTCATGCGATTTTAATATCCTTGCACCGTTGAACGTATATTTTGGTTCACCCCCGCCCCCTCTCTATACGTGATGCCCAACCCAGTTACCTTAAGGGACAATAGCTGATGAAGATAGCAAGAGGGTCCCTCCCCCCACCCCTTCCTAAACTTTAAACCTGTACCTCTTCATCCTGTTGACTGCAGGGCCTGAAATACCGCAGCAAATCAGAGCAGAGGCCCACAGTATAGCATTCCGCCAGAGCCAGAGAAAACGCTGCACCGTGTACAAGTTCTTGCTGGTGACTGGTGCTCTCCGATTTTCCTGACGGGAAAAAAGGAGAGAGGGGGGGGGGGGGGATGGCTTAAGCCGGATTAATTGCGCAATCATTGTGGCACGAAACATCAACCACGAAATGCCACACCATGTTCAAATTACAACATCCGCCACAATGATGGAACACATTCCATCTAAATGGTGGATTATAGTACGGGGTGGTGGGAAACATTTCACGTAGTGTTACCTTCATTAACGTATTCATTATCTAAGCAACTGCTTGTGGGCGTCACATTATCCTTGTGACTAACGAAACGTAGACACCTCCCTTTCTTCTCTATCGAACGGTTACCTTAATTAGCGTATTCGTTATCTAAACCACTGTTTGTTGGCGTTACATTATCCTTGTGACTATCGAAACGTAGACACCTCCCCTTTGTTCTTTATCAACGGATCGTTACAGCGGTACGGGTGCTTCTGCCCTTCGATCCTGTACTTGCAAAAGGACTGCCTATATTGTTTCCAGCTTACACAAACGAGATGCGGGACCTATATCTGTACCACGGAATACGGACAACTGTTCCGTGCTGCTCCTCTCCTGCCTTGAGAGGCAGAATTGGCCAATCCCGGATCCCTTATTGGTCAGCCCTGCACACGAAAGCGAGATTTGATCAATTCGGGAAGGATTAGCACCGAATAGCATTCTCTATTCTGTCTGAAGTAACTACATCGCGCAGGACACAAGGACAAAAGAAGAGGACACACACAGCGCTGTGGGTGTCCTCTTCTCGTGTCCTTGTGTCTTGCGCGCTGCAGTTACTTCAGTTATGTCTCACCAACAAGCCCAAATCTACACACTTCTGTCGATGTACAGTATATAGGCCCCCCATAAAGCTCTCGCTACGCAAGGAACAATGCGATGCCTTCACACGAGCGTATACGGTATTCCGCCTCTCGATATAGGTACGTGGCAGGTCGGCGCAACACGCGGCCACTCAGTCGCGACCGAGAGACACAAAGGGACCCCCCCCCCCCCCCCACTCTCTCTCTCTCTCTCTCCTTCTCCTCGTCCTCCCAATATCGCCGCCGTCGACGTCGCCTTCTTCTCGCGAGGTCGCCGACGCCCTCCCGTGCATGCTCTCCGATGTTCGGCCTCGGCCGTGCATTTTCTGTATCGATGGCTGCTGTCTCGTGTTTATATTTTGTTCGGCGCACACTGCATGCATGCAGTGGTTGCTGGTGCAGGCGGGGTTCCGTGTGGACCTTGCTTTGCAAAACGAAGAAAACACGTACGCCATATAGGACTCAGCCTCCCTTTTTTGGGCCCCTCGTTCTGTCATTGTGATAGGTGGCAGTTTATTCTTGTATTTTGCTTTCTTTCTCTTTTCTTTTTTTTTTGAAGAATGGCCTACAGTGCGCCTCACGCAGTTGGGCCGATGGGAAGGAGATCGACCTCCCTTGTTGGAAACAGGGCCATTTCGTATGACTTCGTAGATTGTGTTGGCGTGACGGCGCGACACTGCCTTCGTTGTGCGTGTCGGCGCACGTGTGTGTGTGTGTGTGTGTGTGTGTGTTGTGTGTGTGTGTGTGTGTGTGTGTGTGTGTGTGTGTGTGTGTATGTGTGTGTGTGTGGCCATGGTTGCCTCTTGGTCGCAGCATTAACGTTATTTCCGATCAAGCGCGTCGTTTGTAAACTTTTGATATTCATTGTGTGCATATAAGGAGCGCATACGCATAAGTGCACATATCCCACCGCTGCCACCAGTATGTATGGGCGTCAGCCCCTTCATATTGGTGGCATCGGTGGGATATGTGTGGCATATTGGATATTGAGTGTGGATATTGGTGGCAGCGGTGAGATACACTATGGTGCCCATGATATACCTCAACTGCGGCCATTGTATACCATTGGACAAGGTGACCCCGTGGCTGCAATACTGTGGATCCATGGAGTGTAGAGAGGAAGGGAGACAGCCACAGGCTGTGACAGCGGGAACCCATTTTCGGGGCTGGTGCCGAGGCATTCTCATCCAGAGATGGAACTGCTGCGGGCAGATAGACTTGCCACTGCAGTGATGGGGCTTGTACATCTATCTATCTATCTATCTATCTATCTATCTATCTATCTATCTATCTATCTATCTATCTATCTATCTATCTATCTATCTATCTATCTATCTATCTATCTATCTATCTATCTATCTATCTATCTATGTGCACACGTCGTTGTGCCCTCGTAAGGTCAGTACTTTGTCGGGAATCGCATGAGTTCCTAGCAAGCTTAGTAGTATGCAATCCTGTCCCGAGCTATCAAGACAGCGTGTGTGTTTAGGTTAACTCGCAATTAATTACGGGAAAATATTTTCCTTCGTAATGAACTCTTACCTAGACGTTGGCGTTCCTCTCCGTTATTATTATTTCACGTGGCCCATTACGCTGCTTTTCGCGTACTCCACTCTCGCTCCACCTCAGGAGATAAAGGCTTCTGTCTGTCTGTAACATATCTTGTAATATAGACTGTAAATTTCGACGCAAGTCCCCGTACAGAAGCGCATCGGCTTTTAAAATTACGCAACGTATCCCTTTCGCAAGCGAGTTTCCCCTTCATATCTCCGGCTGTGTTAATAAGCGGACCTGGGGAATCAGTCGCCATGGAAAATAAATAGGACGGAGTCGAATCGACATGGCTATTCTATACTGGGGGCGTGCAATCTACAATGATTGATTGGTTTGTGGGGTTTAACGTCCCAAAACCAGCTCTGATTATGAGACGCGCAATCTACAATGACTAAGTGAGGTGGGCGTAGATTAAGTCCCATTGAATAAATAAAGAAAAAAGGCCGTTATATGGGCTGATGCCAGCGCCTGCCTATTCCATTATTAGGCTTCATTATGGAGTATCAGTATGGGCTCCGTACCCAAGGGGAACATACGCAGTAGCCGTGCCCCATTACTGCTCGACGCGCCATCACGCGGTGAACTACGCATCTTCCGAGTCGTGAGTCTCCGTGCTGAGCGCGAACACGGTACTTCTGAATGTTTGTCTTTCTTTCTGCGCTGACCGCTCTGGCACACTGCGAGTAAATTAAGTTTAACCCAATGGATACTTGTTTCGTGTATACTTCACGATTCGTGGTGGTGTCCTTCTTTCGTGCGTACGTCTTATTAGAATTTGCAGCCTGCAGAACCGTATTTAAAACACCGCCCCTATAGAATCGGAAGCAGATGTGATCTTGAAATTAAGTCACGTTTCAAAAAAAGGCTCCGTTACCGATTATCACTCCACCTAGCGACGAACCCCGTATACCTTCCGAGTCGATCGCGAGCCTTCGAGCAGCGCATGACCGTGAGAACTACTTTTCGCATCTTTTATCTGTTATTTATTTTCTTCGTTATCGGTCTGACTCATCTCTCGGCTACGCATGGTACAGGTACGGGGGGTAAAGGGGGTGATGGGGGGAGGGGGGAGTGCGTTGTTCACTCACGAGACGTTCAGACAATGAGCGACGACTCTATTTAACGGGCGCCCGAGAGTCCTTTTCAAAGTGCGCGTATACGAAACTGACGAAGGCCGCCTCGTGACTTAGGCCGCCGTGTCCATTGTGCGCGTCCATACAATGGGTCCGGAGAAGCCGAGCGGACTAATTAATGACCGACCCCGCGTCCATGCCGCGTCCAGTCTATAGGGCTGTGTACAGTGTGTAGATACTCCCCCACAGCTTGCAGCTGCTCTGACCTCGATACGGAGATATTAAAGGAGCGAAGTGCGCGGCACATGGACACGCGGGTACACGTGGATGATGTATGAGGTCGCGGCGGCGACTGAAGATCGAACCCTCCCGCATCCATTGGTCTGCGAGCCCGCCGAGACGTTAGCGTGAAAACGCGTGCTGGAGGACGAGCGCACGGGAGGCGTGTATACATGTATATGTAAACGCGTGGGTAACTGGTGCTTCGTAAACAATCGTTCGTTAGAAACTGTGACAGCTTTGTTGATGTATGTTTGGTTTAGCTATTATGGTCCCGCGTGGTTACGACCTCCCGAGTGGCCACGAGATAGATAGATAGATAGATAGATAGATAGATAGATAGATAGATAGATAGATAGATAGATAGATAGATAGATAGATAGATAGATAGATAGATAGACGGACGGACGGACGGACGGACGGACGGACGGACGGACGGACGGGCGGGTGGGTGGGTGGGTGGGTGGAACATGAAGCGGGATGCCATTGAGTGGCACCTGCAAGTGGTACGACATATCTCCTCGATACAAAATTGCGTTATGCAGGTTCCGATCCAACTCAACAGTGATGTCGCAAGGTTTCTGGTTCAATTTTACTTATTTATTCGCAATCTTCCTCGATAAGGCAACTTTCGCCTCATCCCTGGAGGTATCTAGTCGGTTCTCCGTCAGTGTGCAGTCCTCCTCCGTTTCTTCCAAAATGGTTCGCATTCCCATTATGCCACAGCGTTATTATGCATTACATGTAAGAAGAATCTTGCGAAGTTCTCCGAAGAAAGCCTCTGCAAGTATCTTCATTATGCGCTGGCTACACCTTCTTTTGTGTTTTTTTAACAAGGAAACGGGCCCCTCGTTCTATTAATCATCCGTTACCGTATAATGGTGAATGTCACTTCGAAGAGGCCGCGTGACCGTTTGTAACTTTCTAAACGGTAAACCAATTGGAAACGGTGCGCGTTCGGTTACGTTCGGTCAGAGTTCGGTGTAATGCCGTTGGGCGTGTTGCACTCTCTCGGCTAATCCTCCGCAATGGGCGTGCACGCCGCTACGACACAAACTAATGCAAAAAGAAAAAAAAGAAACCGAGCGTATGCGAAAGAGCGAAGTAAAGATTAAAAAAAGGGAACGTTAACGCGAAAAGGGAGAATCGGAAAAGAAAGAGAGAAAGAAAGAAAGAGAGAAAAGCGAGAACTTCGCACCGAAAACGGAAAGAAACGCGATCCGAGGTAAAAAATAACGAGGCAGAAAACTGAAGCAAGAAAAAAAGAAGCTAAATCAAAGAAAGCAAAAACACAACCCGCGTCGAGAGGGAGAACAATTACTGCGCACGCGAAGGCATTCTGTCGGACCGTTCTGGTCGCCAAGAACACCCCCTCCCCCCTTTCTCTCACGCACACACTCCCAGGAACATAATGCCCTTCCTAACAATGCAGGCAACAGCACCACAAACAACAGACACTTGTGACCGCCACTCCGCGCCAGGGAGTGCACGTGACCGCCGACCCGAATCGCCGGGCTCGTCGACGTCGGTATGCGTGCACCGGCACGGAAGGACGAACACCACCGAGTCTATTTCACTGTCGGGTTCAGCGGAGCAGGTCTGTCGTCCACTGCTCCCCTTCCCCCCTGGCTACCCCCTATATTTCGCCATGGCCCCCTCCGAAAACACCCCCAGCTCTCCTCTCATCCACCACGCTTCGTTAATTCTGCGGAACCACGCAAAGATGAGTCGAGTAGCGAAAGTCGGCTCTCTCCCGCTCTGCTGTTGCCCGGGGGCCGAGGTTGGTTGGTTCCGCGCAGTTTGCTGCGTGCTTACGGCATCGGACAGGAAGAAATTTTTCGCTCACTTGTCTTTTTTTTTTTTTTGTTCTTTGTTTGTGTTTCACTCGCCACCACGTTCGCTCGCGTAATTTGTGACAAGAGATGCCGTTGGAGAGAGTTTCACGGCAGTGTCTCCTATATACCACTACTAAATAAACATCATTATAACAACGAAGACCACAACAATAAGCAAATCAAATATCACGAAATAAAATCTCTGCTCTTTTTTTTTTTTTTTTGTAGATGCACAATACAAGCGCTGGGGTTTGTCTTTGGCTTGGGCTTGGCAGGTAGAATACTTACCACTGCTGCGTGCTGCATACTGCCGTTTTACGTAACACGAAAATATATATTATACGAAAGCATACAAACAGCAGCAGCTCTCTCTCCCTGTTCATATCCTTTAAACCCCCTTCTCCACTTCACTTACCGCAGTCCGCGGTTCAGGTGTCAGTTGACGATCAGGTGTCAGTCAGGTGTCAGTTGTCAGTCAGGTGTCAGTTGAGTAGACAGTTACTGCGGTCTCCAGTAACTGCTTCCCTCTTTCCTACCACCTTTTGGGTATATTTATTTTAACCAACCAACCAACCGCAAACAGCAGCGGCATGCTATTACCACTACTGTTAGTGTTGCTACCGCATAACAGAGACCACATGAATCACAAGAGTCCATCTTTGATGGGTGAGGCTGTGATTTGCAAATGCGCGCTCACGAGCCATTACTGAAGTGCGTAACCCAGGAACACTGTTCTCTGGGCTCCCTGGGCGCCGCCATAACATCCCCCCCCCCCCCCCCGCCTTCTGGGCTGTGCAACATATGCGTGGCCCCCACAAAAAGCACTGCCGAGGGTTTGAAGTAGCAAATTTGGCGATTTGGAAGGTCTTTATTATCAAACAGCGCGTATACGCGAAGACAAACGGAACAAAATAGACAACACAAGCACTTTTACTGCCGTGCACAGCCCAATAGGGCGGTGCTCCATGCCTCCTGTGAAAAGGTCCTGGACGACCTACAGATATTTGCTACAAGAAGGGTACGCCGCAGGGGTTCTGTGGTTGTAATGTTCGTCCGCTGACCGCGGGTTCAACACCGACCACGGCTCACGCATTGCCGATAAAGGTGAGAAGTAAATGTCCATCTACTGTGAGTTTTCAGTCCACTTTAAAGAACCCCATGTGGTTAAAATTTCCGGAGCCCTGCTATGCGGCGTCTCTCGTAATCGTACTTTGCAACGAGCACTGGCAGAGCACTCAAAATTGTAACAAAGAAATAGAAATGTGTTTACAAACTGTATACTGGGAGCAGCCACTGCATGCTCTCAAGGTATAAAAAGCAACACTACGAGCGGTTCCCTATAGATGTCGTCATCATCGACTTGCTGACGCATACTGCCATGTTCAGGATGGCGCTCGTTTCGCTGAGCAGGAAGACGTTATATATATATATATATATATATATATATATATATATATATATATATATATATATATATATATATATATATATATAAAGTTCTTCCTGGCTATCGGGATAAATATACTATCAGAAAGTCACAGTGACAAACATATGAAACATAGAAACGTCAGAAATAAATCCTAAATTATATGTTTGTCACTGTGACTTTCTGATAGCGTATATTGGTCTTGGCACGTAAGACATCAGCAGCTACTATTATCGCTGAAAGAAGTGTACACGCAGATTTCACAACTATCAACACAAGCATGTAGCCGTCCTCGGTCTTCCTTTCGCAAAGACGACTCAGACGTCTTGTAGATGTATAAGATGTTATCCAAGGAAGGTGTCATTGTCCTACCCATTGTCGCATGGCGCATGAGTGGCGCTGCGTCATTGCCAAACCCCTGTTCAGTTGTCCTGTCATATAAAGACGGCTTTTAGCCGTCTTGTACAGATGTAATCCGAAGGAGCGACACTGTCAAGGCCGTTGGCGTCTCGTTCTTGGTGCAGCGCTCTGAGGCCGCACCCACCCTTGGCTTTCTTCTCGCAAGGACCACAGACGTTCACTCAAGAACGTATAATTGTCATTGTCATTATGACGCCGTTTCCATGCCGTCGCAGTCACTGCACCTGTGAAATATCTTCAATTTTGTCCCTTCGATGAAACGAGCAAGAGAATTATCAGTTGTACTCTTCTTCTAAGTGATCTTGAGTGATAAACTAACTGAAAAACGAAAAACACATCTAAATTTGTGCTTTCCTCCTGAGTTCGAAGTTATTCGTGACTCAAGAAATCGAGGCCCTTTGGAAGGAGAACAACTTTTGAGTTCTTGGTAGATATGGGCCTATATATGGCCCATATCTACCGAGACCTGCCACAGGACCAACGCCTGCCCGAGGTGGTCGCCTGCCCGAGGCGACCACTTCCACTTCTATACTCCTGGTGAAAGTGGTCGAGCGACTACCTCAGGCAGGCGTTGGTCTGGGTTCGAAAGCCGGACCAAAGCAAATTTTTTTACAGCTGTAGCGTTCTCATTTCTGATAAACGGGTGTATAGATTTCCTTGTATCCCTCAGTGCTACAGACAGGTGGACACCAAAAATTCCCTTTCTTATGATGGTCGTAAATTCCTATAACCACCACAAGAAACTGCAGCCTTCAGTCTCGTGTTTACGCACTGAAAAACTTCGCTATCGCGGCCATTCTCCGCAAGAAAACGCCCTCGATATCGGATGAAGCGTGACTTCGAAGTGTGCAGGCTGCACACCTTTCGAGAAGGGCCATTACACTCGAGCACGCTTCGTCGCCACTGCAAACAGCTGTTTATTTCTCTACGTCCCTGATTTTGCTTTTCTTTTTTTTTTCTCGTGCTCGTAATGATGTCTCTAAACACCATTCGAGGAAGAAAGGCTTGGTGAGGGCCTTCCGCAAATACTAACGGTAAAAATGTTTGTCGAACGTGCTGGCCTGAATTTCGTTGCGGGGCAAGTTTATCGGTGCGAACGTGAAGACTTCGGGCCCGGGCTGCTCCTTGCACGAGCCGTAGTGCATAATTGTATGTCAGATTGACTGTGTGATCACCATATCCAGGTGCGCCTTGCACCTTGTCAGATGCAGTAACTACCCATTTCACTCCACGTATAAGGATACTTATACGTATAACCTTATATGTATATTAGATGAACAAATCGCAGAAGACGACTTGTAACAGGGAATGTCGCAGGAGCCAACGTTTCGACAAGTGGACTTCTCTTCGTCAGGAGTCGCCGTCCTGACGAAGGCAAGTCCACTTGTCGCCACAGTCGCCGTCCTGACGAAGAGAAGTCCACTTGTCGAAACATTGGCTCCTGCGACATTCCCTGTTCTAAGTCGTCTTCTGCGATCTGTTCGTCGATTCAAGCCTCCATCTTCCCCTGAGCTTCTCTTCTATTTTGGACTTGTACGTGTAAGGACACGTATAAGGTATTGGTGGATTCTGCGGGTAAGTTGGAGTTTTCTTGGGCAAATGTATGCATATATAAAGGACACACGATAGCATCGAGCTCAGGTGGGTTGTAGTATAAGTCTGACCAGCGTTCCAAGGTGTCAGCAGGATGTCCTCAACCGCTGAACGGACTTGCACCAGCGACAACAATGCCTACCATGTCCCTACTCCTGCTTGCTTTCCACAACTGGCCTTCGCGATCTGTAAGGTTGCGTCTAGTATGTTTCGTCCAATCACTCGTTGCATGATGCCGAACTTCCTCATCTCCGTCTTTGTTATGGATGATGAACATGATGATTGTGATGACAACGACCCTTACTCATTTGGCCTATACGCACGCCAATGTGATGATGTGATGAACCAGATGAAGATGGCCCGTACTCGCTACCAGCATTCTTGTTCTTGTTCACCTGACAATTTGTGGCTCACGCTCAATGTGGGGAGATTGGCCAAGAAGTGGGTGCTAAAAAATTTAAAAATTTAGGAATGCGGCAATCTACACTTAGAAAAGGTGAAGTAAAGATGTATTGAGGATCGTGATGTAATATAGCATTCTTCTCCTTGATTCTTCTTCTTGTTGGTCCAACAGCAACGAGAATCGCAGTTAGAATATCATTGGCTACCCAAGTGTAATGATGATCTCAAAGGAACTGTTCTCTCATTTCCTGCACCTTTCTGCAGTCTCATCATTTACATATTTCCCACACAATACACCGGCAGACAAGACCTGCAACTTATGCACAAGCGCACTCCCTCTCTCTCTCCTCTCTCTCCTCTCTCTCTCTCTCTCTCTCTCTCTCTCTCTCTCTCTCACTTCTCCTCGATTGCGGAAACATTTGCCACCCGGTCGACTCCACCTGTCCCGTTCGCGCCACGGCAACCTGAGTAGCACCATCGCCGCTATACAACAGAGGAGAAAGAAAAAAAAAAAAGAAACATGCCGGGCAACAGCATTAACTCGTGTGACGCGGTCGCCGCCGCTGCTGCCTCTTGCTCACGCCGCCCACTGGCCTTGGGGGATGCCGGAAAGAAAAAAGAAACGAAACCGTATAGAGGTGGTGGGGGGGGGGGGGGGTGCAGCTTTCTTTTTCCTGCTTGCCCGTTGCCGGTATGACGAGAGCATGCCGTGGAACATGTGCCGGAATACTTGGCTGCTGCCAGTCTACCAGCTGCCCCGTTGGCTGCCGGTTTCACTGACTCTCTCTCTCTCTCTGAGGAAGTCTGTGTATCCTTCTTCCTTCCCCCCTTTCTCGATGTGGATGTGTGTACCGTATAGACTTGTTCTTTCTCTTACCTTTCCATCGTCCCCCTGTTCACTCTTTTTCTCTCACCTTCCTCTCGCAGGGTACACACACCTTTGCGCGCTCGTGTACACACACACACACACTACATGCGATTTCGTTTCTCCGAGCGTCGTCCCACATTTCCACACCGTCGCGCGAAAGCGGTCACGCGCACGCGACGCCTGACGCGGCGTGCAGGCTCGACGAACACCTGTGTCGTGGACAGCGCGCGCCTCGGCGACTAATTATACGAGGCGATGTACGTAGTGCGATCGCCTTTTGTGAGCGACGTTCGTGGGGCGCTTATTATATAGGGGGACAAGCGAAAGCGGAGTCGGCATGAAGTAGACGCTGTCGGGAACGACGCGGAAGGCTGAAGGAAAAAAGAGTGACGTAAAAAAAAAACCGACAGACAATGGAGTCGATCGGTGTAGGCCTAGTGCACTATAGGACGTGCTCTAAATGCGCGCAGCGTTCGTTTGCCCACACCTCCCAACCAGCTGCGCTGACGAACGACTGGCTGTGGTCTCAAGCGTGAGTTGAATCCGCTTGCTAGGATCTATCTATCTATCTATCTATCTATCTATCTATCTATCTATCTATCTATCTATCTATCTATCTATCTATCTATCTATCTATCTATCTATCTATCTATCTATCTATCTATCTATCTGCGGGCTCCACTCCCGCTATATGATGCAGCTTCGATTTCTATCACTTCGAGATCCTATACGTTCCAGACGGCGTCCTCCTATAGCATGTCCTACAGTGGAGCTATACCAATTTTCAAGCGAAAATTGTATTTAGTCTAGCCTGTGTTGGCGTTGTGGTCGTCACGCCGAACCTTCCATAAAAATTGAATCTATCTATCTATCTATCTATCTATCTATCTATCTATCTATCTATCTATCTATCTATCTATCTATCTATCTATCTATCTATCTATCTATCTATCTATCTATCTAATCTTTTCTTCCTCACCCTACATATCCGGCCCCGCGATCCTAGCTGTTACCAGGACAACTACATAATTATCAGTTTGGCATGGCGTAGTCTCGACAGGAAGATCACACAGCGCCGGTTTTACAAGGAAGGAAACGTCAGTCTTAGGCCTCCGGCTATGTCGACGTCAGGAAAGGAGCTTCGCTGTCAATCAGCTGAAGGTGATGGACGGGCTCGACTGCCGCTATAGGATGCAGCTTCGATTTCTATCACTTCGCGATCCTATATGTTCCAGGCGGCGTCCTCCTATAGCTTGTCTTACAGTGGAGCTATACCAATTTTCAAGTGAAGCTTGTGTAGTCGATAGCCTGTGTCGGCGTAGTCGGTGCTGTGGTCGTCACGCGAAAATTCCCAAACAGATGGAACGCCTGGCTCATTTAAAGAAATTGTTACTGGTGTTAGGATAAATAAATAAATAAATAAATAGAAGCAATCTCATAGCTTCAGTGTGTGTCGTGCAGCTAACTAAGAGCAGTTTAAATAAATAAATAAATAAATAAATAAATAAATAAATAAATAAATAAATCACGTGAGACTCATGCCTGCTTTGGATATTATTTAGGGTACGAGCCACTTGTGGTTGAATTCGTCTGTGGCTAACCAAGTCAACGAAAACTCAGAACTGCAAAAGTAGAAACACATTCCATTTATTTTCGACAGAAGAGGGCCCATGATTTTTTACCGACTAGATCCGCCTGGAAGGTCGCTGGTTCTAGCCCGACCGGTCGTGAACTGAGATATGTGTAAGCGTATGATGTGTTTGAATCCCAAAACGTAGTTGATCTGTGTTTACAGCGGAGCTACGGCCCGTCAAGGAGACACCCGTCCCCTTGTATTGGCATGGTGGCGGGTTATAGTCGAAGCGCTTATTAGCTCAGACGTTTAAGCGTGGGACGTATACAATTTGAATCTCGAAAGGCGCATCTTCCTGTCTTTAGCAGAGGTACTGCTACATAATTATATAGTCATTTACTTTTGCGGGGGTCCAGCGTATAATTAGTGTTTCAAAGCATTTTCACTGAGTATTACCTTCGGTAACTAATCTCTATTTTTTTTAAGCTCCAGTCAGTTACAAGGGCTCTATTTAATACTCCAATATTCTTGCTTTTTTGTCGCGGTTCTGATGGGCCAACCTTATTATGGCACACTTATGGCTAGCACCATTAAAATAACAAAAGAAGAAAAAAAAAGACTCCCAAAGGATTGAGAGCGCTTGTTAGAGTGCATAGGCTTCAAATCAAATAAATAAAAATGTGTTTTCTTGATTCGTAATTACATGAATGCGTACAAAATATTTGTACCAATATCCTACGCGGCTAGCAGGCTAGTCGAACAGAGAAAGTACATAAACGTTAGCAACACACATGATTGTCCATGAAATGATAGGCGTTATACATATACAAGCTTTAATGATTACAATTCACAACGCAAGAAAAAGGGTTTACAGGCCAGGTTTAAAGTTACGCATAGTTCTCATTTATAGAGGCACAGTATTTCAGGTTGCAACCCATTGTTACATTGAGGAAGGTTTACCATAAAGTGGCTTGTTTGCCTGGTATTTGCACGCGGGAAGTTGAATATTCATGTCGGGTAGTAGGGAATTTGTGTGCATTACTTTGTGAACTAGACAAAAGAATGTTTGCCGTTGGCTCGCCTATGGTTTGCGTCGCCCCGTCACGGTGGTCTAGTGGTTATGGCACTCGGCTGCTGATCCGAAGGTCGTGGATCGAATCCAGGCCGCGGCGGCTGCATTTCGATGGAGGCGAAATGTTGAGGCCCGTGTGCTGTGCGATGTCAGTGCACGTTAAAGAAAACCCCAGGTGGTCTAAATTTCCGGATACCTCCACTGCGGCGTCTTTCGTAATCAGAGCTGGTTTTGGGACGTTAAACCCCACAAACCAATCGTGGTTTGCGTCGGCCTAACGCGACACCTAAACCGGCGCGCGCATGCAGCACGTGGCCGCGTGACGTCACACACCGCGCGATGATACGTAGCCCCGAGGCCTCTTGCTCAACTCGCATCGCATACAACCTTCGACGACGCGGCGCAGCCCAGCATTAGACGTCATCAACGTTTCCATTCTTTCTTTCTTCTTCTTCTTTCTTTTCTTTTTATTTATTTTTAAGCACCTGTGCTCGCATGCTCTCATCTTATAGTACGCGTCCGGACTGCACGATGCGGACGGAATTGCCTCAGTGCTCGGCGAGCGTGCACGAACAGTCGTGGTCGATTGCGGCCGCAATTAAGGATCATCTCTCGGTTTCTCCGACAAAGTTACTTTTGCCTGCGATCTCGGGCAACGGCATGAACACTTCGAAACGAGTGGCGTAATCATTCGCCCCCGAGGAAAATGTATATGCGAGCGAAGGAGTTCTTATTTTTTATTTTTTATCCATGCGGTTGAAAGCCTGCTGTCATACATGTTACGTGCTTTTAGATAGCATATATGTAAGGTTCGAAAGGACATGTTGTTGAGCTATAGTTGGTTCATTTCTTGAAGGAATAGGTACGGCGCTAAAATGACGGGACACAGACAAGGCAGAACACACGCATGAGGTTCTTCATTTTTGGCTGAAACTCGTTGTTACCCTATTCTCTCACACCTAACAGTTTCTTTTTTTTTCCTTCTTCTTCTTCTTTAGGAAAATCGGGTGAAGTTCGATTTCACTCCAAATTTCGATACTCCACGACGAGATATTATTATGCTGCTCGGAGTTTGGGATGGACACGCGCTCTATCACAGCTTGGGACAAAAAGGTTGCATTCTGATGGCTTAAACCTAAACTAACGTAACCTAACCAAACCTAACCTGAGTGAGCACCACTGACGTAAAATCCGTCTCACAGGCTTCGCGCACTCGCTGTCACTTGTAAATTTAAACGTATAAATTTAACCCTGCTCCCCCCTAAAGAAAAAACGCGAATTTCTGTTTTGTAAAAATGTAATAATGCAATTTGATCTCGCCTTGCGTAGTCACCTTGAAATATAGAACCCCATTTATTACCCCGAATTTTACAAAAGAAAGAAATTTAAAGAAATGAAATTCGAGAACTGACATCTCTTACGTATATGTGGCCGTACGCCGCCATGCAAGAAAAAAAAAAAACAACAACAGAAGAACAGGGAAAATGTATTGATGAACGTGATCGGCAAGCTTTCCCGATCGACGGACGTCAATGGTATAAGAATATCTCGGCTATTCAGGAGGGCAAGCGAGTGAGGTACATCCATCACCTCTTTTATTTTTTCTTAAATCCTCTGACGCACACCGAAGTTATTCCCACTTAGTATTCGTCCGGTGAAATTGATGTGCTTGAGATTAATAAATTCGTGGAGTGTGACACCCAGAAGCAATTATATTGACGCTACGAGTGACTCCGTATGGTGGAGAGGAACAGATTAATAAATTCGAATACTGCGGAGTTTTCCTGTTTCTGTTTTTTTAAGTTCCACTTGAACGAAGCCGAGCGTCGGCATTAACGAGAACGGTACCAAAACATGGATGACGTCAGACAAGGTCGTCTTGTTCACTTGGTACATACCAGACATACCAGAGTTGGCATGGCAGGGTACGAGTGTATGACTAATACATGACATATGTAGATCATTACGTCAGTAACTGGACATGCTTGTCCTTTCGTCAAGAAAAAGAATATTAGAATATTATACGTTTATCACTTTATTATTATTATTATTATTATTATTGTTGTTGTTGTTGTTGTTGTTGTTGTTGTTGTTGTTGTTGTTGTTGTTGTTGTTGTTGTTGTTGTTGTTGTTGTTGCTGCTGCTGCTGCTGCTGCTGCTGCTGCTGCAAAGCTGCAGACAATATTAAAGCACGACAGCGTAGGAATGAAAAAAAAAACTTGTGTAGCGAATCATAATTTACTGCGTAGCAATGATGAAGTTGGTGATGCTGGATTCAACTCTGTAATTGTTTCAAGAATGAATATTTATGCAGGTTAGTTGCTGCGAACGCAGTCTTGATGTGATGCCTGTTTGTAACGTGAGGCTGGACCCTTATGCATACTCACATTGCTCGGTCAGCAATATGCATGCTGACGTGCGCACACACCAGGCAGAGAGAGAGAGAAAAATAAGGAAGGGAAGGCAGGGAGTCAGGAGTCCGGTTTGCTACCCTACAATGGGGGATGGGAAAAGGGGAAGAAAAGTAAAGAGAAGGAGAGTGGGGGAATGCCTACAGGGCAGTCTTATGTATCATAGGACTACCCTACACTGGGGGATGGGAAAAGGGGAAGAAAACTAAAGAGAATGAGAGAGGGGGGTCTTAATAAACAGGGAGGTCTTAATAAACATCCTTGCCGCACACGTCTGAATGTTAGCCGTTGCGGCCTGTGTCAAACTACGCTGACGTTGTTTCAGATGAATTTAGTTAGCACGTTAAATTACGTTCACGGGATGTCAAGTTAATTTGTTCGTTATATAAAGCAACTCACGTGAAAGCAGATGATACTGCGAAATGTCTTGCGCCGTGAAGGCGTCGTATAGCCTGCGATAATGGGCCGAATTTGCTTTTGTATGTATGTCGCTCTCTGAAATGCGGCCACAATGTCTGAGAACCGAACCCATGCACGACCACGCGCTGCAGCATGCGCTCCGCGCCCAATGCACCGCAGTCAGAAGTTTATCCAGAATGTCGACATAGGGAAGAGGGGGCGTTATCCATAGCGCTACAAGAACTGAGGGGGATGCATACGAAGTTACTGGAGGATCCACCTAGGGGATGTGTCAGAGGGGGGGGGGGGGGGGGGGAGGGAGGACTGCTCAAATACCTGTCCGCGGTAGCAGGTCTTGTACGGTATATATGTCGACAAACTCATTCTGGAGATCGACTTATATATGGGCTTCAGCAAGCTTGTATAAGTCACTCTTGTGAGTCCGATGGGCCAAGTCGAGTAGACATTTGCTGTGCATGAGTAAGAAGTCTTGCAGATATGTTTGCTGAGCCTGAGTCGGTGAGGCCGGCTGAGTAGAAGTTTGCTGAACCTGAATCAGAAAGCCCGGCTTAGAGTATGGTGACGCAGTTTTAGGTTACCTGGCTGAGTACATGCGTGGTGAAACTATATAGGCCAGGGGCCCGGGTTTGCTCAGCCTGAACTCGAGAGGCGCCGTATGGTGGAGAGGAACAGATTAATAAATTCGAATACCGCGGAGTTTTCCTTTTTTTTTTTTTAGGTTCGACTTAAACGAAGCTGAGTGAGTGTCATCGTCGAATTGTACCAAAACATGGATGACGTCAGACAAGGTCGTCTCGTTCACTTAGTACATACCGGAGTTGGCGTGGCAGGGTACGAGTGTCTGACTAATAGATGACATATATAGATCATTGCATCAGTAACTGGACATGCTTGTCGTTTCGTCAAGAAAAAGAATATTAGAATCATGTTATCACTTAATAATAATAATAATAATAATAATAATACTAATCATAACTAATAATATAATTATTATATTATTATTATTATTATTATTATATGTTGTTGTTGTTGTGTTGTTGTTGTTGTTGTAAAGCTGTAGACAATATTAAAGCACGACCGCGTAAGAATGAAAAAAAAAACGTGTAGCGAATCATAATTTACTGCGTAGAAATGATGAAGTTGGTGATGCTGCATTGAACTGTGTAATTGTTTGTTTCAAGAATGAATATTTACGCAGGTTAGTTGCTGCGAACGCAGTCTTGATGTGATGCCTGTTTGTAACGTGAGGCTGGACCGGTATGCATACTCACACACCAGGGAGGTCTTAATAAACATCCTTGCCGCACCACACGTCTGAATGTTAACCGTTGCAGCCTGTGTCAAACTACGCTGACGTTGTTTCAGATGAATTTAGTTATAGCACGTCAAATTACGTTCACGGGATGTCAAGTTAATCTGTTCGTTATATAAAGCGACTCACTGTGTACCACACTGTGTACACTGTGTGAAACACACTGTGTAGCAAATAACGAAAGGGAAGGGGTCAAGGGCTCGTTCTTCATTTGTTAGAAACAACTTAATGAGCAAACAGACAATGAAGCCTAGGAAAGCATAGGGGAAGTTACTTGTGGCATTGTAGTTGTGGAGAAAGTAGAAAGGAATTAAAGTGGACGAAAAGACAAACCTGCCTTCGGTGGGACCCGAACCCACGACCTTCGGATGTCGCGTCCGATGCCCTACCAAGTGAGCTACGAAGTCGGTCGTCCCCCCGTCCACTTTATTGTGTATTTATGTACGTATTATCCTGGGAGTGTTAGGCAGCGCCACTCGTGGCCAAGACGCCGCCTTGGCCACGAGTGGCGCTGCCTAACACTCCCAGGATAATACGTACATAAATACACAATAAAGTGGACGGGGGGACGACCGACTTCGTAGCTCACTTGGTAGAGCATCGGACGCGACATCCGAAGGTCGTGGGTTCGTGTCCCACCGAAGGCAGGTTTGTCTTTTCGTCCACTTTAATTCCTTTCTACTTTCTCCACAACTACAATGCCACAAGTAACTTCCCCTATGCTTTCCTAGGCTTCATTGTCTGTTTGCTCATTAAACTGTGTAGCAAAAGTGGCATGAAGGGGTACGAATGTAAAACGGATGTTTCCTCTTTAGCCGTTCAGCACACTAAGGCCCTAAGACATTTGGCGACTGTCTTTCTTCCGTTCCTGGTGCGTGGGTGATCCCGGGGCTTCTCTCATACCATTCCCTCTACTGCACGGAACTATTCGAAGTGGATCTCGCTGGGCTCCGGCTCTTTCTCTCCGCTGCGGAGATCTCGCGGAAGAGTTGAGATGGACGCCTGCTATGGTGACCGTATAGCGCGCGCTTCGTACTAGAACAACCGTATACGACCTCCACTGCCGTACCACCGCCAAAAGACAATGACGACGAAGACAGCAACGTCAAGAAAAGAACAAGAAGAAACACACATAGAGGGCTTCTGACGCTGCTTCAGAGCGCGTGCATCCATCACTGAAAACGATGAAGAGGGCGAACCCGAAAGAGGGAGAGGAGGTGATTGAAGAAGAATGAGAAAGGGAAGCTGCGTGCGTGCTATGGTGTGGATGCGAGGATGTGGCGGCATGGGGGCAGAGTCGACGATCCTCTCTCTCTCTCTCCCTCCCCCTCCCCCCTCAAGCATACTCTATAAGCGTGTATGTGTGGGTAAGTACGACGATGCACTTGCACGCAAACACGAACCTACGGAGCTCGCTTGCTTCTTATATATACTGCAGCCACTGTTGCCGAGCCGCGCTGCTCGGCTCTGCTGTGTGTGCAAGGAGTGGGGGAGAGAGATGTTCGGTCGTTGCACTCGGATGGAGCGCGCGCCATGTTGATGGAGAGTGAGAAAGTACGGGTGATGGCTTGTGTGTGTGTGTGTGTGTGTGCGAGTGAAATAGCGGGAGAGAAATAAAGAAAGAAGGGTTCTTGTCTCAAAAGGCCGACTGCAAAGTGCCCGCACGCACGCGCAGCACGTTGCACGCTGCGAATCCTCCATCCTGCATGTTTGTTAAGAGGCGATTCCAATGTTGGGTATATATAAGATGGCTGAGCTATAGCTGAAGGGGTGTTGTGAGGGAGGAGCTACAGAAGGGGCGGCGCTGCGCAGCGCGCACTATACTCACTCCGGCGTTGTAGCTGTTCAGGCAGCTCTTGATGGAAAGCTGAGGGACAGTTGTCGCCTGCAGATAACTGAAAAAAGCGAGAGCCTGGGCTTGTATGATACATGCGAATGTGGGCGCGTTACGCTGTTTTTTTGTGTTTCGTCTGCTAACTACGAAATATAAGCAGACGACGTGGCACCAAGAACAAAGGTTGAGATAAAGAGTGTTCTTACGAAGATAAGACGGGCAGAATGCCTCCACTTCATCACAAGGTCACTCGTACTAACGTGGTGTTGCACGGATAGAGTTTTCCCTATTGTTAGCGTTAATTATAACCTTAGAACGCCAACTACGGCCATACTTCAACGTCGAGGCTAATTTGTTGACACAATGGCACACTGGGCGTTAATTGCCGCGATGAGAGTGGCGGCGTAAACATTAAAGTTTGGCCTTCTTTGCTAACACAACACGTCGCAGTAACCGCCCTTAGTTACTCTATATATAGCCCGTTTGAGTTGCTCCCTGGCAAAATGCACCATCGTAGCCGTGGTATATCTAAGCCCAGCTCTGGCTTCGCTGTATACGAGGCTTAGAATTGGTAACCGTGCAGTCAGTGTACACGAAGCCGAGTGCCGTTGTTGTACCAATCAATCAAACAATCAGTCAACCAGCCAATCGATCAGCAGTTCATTGAAACTTGGTTACTCGCACCATTCAGCATATTGTTGACACAAGGGAACTTTGTGGGTATACCGATAAACGACTTTTGTCGGGCTTAATTGACAGCCTCCGGGACTTGGCAAGTAAACCGCGTGATTTCTAAGCACCTGTGTAGGAATTGTATGAACTCAATCAGAGGAAAGATATATAGCCTGCTGAATGCTCTGACTGGGCATGAAGATGCAGCTTTGTGTAATAATAATAATAATAATAATAATAATAATAATAAATATGGAGGAGGAGGAGGAGATCAAAGATGAGGAGAGAGGGAGGTAGGGAAGATGCCAAGAGTTTTTGTTGAATTTAAGTGACAACTTTGTGCACACTTTATGCAGTGGTCGTCGTCAATTGCACACTGACGACGACCACTGTAGCTTTAAAGAAATGTGTATTCCTTCTTTAAACGGCCGTGAACTTTGATTCGGCTTCGCATGAACGACAAACGTATTGGGTCGAGGTCGACCTCGATCGAATACGTTTATCGTTCATGGGAACAGATCTGTTCAATACACTTATGATTGCAGCTATAGATTGATTGCTTCTATATTTAGCGTCGCTTTCGGAGTACTACAGCTTCATCATTTTTGGATAGAAACCAGGCCTCATGGTCTCTTCGCGCGCGCAGGACGACACATACCGACCGTGAACGTCAAAAAAAAAAAAAAAACAGAACCCATGCAGCGTGTCTTATATTAGGCATTGAAGTAGCGTCGGACCCGATGGTGGTAAAATATCTCGACGTTGTGGAGAGCGGTGTCGCTACATGAGAATGAAGACCACTCATACGTACAATGATGAGTTCGCGCGTTCTTTTCTCATATCCGATCTCTTAAAAATGTGGTAATGTGAAACAAAGTATCAGTTTAAAGAGATATATTATTTAAAAATAAAGACAACAGCTACTGTCCTAAGTTCACCATGTTTAGTATAATGCCGGAGAAAATGTAGGCCGAAGCTTCATTTTTAAGACTCGCGCCAAAATCTCCGCGCATGAGCTCGAGCTGGACGTAGTCGATATTAGGTGACATTTTTCGCTTTTTGGCAACACCCTTAGCAATACTGCATAAAACTTTGAACCTTACATCTCTGGTCCGCTTAGAAGAATACCTGCTTCATTTTGACAAATTAAAAACTATGTATGTATTGCACAGTCACCGTCAAAATCCGTGTGGTTACGGCGGTTGGTGCGGGAACGGAAAGGTGGCGTCTCGACCTGCGTTATCTTTTCGCGCGTTTTCTGCCTTGCCGGGTGTCATTTTGCGGTAAGAGTGGTGTTTTTTGAAAATGTGAGACTAATTTCCAAATACGAGAAAAGTTTTTTTTTGTTTTTAGCGTCCCTTTATTATATAAAGCCCATCTCCATGAAACATATAGTTTCGGAATTGGTACCCATTGTTGCCCACGCAAAGATGAATATCCCCCCACCTAGGTGCCGAAACTGGAAACTGTGCTTTGTAGAAAATGTTATTCGGAAACATATGTGGCTAGTCTTAGTTACCTTTCTTGGTACATATTACCTTTCCGGTACAGTTACCTTTTTTTCTAAACTGACGACTGAAAGAAAGTATTTGAACTTTTCAGGCGAAAGGCGGGTGGTAATAATAGCAATGTTAAGCGTGGCACATGAACTCCCAGGGCGTTGCTAACACTGTTGTATACGCAAAGCTCTGCTCTGTTACATAATTATGACAACCGCCGTTTGGCTTCCTTTCGATTCCTGTCATGAAAAGTCTTGAGTTCACTATATTTTCTGTCACAGCAGCATACCATGTCACTTAACATTATGTCCCCGTTCGAGACTTAAGAGTACCGCCGGAGCATGGCGCCCAAGTAATTTTTTGAATACGGAAGTATTCTTCTGGCATAACCTACATAGACGTCTGGGTACACCTTGAACAATAAATTGGGGGTCCATCAATCTAAAATGTTCACAGGAATTCGAAAGTCATCTTGGCTGCCTATGCACGTCCTGGGTGCACAGCAGAAATATGAAGTTTGTTCCATTGTGCTGACTCGCAAAAGCTGAAGAAACATTTCGAGAAACATTTCAGTGATAGTTAGGTAAAGTTAGTATACGTCATTGTCATGTCTCCTTTCACCGTGCAATCTTATTCGCTTTGAGAACTAGTTGCTATAGAACATGTGATGTCAGTTGCCTCAAGTAGTAGTTACAACAGTTAGTATTTATTTTTTTAAAATAACTTTTCATGGAATCGCAAAGAGAAGACCGACACGGAAGTGCGTAGGTCTTTGTCCCGTCAGGCTTTCTTAGTTCATCCCCGCATTTTCTTTCCACAACCGCGCAGCCTTGACACGCGTATTACAGCCTTCGCAGCACTGCACCTATTTAGGCGGGGCATCCAGCAACCTCGATCGTACGTCGGACCCCTGCGCTTTAACTACCGCTGCCTCTTATGTACAGCCGGCCCTCTTGGCAGCACCTCGTCGTGAGCGATTATCTGTCGCCGCTGCCGCCGAGCGGTCGCATACAAAATGCGCCGAGTGCACCGTCGTGTCCGCCACAGCTTCTTATTTTCTTTATTTTTTCAGCCGGCAGCGCGCGCGCGCTTAGGCAGCCAGCGCCCCTAGCGGCGGGCGAGAGAGTGAATGGGATGCAAAAGAAGAGGAGGCGCGCCGCCTGGCGGCTGCGACGCGACGCGATGCGGCAGGGTCGTCGCTTATTAGCGCCCTCCCTGTACATAAGCGCCCTTCCCTCGCCGTCCCCCCTCCAATCTTTTCCGGGGCTGCATCACCGACCCCCACCCGCCATTTCAGCGCCATCATCACGGCAGCTCGGGAGTGCTGTAGAGCGGAAGTTTGTTGCTGGCTCCGTGCAGGTCTATATATACCATAATATGCGTATACGCACGGTGCGTCCCACGGGGAAATCTTTAATGATGCGAGAGAGCCTTCTTAAGCTGTACTCTGCTTCATTTTGTTTTGTTTTTGTGTTTACCTGAGCGATCTGGGCAAGCGTGAGAATACGCGATGGGGGTGATGGGTATTCTCGGGGTCCTCTTGATACGCGTGGTTGATCAATGGAGCAGCTTGAGATTAATTATCGGGCCTTCTTGAACCGATCTTATTCTCTTGTTCTTCTTTCTTGATATTATTTACAAGTTTTATCTTTTTCCGTTTTAAAAGCCGCGTAAGTGCAGAAGGCCCAAAGGGTTTTGGAATCCATCGTTATGGGCACGTGTCGAGTGCATTTAAGTGCTGGGAAAGAATCTGTTCATTTTCAGTTTGTCCCTTTCTCTCCCTGCGATGGCGGGGTCCTTCTTTGATTACGCTGCTGCAGTGAAGAGAACGTGAGGGTTTCAGAGAGCGGAACGTTTTGCCCCTGTACGTTAACCTCCAGGTTGCCAGCCATGAGGTGCTTCGCCCGACCACACAGCAGGTTTCCTCTCGCGCGCGTGCACACACACACAGAGACACACAACATGCCGCACTGGCGCTGCTGTGCACGGAGATATGTCTGCCCTAACAAATAGCACGTATTATAGTAGGTGACAGCAAACACATTAACAGCGTTTGAAAGTATACAATGGCTAGGGCATACACTGCTGCCGTTCGGCAGGCGATCACTTGCTGCAATTTCTCGCGCTTACTACTGAAGTCTGAAGAGCATGATGTCATCCGCAAACCATAAGTTGCTAAGCTATCAACCGTTAGCTTTTACTGTCATTTGTGCCCATTCAAGTCGTTTGTATGTTTCTGAGCACGCAGTAAACGTCACTGAGGTTTGTATTTAGCCTGACCCCTTCCTCGCATTTCTTTTTTTTTTTAACTAGGGTCGCTGGGGAATCCTTGTATAGATGCGGGCAGAAATTTCACGTGTGATTCAAGCACCCCTTGACAACGATACGTAACGACCCCCAATACACTTGGTATCTCTATGCAGATTCGTATGACAGACGTATAAAATGGCTTCTTGTACGTAGCAGATTTCTGAGTTACTTCATCATCATTATCATTGTAATGTCTACGCCCATTTTAGGGCAAAGCGGCCTCTCCCATAGATCACCAACTATCCCGGCCCTGTGCCAACTGCGACCAATTTTTACCCGCAAACTTCTTGATCTCATCTGCCCACCTTACTTCCTGTCGCCCCCTGCCACGCTTGTCTTCTCTATTAATCCACTCTGTTTTCCTTAATGACGAAAGTTGCCTAATTGATCACGTTATTTTTACGCTTTCACCAATGTTGCCTGCTCTGGGCATGAACAACTAAGGCTTCCCGCACACGACAGCACCCCTCATGGAGGTTCTCGGCATTTTTCAGTTCCTTGCAACCTTTTTCTCAATATGTGACGAAAATATCGTTGAGATATCGCTAGAGCCCGTTCAACGTTGTTTTCATCACTTCGAGCCGCCACGTGTCCCTCTGAACTTATTTACTTCTCAGCAAAGTTATTTAAAACTTTTTTTTTTTTCTTTGCGCATGGATCAACCCCTTCCGCCGATGCACTGGGACGCCCTCTGGGACCGATTGCGGGCGGCATTGGAATGCTCCACTCCGTCATTCGCTCGCTCGTATAATCTCCACCGCACTGCCGCGCAGTGGCTTCTTTATACGTGGTCGGAATGCCCACGCAGCCCCTCTAAGCCGCATCATGGATGCACGAAGATCCCGGCTGCAGATACTAACTTTTTTTTCCTCTTTTGTGCTTCGCCGATGATACAGCTGCAGCTAGGTGGCGCTACCATATCCTTACTTACTACAGACTCTCCCGATCGACGTTCGACGTCATGGACTGCAGACGTCCCCCCGGACAGGAAAAAGAAAGAAAGAAGAGACAATTTGGAAGATAAGGACCCCGCACTCCCGACCAAAACATCGCAAAGACACAAACACCTCCTTATAAATACGAAGAGAGAAGTTATTCGGCGACCATGATACGGGGGACCGATCGAAATGGCAGCCGCCGCGTTAGTTGTGCCTATCTGTATGGCTCTCGGAGACATTGCGAGCAGTCAGTAAACATAGCGACGAAAAGAAATTTAAGAAGAAGAAGAAGAAATAAAGGGAGTATTTCGAAGTGGGGTTGGGGGGTGGGGGAAGGTCACAGGGAGAGGAGGGATATCTGCGGCCATGTGATTATAGTTAGCCACCCCCCCTGAGTCTTCTCGACGGTAGAGGTCACTGTCTCCGTCTGGCTTGATTTAAGCTGCGTGCCATAGGTTTCAGCAAAAAAATTGTGCAGTTCGATGGATGTACATATGTATATGCCTCCTGGATCCTGGAAAGTACGTATATGCTGGACGCACGTGGGAGCCGGACGTGCGGACACATAAGGAGAAATTACGCTGATAACGGTGACGGCAGATCGAGGGTGTACGGACGGATGAATGCAAAATTGGAACGCACTATGACAGTAGACTTGTAGTGCAAGAAGCAAAAAAAGCTGAACCCCTTCAAGCAAGACTTGCGTTTTTTCGTGTTGGTCTGTCTGTGTGTGAGCCTGTGTATCTGTTTTTCTGTGTGTCTAAGCCAGTCCATCTTGCCTGTTTGTCTTAGCAAAAAGTTTTCTTAGGCTAGTTGGTTCATGACTTCTTTAAAATGTTGTAGCGCAAAGGAACACAGGGACACACGAAGAGCACAGGACGGGCGCTAACTCCCAACTGTGTTTATTGATGAAACGTTCAATAAACACAGTTGGAGTTAGCGCCCGTCCTGTGCTCTTCGTGTGTCCCTGTGTTCCTTTGCGCTACAACATTTTAAAGATGCCTGTTTGTCTTGTTGGTGTGTCTGTCTGTGTGCCTATGAGCCTGTTTTGTTTTGTTTTTGTGTGTTTGACTTCACCACGTGTCTGTCTATTCGTGTGCCTGTTTGTCTGTATTGCTTTGCACTTGTGCTCATTTATATGGCGTATGTCTGTCTGTATATGCCCGTCTGTATTGTCCGCATGCCCGCATGTGTCCGTACGTATTGTCCTGGTGCCTGCATTTTGTTTGTCTGCATGTCTATTCCGTACTCACCTGTCCGTGAAAAACTTACGATACAACACCCCAAGAGACTTCCTTCCCGTCAGACTTGCAATCTCTCGACACGGTTATTCATTATCACTCTGTAAACACTGCAGCAAGTGCATGTTCTGTTAGTGAAATGAAGAGTGAGCGATGTTATGTGACCAGGAATCAGCACAACCGTAACCAGTTAAGTGGACTGTGCCACGTACCACACTGAGCAAAAATCTGGGAAAGCTCTGCTGATGGCGTAGGTCCATGCAACTGGTGGTGTGTTTTACATGGAAAGGCACGACGTAAGCGTTGGATCGATGGTACGTAGTCTTTGTGGCTGGACCCAGGCAGGGGCATGTTCAGCCACAGTATGACGTCACTACGTATATTTTACTTGGAACATTCTCATGTTGTCCAGCCGTACGATCTATATATATATAGCAGTGTTTGTATACCTACGATGTCAAATTATTTGTCCTGTTTAATTATGGTTTGCGAATCAAGCTCATTGTGCTCGTGCGTCATGTGTGCCTCCGAGATCGCTGTCCAAACGCTGTCTCTAGCACGCTTGGCCAGCGGTCTCGGAGGCACACATGACTTGGTTGACTCTGGGCATACACGACAAATACGTACGTGGTCGTGGGAGGCGCGACTTGCCAATCTGACCTTGGAAAGCCAGCTGGCAACCCTTGGTCAGGCCCGGCAAGCTGCTGTGGCCAGCGGTACCCTGGAAGAGGGGTCCCGCCCGTGGTTGTCCACCTCGTGCTTTGTGACATTAAAGTTTAGTCTCTCCGAGATCGCTGACATCTTTAGTTTCGATCGTGAGCGAGCGTCCGCTCAGGTTCTAGTATAGTTTATAATTACCGTGTCTATAGCCTCAACCAAAACTTAATTTGTAACGCACCGCGAAGTTGCATTACATGTTGAAAACAGCTCTATACTACGTAGGACACGCCAAAGGAGGTAATGTTCATTTGCTTATATCTCTTCCGCCGACTGGACGAAAGAGCGCTTCTAGGAGAATGCATTCACTGTACAAACTGGTCTGCAGGGTTAGTGTTTACGGCCGCGTCGGGAACCTGACGTCATCCTTGGAAAGGAATTGGAACCATTGAAAAGGAATTGCGCAATCATGTCTTTTGTTAAGGTTTTGTACTTTGCTGACTTTCGTTGAATGTATTTTGTTGCACTATATTTCTTCATAACGTGAAGATTTGTACTCACTCCTGCCACGTATCAGAACTGAGACAGCAGTATTTGTCAATAAATAAACAAAATAAATAAGAACCATACAGCATGCATCCCCGACATTCAGCACGATAACTGCGGAGAAGTCAAGCCTGTTCGAAGCGTTTTTCGAATCTCGCATTTCGCGAGATTTTCTTTCTTTCTTTTTTTACAGCGAAGCTGTGTTTGGCTAGGAGATGGAAAAATGTGGCAGTCCGTGAGTGACCAAAAACTATCGTCATCAACAAAGAAGTGTGCACGCACTTCATCCTTCTCTTGTACTTCAGTCATTTATTTCCGCTGGCTTCGCATTGTCATCCTCAAAGAGCCGCTGAAGGGACACGCTAGTAGACGTTCAACAGAAACATTACACAACTTCGCCTATCCGCCATCTTCACTGACGTGTAAGAGACGAACTTCTCCTTTTATTGATTTGATTTGTCTGCAAGGCGGCACACAGCCGATCCAATCTGTGCCTTCATTCGTCCAGCCGGTGCGCACTCGATGGTATATCGATCACGGTATCGTAACTCTTCTAGGCGCATGAAAAAAAAAAAGAAAGAAAAGCTGTTCATAAAAAATAAAAAACCATACGCACAATACAGGAAAGAAAAACTCAACCTCGCTGCGCGTTCAAAGTCGTTCGTGCGCTGACGCACGAACGACTCAGAGGATGTGATTTCAAACAGACATTAAACCCCTTTTAGCCTTCTTTTTTCGAGACACTATAATCCTGCTGCGGTCGCATAATTTACGACATTCTTTCCCTCTTCTGTCTGGTATACGCTCACGCTTCTGGTGCAATGAATCGGGCAGACGTCCACGATCACTGAGGTGTGTAGTGTAGTTCTTGTTTACATTTTGTCCCCCCAGTTTGGAGCATTTATATCCTTCGACTGGCACTACACCGCCCGCCAGAGTTGGCCAGGAAACTATAACGGAGCGGAGAAGCAAGGACGTCTTTTCTTTTTTCTGTACCTTTCTTAGAAGAACGCGGCGCGTCTCCTAAAAAAGGAGGAGGGTGGGTAGCGATAAGGCTGCGGATTTATCCGATATTATGCCAAATGCTTCCCGTCACCCTCTCACTCCTCTCTCTCTCTCTCACACACACACACACACACACGCACACACGTTCGTGCAAGGATTGCAGTTCAGAAAGAGATATGGCCGCAGTCTCGTTTTATATTAAAGCGAAAGACTGTGTGGCGCTCACTTCATTAGAGTTGATCACCTGCATACAAACGAGGGACCGCGAGAAAGCACGTGAACCCAGTGAGAGTGAGAAAGAAAGAGGGAGAGCACAGCGCGTTATAAAGATCAGTAGGGACTGAGCAAATGGAGTGTCTGTGGGGGGAAAGGGGAGACCAGGAGAGAGAGCACGCATAGAGGGCGCTCCGTAAGCCTCCAGGGGGCATCGGCGTCGGTGAAATGATGCGTGCCGCGGCCGGCGTTGTATACTTTATATATACTGCACGTGCGTATATTACGCGGCGGAACCTCGCGGGGCCGCTCCATCCGTACGGCCATTCGTTCGTTAATCTGACCGTGGCCCGAGATGCTCCCGGCATTGCTGTTGCTGCTGCTGCTGCTGCCTCCGAATTGCGTCGGCGGACGATTTCAAAGTGCGTCGGTCTTTTTAGATTGCCTCTTGCTCACTCTCCCCAGCCTCTTCCCCCCCATTTCTTTCAGAGTCTCTCGATCGCTGCCCGCTATCTTCCTCAGCCGTGGCTCCTCTCGCAAGAGCTCTCAGCCTGGGGGCCGCCGGTGTATGATCGAAGCGTGCATCCAGGAGCGACATCCACGTGACGTGGAGGCGAAGCAGGGCTAATGAGAAGATGGGCGAAGCAAAAAGGACTGCGCGCCGAAGCGCTCAGTGGATGCACTCGCTAGTGCTGCTGGGATGCAGCGCCGCCGGATAGACAGATACGGTTGTAGAGGAGGAAACGGTGGCCAGGAGTGGGGGGGAAGGGGAGAGCGGTAGTGCAGTTATAGTCTGTTTCAGAAGTGCCGTGCAGCACTGTGGAAGCTACAGCCCTCTTCGGCCAATCCGGAGGGCGAACACATGTTAAACGTGTCCTTCCGCGGCTTGTCATCGGCCAATGACGGTAGCTGCAGTGACAGCTGCAGCCCTGCAAGAGGGAAGATGAAGCGGGGTGTGTGTGTCCGAACAATGGTATTTCGTCTCTCTTCGGAAGAATTCTGCGCTCTATGGCCTCGTACTGCACGGAACGCCTGAAACAGACTGTAGTTGCACAGTGAGAGAAGAAAGAAGAAAGAGGGAGGGGGATCCGAGCGGCGATCGTTGGAGCCGATTTATAGGATGGAGAGGACTACGGTATAGAGAGATGAAGAGAGAGAGAAAGAGACAGTATGTAGCTGGCGGCGGTGAGAAGGTTAGAGTGGAAGGAGGGATGGGACATAATACGCGCGGAAGAAGAAGAAGGAGGTGGAGAAGAGGAAGGTCTGATGTCGAAGGATCGCGGGCGTTCGAAGACGGAGCAGTGGCGCACGCTATCGAAGCGCATCTGCATGGTGCTCACGTCTCTCGAAGCAGCAGCAGAAGGGAGGATCTTCGTGGAGGCTGCTGCAGCGGCGGCGCGATGAGTCGAAGTTCCCCGCCATGGCTTGCATGCATGCATGCAAGAGATCTACCCCCGAGGTTCCTTCCCTTCGTTCCTAGACGGACGTCTTATAACTGCTGTACTTTCCATCTTTCTTTTACATTGAGCCTTGTTTCTTTTTGTATTTTATAGTACTACGTCCGCCCTATCGAACGCCGTGGGGCTCTGCGTGCTCGTCCTGCGGAGCTGCGCCTCTGTGCTCTTCGTGCAGGAAGCGTTCGTGTATGGTAGCGCTGGTTTGTAGAAGGTCCGAACATCGGCGAGTGACGATCCTCACATAATGCTCGCTGTGCTGGCGTTGCGGAGAGTTGAGCGTCATTGTTATACCATTCGTCGACACTGCATCATCCTTCGTCACCATCATCAGGAGAAGATTCGATTTTTACCTGTAAGAGCACCTCCACTCGTAGGTGTTCGGATCAATACATCCAGTGACCAATCTCGAATGTTCTGCCTTTCTGGGCTGTATGCACCGGAAGCAGTTTGGGAGCAGGAAACACATCAAGGACGCTCTGTTTTACACGTTATTTCTAACACGCTCCACAAGCTGTACAGTGTCCCTGAAACGTTATTTTGACATTGTGCCACTGCTCAGTCTGTGTAATTATCGATACACCATCAATTAAACGAAGCACCTGGCCCGAAGGCAGCTATGGGCTTGTTTCTTCGACCTTCTTCCTTGTCACTGCTGCTGCTCCTTAACTTGCTTAGCTGCGGGATGCACGCTATAGTGACGGCTGCGCCTCCTACTGTCAGCCGCTGTGCCGAGGCCTCACTAGCGACATGTTGCCACCACGTCGCTACTGAGGCCCGCTGGCCTCAATAGTGATGGGGTGGATATAGCACTACGCTATAGTAGTTCCCCTGGCGATGAGAACTTAGAACGCCGGCGACACCTGGTGACGCAACTTTGCGCCGCCAGGTGGCACGACGATACCGTTGGTTGGCCCTTCGGTGCTCATGACGTCAGCCGGGAAAGCCAATCGGCCCACTCGTTGCTTGCCCTTTGCACGTCCCGTGGGCAGGTGTGGTTGAAGACTCTTTAGGTTGAGGGGCGTCGATCTTTAACGATATGCATATTTAAAACCTTGTAGTAGCTTGCAGACAATGCAGAACGCTGATATTGTTCTGCTAATGACCAGAAGGACTTGGGCTATTGACGCGATGCATTTGTACACGATCACCGAAACCGTTCCAGGGTCCCTTTAATAATCCATATCTGTAAGTTGCCTTAGATCTGTCGCTGTGTAAACTGCGTTTAATTCCTTGCCCCAGCACTGCAATAAAACGGCGCGAAGCGAAACTGCCAAGACAATAAATTTCTAAGCGGGCGTCGTAATTGTGGTGAGATCGACGCGAAAAAGATATATGTTCGCTGAGAAAAACAGAGTTGTATCCGTCTCACTGAAGCGATACAACCGTTCAGCCAGACTTCGGAGGCCATGCTGGACAGAATTGTCCATCACGCGTTGCGAAAGCCACGGGGGCAAAGCTGTACACAACACATTTTAATTACGGATGCGCGAACGTTGCAATGTATCGAATGTCAGTAGAATATTACATTTTGAAATTTCTTGCCCAAACCATCCCAACTTCGGCGCGAGTGTGGCGATGCCTACGCGGATAAGAACCGGAAATGCACAAAGGTGTGATAACGGCCAGTGATAAAGGTGTACCGGTTCAGCACGACCGCCCCATCTTGACAAGCACGTTATTCGAGCAATCGCTTCAGGAACTATATGCTCTGTCATGAACTGTCTTCTCAGCAGCTTAGCGTATAGTCCGCGTAAACTATGGTACTGCATGCATTTAATAGGCAACATACGAAACGAGCCTCACCGCTGTTCGCTGCCGCCGCCTTGTGCGGGACCGCTTCAAACGCGCGTCGCTTTGCGGATATGAAAGCAAGCAAACGAACGTGTACAGACTGAAATTTCTTCTGCAGTCACAATGTTTGAGTTAATAGCCTTCTAGTTTAACTCAGCTGCTTTCACCATATGCGTACATTAGGATAAAAGCTTACTGCTAAACAAGGCACAAATGCCTTAACTCTATTTGGTATTCGATTTTGCATTCGAAGCTGTAAGTATATTTGTATTTGATTCATATTCGAAGAATTCGATATTTTCACACCCCTAATTATCATACATTTAGTGGAGTAGTCCGTAGAAAGTCCGTATCACTTCCGGCTTTGGTGGTGCGAGGCACGGACTTTTAAAGACTGATGTCATGTCCGCGACAACAATTGCGAGACAAGCAGTAATCTCTAGACAAGGCGTACAGGCTGCCTATGCTTTTATGTCGCCAACTCTGGCTGATGAGATTCGTGGTGACCGCCACGTTCCGTGCGTGCGTATACCGAGTACGCGAAACGTGCCCTCTACGTGCGTGTGCGCCTGGTAAAACATTCTATCACAGCATTAGGGCCTTACCGTTACCATTGCTGGTTGTAAGGACTGCACGTATACATAGGCAGGGACCGGTAATATTACCGGAACGATGCCGTCGTTTGCCGCAATAGCATAACATAGTGGTACTTCTGGGGCTTCGCCGAAGTTGATGACTCTGTATCGAGGGAGCAAAAAAAAAAAAAAAATAATAATACAAAAATAAAAGGCGGCAATAATGTGATCGCAGCTAGCGCAATACTACGAAAATGGGAGAGGCCTTTTTCCCCACAGTGGGCGTGTATTGTCAGACGTCTCGCACTGAGGGTGAAGAGCAACCGTTCCTTTGTGCTTGTTGTTTAGTTTGCATTGTTTGTCATTTCCGCGGGTCTGAAAAAGATAAGCATCACGCTTAAATATCTCATCGTGTTGGCCACTGCGTATTTCTGACACCGGCAATCACTTTCAGCACACGCAAAGCCCTCAAAAGCATGACCGTGCTGTGGCGCCATCTGTTTTGTTGGAGATCGACACACTTTGCCATTTATGTGGCTTTCCTCTAGGCCTACAGCAGGGTCAAAACATTCGACTTGGTTCTCAACGTGAGATGCAACTATGAGATAGCCAAGTGTCACTGTAGCGACCATAACAGGAAGGTTGACGTGCGGCTTGGGATCAAACAGAACAGTACGTCGGTGCTGTCATGTCAGAGTTCTTTAGCAGTCCTGGTTTGCCGTGTGCGGTAAGTGTACTACGGCAATGCCGTAACGTCTCAGGAGTGCGCTTGCTGGAGCTTTACCACGGGACGTTTGACTCCGCATAGACCTTTTCATAGGGGGCATGGAGCACCGCCTTATTGGGCTGTGGCACGACAAGCAAAAATGGCTCGTGTCGTCTGTTCCTTTCCCTTTGTCATCGTGTGTTTGCTGTTTAATAATGAAGGTCTACAAACTCGAGCCTCGGCAGTGTTTTTCTTTTAGTGGGGGAAGTGGGGGATACTTAAATTTAGCACAGCTCAGCGGGGGTGATGGCGGCGCCCAGCGAGCCTTCTATGAAAAAGTGTGTAGTTATAAAGAGTCATCGAGATGTATCCTTATGCCGCTCGGACGTGGACTTCAACGTGGACGTGGCCAGCAGCTAGAGCAGTGCGTCAGCGTCACGGCTTTGCATACGCTTACCCTGCGTCGACCATGCCCCGACTGATCTGGCGAGGGAGCATATCTTCAGTTTGGAGGCTTTGGCAGAGGAGGAGGAAGAGACACATCTTCGATCAGCGACGAAGGTAGTGCGTGACCTGGATGGCTCATGAGAAACCTTCCGCTCCGCGCCTTCCCGACTTCTGCTGCCCCCCCCCCCCCCCCTCCTTTTCACTGCTGCCGACATCCTTCCTTTAACCTTGGACTCGTCCAGAGCAGGGGCGCGCGCGTGCAGCGATCCTCTAGTCTGTTTCAGAAGTTCCGTGCAGCATTGTGGAAGCTACAGCCCTCTTCGGCCAATCCGGACGGCGAACACATGTTAAACGTGTCCTTCCGCGGCTCGTCATCTGCCAATGGCGTGCGCTGCAGAGGCAGCTGCAGCCCTGGAAGGAGGAAGACGAAGCGGGGTGTGTGCGTTGTCCGAACAATGGCATTTCGTCTCGCTTCGGGAGAATCCTGCGCTCGATTACCTCGTAGCCTTGGCTCTGCTGCACGGAACTCCTGGAACATAGTATAGGACGACGCTTGCGGACGTGCAGCGGCGAAAGCGATCGACGCCGCTCGGACGAAATGGTGCGGCGTACGCTCATGTGTCCAGTGCCCGCACATCTCTAGAGCCACGGGAGACGAGTTCTGGGCGAAACAAAACAGCCGTATGCATACTTGACTCATCAAAACTGAGCTATGTAATATATAGGAATATGGGACAGGGCCAGGGAGGTGTTAAAAGAACGTGAAGCCTCCTTGCCCATAGCGTATAGCAGCAGATGAGGAAACCACCGTCGTAATCAGATAGAACACCGGCAAAAATATTTCAAACATTCGTTGCATTCGTATAAGTACCTCTACATGTATTCGGCTTCCACGTATAACGCTTGGCCCTGCAACGAGATTGGCTCAATATTTTTCTCTCAAGAACAATCCTATAGCGTAAGAGGTTCTTCAGGAACGTTGTCGGCCTGGGCATCTTCCACCAACATTCTCGAATGAAGCACTTAATGAATACTTCAGAACGGACCTAACCGTGATATGCAAACGCACACTGTCAATGTCGACTACATGGTGGCGTTGGTCAACTACTGGCAAGCTAGCATTGGCTAAGTTTAGGTAACTGTTGGCAAATGCTTTCTGAGTTGGCGACTACTGGAGAGTGCACGCTAGTGTTAGCTAAGCATTGCAAATTCTGTCTGCTTTTGGATGACTATTGGGAAACTTTGGTTAATGTTAGCTAACCATTGGTATATTCTGTCGGGTGTTAGACGACTAGCTATTAGCCAATGTTGGCTAGTGCTGGCTAAATTATAGTAAATATTAGTGTGGGTTTGCTAATGTTGTCTAAGAATGGCTATGCTTTGCAACAGACACATCTTCATCCAACCTCAATCGAATGATAGAAATATATCTACCACCTTTCGCTTTCCTTCCTTGTTTATTTTTTCTTCTTCTTGGTGTTCTTTCTTCTGCACTGGGTACGGTCTACAGACGTTGACAACTGATTGCCAGGTATCAACGTCCAGGTGTTCCATCCGATGTCCTCACCTTGGAAATCAATTCCGAAGCGGCCATCACGTGAGCTATCTGGAGTTCGAAAACTTTACGATGAGATGAGCGCGCAAGTGGAAGGTGCCGGAAATGGCCGTCTGCAAACGAGCTCGTACAAAGCAGCCGACACGCTTGCCGCCGAGTCTGACCGGACGTCCGACCGACGGTCGCTATTAGGCGGAAGTTGCGAAAGCGTCCATACACGCGGGGCCATACGCGCAACGGGCTTCGTGAATCTTTCCGCTGCGCAGATGGGTAATGGCCTTCCGGTCGCTTGTGAGTGCCGCGGCAACTGCGTAGCAATCGCATTCCGGGTGAGGGTTATTTGCATATGAAATTTACTTTGTGCAGGACGTCCCTTCGTAAGCCCCGTGCTGTGATAAGATAGATAGATAGATAGATAGATAGATAGATAGATAGATAGATAGATAGATAGATAGATAGATAGATAGATAGATAGATCACCTGCGTGAATATTAAATGGGGACTGTTTGTATGTCTGTGGTTTTTGCACACTCTACATACATACATACATACATACATACATACATACATACATACATACATACATACATACATACATACATACATACATACATGCAACACGAAGTGGGCAACGCATGCACAAATCCTGCGTCCTCTGCTGGCTTACGAATGATGCATACTTCGAGAAACTCGTATAAAATAGTAAACATACGCTCTTTTTTGGGCGCGTCCTTGTAGTTATATGTCGTAACTATTCCTTTTTATAACCTTTCTTCTACTATTCCTGATCCTTCAGTGCCATTGCTCGCACCTTGCAATACCGTTTCCCAAGAGGCCAAGCTCTCTCTCGTCCTCCTTATTTAACTACCCTAACCACGTGAAATCAGCATCCCGTTTTAGCTATAGCTATAAGCAGATAACGAGTAGTCGAACTACGGTGCCAAAGGTATACGTCGGAAGCTGGCCAGACCCGTGTATTTATATCTTCAAGTCTCACTCTGCACAAGCTTGGCTGATTCCCTCGGGGGGGATTTACCTGCTTGCACCCCTTCTTTCGGCGTGACGTAATATAACGGATCCGATATTGGCCGAGTTCCATCGGAGGCCATTGAAAAGGCGAATGTATATACAATGGCGTGTTTCGAGGAAGCGTTCCGCATTCGCTAATACCTCCTGGTGTGGAGCACAGACATAAAGATAACGGAAGACGGAGCGAACTTAGAAAGAAAGAAAGAAAGAAAGAAAGAAAGAAAGAAAGAAAGAAAGAAAGAAAGAAAGTTGGGCTTAACGGAATTCCGGTACATATGCATGCCCTGGTTGGTGGCCTTTGGGGCAAAGATCACCGGAATTCCCGCGTGATACATATACGTATGCGTCCCGCGCGGCCCGGAGTCATGTGCGTTTTCACTGTACGTCTTATGACATCATCCGCGGGGCTGTAAAACAAGAGGAAGCGGCTGTCCCGTGCAAGCGGCTTCGTATATAATGCGGCGGGGACGACTCTGTTATCAGCGCGTGCGATCTCAGTGGCGGAAGTGATTATGGGTACGTCTAAGCTCTCTGCAGCTGCATGGTCTCTTCGCGAGGTTAATCCACAAGACGCGGCGATCGCAGTTCGTGCAAAGGAAAGAAAGTGTTGGCAGATCAGTTCTGCGGAAGGTCGAAAAAAAGCCGTTAATTTCTCCCCCCCCACCCCTTCCTTCTCGAATAACGTGTTGCAACGCACGCCGTATTGGGTAAAACTGTCGTATCCGCCGGGGGCCGTATTCTGAGAACAGTCGCGCATCAAGTTGGCGACATTGCCAAAGTGTCCCCCTTGGTGCACGCTGATTGGCTGGTTGTGGAGATGCGCGCTATCTGCATTGGACACGCTAGACTACGTCACGCAAGGTGACACTGTCGCCTCTGGTGATCATCTCGGAATACAGCTCCTGGAATGGCCGTGAGGCACCCCGGATGTCTTCTACACCGACTCACAAGGAATCCGTGGTAACACCGTATACCATATACAGATATCCCTCATAAAATATATTAATGTGCCTGCTAAATATACGCTACATACTCAAGCAAGACGCGCGTTACAGGGTTCTGACCTTACATGCTACGTACACGTCCTCCCACAGTCAGGATTTGGAAGGGCTCCAGAGGTGCGCGCCTTGCAAGTGGAAGACGACGTGCGGCGACCACCAAACGCCGTATGTGCACGTGACGTCAAGGAGGGTATACAGCCCATAAACGCGGGCGCGTCTCTGAGTGTATATGCACATATGTATAGTTGATTGCGTGCATTAATGGCCGCTGCAATTTGTACACTCCACTTTGGGCAAGCCAGTCACGTTTCTTTGACCTCCGAGGTCAAATCCTGATCCACGTTTCTAATTACACTTGCTACATCGCTGGAAACTGTATATAGAGTTATATATGTATTACCGTTGCTTCAGTTTGACACCGTGACGTAAGACGCGATCATCTATAGCTTTTATATGCAAAAGGGGTTCCCGAACCATCAGTCACTTTATAGGCTTTCTAATCGAAGTAAGGTTTCACAACATCAAATTTCCTTAGATGTCTCTAGTTAAATGCGCGATATCGTGGCTCCGTGGCGTGGTAACAGTGGAAGCTGTCGAACACTACTATATTGTAGCGGAGTTGCGCTAGCATGACGTCGCCAAACCACACACCAATCACGGTGCACACGTCACCATTGCGCCACCCCTCTGCTGTGTTTTAAATCACCGTCGCCTCAGCAATAAACGTTTTTCACTGTTCGATTACCGGCCTGCTTACAACAGCAAGGAAGCTATGAGCGTTTCTAACAGCTATGTGGCGCTTCCGTCGCCTACAGTGCATAAGCGTCGACTCCAAGATTCGCACATAAAATGGCGGAAGCGAGTACGCTTGTGTTCGAGTTGGTGATCTTTGAGGCCACAGGGCCATCTGTTTGGACTCCCTTTTACGTAACCAGGTGGCGGGAGATGTGACCCCATGGCGTTGGGCACGTGCACAGTTGGCATTTCTGGTTCCTCGGGCACGCTGGAAAGGGAGGGGGGTAATCGCCTGATGGGAAGCGCCAGATCTGCGCCGTACCTTTACATAGCACTGCGTTTTTACCGGAAAAGTCCTCATTACGAAGAGATCGGGAGGAAAAGGAGAGGGGTGCTGCATTGAACTTCGATATTCACCCCGCCCCTTCCCCCTTTCCCCCCTTAATGGATAACCCTGCCCACGCCAAGTTTTAACAAATATTTCTACCTTTTTGTAGTGGCCTACTAACTTGCATGATAAGGTATTCACGTTTCTTAACGGTTTAGTTCCCTGCCTAATAATTGTCATAATTGTCATAACATAATTATCATGCCTTGTATTGTGTACCACTCTCCATTTGTAATGCCTTTGGGCATTGGGGGTACTAATAAATGAATATGTCCGACATAGGGATTAGTTAGTATATTCTTTGATTGCCGGAAGGTTTTAGTGAACACGGACCCGGATTAAGACGAATGGTTATTACACCCCCTTCTCACACGGAAGGTATACTTTGGAAATTTCACATTGACCTTGCTTCTCATTCGTACAGACACTGTGCCATTATAGATGACCAACAGCGCGTATCTAACGAAGTGGCATGGAGTTATGAAACAAACAAAAACATATAGATAAATCAAAAGAGAGGGAAGGAGCCACAGCTGTATAGGCAAACTGATGCGGCGTTTGCGTTCTGCCGCGAAATGCGGATGCGTGAGTCATGCGAGCGTAACGGCGGAACAGGGACGCCCTTGACACTGATCTACACTACCCGGATGGCGTCGGTGCAGTCACCTGCGTGCAAAAGTGAAAAAAAGAAAGAAAGAAAGAAAAATGGGGAGAGAAAACTCCAATGGCCTGTGTGCGGAGGCGCGCAGGAATTCCGCGCGCAGTCAGAGCTGATTGCAAAGCACACTAGATCATATTCCCCCCGAGAAAGAAAGTAAGCAATAAGAAAAGAAAAAAGAAAAAAAAACACCGGCGAAATGAGGAGGGAATGAAAACGATGAAAAAGGAGAGGCTGATGATTTTCTCGCGTGGGCAGCCATCTTTCTTTTTTATCTTTCTGGGGGAGGATAATGGTGTATAGCTCACAGCACATTTTGGTCTTGTGGGCTTACTTAGTTGGACTTGGCCTATTTTTATTCATTGTAGCCGCTTCTTTCGTACTTCGGTTGTTGAAGTGCAGCGTTACAGCATGAAGATACGAAGGTACTGTTAGGCGGTTGGTGTACTTGGAATAATTTCGGAAGGGGGAGGGGGGGGGGGTGCAATACTCTAGAGGGGATGGGTGTGTTAGGGGTGTGTGTATAAACGCCTGCCTTGATACTGACTTCGCATTGATACATACCACCATTCCCGCCACGGTCGTCCAGTGGCTGTGGCATCTCGGCTGTTGACCCGAAGGTCGCAGGATCGAATCCGGGCCGTGGAGGCTGCATTTCGATGTCAGTGCAGGTTAAAGAACCCCCAGGTGGTCGTAATTTTCGGTGCCCTCCACTACGGCGTCTCTCATAATCATACGGCGGTTTTGGGACTGAAAATCCCAGAGATCAAAAATCGATATACGTACCACTACTCACACACGCGTACAGTCCCCTTCGCCCTTCTCTTTTCATGTACAGTGCCGTCCACTGTTGGTACGAACACGGCGCCGCGTGGCTTCGCTCCGCGGAGCGCCAGCGCTCGTGGCGTGGCCGCGCATGGAATCTAATCTAGCGCATGCGCACAGGAACTTGGAAGCAGGGTTTCGTTTCGCTTGAAAAGCGCGGGAGTGCATGCCTTGCTGCGACGCATAGCATCCTGTGGCCCGCGCTTTTCAAGCGATACGAAACTCCGCAGCCAAGTCCGTGTGCGCATGCGCTAGATTAGATTCCATGCGCGGCCACGCCACGAGCGCTGGCGCTCCGCGGAGCGAAGCCACGCGGCGCCGTGTTCGTACCAACAGTGGACGGCACTGTACATTAAAGTTGCACAGCATGCGAATATACTGTGGACACAGGGGCCACTCCGCAGCGAATGGCAATGTGACGTAGGCGATGCAAAAAAAGAAAAGAAAGAAAAAATTGGCCGCGTATCTGCGTGCTTCGCTGCAAATGTCGTCCAAAGACGATAGTCGTCTGCCGGCCGTACTACGCTGCGTGAGATATGGACGCGATCTGGCAGCGTTGTTGGAAAACATGAGCTCGTTCAGAATCCCTGGGCAACTACCAGGTGGCAGCACCAAATCGTCGGCAGAGGCCTTTTTCGTGCATAGCGTCGCATTTTCAGCGCAGCCTAAGAAACACTAGGGTCTTTAGAATTACGCATCTATGTATTTTCTAGTAAGGGAACACACCACCTAATGCTTACGTATTGATGTTGCGCCTCAGATATCCGTAATATTTGCTTCTTGATCGACAATGCTAACAAGTATGAACGCAGCTACCACTTTGAGATGGCTGGGCGTTAGGCAAGGGCTTCAACTTTGGCCGCGTGGCTGAATCGTGTGACAGACAGACAGACAGACAGACAGACAGACAGACAGACAGACAGACAGACCAACATTTCTGCGTTGAAGTATCCCAAGAAATACCATCGTCTTTAAAAAAAGAGAAATATCGGTTGAGAGCGGGGGCTGGAAAAAGCGCAGAGTTACGTGTGTGGCGCAATATATGAGAAGCATCTTGTGATACATGGGACATCTCCCGAGGCCGACGTCGCAACGACCGTCGCGAATTGCCTGTGGGGTGCTGCAACCATTGTCGCGAAATTTACAAGCCTCAATGCTGACGTGCGACGCAACGCTCCAAGGTATATATGCGTGCCTTCGACGGGCTCGGGCCAATACGTGACCTGCTTGTTCGATGGCGCTTAACAACGCCAGCGTCCGGCACCGAACTGTGAAATATGGTGATGCCAGCAAGAAAGAAAAAAAAAGTCTTCGGAGCGTCTGCACAACACGAGCAAGGAAACCCAGCGAATTAAAGAATATGCTTGCGGCAAATTTCTGTAAAAGGAACTGTGGCTGTGCGCACGTGAAGTATTTAAAGGGTCCCTGATATGCTTTTTTTTTCTTTTTTGACTTCGCGTCACTGATTAGGGCAACACAACTGTGAAATCATTCACACCATATATGGTGTGAATGATCATGGTGCTTCGCTTTATCTATAGATAAAGCGAAGCACCATGCTCTGAGGCAGCTATGGGCTTATTTCTGTCGCCTTCCTCCTTACCACTGCTGTTCCTCCTCAACTCGAACAGCCGCGGAGTGCGCGCTAGCGACGACTGCGCCTCCCGCGTAAGCCGCTCTGCCGAGCCCTCCGTAGCGACGTAACGCCGCGATATCTTTGCTGAGGTCGCCGGCCTCGGCAATGCTAGCCTCTGTAATAGAGCGCCGGCGACTCGTGTGTACGCCGCCAGATGCCGCGACGATTCTGTTGGCTGAAACGAAGACCACGAGAGCACATGGGTGGCGTAGTCCACGTCGAGCAGGAGCACGTTGTAAACTACGTGCACGTCACTGGTTAGGGGCCAATCAGCGACCACCCATCCATCGTTGGATGGCGGGGGCGTTTGAAAACGCCTTTTGGCGAGCCGCTGCGATCTTTTGCGATGCGCGTGTTGAAAACCCTATTGTAAATTACACACTTGACGCAGAGCGCTGAAATCTGTCCCCTAATGATCCTAATGACTCGCTCTACCGGATCGCCATGTTTGCACAAAATCGTCAAAACCGTTTCAGGGTCCCTTTAACGTGTAGTCCAACGCAGTATAGTATAGTAGTACTAATATACGTGTGCGGTATTGCATTTCATACGAGAACATCATATATGATCCACGAATTAAGCGGAAAATCCGGCGTCCGTCCGACTATAGGCCTTAAAGGAGTACTCACACGATTTTGCGGCGGCGCAAAATATACATTTTTCGTTTTCTAGTCATGTATTGTTAACGCCCTCCGCACACGGAAGCCAGGAAACGCGTACAAAATATTTTAGTTTGGTTTTAAAGTTTTCGTCGAAAAGCGCTGCAAGCCAGCCCCAGCGCAATGGACACTACGATGACGTATGAGCACAGTCTCTTAAAAAATCGCTGAAATCGCTGTCAGAGTCTCTGGACGACCGTGAAATTGTCGTTGTTTGCATGCCACACGTGTAACTGACCACAGATGACAGAGTTGCAGCGACGCTATCACGAATTGCTGTCCCTACGTGACTCAGACGTACGTCCGACCGTGTTGACACGTTACTAGGTAACCGTCCCCTCGAAATCGAAACCGAAAGTGGGCTTTTAAGGAAGCCGTATTAAAATTATACTCATTGCCTTGCGAGGCACCATGATACTCTTTTTGGGGTTCTCCACGCCAGTGCTTTCATTTACAGCAACAATATGAGAATGTCAAAAATTCGTGTCAGTACTCCTTTAACACCCTGTAGCAGTAAAACTCACTCGCCCAATCGATGAAGTCATGTGTCATTTATCATTATGATTGAGGCCGTATCGACGTCAACCCGTACGCCCGACTTCAACAGCCGCTTCTTGAGACCTCAATTAATACGAAGGTGCCGGTCATGCATTACGATGCTGTAGTTTCTCTATGCGCCACGATAAGTTCCGACCAAAGAGTCTAACCGGCTCGCTGTAAAATGGACATGAGACAGCGAATTGGGTAACAGTGCCATGGTGTTGTAGCCACGCATGGTGATCGCGATTACAACAGTACTTTCGCGGCTTGACATTATCCCTCCCTCCGCTCTCTCTCTCTCTCTCTCTATCTCTCTCTATTTATATATATATATATATATATATATATATATATATATATATATATATATATATATATATGGGATACAGAGGGACACACCTCTGTATCACAAACCCCCTTTTTTTGTGAGCTCTCCCCTTTCCACTCCCCATTATGCATGTTCGTGAAGTGCGCTTAAAAACCATACGCCCATGAAAAACTTTCACCTTTGAAAAAGGCTGGTCTTCAGCCGAAACGTAAGAATAAATCCTAAATAATATGTTTGTCACTGTGACTTTCTGATTTTATATATATATATATATATATATATATATATATATATATATATATATATATATATAGTGCTACGCTGTGGTTACGACACCGCGGGTGGTTGGTGAAATCTCGCTGCCTGAGGCGGCAGAGCACAGTTGCGTGGTTTTCTTTTCTTTATATTTCTCGGCGAACCGACATCGGTGCCACGATTTTCGATTCCGCTCGCGTACTCGGGCGAAAACGCCTGCAGGGATATATATATATATATATATATATATATATATATATATATATATATATATATATATATACGATTATGTATTATGTAGCTTCCTGGTGGGCAATTTCTAGGAAGCGCCGGTGCACGAGGCACGGTAGGTATGGACGGGGGAAATTTCTTCATTACAGTCGGTGTTGCCGCTGCTTATGGGCGGCGAAAGGCAGAAAGACGCGGCTGTATAGGTGTTGCAAGCTGAAATACGGATTACACAGATAAGAACACGGCAAACCAGGATCAAGGGGTCCAAGGTTAGTTCACGCCGTGCAAGGTTATTTATTGGTCGCGTATGCTACATATATATATAGACAGAGAGAAAAGGAATGGGGCCTCTCGCTACTTGCGTCTCTGTGAACACTAATTTAAGGAGAACCCAACAGGCTCGACTTATATTACCTTTTTTTTGTGTTACCCTGCTTGTCCCCTTAGTTTCAACAATTTGGAAAAAATTAGTTGTTATTGCCTGACAGATGGCGACGCTGCGTTTATTTACACGACTTTTCAGGTTATGCCTTAGAGCAGTGATTCTCAGACATGGAAATTGTTAGACGGCTTTTATGGACCGGCGTAATTTATAGGGGACCTCTTGCAGTGATGAAATAGGAGGGAGAGGGGGGTGTCAGGGCATAGGAGCTGCTAGATAATACGGTATGCGTCTGGAAGCAGCTAGGAACTAAGACCAACCGAGGCAAAGCGAAAGAAAATTAATTCTCAGGAAAGTTGCGTATTGTTCATCAGGTTTGCTCGACCGCCGGTCTTAGTAGGCTTCACCGCACGACACTGCGACAAAGCTGGCTTCGCCGCGTTACACAAGTGTCACGCGGCAAAGTTGGCTTCGCCGTGGCGCAGCAGTGCCACGCGGTGAAGCCAACTTGTAAACTGGCCTCGACAACAAAAAGTGGTTCGAAGACTGAGGACACAGTGTGGCCGGTAGCGTGCCCCTCCTTTTCCACTCCTTGCTACGTTATAGACCCTTTTCATAAGTGTAAAGCTATCTTCTCTGCAGTGTAGCTTGCCCTACTAATGGCGGCATTGGTAATCCATCGAACAGCGTGCACAAATGCAGTTTGCTTGCGATAAGGCACGTAAAATGTCGACGCAGCCCTTCTAATACAAACATGCACAAAAAAAATGGGTCGCAGCATGTGTAACTTGAATTTTGACATTTAAATAAAGACAGCTGTCGCCATTAGGAGGGCAAAAGTGCAGTGCAGAGAAGCGCACTTGCGAATTATGAAAAGGGTGTATACTGTACAAGACAATGCTATGCCTCCATCTCTTCCCTCCTCCTTTTCCCCTTTCTCACCTTTACGTTCCTTTCTCACCGCCTTGCTATAGTACGCTATACAAGGCTATTCTATATATATATATATATATATATATATATATATATATATATATATATATATATATATATATATACAAACAGGATTGACGATGCGCCTCTTAGAGCCCGACCTTTTTCAAGACAAGTCATGTCTTGAAAAAGGTCGGGCTCCGACCGAAACGTTGACTTAATAAACCGTCGTTCTCTAAGAGGCGCATCGTCAATTCTGTTATAAACTAGCGGCAACCCAAGCTATTTTTGCATATACAGTCTAGTGATCTAGTGATGATAGTGAAGATCTAGTGATGATAATAAACGTAAAGTGAACCGCAATAAATGATCGCATGGTACGTGGCAGGCCGTTCAAAGAAACAACGAGTAACAGTTCTAGCACTGACACCCAGGTGGAGCCACTTTGTGATGCTCCTACGCTTGCTGCTCGGCTTTTCCGACCTGCAGCCAAGTCGTGCGGCAAAGCACTCAGTCGCGAAGCTATGGCGCTATGTGGCTGAGCCGAACTTGATGCGCCACTGAAGTGTCGATAATTAACGTTTTTGATCATAACGCTGATTGTGAAATAAGAATTCGACCCACGAGAGATGCCGTATTAGCTGGGCTCTAGATTCAATTTTTACCCATGTGCAGGTTTTTTTTTTTTTTACCGCGCGGATGCGTTTGAACGTTCAAAGTGAGCTTCAGAAAAAAAAAAGAAAAAACTCGCAAATGTAAGCCCTGCAGGCAAAGTTAGGTAAAATAATAAACATATGAATAATGTACGCTGGTGACGCTAATTTCTTACCTTCTTTCTTTCTTTCTTTCCGGAACGACGTTCAGAAATTTACTTCGAGACATGGGTTACGAGAACTTGCCATGTGGCTCTCTATTTATACAAGCTTACCCTAAAGGGGACCGGCAACACTTTTCGAACATAGCCTGAAAACGGTGCCTATCAGTCGTAGAGGTTCCAGTGAACACGTGAGTCAAGCGCCCGCTCTTAATTGAACATGTGACGTTACATGTTCCGCCAACTAAGTCGTGTAGGTTGTTTCGTTGCTCTTTAAGAGAGATACGCACGTTTTCTTCATTTGTTGAATTCAAAACGAACAGATAAAGCTTAGCTGGTGATCTTTCCGCGATCAGGTCATTCAGTGCTATTGCTACCTCAAGCGACTTAGTCGGCGCCACATGTGACGTAATATGTTGGAAGAAGAGCGGCGCTTCCCAGCTGCGTTTGAAACTATATTGCGAGTTCGCTGGTGCTTGCAGTGCAATAATGATTGGGTCACGTGTTCACTTGAGCCTTCACGACTGATTGGAACCGTTTTCTGACTTTGTTCAAGAAGTGTTGCAGGTCCCCTTTAAAAACGAGGGGAAAATGAATAGAAACGCGTTAATTTACAGTTTGATTTGCAGACTAAGGAAGTAATTTGGCATAAGTCTTCCTCGCTTGTGGAACGCAACTTCAACCTGTCTCAGTATACTCGTTTCTGGGCGTCACTTGAAAACGTAAGCTGGACAGGGCATATGCAGGTAATGTGGGCACTCACTAAGGTTGCCAGACGCGCTGGCTTCCCTATCGAAGAATCTCATATATTACACGTACGTCACGCATCCAATAACCTCGTATGAATAATACAAGAACACATATGATTCATATGTGTTCATTGGACAAAGCACAGGGTATCAGATCCACTGTATACTGGATATCCACTGTACATTGAATATGTGGCACATATGTGGCAATTCATGTCACATATCCAACACAAAATGTACAGTGGATATTCAATATACAGGGGATATGACACCGTGTGTGTCCACCTTGACTTCTGTACGTTTCGCTTGTAGACTTTTGTCTTAGCTGTGTGTGTTGCCTCTTAGTGTTAACAAGTGGGAATAAAAGTACGATAAGATTATACTGTGGCTGTACTGCCATGGCGAACTGTTACGTAACACTACACTTTTCAAAAGAGTGCATTGGGTATTGTATAGCCTGTTATGGCGTTGCAACACTCTTACAGGGGCACTAAAGGAAAACATTGTTTGGATAGATCCATTTTTTACCTGTGTTGAAATCTAGCACAGCTTTCTAGGCGCCAATAAATGAATTTTTCACGCTGAAAACCGCCGCCCCAAGCCCCTTGCGTCACCGCTTATTTTGAATCGCCCGCGTCAAAAAGAGGACTTGACGTCACTATCTTATCAACCTACGCTACGGTTTAACGAACCCCACAGCCGTAACATTTAGCAACACGTGGATATGACCTACTGCACGTTTATTTATTTTCAAGACTTATCTAATTCATTTTTAAATTGTAACCTGGAGCAGTAATCAAGTACTCAAAAAAAAAAAGGAAAATGGGCTGACGTCATTTCAAAAACGTACCAACAAAGAGGGACACAGGGCACCTCTCCAGCTTCTCAGTTTCGCCGTTTTCTGGCTTACAACTGTTCTGCTGCCCCGCCACAGTGGTCTAGTGGCTATGGCACTCGGCTGCTGATGCGGAGGTCGCGGGATCGAATCCCGGCCGCGGCGGCTGCATTTCGATGGAGGCGAAATGTTGAGGCCCGTACGTGTACACTATGCGATGTCCGTGCACGTTAAAGAACCCCGAGCGGTTGAAATTTCAGGCGCTCTCCACTACGGCGTCTCTCATAATATCGTGATTCCCGGATGTAAAACCCCAGAAATCAGCAACTGCTCTGTTCTTGCCAGGAATTCGCAAACCCGATCTTTCAATCTTGCTCGGCGTAATATTTCACTTTAGTGTCCCTTTAATATTAGAAATTCTTACGAAGCAAGGATTTGGACACGGCTATTTAAAGCGGTCTCCAACAACTCCGAACAATTTTCAGATCCAGTAGAAGATACAAGATATCTTGTGCGTCGTACGCCAGTTACTAAGGAAGAAACCCAGGTGTCTGCACCAACTATGACACGCAGTCTGTGGATTATGGAACTATCTGTTTATCCAATACGTACGTACACTGAAATTGTTGATCAACATAAAATTGCCGAAATATTATTAAATATTCATGTGCATTACTAGACGTAATTGGTAATTCCTTCCCATCACGGCATGTTTAATGAGCGTGGCCATCTAAACTGTTGTTATCAACGATATGCGTTCTATAAACAGAATAGAATCCTTTTATTTTTTTTTTTTCCAGTAAGGACAAGATCTCGGCACGGTATTGTAGCGGTTATGGTACTCGGCTGCTGCTCGGAGGGTCACGGGATCGAATCCCGGCCACGGCGGCTGGTCGAAATTTCCCGAGTCCTCCACTACGGCGTCCCTTGCATCCAAATCTTGGTTTTGGGCCGTACAACCCCAGAAATCAATCACGATCTTTGGAGATATGGACACAATGTTATTAGTTGGAAATTAGTCTAGCCGGAATAATTTTGGTAGCCCCGTGTGTGTTTGTGAGAGAGAGAGAGAGATAGGAGTTGGCTGGGGGGGTGGAGAAATACCAGGATGGATGGATGGATGTCTGCAGCACCAGTAGTGTATCAGGAATGTTGAAATTTCTTATTTTGGAGAATGGGGTCGGCGACATTAATTAAGGTTTGGTTGGGGAGGGGGCGAGTTTAGGGTGTGCGGTGGGTGCGTGTGTAACTACTTGGTATTATCCCGTTGGAATCATGGGTGACGGCTGGTGTCACAATTGCCCCTCTGTACGCTGAAGTTCGCGCTAACGAGTTGTCATTTCTGAGCTTCCGTTGCGTACTTTTCCACCACCGGTCTTCGCCTCCCCGTACTTGTCTCTACCGCGCACTGTCCCGATTCACTCCTTGCCTCTCATGGATGGATGGATGGATATTAGGAGCGTCCCCTTTATAACGGGGTGGTGGCCGGGCCACCAAGCTCTAGCTTTATTTCTTTTTCGTTTACAACCATTTCTTTTCCCGAATCACACATATTTTCACAACTAATTTTTTACTTCGTCTATTTATTTTATCTATTATCGTTCCTCTGTGATGAAACAATCTTACCCGAACTACCTTTCGCTTTTGTTTGCTCCATACTTTTGCGCCACCAATGCTCTAAGCGCCTTTTACTTATATCTATCGCCGGCATGTTCAGCTTTCCCCTGTTACTCCTGAAACCCATGGCCTCCTGTAGGGTAGTGTCCACAGCTACACCTGGGTGGACATCTGTACATTCAATCAAAATATGGTCTGTCGTTTCCCTAGCTTTTCCACAGCACGTACATGTATCCCCTTCTTTATTGAATTTTGCTCTGTAACTTCGGGTTCTCAGGCAACCGGACCTTGCCTCAAACAGTAAAGCGCTTCCCTTTGAATTATCGTAAAATTTTTCTCTCTTGATTTCGTCTTTCCCTTTTCGGTAGTTGTTCCATGCCGGTTTCTTCTCCATTCTAGCTATCCAATCCGAGTTCTCCGCCGCTCTGACCATGCTCTTAACGCTCTTTTTCGTCCCATCCGTTTCGTTACTGGATGTATACTTACTGGTAAGCTTCCTAGTTCTCTTCCTCCATTGTGAATCAACGTTCTTCCTATACAAATACCTGAATACTTTCGCTGCCCATCTACTTTCTTTCATATTCCTTAATCTCTGTTCGTACCTAATTTTACTCTGAGCTTCCCTTCCCTCAAAGTCAGACCATCCCATAACCCCCTTAACAGCCTCATTTGTGGTCTTCCCATGGGCGCCCAGTGCGAGACGTCCGACCGTCCTCTGATTCACGTCCAGCCCTGATTGTACCTCTGACCTCATGCACACCACTGAGTTTCCGAATGTAAGTGCTGGCACCATTACACCTTTCCACAAACCTCGAATTACCTCGTACCTGTTGTAACACCACAGCGCTCTATGCTTCATTATTGCGGAGTTCCTCTTTCCTTTAACTATCATAGCTTTTTCTTGTACTTCCATGTATCTATTCCCATCATTTATCCATATCCCGAGGTATTTGTACTCTCGTACTCTGGGTATCTCCTCGCCCTGTATTGATATGGTCTGATCGTTGCTGTCATTGAATATCATCCAGCCGCATTTTGTCACACTAAATTTTAGCCCGAAATCTTCACTTTCCCGACCACATATACTAACCAGACCCTGCAAATCTGTTCGACTGTCTGCGAATAGCACAATATCGTCTGCATAAAACAACCCGGGGAGCTTTTGTTCTATCACTATACCTGCCTGTCTGTACGACAGCTTAAAACCAATATTGCTCATCTCCAATGCTTTCTCCATTCTCCTCATGTAAAGCATGAATAATAGTGGGGACAACGGGCATCCCTGCCTCAACCCTTTACCTACATCGACGGCCTCCATTTTACCATTACTCGCCATACCTTCCCATTCCACACATACTGTATTTCCACTGTATATTTCCTTTAAGAGCTCTATACAATCATCCCCTATACCAGCCTCTTTCATTATGTCCCATAAAATATTCTGATTCACATTGTCATACGCACCCTTAATATCCAAAAATGCCAAATGTAGAGGTCTGTTCTCTTTTCCGGTTATTTCTATACACTGCGTAAGCGCAAAAAGGTTATCATCTAATCTCCTGTCGACTCGAAATCCATTTTGGAGTTCGCCAAAAGTGCCATTAAGCTCTGTCCATAGCTGAATTATAAATTTAATTGCCTGCATCGCCAACCTGTAGAGTACTGATGTAATGGTCAGTGGTCTATAGGAGCGAATGTTATTTTTCTCTCCCTTGCCCTTATAAATGAACTTCATCCTACTTTGACGCCAACTGTCCGGTATTCGCCTGTCCTTTAACCTTTTTTCAATTGCTTTTAATAGGGCTTCTTCGCTGTTTCTTCCGAGCTCATTTATTACAGTAATGCTAACCCCATCTAATCCTGTGGCTGTTCGTTTTCATAGACCGGTGAAGTGCTGCCATCTGGCCGTGCTGCGTACCGACGTCGGGAGATGGCGCGACATGTCCAGTGCGGGCGAAGCGCGAGGAACACCACAGCTGGCTGCTCCCAACAACTCCCACCCTTCTCTTTCTTTAGTGCTGTTTCCTTTTCTCTTCGTTATTATATATTTTTTATTATTTGTTTCTTTTTCCCTAGCACACACCGTCGGGGCGCCCCGGGGGCAAGCTGGGCATGCACGCTGCGCGCTTTTCGTCGGCCGACCCTTCTTCGGTTTGCCGAAGAAGAAGAAGCGGGGATGCTTGTTCTCGCGAAGTACACCCCGGAGGGAGGCGCGAAAAGCGCAGAACAACAAATGTACGACGAACAAACGAAAAGCCGAAGAGAAGAAAAGTCCGGCGGTGTTTTGTCCAGTCAGTGCACTGTCTGTCGGACCGGCGGAGTGGAGCCCTCCCAACGAACCTCGTCGGCGACTCACTTCTTTTTAGCTACCGCGTTAGAAAGAATGTATTTCCCCTCCCTGCCGTAGTGTGTGCTAACCATGCACGATGCTTCACGAATCCGCCTTTTGCATGTCTGTGTGGCGGCCTCTCGCGGACACGGCACGAAACAATCTGTACGGCGTCGCGCCAAACCTGTCGTGCGCTACCGCAGTGTTTCTCTATGGCACAACGTGATGGGGCAGCGACATGCACAGTGATCGTTGCGGTTTCTTTCGATTTGAAACGCTGTACGAATTTCTGGGAGGCCTCTCCGGCATGGTGAACACTTACAGCGAAAAGAGCAGGCCATGAGAAAGCCTTGGGTGTCTAAAAACGTCGCAAAATGCCGCCCGAACGGGAAAGGCACGGATGCTAGCAGACGCCGCCAGCTTCCCGCGTGGTCACTTGAGGGGTGGAATCCGGTTTGTTTGAGACCGCGCGCGTAAAAGAAAAAGAGGTGGGGGGTGAGTTCTCGTGAAAGCGTACGCTCCTGCCCCTGTCACGCTGTCTACATGCTCGAGAGACCCCAGGATCGCTTTTGCTGACTTTTTGTGTTTTGTTATTTGTTGTTTTGTTGCTTTTCTCTACGTCCCCATTCCGGTTTCTCCCTTCGAAAATGAACCAGTCGTCTTGGTGCGCTCGGTTGAGGTGTCCTCAGTGAGCGACAGTTACCGTGCACTCTTCTGGTGCGCTGAAAGTGAATGAACGTGTCTTGCCATTTTCAACTCTCCGAAGTTTCTCTCCGATTAAGCCTACAGGGAGATAGCTAGAGCTCAATCCGCGTAAGGTTTGCTGCCAGTAGTGCTTGTTCAAGTCACGGAGCACCAGCATACCTGGCCGGAGTCACGAACGGATGTACAACGAGGCCAGGATCAATGAAAACGCTAAGCGAAGCGCATGTGAAGGAATTCATGGCAGCAACGAACGAGGAATGTTCGGGGATGAGGTGTGTGTGCGTGATCCAGTGTTTAGTGAGTTGAACTCCACGTCAACTCACGGACTTATGTGAAGTATTCGTCCTCCATCATCGGATACAACAGGAAGCGTGCTGAAATAACACCTCTATCTTGCAGGGTACGATTTCGTTATTGGGTTGATCCGAGTGACCATGTGCATTGCCGGATGTCTGTTTTTGCCTATCCGTGTCGTTCTTACATAAATACTGTTTGATTACGGAAGCACGGAGCAATGGTTTCACTGAACTACAAGTTCCGATGTGTTCTTCGCGCGTTCTTCACGGCTAATGTCGTGTCATATACGCGACATTTGCCTGCCTGCACCGTACGATGATGTGAGAGAACTTCATGTTACCAAAAATGTGTGTCTGGATGGCGTACCGGCCCAGCTGGCGGCGAGTATCATTACTTTCGGTAAAGGGTACAGCGTTCCGCACTGCGCGCCGCTTGCGTCGTCTGCTACGATGCCGTACGGGTCGTTCGCGCCGGATTCGGCGCATGCGCACTCGGACCATGCAAAAGGCGGATTGCGCTACATCCGAGCCGGCGGGAACAAAACCGCGCGTCTTCGTACGATCTTCGCCGACGTTGGCTCTCTCCTCCGGACTGCCCACGCGCGTGTAGAGGCCGGTCCATTGGGCGTCTCTGCGTGGTGCCCAGCGAAGAGCCCCACGGCCGACGTAGTACCTGCCGGCTCTCGGTGTAGTTGTAGTAGGTAGGCCGCTAGCCCAGTTGGAGGGGGTGAAAAAAAGCCGTCGCGCGCCCACGCTGTTTCGGAGGGGCGCCCGGTCGTGCCCACACAAGCCGTCACCGTGCGGAGGTGGCGGCGTTTCGGTTGCCATCTGCGGGAGGATTTCGTCGGCCCGACTCGAAGAAGCCGCCCAGCCGAACTGTTCTGGCGGCCGGCGGCTCGCCTGCGCCGCGAACTAACGTTACGCGGTACCCGATAGAAGGAAAGACCTCGACCTGCGGTTGTGTGCATGTGATCCGGTGATTCCGAAACCTGGACTTGTAGCAAGCCCGCACGGAGACCATGGGTACCTTGCGGGGTGCCGGGGCTTTGCCGACCCGCGGTTCTTCTTGTTCGGCTGTCGTGGTCACGCTTGTGGTTCTAGCGTCATCACTGTGGACTGAAGTCGAGTGCAGAGGAGACATGAGCCCAAGACCGAAAAGTAAGTGAAGTTATCAGTCTTCGATGTGATTGCAAGCCCGCAGTTGTGAGACATATTGGCGCACCGGCTGGCGTTAATAGCGGGTGGGTGTGTCCAGCAAGAATAGAGATAGTCGTTAGCTTGCATCGTTGTGGTTATCAGTTTGTATATGGCCTAAGCTATGACCGTCCCTGACACTCTTATCGCAACGTCATAGTGTTTAGACATCGTATGCCGATTGCTTGAAGAATCAGTGCGCTGGAACAGCATTACCCTACGGTACGGCAAACGCGATGTGGATGTACTACATACAGCTTCAAGCAACTACAGAGATGGACGCCACTGCAGATCGAATATGAAGCAATATGTTGACATAATTATAAAGCATCGCGCGTTACTAGCCGTCTTAAACGCGCGTCTTGTCTACGAGATGCATTGGGGAACATCCAAACTGTCGAAATCGAGAGCACTCGCAAAATGTATCGCGTGCACGTTTTCATTGGCAACACGCCTTGGTCGCCCGCGGGTGCACAGCTGGTCGACCTTGACTACATAGCCTGCAAGACCATTAGCCCAAGGGAACCGCGGTGCATGCGCGTATCGTGCATTCTTGATTGGTCACGTGGTACACGTGTAGCGGGGACGGGTCAATTTCATGTTGATTTTATGAATCACGGACACTGGCCCACCGTGGCGGAGATAGTGGGCGTTCATATGTGTGTACATACCTTCAACGTGTGTGTGTCACTTCTGCCTGCAGTCTGCAGCATGGTAACGTAATCAACTCTGTGAGCCTTAATTGTGAGATAATTAGACTTGGTCATAGGGTCATCTGCTACGCGGTCTCCTAATGGTTCCTGGATTCGTCCGCGACGCGCCAATTGACTTTCCGTGTGCAGTCATTAATGCGTGGTCGCTCACATCGGGGACCATCATAAACGGCCTTGGGTCATCGTGTGACCACTGTGGCCTCCTGGAAGGCTATGTTGCTCTCCGCACGACTGTACTTCAAACGCCCTCGTGTTGGGCTGGAATATGCATATTGTACCTGGATATCATGCATATATGCAGATTGAAAACGCGTCGTTGTATCCGTTGTCAACAGCATTTTCGATGGCACATCGCACGCAATCACTTATCACTTATAGAACGTCCTTACCGTTCTCATTTCGGTTTGTTGGTCACGAAATTTTCGACATCATCTAACGTTATTAGATCTTTGCTGTAGTAAACCTAAGTAACGTCTACAAAGGGATGCTGCGACAGGAAATGAAAAAAAAAAAAATATTGGCGACACGTCACGCGAGCGCATCTGCTCAGCTCACTGGGCGTGCAGCCATGTTCAGGTGCACATCAGTGTCTGTTATCTAACCTGTCTCTATGAAGTTACTCTTCCACTCATTGCCCTTCAGGATCAGTGGAACTCCATTATGCAGTAGTAGCTATAGTATGTACTGTATACTGAAAGCCACGTCTGAATGGATATATAGTGCTGGATATATAGCCAGGACAGCAGACCTTTTTCGTCTGCGTTCCTGGTTATAGCTATCATTTTATTCGGGACATGGTTAAGAGCGCATATTAGTGGGTGCCGGGCATCCCTGCCGAGTCAGATGGAAAGTATATCCTGCAAGATAGTGGTTGATGCGTATATCCCCCTAGAGCACACTCATAATACACTTCTTCCCGTTTCGTTCACTGAAGATCGCGCATAAAGAGGCATCTTCCTCCCACAACCAAGAGCGAGAGAGAAAGGTACAGGAAAGACAGGGAGGTTAACCAGAGGACATCTCCGGTTGGTCCGACAACCAGAATCCTGTACAAACGCCCGCTGTAATATATGCTGTTATGATTGAGTCCCACGCTTGGAAGACAATTCAAATAGATCAGAACACGTAAGGAAGGATAGAAGTGCCTGGCTTACCGGTTAACGTCCTTGGAGTGCTCTAATACGAAGCCCGTGATAGGATAAATAGTTCACACTAACGTATTAAAAGAAAAAAAAATGAGAGAGAGAGAGGTCTCTAATGCTCCAAGATTGCTTTTTTTTTTTCGCTTGACTGTTTCAGTCGGTTAAAAAACTGTGACCACAGATTCCCTCACAAGTGAACAACCACACCTCCTAAAAATTTCCCAGCTGACCATTAACCTCGTACCTCCTCCCCCTCATGTCGAAATTCTGAGTAAACTCTGACTGTGGCTCCTGGGATGTAGCCGCTGATTTGCCGGGAACGGCCAAACAAAAATATCAACAGGACCACGAGCAAGACGACGCACCTTCCTTTGACCTCCACCTCCTAATTCACCTTGTCGACTCTATGCTACGCTTCCAACAGCCTCGAACGAAACATGGCGCAAGTCGTTAAACGAACTCTCGTAAAGCCCCCTTGAATTTAGGGCGCTTGCAAAAAGCACGTACAGTCTGTGTGCGTACGTCACCTAACAAGCTTCCGAAAGCAGTTAAAATGACCTTCGAAGAAGCGATGGCTCACAGAGATAGCCTGTTAGAAGAAGACGGCCGACTTCCTCCTTCATTACACTGGCCCTTAGTGCAGTCTCAGGAATACGGTGCATGGAAATGAGAGCCACGGGTCGCGCTAATTAAAACCAGCTAACTAGAGTATGTATCTCCGCAATGAATTTCTTCCAGACACGTTGACATCGACACTGCGCCTTCCTAACCCGCCATTTATAGCCATTCGATCAGTTACTGTTGCAAAATTGGCGACAGACAATCGACATCTTCCTGCGGTTGTCATTGTAAAAAGTGGCGTGCAGCGTTCGCTGTACTGCACCGAAATAAGGGAGACTGTGTACCTTCGGCGGGCACCTTCAGTTTGTACCCTGTGACCAGGCTGTCCCGCCCTTTCCTTGAATATTTTTTTCTCAAGTTGCTTTTTTTATCTTTTTTTTTTTTCAGAGAGAGTAAATCGCTCCTTTCCGGAAAAAGTTTGTACGTCTGCTCATTCATGACCCTGGAGGGGGGGGGGGGGGCTACGGAAGTGAATGGTGTGGTCGGCTTACTCTTTAGCTTCTTTGCTTCGGCTTTGCTGAAAGAGGCTGAAAAGTCTCGGAAAGTACCTCTTCTCCCATGTTCGCACGTAGGCACCATTGTTGCAGTAGACGTGGTGGTGCAGCGTGTTCGCCTGTCCTTTGGACGCGTTCTCTCTGAACTCTCTGCAGGGGGTTTTTTCCCTCATGGAGTGTCTAAGGGTATCCGTTTGTATGACCAAGCCTTCGCCGTTAAAAACCAGCGACAAAGACACGGCCCCCGTGAAGCAGGCTCCCGATTCCCTTACCACCACGGCCGCTACATGGAACACACCGTGTGTGTTCTGTGTAGCGTGCGTTCTATGTAGCACCGTGCGTGTTCTATGTACATAGATTACATAGGACATAGAACATACATACATGTACATAGAACACACCGTGTGTGTTCTATGTACAGAGAACACACATTGTGTGTTCTATCAGAGTACTTTTCTTTTGAAGGACTCTGGTTCTACGTAGCGCCCGTGCCTTTCGTACAAATCCTGCTGGCAAAGGCGTGCTGCCATGGGGGTGGTGAAAATCATAGACAGCCACAGTCCACAAATCACAATCATAGGCAACCACAAGGGAAACGCGGGAGAAACAATAGCTCTGCGGTTTTAGCAGATTTCGCACTGGGAGCATCTTCTGCCGTCTATAGTCTGTTTCAGGAGTTCCGCGCAGCAGAGCCAAGGCTACGAGACCATAGAGCGCACAATCCTTCCGAGGCGAGACGAAATGCCATTGTTCGGACACGCACACCCTGCTTCATCTTCTTTCCAGGGCTGCAGCTGCCGCTGCACCGCCCGCCATTGGCACATGGCAAACAGCGGAAGGACACGTTTAACATGCTTTCGCCCTCCTGGTTGGTCAAAGAGGCCTGTAGCTTCCACGGTGCTGCACGTTACAGTTTGTTGTCCCCCTTCTTCCCAACACTGCTGACCGATATTCATGGCGTCAAGCGGTGTGCTAGACTGCGTTACGGTGCAGCCGGCAGACTTTCTTCTTCAGGTGACGTGATAACTACAAAGCGATGTGGTGTCGCCGCATACGTGTGTGGTTTGGCTGCAAACCGTACAGGCTGCAAACCGTACAGACAGGCAGTACGCGCAAGACCAAGAGAGCCGGTCGCGGTGTGTGTGGCTATGGGTGCGCCGTCCTGTTCGCCCACGCGGTGACATGTAGGAAGCCGCGTGATCCATGCATGGCGTCCCAATATGGGGCACGCCGTTGCTTGCGCCGCCTACGCGCAGAGATGGGAGCGGCTGTAACGTTATTTGTAATGCACTGCGTGTTTCTTTCTCCTTAAACCGAATGAAATGGGACAGCGTGTATATATATATATATATATATATATATATATATATATATATATATATATATATATATATATATATATATATATATATATATATATATATTGTGGGCAACCATTAGGCACTTCTTCTTCATGTGTACATACTCATCATCACCTAATCACCTAGGTCTCTTCATCTTTATATGTGGTGGGTTGTCATCTAGAGTCAGATCTCTGTGCCTTGGGGTCAGCCATTCTCCGTAGCCTCAAGGCTTAATAAAACGGGCTTATTACCACCGCTTCGCGATATATCTTTTGCCTCACTAGCTAAAGCCTCCGGTCGTGTTTCAAGCTTTTTTCGATTAGGTTTTTCGCGTGAAGGTGAATGTGCCTCAGCAAAATGCAAAAGCGCCATCCTTGCTCGCGAGGAAATGCTTAATTGGTAAGTTAAAAGAACAGCAAACAAACAATCAAACAAAAGCGGATGGAGACGCCACCTTGAGTTTCCCAGCACCATTTCATAACGATGCCGTAGACTTTATGTCTGCTACGGTTTGTACATAATGGATTGTGTTGTTTTCAGAGAGATTTGAACGCGGAACCCGCCCATTTGAGTGAACTGAAGCTCTCTCTTCTGAACACAGAGATTCAGGCCTTTCACTTCGTTCTATAATGAAGTTGCTGCCACCATGCACTTCGTGCTATGCGATATCCCGTAATTATATCGTGTTATTGTCTGATAAAACATGTTATATGACCGAGTCTGCGTCATGTACTCTCTGTGGGAACAATCAATCGATTTGAGCAAAGCGTTTCTGTTCGCGGCGATCGCGCAAGCGTCCTCCGCATTCCCTTCGCACTTGCACCGTTTCTCCGGCTGGCTTCCGAACAACGGAGCATCCCTCTTATCCGCCGTTCTGAGAAAAAAAAAACCGCTAGGCCAACCAACTCTTTCCACTCTCATTAGTTCCCACTCCCTCGAGTCTTCCGTTCCCCTCTTTTCTGCACGCCCGGCCGCTAGAGGTCGCAACCTTTCGCGCCGAAGGCGACGAACCGCTAAATGCCGCAGACGGGGTCATCAGCTGCGAAAAGGAGGGAGGCGGTGAAAGGAACCGTGGCACCAAATTTCTCGCTTTTCCCCCGTAATTGTGTGCAGTATATCGGGAACGATTTTTCAGACAACGAAATTGTATGCTATTGCATGCTGGTGACCAGGGTAATGGACTACCGGCTCCTGAATGAATGAATGAATGAATGAATGAATGAATGAATGAATGAATGAATGATATAGCGTGCACTTGCGCGCGTGTACCTTAGTTCGCCACTTGTCCGGGAGCTATCGTGCTTTTCATGAAGGAATACGTAACAAGGTAGAACACACACTGGCGCCAAAGTGTGCGTTCTGCCTTGTCTGCTTTTCACCTCACACGAACACTCGCGAACTGGTGCACGAAGTTCCACTGCACCGCCTACTGCGAGCGGGAATCCGGATACTGTCAACACCATCCCGAAATAGTACTGCGCGGCGTTGATACTGCACGCATGTTTGATCGATATTTTATTTAAAGGGGACTCCTGAACGTCGTCAGAAATACGTTGCCAATCAGCCGTGGACCCACCTGTGAAAATGTGAGCCAAATATTAGTGCGTTGCATGCGCAAGGGATTTCGCAATTTGGTTTCAAAGTATAGCTGGAAATCGCTTGTTCCCCTTTGAACAAATGACGTCACAACTAGCAAAGATACATACGTTTCTTTTATTTGTTGAAATCAAAGCAAACTAATAAAACATTACCGAATACACTTCTGCGATTATGAAACAGATGATGCTAGGTTCTACTTCAATCGACGGAGTCAATAATGTTCCTTGTGACGTCATATGTTGAAAGAAGAGCAGGTAGTTTACAGCCGTATTTTAAAGCAGATTGCCGATACCCTGGTGCGCGCAGCGCACTAATATTTTGCTCACGTGTTGACCGGAACGTCCGCGACTGATGGGAACTATTTTTAGGCTACGTTGTAAGAGTGTTTCACGGCCACTTTAAAGCGTACTCATTTGGGGGAGGAGATTGCACCTTCACTTCGGTGGCTATTCAGTGTAGCTGCGTTGTCCTTACAAAGTGAAGCTGGCCTACACTAGCAGCGAGCCAGCGAGGCTTCCGTCAAGTTTTTCGGACACGCCTACGCTTATTCGAAAGACCCGCCGTTTCGGGCTCGCTCTAGGGCGCAGCGGTAAAACAACACCCGGAGAAACATGGCCTCCAAGATTTGCAATAAGGCATTGCGATGGCAATCTCTGAGGTCATATGTCAGACCGCGTAGTAAGCCTTCTCCTCAAAGGGTGACGCGCGCGCAGCGCAATCTCTGAGGTCATACGTGAGACCGCGTAGTAAGCCTTCTCCTCAAAGGGTGACGCGCGCGCAGCGCAATCTCTGAGGTCATACGTGAGACCGTGTAGTCAGCCTTCTCCTCAAAAGGTGACGCGCGCGCAGCGCTGCGCGCGTTTTCTGAAGCCTCACGCTTTTGTCGTTTAGAGGCAACCCTCTCATGCTGAGTGTTGGTATCCTACGCGTCCTACGTCCCACTAAACAGGCACAAAGTTACAAACGGAACCCTGTCCGGCACTGTGTGCGACCGAACGTATCTTGGCTCTTCCTCTGCTGTTAGGTTAGTGCCTTATTCGGTGGCGCAATCCATAAGGACCACCGGGAAGGGGGAGTGGAGGTACATCTTACGATAGTCATTTTGTTTTTATACATGTATGTTTTATTTTCAATTATTGTACGAGCATTAAAATCATGCTTTGAAAACAAAATAAGGAAACGCGCATGAATTCGTGCTTTACGCAATTGCAGTGCTGCTAATCGCATCGTGCTACGCACAGCTTTTCTTTTAACTTGAGCTGCATTCGCCAGCGTGGACACCTGTTCAAAAATAGTCTGTCACGATTTACCTCTGGAATCTTCCCTTTAATAAAGCGTGCATACGTTTGCGCACAGGAGAGGAGGGGGCCAATCATCTCAAGGGGTGGCCCACGCCAAACATGTCCCATCACTTTACATTATCAGTGGTATCGACTGAAATGGCCTCATTGGGATGGAGTTGGAAGGAAGGCGCTGCAGTGGACACTTAGTGTAACACAAGTGCAGCATTTTGGGACACCCAATTTGACAAAAAGTTCGATGCGACGCCGTACCATTAGCAGGGCGATTCGAATATGGTCACACATATGGTACCTCACGGTACCCTGTGAATGACGCGGTTTTATAGCGGTACGAACGGCTATGCAACGCCGTTGGCCATCGGTGACGTTTCTGTGAGCCTCCTGCCCTTTTCATTTCATTTCATTTCATTTATTTATACTGTTATCCCAAAGGCCGATACAGGGTAGTACCATTACGCATCTTCAATAAACGCTAGAGCCACGAACGCTTCACAATTGCAACCAACAAAATAAGTAAGTAAATAAATAACAAAATGAAAACACTTTTCAGCCATTGTAGACGCGCGTGCGCTGAACTTGCGTCCCCGCCTTCATGATGATGATTGTGGTTCGGATAAGGAAAGGACGCTAGTTTCTGGAGCCCATGTCGGGAGCACTTCTTAGCGTCCGTGGGGGCAGGGGGAAGGAAATGAAAGAGATAGAAAGGAGAGAAAGGCCGTAGAGGAGGGATCCGCAAATTTTGACCACCTGTGTGTATTGGGTCCAATCCCAGCGAGGGTCAGCAGGTGCGCGGACTCATTCAGGCCTGTCCGGCCGTGCGGAGATCCCTTCTGCACTTTAGAACAGATGCTCTGGCGGTGTCCTTCGTCACAGGACGACGATCATCTCACGGCGGTAGAAGAGTGGCAGGAGTCGCTTAAAGGGGTCGTGAAACGTTTTCTGAACATTTTGTACTAAGTGCGTATTCGGGGTCCTGACCCTCCAATCAACAATATGCATTGTTCCGTTGCACCGTGTGCGTTGATTTAGAGCGATAAAAAACGCGGTTTCGGTTTCACTGCGCGAGTTCCCCTCTCTGCAGATGACGTCATCTTAGTAGCCGTCATACCTCCGAGATTGGCGCGCCCTCTGAGGCCATGGGAAAACAAACCGTGCTGCCGCTTTTCTTCCGAATGGTGGCACCGCACGATTTCCAAGTATTTTCTTCCTTTCTAGCTTTCAAGTAAATCGATTCCTTTAGAGCAAACGCGAGTTCACTGTGCCTTTGAACTTAAAGGTATCTTAACTCAACGTCACCGAGTAGTACCATGCCGACCGGTAGTGTCGCATAGTCGTTTCGGGAGCGCAAGAAAGCTGAGATTTAAAACGGGCGTTGTTAAATGTGCACTGAATATTTCGCCGAAATATTTCGGAATCGGCATGTCGAACGCGTATTGAAGCAGTGAAAATTACAAACCGGCATCTCCAAATTCTTTTCACGACCCCTTTAAGAGCTCCGACCTCACCGCTCAGCTATGGGCTATCCAGAGGACCCACGACGCGACGGTCAGGCACGGCGTGCCCTACCCGACATGGGAGCGGCCCGTGGCGGGTCCTCCCCTGTAAGGGGTTTTCAGAGGGGTTTTCAACCAACGTTAAGCCCAAAAAACCAGCTGTGATTATGATAGATGCCGCAGTGGAGTGCTCCGGAAATTTAGACCACCCGGGGTTCTTTAACGTGCACTGACATCGCACGGGCCTCAACATTTCGCCTCCACCGAAATGCAGCCGCTGCGGCCGGGATTCGATCCCGCGACCCTCGGATCAGCAGCCGAGTATACCATATAGCCAATAGACCACCGTGCCGGGGCATTGGAAACATTGAGCCTAATTCAAGTTTCCAAACTTGCTGTGCTACGTTTCCTTACTTAGGCACAATGTTACATCTCTTTACCCATGCAGAAAGAGTTGTATGGACCCGGCACTATAGCACACTCTGTCAAGATTTTTGGCGCCACACGACGAAATATTGAAAAAATAACGACGTGGCCACCAGTCCTTTTCTCTTTGCTCATTTTCTGGCTCACCGAGGATCTTATCGCGGTTAGGCCGGTGCTTTCAGTATTGTGTAAAGGTACTTCCTGATGCAAGTGGAATCGCACCTCTAATCAGTGTCTTGTAACGATGTGGAAGCGGACTATATAGCGAAAACTTTTACATCTATCTATCTATCTATCTATCTATCTATCTATCTATCTATCTATCTATCTATCTATCTATCTATCTATCTATCTATCTATCTATGACATCTGCAACAGCCCTCCGATGGCTTTCTATGTGGAGGAGTAAGAAACAAAAACTATTAAGTAGGTAACTTAGTGGCAGTTCTGTGTGCGGCTCCCAGTCCAGGGTTCAACTGCATGGATCTTGCGGCTCACTGATAGGATGCATGATTGTCCAGTCTCTCCACCTTACATCTCCCTCCCATGAGCGCTCTGTGGTTCAGCAAGAACATCTGTCATCATGAATGGCAAGTAATACCGTGTTTTGTCACGATGTCGTCTGTCAGAATCTGCCGCGGTGATTTCTGTGACTGTGAAATCTGCTTCATAGGTGAATATGCATACCGCGTCGATTCGAGTGGCGTGAATTCCGATTGATCGAAATTAATCGGGAGCCTCCCTTTGCACTACCGGCATTTCCTCATTCTGTCACCACCTCAACGCCTTCGTTGTTGGCAGCGGCGGTCGAACCATTGATGGGAACTGTGCCGGAGGCATCTACATTGGAACTCCGCGCAGCCATAGCGGCCGCCCGTCAAAGGCCCAACTTCTCAACGAGTTACGTCGGCGCCCCTTCCACACCATCGGTCGCTGTTGCTTCGATAACCGCTGTAGCAGAGCCTTTTTATTGCACGCAATTACGACACCCCCCCCCCCCATTCTCAATCTCTCTCTCGCCCCTTCTAATCCGAGCGAAGCTTTGCACAATGGAACGCCACTTCCGGCGCCCGATATGAGCCCACTCTCTCCCTCTCCACTACACGCTACGACAGCGTATACGTAACAGAACGGGTGCGTGTCCTGCTTATCGTCGTTATCAGCAGAGGCGGAGAAGGGGGGGGAGGACGAGAGGAGAACGAAGCACCCGCCTACTCAACGACCTAGGGAATCTTCTAGGGAACGGCGCCGAGTTGCTAGGTGCCTGATGACGAGAAGGAGGGACGACGCCGTAGCGAGTACGCGAAGAGCTCGAAGCTCGGGGCTCGCTCGCTTGCTCGTTGCGTAAGCACGCCCCCACCGACAACGATCAACGTTCGGTGGCCGGGAGGCATCTATGCGCAGCGCTGTGAGCGGCGGCAGGCCGCGGCAGGCAGGGGCCGTCGAGAGTGGTCGACGTTAAGTGCCGTCATCGGCTCCGAAGGGGGCGCTGCCCCTGCATATAACTGAAAGTTGGGCTGTAGTGCCTAGATTATATATGTGCGATATCGCAGCTCGTAGGAAGGGCAAGGACGCGGCGAAGTTAAATGAAGCAACGGAACGCTGACGTCCGCACGCGCCAGGTACCGTCCGTGACGTTACGTCGATGAGGGCGCGCGTATCGCGCCCGGAGCCATGTGCTTGAGTCCCCGACTTTCGGTTCCATGGTCGCGTCGACGGCGCTCCGGTTTCCTGCTCGCCGCGGTGGACGTCACTTCGAAGTCGTCGACGCCTCCGGCGTCGAAGGCTTCGCCTCGGCGACTTCGTCGCCGACGTCGTGGATGTTGTGCTGCTCGTGGTGGTGGTGGTGTCGTGGATGGCTACGGTGGTGGACAATACTGGCCCTGCTCGTTGCGGTGGCGAGTCCTTGCTACGAGAACGTCGACTGTGTGGATAGCATCTACTGTCCGTTCCCTCCTGGTGAGTCGGGATCCCCGCCTCCTACTTTGCTGAGAAAGATAAGCCCTTTAAAAAATTTTTATGTGTCTTCTTGGAAAGTCTTTTCGAACTTGCTCAATAGAATTCTGTCATGTTTACTTTGACTCTCTATAGAATTTTTCTGCAGTGTTCCAAAAGTTATTTCGCCACCGTATTCTCATATGAACTCGAAAGATATTATACTATAGAACATATCTGTCGAGTTCCTTTTAAGATTCGAGATACTAATTTCCATAGAAATATTCTCGTGGAGTTCCTTTTAAGATCGTATAGACAACTTTCAATAGAGAATTTATACGGAGTTCCTGTTGAGGCTGTAAAGACAAATTTCCATAGAGGGCTGGGCTTGCGGGCTATATCTTTCGCCGTTCTTTTTTTTTTTTATATATACATGGTAATGTATATATATAGCGCCGTCCTGTCGGGGGGCCCCCACCGCTCGCGCGGTTTCGCAACTTTTGATTGCGAGACCGCGAGAGGCCACGAGAAACACCTGGGACGGCAGGAAGCTTCGGCGCAAGAGCGAAGCCAAGACGGCCTGAATCGGCGTTGCGATCGCAGTCCACTTATTTAGTAGCAGACATATGTCAGGGCTTGCCGACCTTGTATAAAGCCTTACACCAGTGGTGTGCGAGCATTCGAAACTTTGGAATATCGAATCGAATATTAACCTATCCGAATAGCCGTTATTCGTAAAACCGGTATATTTTTCGAATAGCGTACGAATGTTCCAAAATGCTTAGTGCACTGAAATAAAGTATAAGATTACTGCACATGTAAAACACAAGATTGCTACACGTATACTATAACTCTAATACTCGCACTAAACACGGGAGCCTCGGCAGTCCAGGGGTCCCCCACACCAAAGCTGTCTATTTGGGCGACGTAGATGTCAGTGAGCGAAAGGACTTTTATTGAGGTCTCACGAGGACGCGAACCCTGCGCGCGTCCGGCTGCAGTCTGTTTCAGAAGTTCCGTGCAGCACTGTGGAAGCTACAGCCCTCTTCGGCCAGTCCGGAGGGCGAACACGTGTTAGAGGTGTCCTTCCACGGCTTGCTATCTACCAATGGCGGGCGCTGCAGTGGCAGCTGCAGCCCTGGAACGAGGAAGACGAAGCGGGGTGCGCCTGTCCGAGCAATGGCATTTCGTCTCGCTTCTGAAGAATTCTGCGCTCGATGGCCTCGCAGCCTTGGCTCTGCTGCAAGGAACTCCTGAAACAGACTACAGTTCCACGTCGCGGGACCGGCTGGTCTATAGCCCACCGGCCCGGTTGCAGGTTCACGCTGAACAGCTAGGATTTGCTTGACCGGAACGGGGCTCCGCAGAAGCGAATCCCACTCCTCCTTGCTGAACCTTGGGTATGTAGACCCGCACTCCCAGAGCATATGTGCCAGTAGAGATCTACCCGAAGACGGGCAGACGTTGCCGCGATATGTGTCGGGATGAAGATCGTATAGAAAAGGCAGACACCGGTACGTTCTGGTGTACAAGTCTTAAGAGAAACGTTTTGCGCCCTATTCAGCTTGGGGTGAGGGGATGGAAAAACCCTTCTATACATGTAGAAGAAATTTGTTGCCTCAATGTGAGTCGCGAGAGCGTCATGGGCCACCAAAGTGGTATCTGTTATTGCGGAACAAAACCGTATTCGAAGTGTGGTAATCGTGAACATGTAGTCATTTCCCGCCACCCATCTACAGAAACAGTTCTTCAACGACACAGAACCCTTTCTAACGCCTTTTGGTGGGAGGAAGCGGCGCGATGACGCTTACATCAACTTTCTCACTGATGCGTCCGCGTTTCTGGTGAACCGCTATTCCTCGGCGCCTTACACAATATTCAGTTAAACATAAACATTTGACAGAAATCTGTCTGGCTGAGCAGGATAATGATAGGCGAGGTAAGTCCTTACAAAGATGCCATATGTGGCTATATCAAGAATTGACGAAAGGGAAGGGGTCAAGGGCTCGTTCTTTATTTGTTAGAAACAACTTAATGAGCAAACAGACAATAAAGCCAGGAAAGCATAGGGGAAGTTACTTGTGGTATTGTAATTGTGAGAAAGTAGAAAGGAATTAAAGTGGACGAAAAGACAAGCCTGCCTTCGGTGGGACCCGAACCCACGACCTTCGGATGTCGCGTCCGATGCTCTACCAACTGAGCTACGAAGGCGCCCGTCCCCCCGTCCACTTTATTGTGTATTTATGTACTTATTATCCTGGGAGTGTTAGGCAGCGCCACTCATGACCAAGGCGGCGTGTATATCAGGAATTGGGCATATGTGGCTATATATGGCACGTGTCTATATATGCATATATATAGACACGGCAGATATGCATATATGGCCATAGCCATATATGCATATCTGGCTATATATGGCACGTGTCTGTACATGGCCATATTTGCCCAATACGTATCAGAATCGTACATGGCATTCCTCGGGTTGGTCTTTAATTGCCATATATGCTTTATCACGATTGGGGCAAATGCGGCCACATACGGGCACGTGCCATATATAGCCATATATGCCCAATTCCTGATATAGCCACATATGGCATTTTTGTAAGGGAGGTGACACCAACCACAAACTTACAAATTCCGACGTTTCGAGGCCAGCTTGGCCTCTTCTTCAGGGTCACCAAAGAAGGGCCTGAAGGAGGGGCCAAGCTGGCCACGAAACGTCGGAATTTGTACGTTTGTGGTTTGTATCACCTTGCCTCGACTATCGCGATATTCAGTTGCATGCGGCTTGACGTTTACTTCATGTCCTGTTAAGGCGACAGCCCTTCAATAACGCAACGCGGTACGCAAGTGTTGGCTTTTGTACGAAAAAGATAACCTGCTGTTCGCGGGCAAGAGTATAAATGCCGGAGATGTCGCGTTTGGCCATTCGCCTTGAGTTTTCTCAATCGCACTTTCCTGAGTGTGTCCTCGCTATGCCGTTCTGCACTAATAAAAGCGCCATGTGTACATTATGCGATCTCATGGTTGGTTGCTGTTGGTTTTACGTCAGAGTTTCCACAAACGCACTCAATTTCCGAAAATAGCTCTCAATGGGCGCTCTAGCTGCGCTAGAGCACCAATTGAGTGCAAAGGGAGAGAGAGAGAGAGAGAGAGAGAGAGAGAGGTGTTGCGGCTCGGACGGGGAGACCAGAGTACCTTGTATTCATGCGCTCGTGCGCGTGATTATTTCCGAACTCACCGCAGCTTTTTGTTATCTTGTCTATTATAAACGTTGGCTGGATCGACGTCGCCTCGCGTGATGTGTCTGAGCGGTGGACGGTTTGACGCGATGCTCGGCGGTGCTTTTTGTCTGGCCGTCGGATCTTCTGTTGCGAGCGATTATGTAATACAATGTTCGACACGGGCGGTGGAGAAACGTGGGTGGGTGTGTGCTCAGAGATAATGCTCGTAGTAAGGACACAAAGGGTGTTAGATTCACCCCTCGTGAAATAGCTTTTCTTGCAGATAATGTACGTATATCTCTTCCGCTATGGAGTGCGAATGAAAGGGCGGGAGTTGTGTGCCTTTGGGGGGATCTTGCGTTGTTTTTTTTTTTGTCTTGTAATTGATGAAAGGAAAAAAAGACGCGTAATGCAGCCAGGGAAACTCGCACAGCCGATGTTTGACGGGTTCGGAACCATGCACGACGGTGTCAACTACACGACACGGAGTGTGTGCCGGCAGAAGCTTTGAAAGGGCCTTCGTTGTGCTCCATAAACACTACTACGCCCCCCCCCCCCCCTCTCATTTTTTCCTTTCCTGTTCATCGTCGGCGTCGGTGGGTTGCTTGTGGAAGTCGATGATGATGGACACTTGAAGCGAGCAAGCGTGGAGAGAGTGGAGTCAAAGGGGACGTGCGTGCGTGTTGCCCGACAAACGTGCCCGCATGCCACGTCCCGAGTTTCATTTCTTTTTTTTTTTTTTTTTTGTCGCGTAGTCTTGCAGCCTCACAAGTGGTCGTACTATCAAAGATATTCTCGAATCGAGAGGGAGAGAAGAGCACGGAACAGTTAGTACATCCGTGGGCATTAGCGGGCGGTTGCATATGGGGCACTTGCCCCTCAAAGTCACAGAACACTGAAACACCCCCTCCCTTGCAAGGTGCCCCCTTCCCCCCCTCCTTCTGGCCCCTTCGATACGCAGTCATACTGACGCCCAGGTTTCTGCCCTGTGCTTTTCTCTTCCTATGTACTCAAGAATCTCTTTTCTACTGCAGTCAGTTCCGTGGCTGCAAAAGTCCCGATGAGGCGAGGGAGGGGAACCTAAATTCCTGAAATTTAAGTTTGTGTGTGTATACATACACAAGCACGTGACCCCCCTCCCGATGTAAAATCCCGGTTTAGCTACGGTCGACGCGGTAGAACGGCGCACAATAAAGAGTAAATACTACGTGCTACTGTGGGACGGGTGATGGTTTCTTGCCTTCTTAGCACAGGAAAAGGCTTCGACGTTCATCTATATGCTAATTGCCCAAATAACTTGTTCGTAGTCTTCACGAGGTGTTCGTATCCCGCTCAGATTTGCGCTTACCTCGTGTTCGGTCTTGTCTCGAGTAGCTGCTGCAGTCCATCGTTGGTCATATAGTTTCGGTTTCCAGGCTTTGTTGGTAGTTTGTAGACATAGATAAAACTGGCGCGTCGTGAACCGCAGTGTATTTTTTTATGTTGCAACTTGCGATATGCTTTATAGGATCAGCATACCGCTGCAACCTTAATCTTGCAATGGTTCAGTGTTTGATAATAAGATACGGCGCAAGACAAGGTTCCTCCGCAGGCAACTAATTTAGTTCCTGGATAGCAGCACTCTGTGAAGAGAGCTATGCTTTAAAGAATCAAACCGTGATTGCTAATTTTAATTCGGGAAGATTTAATTCGGGAAGTGTCGATCCTTCCTTCGCGGTGTGTGTGTGTGAGAGAGAGAGAGAGAGAGAGAGACAGAAAAAGAACTACTTTCCTGCTGCTATCTTCGGCAGCTGGTATGATTTAAGCAACGTCAGTTAACTGCTTACGTGGCCAGGGAGCTGCAGGAGACATGCGGGAGGTATAACATGTTTATTTCATACCTATATGGTAATATATTTATACGATGTATTATTATTATTATTATTATTATTACAGGACAGTAAACGACCTGTCCATATCCAGAAGTGCCGAGGAAGGCTGGAAATAATGCTACAAAATGGCTTATGCGTTCAGTTCACTCAAGAGTAACGTCCCTGCCTTCGTCATTTCTGTTTGTTCGTCGCTGGTATTCTAATACGACACCTGAACAGGCGTGTTACAATACGTTTCGCACAGTGCCGCTAACTGCAGCCTTCGCAACCCCCTGCGGGACACCACCCAGGAAAAACCGCGGTGTTACGGTGTTACGTCACTGTGTTGCGATAAATCACCCAATCCGTTTCTGTGTATCCTGATCAGCGCGGTCGATGATGACAGTCTATATGGGAGTCGTATTGCGGCCGCGTCAGCGAGGCATTTTGCCGCCCTGGCGTCTGCGTGCACTGCGTGTTTGCCCAGACGTGTTACAACATCGTAAAGTTAAATAACAAAGAAAGAAGGCAATCGTGGGCACGGGCCAAAGTGCAACTCCATTTCTCTTACCCGTTTCCCACATCCTGCGTCCGCTAAGGAAAAATAAAAAAAGAAAGAAAGAAAGCACCGGAAACAAGAAACGAGCGGTGCGTATATAGAAAGTCCGCAACGTTGTGTCGACGCTGAGCTGCGGGCTTATCTGGGGCGATATACGTTCTCACCAGCCGCTGTTCCCGCGTGTCGTGTGTAATACGTATAGTGCGGCTGTGACGCCGAAGCCATGGTCGCTGGTGGTCCGTTGCGTCACGGAGGAAACACTTATCACTGGAAAAACCGATGGGCACTTTTTAAGGCGGAAGCTTTGACAGGCTCATGCGAAGCCGAGTGCGACCATGATCGGTGTGGCCGTGGTACCAAAAAATAGGTGGTACCGAAAAGCCATGGTACAAAAAAAAATAAAAAATAGATCCCACGCATAGTGGGAATCGATATGTCATTGTTTGGCAAAAGCTTTGACAGGCTCACGCGAAACCGAACGTGACTATCGGTGTGACCCTAGTGCCAAAAATTCCGTGGTACCGAAAAGTCGTGGTACAAAAACATAGACCCACGCATAGTGGTAATCGATGTCATTGTTTGCCAAAAGCTTTGACAGGCTCACACGAAACGGAATGTGACAGTCGGTGTGGCCCTGGCACCAAAATATCCGCGTTACCGAAAAGCCGTGGTACCAAAAAAATAGATCCCACGCATAGTGGGAATCGATGTCATTGTTTGACAAAAGCTTTACCAGGCTCACGCGAAGCCGAACGTGACCCATTTGTGTACAGGCCGTGGTACCAAAAAATCCGCGGTACTGAAAAGCCGTGGTACCAAAAATAGATACCACGCATATAGTGGGAATCGATGTCATTGTTTGGCAAAAGCTTTGACATGCTCACATGAAACTGAATGTGACCATCGGTCTGATCCTGGAACCAAAAAATACGTGGTACCAAAAGATAGATCTCGCGCATTGTGGGAATTGATATCATGGTTTGACGTGCCAGAAATTAGGCAAATTTATTGGCTGTGCACGCAACGCCGGCTAACCAGGCCCATTGACAGCACTGTGGTGCACGTCAGTGCATAGGCACCTGTTTCCTTGAGGACAAATTCACTCCACGGGGCGCTAGGATGTGCACGTCATAAGCATCTCTCATTGCAGCATCCTTAGGGAGTCGAGGAAGGCTGGGCGACATCTTGATCAGTAATGGCAATGCGTGCGTATAGTTCTTTTACATTGCATAAGAGCAGTTAACTCACACCAGAAACGCGTTGGAAAAGCCCACCGTGGGCGAGTTGGTAGCGTGCTTGCTTTGCACCGTGGGGGTCCAAGTTCCTTTCCTATGCCCACAACCGCGTGGGTATAGGCTGCCTTCGGTTATAATAGCACGTTTGTGTCTGCCTGCTATGTCTACAATTAAATCATTCTGACGGTGCCTATTTTTCTCGTTATTCCCACGTGAAGGGCCGTTCCCATCAAATATGTTCAGTGTGTTGTATTTATGTTGGTCCTTGACTGACGTGGGCACTCTGAAATGCTAACATTCAATCACCTGTGGTGAATACACCCAAATTCCTTGGGCTCGTATGGACCACTGTGGTCGTTCTATCAGTAATGGTGACGTGTATGGCAAATATAACACCTTATTGATGTCAAGATCAATTGTTAATGTTCGTCAGGTTCGTCATATTCGGACACCAATTCAGGTGTGATCTTGAGATCAAGTACCCTAGGTTGACTCCTCTCTCCCCTGCGCCCACTTCTCGCCGTTATCTCTCTTTATTACTGCACTTCTACAGACCTGTTCGAACCAACTTCTAACACCCGGCTGTCTGCCCCTCTATTTCCTGCGTTTTATCTCGCCTTATCTCCTTCTCTCGTTGAGACCCGTTACAACTTTACCGCTGTGCTTACGTAATCTTCGTGCAGTCGCCACTTGTGATGGGCGTGGGAGGGCGAGGGGAGGAAGTTATGAGATAAACAGTGCGATAAGTAAAAAAGCAACTAAAAATAACCAAGGAGAAACATGTGCGCGCATGTGGCTGTGATGTGACGCGGCAATTGCTTACATTGAGTCACAATGTAAACACCCACGATTTTCCGCGCCCTCTCACTTATCGTCGCTGTTTCGTCACCCGTGAATCATTCCGATAAGCTTTATCTGTACGCAAGGAAACTCATTCACTTATCCCTGCGGCAGGCTGCAGCTCTAGAACGACGTCGTAATCGACGATGACGTCCCCTTCGCAAAAGGGCCGACACCGACGTCGTAATAGTGTGGACGTCGATGTAGTCGTCACAACCAGACGCGCCTTTAGGGTGTCTGGTTGCGACGCCGTGCTCTCGCGTTGTCGTAACGTAGGGTCGCGTTGAACCCGGACCCTACTTCACAGCGCCGAAGTCCGGCTCGCGCCTCAATAATTTGGGTGCGCCAAAAATATGAAATGGGGCTCCTGACGATACGTGCTGTAATTGCGGCGCGAAATTCAAAAATGAAGCATTGAAAAGAAACGATTTTATTTTTTCTTCTCTGATATTGAACTTACAATGGCGAAATTAATGACGAAGTAGCTCACGAAAATTAATTGATTCTTCAAAAACAGTGTGGTGTTTCACTTCAGTTTCTCGTTTGTTCCTCTGTGACGTACGAACACATCCTGACTTATCTTGTCGGCTTTCGCTGTCTTCATCAAATGCCCGTTTCTATAATGCACGGTCATATACGCCTAACAAATCCGGTTCGATCGATCTATACCCCGTCTTTTAAATTTTTTTTTTTACGAACGCTTTGAACGTACCTTCCGCATCTCATCAATCGCCTTCCGCACCAACGTACCATATCGCTGTCCCAAGAGCACTCCATGTACACGCGCGTCTTGTTTGCTTGTAATCGTACATTTGCGGGTTTTCGTATTTCTTGTAATCACCCCATTCATGTAGCCACAGGAGGTCCCCCTATCAGTTTCTCTGAAACTTTGGCACTTCCTTCTGTAACATGCTAACCATGTAATTCAACTGAACTACTTAATAAACTTGACTTGACTTGGCATCGCACTGCATGTGTCTACGTAATGCGAAAATAAGTTTGCCGTGGTCACACAGACGTGAGCGTACGAATTACACAAACGCGCACGAACAAAATTAAACCCACATATAAACTCAATAACACACAGACACGCTGCCTTACGCATGTAAGTGCTCGAAAAAAATGCGCGTTAACGCCGCTCACAAAACCGAACGTATTTTACGACACTCTTATCATACAACTATACGAACATCCACAAACGTACGATTACAAGCAAACAAGACGACCGCAGATGGCCTGCTCTTGAAACAGCGATACGTTGATGCGGGCGGGGGAGGGTCAATAAATCAACGTGGTGTGCTCTCCCCCCCTCCCTTCTACACGCACACATATACATATGAAACCATATATAACAAGAACCGCGCGATCTTCTGAAGTGCTTGCGCAACGCAGCTATACAAAAAACAGGCGCCCCGTTCTGTTCGCACGCTGTACACATATATGTCCCCATATCGCGGGCCGCATCAGTTACACCCGCTGGCGCACTTCGCTCTCCAGACACCATAAAGGCCACCGTGGTTTTCGATCTATATAGTCTGTTTCAGGAGTTCCGTGCAGCACTGTGGGAGCTACAAGGCCCCTTGTGCCAATCTGGAGGGCGAACACGTGTGAAACGTATACCTCCGCACCGTGTCATCTGCCAGTCGCGAACCTTGCAGAGTCAGGAGAAGCCTTGGAAAGGGGAGGGTAAAGTCCCTAGGGAAAATATAGGGACTTTAGAGGAGGGGGAAGACGGAGTCAGGTGCGTGTCCGCGAACAATGACATTTTGTCTCGCCTCGGAAGAACTCTGCGCTCGATGGCCTCGTGGCCTTTGCTCTGCTGCACGGAACTCCTGAAACAGACTATATTCTTTACACGCGAGCAGCGCACCTGATGTTGGGCGGCGGGAGCCGACATTAATGGCTTCGGCGCGCGACCGCCAACGTCCGCTGTCGCATGAGTGACGCATGCCAGATCACCCCCGCCCGTCAACCCGCAGAGAGAGGGCTTGTCTTTTGTGGATGCATGCATCTAAGTTCGCTTGCATCGCGGCTCTGTAGACATAGCGACGGCTCACAAGACGAAACAGAGCCGCAGGCCGCGGCATGTATAAGAGTTACATAGAGATGAGCAGACGACACTTTCGATAGACGACACGCATCAAAAGGATACGCTAGATACATAGAGGGTAGCAGACGACACTTCTAGACAGACTATGCATAAAATATACACACTACACGCATATGGTACGAGCAGACGACACATAAAAGATACAATATCACGCATATATAGAGAGGATGCATGCGACGCTTCCTTGTCGCGCGTGATGTCGAAAGGATATATGTATACGTGATGCGTGGTCTTGCGCCTCAATGCTTCCTGGTGCGCTGTGGCTGCTTCCTTATGTCTCTACTCGTTTGACGTTTCCGCAGAGAGAGCCGACGCAGGAAGTGATTGCGGTCTTGCGCGCGAAAGGCACCCTTTCGTTGTTCGGGCTCCGCGACTTGGAATGTGTACGCCGTGCTTTACTTAATACACTTGTCTTCGATGTACTTCTACGTCAATTCTGCACGAAGTGTCGGAATCGACGTGCATCCAATTTGCACGTCGATTCCGACAAACCGCAAAATGGATGCAGTGGGTTTGTTTAAACTCTCGGTTATGCATTACAGTTCCTTAAAGCCCCGGTTACGTTAAGATCATCGCGTTCATCGATCAAACGGTCCAAGGCCCTGGTTCTCAGTGCGTTTTAATGGTGTTAACACCTAGTGATATTATTTTTCTTACTTAGCACTTCCGATTCACAGCAGGATGGCTGTTGTTACGAAAAAAAAAAAAAGGAACTCTAGCAAAACAAAATCATTTAAAAACACTACAATTAGAGTTGTATGAGGCGATACGACACAACCTCGTGCTTAGGCTCGGCAGTCAATTCGCCCTCGCGCTGTGAATTGCTGGCCTTTTGGTCAGATCAATTGGCAGGACGACGGCCCCGGACAGGCATTGGTCCCGGGTTCGATCCCCGACCAGACCGAATTTTTCGTCAACTTAGAAGGCTTAATTTCGGAGGAATCCGTACGTATTTCGTTGAAGTTATCTTTGCGCTGCAAACGGGTGGATACTATTTTTTTCCCTTTCATCATTACTTCAGTACAGAAAACATCCGTTCAACCAACAGGTATAATTAATGAGAACTAATTAATGTTGGTTCACACCTCATTGGACATGGAGCTACGAAGCATACGTAAGAAAGAACCACGTGGTGTGGCCCATGTTGGTCTGAGCCAGTCCACCTAAAGCCCCGCAATAAACTGTACGTAAATGTAGCGGCATCTTTCTCAACTCATGCTCTTTAATTCCCTCACCGCTGGGCCCGTCCTAGTGGCCGAACATCGTCACGTGCACTCTCGCGCCTATTTTCGCGGTGCCAAACAGAATGACCTGTTCCATCGACTGGGGAAGTGACCACACTTCGCAGAATCGCACGCCGTAATACAAGGCTGCGCGCGCTCGGTAACCCCGCTCTCCCTCCAATCCTGCCGTGGAAGAGCAAGAGCGTCGCTATACTTGGGTACAGGTCAAGGAAAAAAGCGGTTTCTGCCTGTCAAAGACCCACTCCAGCCGATGGTGCCGCTCGCCAGCCAAGGGACCCCCCCTCCATTGGCTAAAGGGGGGGGGGGGGGGCTCCTTTGGCACGCAGAAGCCGCTTTTTAATTGACCTGTGCCCAAGTATAGTTTGTTTGGCACCGCAAGAAAGAGAGAAAGCCGGCGCCTCGGGAGGAGGGGTGAGATCATTTAAAGGAGAGAGAAACAACGTCTATTATTATTAAATCAATAATTCATGTGCAAACACGCCCTCAAGAGCAGAGGAGAAGACAACACGAACTTCGACTATCAACTACTTTGCACAATGAACACTTACAATGAACATGCTCGGCTTTCTCTCATTGTAGGGAGAGGCGAGATGTCGCTGCTTTCTGTTTTACAGAGGGGCTTTGTCCACCTCAAGTCAACATGAAGTCTACCCTAGCCAACCGAAAGTGCGCGAAACGCTAAGGGTGGTGTCTTAGGTGCCTTAGGGCCTTAGGGAACCTTAAGTGAACCTTAGGGACTACGCAGCGTGCAAATGAGCGGAAGATAACGGGCGTAACATCAGGAAATAGGAAGGCAGACGAGCGCGTCAGAGAACAAACCATGGTAGCCGATATCCTGTAATTGACTTTAAAAACGGTCCTCTGCCTCATCACGTAACGCGTAGGAAAAAAGACGGACAGTCGGCAAGAGCAGGCGGGATGGAGACAAAGGGACGGGGTACATCAAGTTCCTATAGATTTTCCGGTTTATTTATTTATTTATTTATTTATTATTGAAAGAGCTAGGAAATATCAAGGGACTTTAGGGAACCAGCCGAAGGCGGCAGAGTTCTCCAAGGCGATGAAGTTAGGAAGTTTGTAGCCGTACAAGTTGAAGCTCGCGCAGCACGGGGAAAATTTGAGTTCATTAGGAAAGGGCTTCGTTCCCGCTACAATTAGTCACTAGTAATATGCATGTATTAAGGCAATTATAATTCAAATATATTTACTAAAGTGCAGTTCACATTTGAATATGTATTTTGATCTTTAGTGCAAGCAAGACAGACAGACATAGACAGACTAGATAGATAGATAGATAGATAGATAGATAGATAGATAGATAGATAGATAGATAGATAGATAGATAGATAGATAGATAGATAGATAGATAGATGCACAGACCGTTGACGGAACGGAAGAACACTGTTCAGGCGCTACGACACTGTTGTGACGAAGGCGAGATGAGCTGATTGCAATGCAAATTGAATTCGAAAGATGCAGCTATATAGTTTTGATACGCCTCAACAAGAAAGGAGATCTCCTTTCATGGCGTGCCCTTCCATCTCGGTCGCTCAACATCCAGAACAGTTAGAACAGAAAACAAAAGCTTTTCCGACGCCTTTGTCCACGAAAGGAGGCGAACAACGGCCGTACCATCACCGTCCCTTCTTGTGTTTATAACAATGCATAACATCGAGTTCAAGGACCGCTTTTGGCCGCCGCCGCTGCTTCTCCACGGCGTCGCCTCGCTGTTTGTGTCGGCGGCGCCAAGTCCGCGGGAGCCTGCCGCACTCTTCCTTGACTACGGCACGTTTCTTGCGCCTCGGTCAGCGGATTCCGCACCCTTTTTGCTCGTTCTTCCGGCCGCATCCTATCGTGTGCAGCGCGCGGGAAGGCGTACGTAGTGGCAGGAACGTAGCCAGGGCGGGTGCCGTAGGGGCCCGGGCCCCTCCCGAAATTTTGGTTGGGGTGTAGTGACAACATAGTGTAGTGATAATAACATAAAATTATAAAATTTAAGCCTATTAAGGACGTTGCATTTTAAAAGTCACTTGTTGTATATACTGTAATTTTTAATTACCGAAAATGAATAATAAAAATATGTTTTTCTCAAATAGACAAGGCATTCAGCAAGTGGGCGCCCCCCGAAAAATAGTCCTGCCTGCCTGCGTACGATAGTATGTGGGTAAGAAAAGAACTTAATCCACAAATTGAAGGGAACACTAAAGGAAAATATTAAGTTTGGCTAATCGATTTTCTTACCTGTGTTGGAGTCAGACACCGCTTTCTGCGCCCCAATAAACCAATATCTTGCTTCGAAAACTGTTGCTCTTAGTCCCTGGTGTCGCAGCTCAATTTGAATCGCGCGCCCTAAAGAGAACGTGACGTCACGATCTCTGCTGCACTGCGGTGCAGTAAGCCCTACGGCCGTAATATATATAGTCAGAAGTATGGCTTACTGCACGTTCATTTATTTTCAAAGCTTATCTAATTCAATTTCCATTTATAATGTGGAGTAGTCAGCTTGAGTACTCAAAAAGATGAGCTGACGTCACTTCAAGAAGGTAGCAACAGAGAGGAACGGAGGGCACCACTGCGGCTTCTCAGTTTTGCCGTTTTCACGCTTACAACTGCACTGTTCTTGCCAGGAATGGCGAATTTGCTGTTACACAAGCCTATCTTTCAAACTAATTGCTCAAGTTAACATTTCCAGTTTAGTGTCCCTTTAAGGCGTTTGGGAGGCGTCTAGCCCCTTGCCTAACTGGAAAGGAGAGGGGAAGGCGGGGGGTGTCTATAGACTATAAGATGCCGACTTCCTGTGCGTAAGTGTTCCCTGACGAATTCTGCTCAATAGAAAGGAAATGCGTTCCGAGCTGTAGTCAATGCCAATACGCGATTCTAGCCAGGGACCATACCTTTCCGGAGGGTGCGGCGAGAGTGGAGCCACTCTTACATCTGAGCTGAACAACTACCCCGGGGAGGCGTGGTCCTCCCAGCGTCTGAATACGGGAGCAGAAGGCCACTCAAAAGCTTAATTCGCGAAAAATTAATATGGGCTTCCTTTACAGCTCTGTGCTTTCAGCTGGCGGTTGTCAGTGTTTCTCTTTGAAGTGTGTGTTGTGTGTGTGTGTGTGCGTGCGGGCGCGCGCGCGCGCCTGCCTGCTCTGTTGGACTAACACACCTATTATTGGTCAAATAGGAAACCAATACGTACCTGCTATTCGACCAATACAAACGCTATTGGTCAAATAAGAGACCAGTAAGAGGCAGCTATTGGTCTTTATTGGTGCCAATAAGAATCTGATACAACCTATAGAACTCAATAGATTTCCTATGTAACCTATAGAAATTTTGTATTGGACCAATAAAAATTTCTATTAGAATTTTTGCTAGGTGTGTGTGTGTGTGTGTGTGTGTGTGTGTGTGTGTGTTTTACGATTTCTTCCTGCGCTGAGTACAAAAGGGACGACGAGGGGACAGGGACGTGTTAACAACGTACAGTTTTTATACATTAGCGTTCTTTTTAAATTTTTATATCTTGTGGTCTTCTCACATTTCTGTGGACTTCATACAGAGCCGTGCTATAGCGGTTGCTCACAAGTGTGATCATTATCAGAGCGGTTGTCTCTGGTGGATAGGTTGACTGTTCCATGATACGTTGACTAACAGGGTTTAACGTTTTCGGTAAGGGTTTGAGAATCTTCACAACTTTCGAATCGACCCGGTCTTAGAATCTGATAGTCCCGCCATTTCCGATATTCCCCATATGTGTTTAGAGTCGAAAAATCCGGCGTCTCGATCGGTGCAGTGCTGAATGTCATGTGACAACTGCACCGCATTACGTCACGTGGTGGCGCCATAACGACGCTACCACGTAAACATGCGTGATAGCGCCATGTTGCTTTTAGCTGCGTCACGTTGTGTTCGTCACGAGAGGTATAATTACTCAGGAGCTTAATTATTTCGGTGAGATTCGAACCCGGGCCCCCATGGTTCCAAACGAGCACCCTTCTCCGACTCCACGGCGGCTCTTCGGCTCTGATCTATACTATAACTTAGAGCGTAGTGCGTGCGTGATTGCGCGTGACACGCGGCAGCGGTCTGGGCTACCACGGTCTCTTTTTGCGTTACCACAAGTAAGCAGTGCTATCTACTCATCCAGGGATTTATGCAAACACACCCAACACCCCCTTTACACCTACCCCCCCCCCCCCCCAAAAAAAAAAATTTTTTTTTTCTCCAGATCACACCAACGACTTCGTATCCGTGTCTCTCCCCACTCTCCCCACGCGCACACTAACCACCGGTAACACTATCTATCTATCTATCTATCTATCTATCTATCTATCTATCTATCTATCTATCTATCTATCTATCTATCTATCTATCTATCTATCTATCTATCCACCCACCCACCCACCCTACTCTTTTGTATTATGTGTTCCACTCTATGCCGTCTCCGTTTGTTTCGCAAACGTCGGTTTAGGCGCAAGTTTGAATCACGGTCTCCCGGGCTCGGATGTTTATCCATGTTTATGGTACTGCGGCCATTCGCCGCCGACGCTGCCGCCTGTCGGCGAGCGGGTTGATCGACCAGCGAGCCAGCTCTACATACGCTCGCGATGCTGACGCGCCCGCAGTCAAAGCAGCATATTCATATACGAAGCCCAGTGGAAACAACGCATCGCGCAAAGCAGCGCGACATCCGAGACTGCTTTTCGCGTGGCGTGCGAGCTGACGTTCTCATCCTTTTGCTGTTTATTTGTCTTGCAGAGCCCTCGCCGCATCACGGCAGCTCGTAAAAATGTTCCCGCGGGCGCTTGGGATGGAGAGGGCAAGGGTGTATGTGTAGGTGGGCAGGGGAGGGGGGGTCAGGGGGGCTGTTACTAGCCCTAGGCATACTGCTTGTCGTGCGGCACATATAAGAACGATGTAAACGTATAAACTTCGGAGCTAGACGCTTTGGTGCTTTGTCTACGACCGGCGTCTCAGGGGCGGTCCTGTTGCGCGCCCACCAGCTCTCGTGATGGGAGAGTGTTTGGCCCTGTTATTTCTGGCAACGCATTTTATTACTGGTTATAACGGTAGCTGTACCTTATTGCATTTTGTTTGTTTCCAATAACGTTAATCTTGAGTACGTGCAACACTCGCCGAATGGAACGCGCCGTCAAAACAACTTGTAATAACATTTAGCAGTGGTATAAGAGCATATGAAAGTGCTCCAGAGAACCGCCTGACGTCTGCACGTGTCTTGCGGCTAAAGATTATTTTCGCACCGTGTGACTCAGGTTTATAAACCTGTATTACGCCGATGACCCGAACCGAAGACAGTGGAAAATCAATTCAATTGAATTGTTTTTTTTTTCTTTTTCACATTATCGTATTAATTCCAAGCGCTGACTGAGCCCATGGCCGTAGGCTTCGTAGGGCCCAATATAGTTTCGTTTTTGCACAGAGGCACTTTGGACAGGCTAAACCAAAGGATTACTTATATTCAGGGGATAAATAATAGTTAGAGAGATAGATGAAAAGCACAGGCAGGGACGTTAACCAGATATTAGTCTCCGGTTTGCTACCCTGCACTGAGAAGGAGGAAGGGGTTAGAAAGATGACAGTGAGAGGGGTTACAGAGTTCCAAACACGCACAGAGGCTAAACCCGGACACGCACACACACACAAAGGCCGTTACAGACAGAGGTATTCACGAACGTACACGAACAGAGGTATTCACGTGCAACGCGTGCACCCGCCAGCCGCAGTTTTGCCAGTGTCGTAGTGAGCTGAGGGCATAAACGCAAGAGAAGAAAGAAGCGCGCGTGCGAACGCCGCAAGTTTGCGATTGCATAGAAGAAATGCACGTGACCCCTTGTTAGAGTGTACTAGAACTGTTGAGTGGCGTGAACGCGCCTCGCCGCCTGATTCCTTCCGCGTCGACCGTAGCGGCGGCGCTGCAGTCGTCTGGTACTGAAAGCGCAGCGCGCAGCGCGCGTGAACTGCTATGCGCTTCGGCTCCCCCGGAGCTTTCTTTGTACCTGCCCATCATTCATGTCTAGCACATGCTGTCATAACCCTTCAGGGATGACACGCCAAAGTACTGAATTTCAGGTCCATAAGAGTCCATGTTAGAGATCGAAAATTATTTATTATGTTGATAAGATGGTAGCCCTGAGCCGAACGTTTAGCGTTGGCGAAGTTGTGTATGGCGTGTCTCTTTACAAATGCGCTGTGTAAACTTGGATTTTTCGACATTATGAGGTCTCAAAGATATCTCAAGTCTAACATATATTTGGACGAGAGATGCACCGCGTACAAATAGCGTAGCGGCCGTTGTAAGGGGCATTGCACGCATATTCTTAATGGGGCGGGGTGGGGACGTATGACTTTACTGGTCGTACTTGTGCAAGTGTATATACATATATGCACGTAAACACTGAATTTCGCAAAGCGTAGAACACCACCACCGATCCTGGCCACACTTTTGACACTTTATAGATAAAACAACTAAATTGATAATACAAAACAGTGCCATAAACAAGCGTTTGCTGGCTTGCAATGGCATTACGCCAATGGAGGATTTGGAAAGCAGCGCAATAAAAGCTGTCGAGAGAAAAGGAGAGCTGGTTATAGACAATTTAGGGAGAATAACAGACGAGCTATATACGCAACTGCGCTTTTTAATATACTTAGGATAACCCCTTATGCGTAGAGTTCGTGCCTCGGAGGTAAACGCGCTCCTTCGGCTCGGCTCCCTGGCTCGGCATCCTGGTATTTTAAGCATTAGGAGCTTGCATAAGCGAAGCACAGTAACCGTGAAAGCACGCTGTTGAAAGAAGATAACCCTTTCAGCATTATGATCCTGCGCAAAACTGGCACAATTAAACTGAGTCGTCACTAATGTAAATGCTGTGATAAAGTTATTTGTACTTAGGTTTCTCATGAAACAATCGAGCGCATGTGGACTCATATGAGGATCAATGCTCTGGATATCGAAGAGACTGCCGACGGAACGAGCGTATGCTTTCCTCGCGGGTATGGTACTTCTTCACTCTTTGTCGTGCGCCCGTAGCCACTTATGATGTAGCGCGGCTCAAAGCACTGCTTGCAAGCCGCACGACATTTAGTGAGCAGCTAGGCGAATCCCTGACATTAATTTTTGTAGCGCAAAAAAAAAAATTTACGCGCATTCAAGAGAGGACACATAAACAGGACGGGCGCTAGCCGTGCGAATCCGTGCCAATTCCGACTATAGGTCGCCTTTTTTGTGGGCCGGCAAGCTCCTGAAACAGGGAATATTTCGGCGCAATTTTGGCACGCCTGCCTATTCACTCGTGCACCATGGTGCACAGCAGGTGTGCATACACCGATAAAGGCTCAGCAATGCATTAAACGCGCTAAAAACGAGCAATTACACGCTTTCGTAGGCTACGACGCGCGCGCGCCAAATGCAGACGCTCTCGACAGCTTCAGTACCAAGTGACTACAGCGCCGCCGCTGCTGTCGCCCGCCGGAGAATCAGCCGAGATGCGGCGCGGCCGCTTCGTTCGTTCCGCTGCCCCCTTCTAGTTCACTGTACCCTTGTTGGCCAGAGCCAATGATGATGATAGTTTCTGTATGCGGGCGCCGTCTTTATGATTTGACTAAAATGTGGCCTCCGTGATCGGCTGCGGCAACGCTGCTGCAGCGGATCGCTGAGGCCACGCTAGAAGCAGAGTGCAGTTTGCGACGTCATAAGCTCCAAGTTTCGGCGCGAAATTCAAAAGTGGAACATTGCGGCGTCATTTTCTCTTTCAATGCTGAACGTAAAATGGCAGTGGATGAAGTCGGAGTCGCACGTACAATGTTCACACCATCACGTTGTAGTGGTTGAATGGTTTTATATCGTATATTTTGCCGCTATTTAAGTGCGTATCGTGAATGTTTTTTTTAAAATTTTTTTCTTTCTTTTTTTTACGATCGTAAGCAGTGTCCAAAGGTGAGGCATCGGGTGGACGCATTTTATGGTCATGCATGTTTTGTATTTATCGATCGCGCAAATTTGTTATGCTAGAAAGATGTGAGCATTAGCAATATGGTTACATTTGGAAACAGAAGTTAGCAAAGGTGTTTGTGCCTGGTGCAGTAGTTCTGCAGCTACGGTCATCTCAGGGACCCCTTGAGTACCGGTGCAAGTGATGAGGCCCCTTTCAGTGGTATGCGGGATGGAAGGTTATAAATTCAGGCAATACAGTAAAAACCACATGAATATGTACCGCTTTAAATGTATTAACGGTTAAAACGTAGCTGCGACAAGTCCCCGACCGACTCACCGTATCGATTCATATGATTATCTGCTGACTTACCATGTACCATGTGACTTACCATGAGCCTACCGATTAGTGCGTATTGAAATCTGCTTTTGTCGCACCGCGCCCCTCTATTCGGGATTTGGCGGGGAAGTAAGTTTATCTGTTGCATTAAAATTTATCCTTTTTTTTTGCTCTTTTTGTGCAGAGAAAGGCCTGTACCCATCAGAATTTAATTTGGCCACTAATGCGGGCATCACAGTAAATGCAACGTGCGGCGAAACGGGACCTGACAACTACTGCAAGCTTGTTGAGCACACGTACAATAGGTATGTTAATTATTAGTTCCTTTTTCCTCACATGCCCTCTTATACGTAATCTGTGTTACACGAGTTCTTAACTATCTTCATGTTGCGAATTTCTTGAGAGCTGCTTGATTAAAATAGAAGCTAGGTTGGACTGCATTTAGCATGCTTACACCATTAAGTAATTATTATATGTGTTATAATACTGCTGATGTCTGCATAACACTTACGCCGCAGCCTCTGTTTATCCCACATATTTATGTCGCAAGATTTTCTGTGGATACTACAATGTTTACTGCCAAACCTTGCTTTAACTTACAACGAATTCAAGGTGACATGGAAGCGACTTCGTTGTATCCGATAATTCGTTGTAAATGTGTATTTGTAAGACTGTTTTGATGGCAACAGTATTTTCGATTTAATTGGTCGCAGCGGACAATTTGTTATATCCGCATTCGTTATATGCATGAATTCCGACTATATTTTATTATGTTAATCTGTATTTTTGCTTTTTATCCACCATCTTGGCTGCACACAATTTTTCGCGCAGCGCCTGCAAAGAATATTACCTCGGTATAGCGAACACGGATATAACGAAATGCCGGTTATTACGAAATAAATGAAAAGTACTGACAATAAAACGTTGTTAAGAATATGCTTTTGTAACGAATTATCGGATATAACGAGGCTGTTCCCGTGACATTAAATCTGTTATTACAAGGATTGGCTGTATAAAGGATGCAAGTTTGGTCATGCGTATATATCACTTCAGTCATAAAAGATCTTGAGAATGCCCTGTGTTTGATTGTTTAAGCCATCCTCTTTATCAAATACAGCTTTACCTGCTGTTGTCTTCTAATGAAAGGCCAGTATATTTCTCAGTTCAGTAAAGAAATTTCTTTGTTGCTTCAGAGAACCACAGTGCGGCGAATGCGACGCCACGAGCCGCTATGCAGACAGGAAGCACCCGATCCAGTATGCCATCGATGGCAGCAACCGCTGGTGGCAGAGTCCATCCCTGCAGCATGGCCGCAAATACCAGTGGGTCACCATCACTCTTGACCTTAAGCAGGTTAGTCTGTGCCTCAATCTTTGAAAGCATATCAGCAACATATAAATGAAGGATGAAGATAGAAAATGCATGAAGATAGAAAGGCACTGTTTGTAACTGCCCCAATTGTCAGGCAATCGGCTTTTTGCACTCTGCATGCAATTTTATAATTGTGAATTAGGTCTCAAGTATAAAACACAGGGAATGCAGCTGAAAATGTGTGCTGGTAGTGAAATTCTATGCTCAATGTGTAATGTTGGCTGGGTAGGCAGCTTATGTAAACATTACATAACAAGAAAAAAACTGATATTTTATTCTCTTTAGCAGCAGCTGTGCTCAAAGCCAAACTGTCAAGCAATAAATGTGCTGCTGCAATAAGTGCTATTCAGTTGTCTCTACTAAGGAGTATTGCTTCAGGGTTCAGTGGGCATTGCTAATTTAATTTTGCAACTGCCCAAAGTGGCCTATGTGATGCTGCTACGAGAGTTTACATTGTTTTGCAGGTTTTTCAAGTGACCTATGTGATCGTCAAGTCCGCGATCTCACCCCGGCCTGGAAACTGGATTCTGGAGCGCTCTATCGACGGAGTGTTTTACCGACCCTGGCAGTACTATGCTATATCAGATGGTGAATGCTGGGAGGCCTATGGCATAGCCCCTACTCCGGGACAGCCTGTTTACAAGTCTGACGACGAAGTGATCTGCACTTCTTACTACTCGGCCATTACTCCGTTTGAAGATGGCGAGGTAAGTTTTTTTTTTTTCTTTTAAACTCTGCTTGAATTTTGTGTCCTTGCTTTCTGTTCTGTACAGGCTGTGCTGCCTCTACTGTCTGGAAATTTCAAGCGACACTAAAGTGGTGCAGTAAATCAGCTTTTCTTTGAGAACTATCTTGCCATTGGGTTCAATATTAGAAGAGAAAATGAAGGTTAAAGTCTCAGTTTTTTTAATCCCACTGAAAGCTATGCACGTCAACACCAGCATGATGTTAACGATTTCATAATTAGACACATTAGCTTGTTGAATTTTCATTAAAACCAGCTACTTTAAGCTTCTGGCTACCTGTAAACACACTGCAATCAATTTTTATCAGCAAACAGTTAGTATTTCAGACGCAGGAGCTGCCTTCAAAGGCTATTGTATCACACCAAGTTGATGGGTGAAGCTCAACGCTCCGTCACCACCTGTACTTTCCTTTTGTGCATTTTCTCGTTTACTAAGCAATTTATCAGTGTGAGAGCAGTGCTTTTGATATTGTGAAAGGGTGACTTACTGATAGGAGAAAGATTAACTCTACGGTGTCACTTAAACGTCCACTGATCTCACTTCTGAGACATGTGAGATTCTGTGTGTTGGAGCTGTGGGGACTGGAATTTGCCCTAGAAGTTTGCGAGCATAAAAAACTGGCATTATTCATTGGTGAAGTAGCCTTTAACACTAATCACCCACATTGCCCGAGTCTTCGCCTTTCATAACTTTGTGTCTGAGCATAAAGCTTATGTACGTCTGCATGTGCAGCACCTCTTGGCTGCGCTGTCAAGCAGAGAAGCGTTTCACAAACCTTAGCAGCTTGGGTAACACATGCTGCTTTCAGCTGCTGGGGCTTATCTGTTCATGGTGAAACGAAAGTGGCTGAAGTGTTTTGACATAGTATCTATGCCGTGGAGAAATGATGGTTTTCTATTCACTAGATCCACATCTGTGTACGAAGCATAATGGTTACACTATGGGTACCTGTACTGGAGGTACTAGGTTGGTATACCGGGCAATACATGAATGTGCCATTAATTTTTTTTTTATCTTTACCCATTTGTTATTACAGCCTGTTATTATTATTACCTAGTTTGCCCTTGTGTTGGGGCCAGCTATCAAAGACGTACAGCCCATGATGCATACTTTTCACTAATCATAAGGCTTCCAATTTCCAGGCACTTAAATTTTGCAAGTGTAAATCTTTCAGAAGTGTTATGGGTGAACTGTGATGTTACTCTAGATCTTTAGTGCTTGTCCTGTTACTTTACACTAGCATAATCATTTACTGGTCATCTTTTTTTACACTTTCAGATACACACATCGCTCATTACTGGAAGGCCAGGTGCTGCAGAGTTTAGTGAAAAATTGATGGTATGTTGATGCATAGGTCTTCGTTTAGGTACTTTAGAATGCTTATGGAAATCGTTATACTTGTAATATTTTTAGAGGCTAGTCAATTAGGATGTTCTTGCAAGTGTAAAAGTGCATGTCCTTGAAATGTTGGGTGGCTTGAGAGTGCTTGTATGTGTTACGTAATAGTACCCATTATGTGCACTTTAACCTATACACTGAAAAGATACCTTTATTGACATGCTAACAACAAAAATACGGAGGCACCATCTATAAGGGGAGAAAGCACAGGGAAAAGAGGAGGAGAGCATGCATTGGTGCCTAGCTGTTGCCAGAAACATGAACTTCCCTAGTTGCCGGCTAAATTTATTCTAGATGTGTAGTACACGGGGTGGAACAAACCTTTCGTCAATAAACTTAAAATTTTGATCACAGGAATGATTCATCTTATGTGCTTTTCTCAGTACACAGCTAATTCAACTCCTTTCCCACTCCAGGAAAATGGGAAAGCTATGCATAATTGATTATGAACAATGTTTTCATATAGTGGTTGTGTGGATATATTCTTATTTCATTTATTTTTTGAAAATAAGTGACTGTGGTGATGCATCAGCCGAAAGGTGCTATTACGAGTCACCTGACCAGACATCAAGAACTACACTGTACATTCACCGCATTCCATGTGGACACACATGCACATGCAAAATGTAATTGAGCATTTCCTCTATTCTTGTTTGTAAGTTGTGGTGCTAAAAAGTCATTTTTGTTATTCACAGCCTTGCGACTGCCTGTTTCTTGGAAATATGAGCGTAATTTTTTTTTGTCACCTGTGCAGGACTTCACCAAAGCCCGATATGTTCGACTCCGACTACAACGCATCCGCACCCTGAACGCAGATCTCATGAGCTTCCAGGTTAACGGCGACTCGGACAGACTGGACAAATCTGTTGCCAGGCGGGTAAGAACGCGGCTGAAATGTTTTCTGATATTGCAATTAGTGCTATAAACTGGCATTATTTCTGCCTGCATCTGTGTAGTTTTGTCAGTGGCAAAGTGCACAAATGTAAATGTCAAGTCATTATTGCAAGAGATGCACGCCAATGTGCTAAAATGTGCATAATGCAAGGACAATAAATTTAGCAGTGATAGTTACCTAAGGAAGAGTTGCTGTACAGTACATGGTGTGATGATCAAGGCCTTATTGTGATAATGAACTTGCATCCGACACTGATCCAACAGTTGCAAAAAAGTGTATGGTGGTCATAAATTAATAGTGTGGAATGGAAAAACTTTATTTTCATAGGTTAATAGAGCATGTTTAAATTTTATATTTTTTACATTCAACAATTCATTATAGATGTTTATTATAATGAGCATGTATATGATGTTACCATTTCTCCATATATATTACGCATTTTATGCTTAGATGAAAACATCGAAGACTCGCTAAAACACCCATAACACTTGTTTAAGCATGGTGGACTGGTTGAATGTCAAATGTCAAATTAATGGCACTAACTCCTTTGGAGTAGGGTAACACCCTTATAACAGTGCAACTCCTTTGTTGTAGCACAACTTTTAATATAGCAGTAGCACTACTACTTTGTAGAAGCACAACTACCCTGTAATTGTGCAACTCCTTTTTAGTGGTACAACTCCTTTGTAGTTGCACTACTCCTTCATAATATCACAACCCTTTGTAACGGAGGTACGCCTTGTTTTGTCACATATTTACTTCTTTATAGTAGCACAACCCCTTTGTTGTAGCATAACTTCTTAGTAGTAATGCAGCTCTTTTGTAGTAACATAACTCGGTCGATTTATTAATGCAAAGCATAACTGTTCAAGTAAACTGGGGCTTCCAAAGCAGTTTTTCCCTCAGCATCTGAAAAAGCTTTTTGATCTATAATGGGGGTCGAAATCTCTAGTTATCTAGAGAACACAGAAACCATTGTAAAAAATCAAGCCAGTATGTACCCTAGAACATAAATCATTTTGAAAAGTTGTAGTTTGTGTCATCTATCTAACATACAATACCAGCGCAGCCTAATCTTTGATGATGGCTTGCTGATACTTGCTTTCTGCACTCATAAAAATGTAATAAAATAATACACACGCGATACTAACCCACTATGCCTCTGTGCCACCATGTGAGATATTTTGGACTCATGACAGTTCATTTTGTGAACATCTTTTTATTTTAAAATTAATTTATTTTTGTTTTCTAGTACTTCTACTCCATCAAGGACATATCAATTGGAGGACAGTGTGTTTGCTCGGGACATGCCAAGGAGTGCCCGTCCAAGGGAGTAGGTGAAGAGGTAAGATTGAAATTATTCCTTCTAAACAGACCAGCTACTAAAAATTTTTTTTCGGACTAGTTTAAAAAGTCTGAAGCTGGCACACATTTTTGTAACTGTGAAAAGTGCAAAGACAGCATGCTAAGAGAAAAAGTGAGATATAATGACTCCTTTCTTGCATTATTTTTATGCATTTCACAAGCCTTGACAATTGGCTTTCATCTCTTGTTATCAGAGACACACCTATCAGAATTCACATGAAGTTTGGAATTCATTTACCAGTAAACAACTTACCTAAATTGGTTGTTAATCAGTTCCTACTAAATACTGTGAATGTAACCAAGCAACTGATGAGTTAGGGATAGTGCATTAGTGATGATACATTAGTGGTTTTAGGTCATGATTCAGTCATTTGATTTAGTGCAAGATCAAAGAAGTTACAGAAACCTGCAACAGAATGTCTACTTACAGTAAGAAAAAAACAAAAAACAAAAAACAATGTGCTGGAAAAAATTTTGTCATGAAAGATGTTTGTGTTTGACTGCTGCATGCCATCCTCATTTTCTTGATATGGTACATGGTCCTGTGGGCTCATATTTTGATCAGGCCTTTAGAGAAAATGATCCCATTTTTTTTTTTGTTGAACTACGGGTAGCAATACTTACCAATAGTTAAAAAGAAGCTTGTGTCTCAAATATTTTAACAATGCATGATGTCATCTAAGGTAATTGTTAACACATCTTCCAGACTCTCTTAAATGCATAGTAGTTCTTGTGTACAATAAATTTTTTTTTTACCTTTTCTTTTGTGTGCTGGTGTGCTTTGAGAGCTGTTCAACAAGAGCACCAGTCAATTGCCCTCTCTTGCGATCTTGTTGCCTAACTAAGCGTGTTGTCAACACACATCATGTATTCTTGTCATAGAAGTGCAGTAAGCCTCATGCCTTCAGTTACTTATCCTCATCACCGGGCATTCAGATGTATAGTGAAACTTTTTCTAAAAGACCATGCATTCAGCACAAAGTGTACTGAACTTTTGTTCTTTGATGATGCAGCGGCAGTGTCGCTGCGAGCACAACACGTGTGGTGCGAGCTGCGAGCGCTGCTGCCCCTTGTTCAACCAGCAGCCATGGAGAATGGGCACGGCTGGTGATGCAGCGGAGTGTGAAGGTGCAGCACCATCTTTCAGTTTATACTTTCTGAGCATGAGGTGAACAAGGTGATGAAAAAAAAAAAAATTTAGGGTTTCTTTTTTTTTGTGAGTGCACTACTTATACTGGTGTCACACGGGCGCTTTGAAGGCCTTCGAACAGACAGTCCATCGACTCAAAAGTCATGTTTGAGCTGCTACACGGGCAGTTTTGATGGCCATTGAGTCGATAGTCTATCGAGATCTATAGACTATCGACTCTGCGGCCATTGAAACTGTCTGTGGAGCAGCTCAAACATGACTTTTGAGTTGATGGACTGTTGGTTCGAAGGCCTTCAAAGCGCCCATGTGACACCAGTATTAGAATGCCTCAGGATAATACTTCAAAACTTCTAGGGACCTTGTAAGCAGACCACACATTATGTACTCAGTAAGCTGAATCATCAGCGAGCATATTGGAGAACTTGCCTTGGATCTCTGATCTCCTTGAGGAGCTGGAAGGAACTGGAAGCACTGCGTTCCTGTTCCACTGGCTACGATTCACTCTTCACCTTCGGAACACCTCCTGGCATCGCTCCTTTCCTTTCTACTCAACTCTTCTTGGCTCAAGGTGATGTCTCCGTACTAGTACCACAGATAGCTACCTTTCTTTTTTTTTTTCTTTAAACAGTGAGATTTCCAGTGCTGCAGCATTGAAACAGTTTTTTGATGACTGTGAGCAAGGCTCCTCTTAAATATGGTGTCATTATAGTACCCTTCGCCCTAAAGAAGAGCTTTTCACAGGTGACTCTCAAAATTGTACAGCATATGTAATTGGGTCTGAAAGCAAGTGTTAATTAAGCACTCATAACATTGTCAGTGAGTTCTGCAGCATCCTAGTATGAAAGTTAACTGCATGTGTCACCAGGATTTTGTTATTAAAAGGACGATAGAAGGGAAATAACCAAGCTGAGCTGGAGCACCAAGTTACACATCCATACATCAAGAAAGCCAGACAGAGGAAACTAAAATTGATAGATGTCAGGTGGTGGCACCTTCGCCCACACCTTCTCACCTTCTCTCAATGATGTTGCAAGTTCCGAAGGCAAGTGCTGTCTAATCAATTGATCATTGGTAAAGATTAATTATGTATTTACCAGGGGTCAAAAGCAAATTTAGGAAGTTGTCGAAGCACTTACCAAGGACTCTATAGCGAGCCACAATGGTCCCAGATTTTGAAGGAAAAGAAAAAGGTTTGAAATTTGTGATGTCCTACTGATTCACTGGCTCCGGGGAGTTTTCCGGCCCAAAATTCAAGGCGTAGAACATTGTGTGTTACCATCTCCTTTAATAGTTAATCTATAAAAGTGAAGTTAACAAAAATTTCGGAGCTCCTCCACTATTGGGAAAGTGGGGAAAGCAAAGCTTGGCATATGCTTCTTTCTTTCTTTCTTTCTTTCTTTCCTTCCTTCCTTCCTTCCTTCTTTCTTTCTTTCTTTCTTTCACTCTGTCTATGTTCATTTTCTTTCTTGTTGTCTTTCTTTTGTTTCTTTTTTTTTCTCGCTGTCACTTCTTCCGTCTTTGCTTCCCTCTTTCCTTCTTTCTTTAGTACAAAATTCAAGAGATTCGCACGGCTTAGATGCAGTCACATCTTTTTTGTCAAGCATGCACTGAACAGCATGCATATGTTATGGGAACGCTCCTTGCGCTTGAATACTCGGAAGTACGAGAGAAGAAAGAGGTGCGTACACACTGCTTTCATGATGTTGACTGTTTTCACATACAAAGTTTTCGTGTACGACATCAGCCCTGGTGCCGACACTTTTGAGGCAATACGAGCTCGCTCGAAAAGTAATTTCCAAAGGATGTCTTATCATTCTCAGTGGATTTTGAGAGAGACAGAGAGAGAGAACTTTATCATGAAAAAAAGAAGCCGATAGGTCGGTCTGAATCATTCTTCTGACCTGCTACGCATTGGGGGAAGGGAAGTAGGAGTAGAAAGAAAGAGATGACATTGATTATGAGGCTGAAGATGATGGTTGAAGCACTTGCATGTCTCAAGACTCTTCAGAGTCGTTTGTCCTGTCCGCTATCATACAAAAATTTATTGAGAGCCTTCAGACTATCAGGCTGTCGATGGGTATCGAACGAAGGTCTCAACAGAGTCTTCTTAGTCAATGGTTGAGTGGATTTAGAGTTTCTCTGTAGCCTCAATACGTATAACACCTTCAAGTGCCTTGCTTTTTCTCTGCGATGCTTTAAACCATTTATAGGTGAGGGTTACTGATTTATGAACGGAGAACCTGGAAAAATAGCTGCGATGTATTTTCGTGGTGTCGAAGCACTAGGAAATGTGTGGTTGCAATTTCAATTTTGCAGATTGTTTGCTCCTGTTGTTTTTCAGAGTGCCAGTGCTTTGGACATGCCAGCTCCTGTGTTTACGACGCTGAAGTGGCAAAGAGTGGCACCAGTCTAAACAAGTTTGGAGAGTACGACGGTGGCGGAGTCTGCCAGAACTGCTCGGTAGGCACTACATTTTTCTTTGAAGCTGTACACTTTGCCTAATAATCATTGCCATATAACTGCAGAATGGCCATAGAATAATGTCCGTGATTGAAGAACATTCATTCAGTTTGAAGACAATTAAAATAAGACGCTGACCACGATAAAAGCAAGATTTTTTTTTTTTGTGTGTGTGAACAAGACTCCCGTGCGGGAGCCGAAACATCTTGCTTTTATTTGCTTTTATCGTGGTCAGTGTCTTATTTTAATTGTCTTCATGTATGTTCCTGAGCAGACGGGTTTCCGTTCAACTCTCGACTTCATTCATTCAGTTTGGTGGCATAGAAATTGCTTGTTACATCGTCTCCTCAAATGCATGAATGGGCGAAATAAACTATTTTTGTACTTAAAGGGATCACTGACAGTAGCTGGGAACCTATATGGACCATAGCTACAAGGTTCAAAATGTCTGGAAACTAGGCCTTTTTTATATGTATACGATATAGCAAATTTGGATATAATAAATTATTGATTATAATGAATTAAGCAAAAAATAGCATTGCCATTAAACTGGTATTACAAATATACACTTATAACAAATTATTGGATATAACAGAGCTATCTCCTTGTCATATTGAACTTGTTATAGCTAGGTTTGACTGTATAATAGTAGGCACATAATTTTAAAATATGTCTTGTTATTGTATATCAGATGTTGACTTGAGTGCATGACTTACTATTGCTGTTTCTCAAGTAATGACAAATGTGTATTGGCACTATTGGATGCTGAGTTGCTTGAGTGAGCTTATAAAACATAAACATTGGTGCCTCCTATGTGCATATATTTTCTCACATTCACATTTTTCACATTCTCACTCTTGAGGGTAATTTCTACATTTTTTTTTTTTGCACGTATCAGCTGTTAGTATTCAGTAGTGTGAAATAAAGCCAAGTTGTGTTTAGTGGGATTCGCTGCTTTGGAGTGGTTTGCAAGAAAGCATGAAAATGTTAAAAGCAAGATTCAATTAGAAATTGTGTCACTTCTAGACTTTCGAGGTGTAGAAGGGTGCATTTTAGCAGAGTAAGACAAAGCATTTCAGGGGTGTAATAACTGCTCCATTTGCACCTTGCAGTGGCATTTAAATATTTCTGTTCCATGCTGTTCGATTACAAGCACATGGCACCAAGAATAAAACAGGGTGCCACCCTCTGCAAAGCAATAAATCTAGCCGCTATCAGTGCAAGCATTGAAGGCTAGTTTCAGTTTCAGGTTGTGCGTTAACATGGTGTTCTGACAGGGTGTGATGACCGTGCTGTGCAAGAAGTAATATTGATGGAGAGTGATGTGTCGGATTAGAAGTTAGCATAGTCATGCTTTCCAACACTCGTGAATTTTCTGTAATATGTACAAACTTGGACCCATCTTATGATTTTATGACTTTTATGATTTATGAATTTTTACAGAAAACTTATTTTACTCACAAAAAGAAGGTTGAAAGGGCCGATAAAACCGGCCACTAGCTCTCACTGGGCCAAGTGCATTTGGCACCTCTATAACTTGCATGCACATGCACAGTGTGATTCCACCTCTTACTTCAGGAAAAATTTCGTAGAAACAGATCTCAACATTGCTGTTTTCTTTTATCGTCTGTTGACAGCACAACACTGCCGGCATTAACTGCGAACGTTGTGAAGACGGTTACTTCCGCCCTCGGGGTGTGTCGAGGGAGCATCGCAATCCATGCCGCAAGTGCTCCTGCTCTGGACCTGGCACCACCGGAAGCTGCATAGGAGACGACTCGCACATTCACGAGGGTCTGGTATGTTCACATGAAAATGCTGGTGCATTATTGATAAAATCCTGTACATTTTTGTCATGCTTATACCTTTATAAAGTGCCTCCTTTCTGTATGTACAAGCGGGAGTGCATGTAGCAGGTTTTACCGATTGCATTGTTGTAGAAGCGCAAAGAACGCAGACAAAGAAGCACATGTGGGTGTTCACCTGTTTTTGTAGGTGCTAAGGTCCTTTTAAGGCACAGATGCAAAGTAATGCGAGAGCTGATAGAAGCTTTCCACATCAAAAGAATGGGAGAGACATGCGTGGGTCAGGCATCGTTGTCACTGAAGGACAATGAGTTTGCAGTTCCGCTCAGCATGTGTTCTGTTAAGTGATCCTCAGATTAGTGACTTGATTACCCCTTTCCACTTTTAACTCGGTTGATTTGTTTGCTTCGTTTTCCTCTGTGTTCGCGTCCTCAAAGGGGCCATTTTCCGGAGTGGCTATGCCTTAGGCTGGCTTCAGGCAAAGGCTTCTTTTTTTTCTTTTTTACAGTCTGTCACTTTGACTCTATGGTTTAACGAACTGTGTAATGTCACCCAGTCAACACTTTGCGTGTGTTTCAGCGTCCTGGAGACTGCATCTGCCGTGAGGGATTCACGGGGCCAAAGTGTGACCAATGCAGGCGTGGATATCGGAACTACCCACGCTGTGAGCCGTGCCCGTGCCACTATGCAGGAACTGTGAATCCAGACCAATGTGATGGCCCTTGCCAGTGCAAGGTAGGTTTTTATACACAAGATGATATTGTCTTAGCGCACACATTTCCACCCCTCCCTTCTTTCTGCATTTTCCCCCGCCCACTATATCAAGGAGCAGTGAACAGTGGTACTCTGCCCTAATGTATACAAGCGACACTGGTTACCGTAGTTAGCAGTGGAAAATGTTAGCTACTGTTAGCTGAATAATGGCCAACATTGGTTATTGTCAACTGAATGGCTGTGTAGATTCGTGAGTTTTGAATCACTGCTGGTACATGCAAACAAGCGATGTCACATACCTTGTGTAAATCAAGGCCAGTGCTGGCTAATGTTGGTTGTCTGCTGCTTAACAGTGACATCATCCTCATTTAATATCTAGCCAGTAATGTTCTTGCATATACACGACAATGACCTGCATTGGATATGCATTAATTATAGCTTAAGTGCTTATATGAAGCAGTTGTAATCTATTACTAATTGTACTTTGTGATTTTAAAAACATTATACAGATGCAGCATGTTCACGGCTGTGTGGCACTGAGTTTGTACGCTGGAACAATACGAGACACAATAAGAAAGGACAAGCCACAAACTACCGATTGTCTAAGGTTGTCAGTGAGCACAGTGGTTGGGGTCAAAGATGGGGGCAAAATATGACTCATGACTACCGTTGATTGGTTCGCTTATGAAGCAACAGGATGCATTACTAAATTGAAGATCACATGATAGGAAGCGAGTTTTAGTGCTTGAGAGCAAATTATTCATCAAGCATAAGGATGAATTTTCAATCAACTAATAAGCCTTTCTTTTTTTTTTCTGAAAATTTTATGTGGATTTTTTCATAGCTTTGTACTGCAAATAGCATTAAAATGTCTTTTTTTATCTGCTAGGTAAACATCACTGTCTGAATTTATTTTGTAGATATGTGTGTCCAAAGCTTCTACTCATGAATACTGAGCAAGATGACCTCTTCATACAGAATACAAGGACTTAACAACTGTGCACTTTTGCATCGACATTATTCCTTGAAATACATCTGACTGATCATACTGCTGTGTTAATCTTCTCACCTTGCAGAAACACGTCGAGGGCAGTCGCTGTGACCAGTGTGCGCACGGCTACTATGACCTGTCCGAGACCAACCCAGAGGGATGCTCGTCATGCTACTGTTTTGGAGTGACCAGTGTGTGTCGACCAAGCAACTGGGGAATTGAAACTGTAAGAGCCACTTTCAAATACATCGCATTCTGGACGCAGACAGTGTGTCTGTTTTGCAGCAAGGAATGCGAAAAAAACAGGGAGCACATTGTTTTTATGTCCTTCGACCATTTTCATTGCATAGTCAGAATCTGGCATTTTTCCTGAAACCGGTGCCATTGTCTCTTTTAAGTGCGAAGCATTTCTTGATGAACTCAAGACCATATCTGTCTATCTGTCTACATCTTGGTTCTCTCCTAATTGTCTCTTTCAAACAATATACACCGACGTTTGGGTGTTAGCGCATGAATGTCTGACAAACTTGAATGATTGATCTTCACATCGCTAACATGATAGACTCGTCATGTATGTCACAATTAATAATACTGCAATCACATGTACCTCATACCCATACTGTTCAGCCCTCGGAATACGGTATGTGCCACAGGTGTTTTATACAGCCTGTATCAATCAGGGGCCAACTAAAATAGGCATTTAACATATCATTAGAACACATTTAACAACAAGAAAGGTATACTGTATTTTCGTAGCTTGCAATTGAAATGTAGACATAACAAACACACAGACACATATGGATGTGCTGTAATCTTCAAAGACAGCCTACCAAGCAGTAAGTAGGTGGGCATCGAACCCGGGCCCTCGAGTTGATCAGCAAGCATGCCATCACTAGGCTATAGTAGCTCATCCCTCACAGTACATATAGTAAATAGACCTAATGCCTTTGTGACGGTGGCAGCTGTGTGACATCAATTGCGCTTCTAAAGTGTGTTAAGCACTATCATAGCAGGGTAATAAACAATACATGTGCTCTGCTATCACTTTACACACTTTTTTTTTTAACTTCGCTCGATCCCGTAGGAGTAGTTCAATGGACGCTCATGACCTGCACCGTAGCGCGAATTCTTCATCAACAAAACAGACATCAGTTCTATGCACTGACGTCGGTGCCAATGTTGCACCGCGAACTACTATTCAATCTCTGCAGTGCTGTCGATGTACAGGGTCGTCCACTCTTAGGGTGAACACGACGCAACGTGTCTTCCTTTTTGGAACGCGAATGCTTGCGACGTGGGCACACATCGAAGGTAATAATGTGCAGGCGCACAGAGATATCCAAGCCCCTCTATGCCTGCACTAGATTAGCGTCGATGCGCAGTCTCATCGCGAGCGCTGGCGTTCTAAAGAAGGCAGCCACGCTGCGCCGTGTTCACCCTAAGAGTGGACGACCCTGTACCTGGTTAGCCAGCGTTAAGCATACACGTATACATGCTCTTTGCACGAAGACGTTCATCTTATTCATGAAACTTCACTTATTGCTACACGATTCATCACAAGTAACATTCTCGCTGACTGCTTCAAATGACACTGATTCCCACAATGCGTGGGATCTGCATGATTTTCTGGTGCTCCCCTCACAGTGTCTATAACTATTTAGAAGACTGCACAAATCAGGCTAGTTAGAAATTTTGTTTCTCTTGCGCTATTTTCTAGTATAACATTTTTCAACCTTTATAACTCTTTCCAACAGGCATAACTTTTTCCATCAATACGGACTGTAACATTCATGAAGTTCATATAGGTTCTCAAGTACAGCTTGCACTGAATGATGACAGGCACATCACACAGTGAAAAAGGTGGTCATCGTGAAATAAAAAAACAATTCGATGGAGGCGAAATGTTGAGTCTCGTGTGCTGTACGATGTCAGTGCACGTTAAACGACCCTAGATGGTAGAAAATTCCGGAGACCTCCACTACAGCATTTCTCATAATCACAGCTGGTTTTGGGACGTTAAACCCCACAAATCAATGAAATAAAAAACAAGTGTACACATCACTATCATTGAACAGGAAATGTTGCTAAAGATTTTGACAAGTGGAGTTGTCTTTGTCCGGACAGCAACTCAAAAGTTTAAGAAGGCAAACCTGCTTTTGAAGTGCTGGCTCCAGCGACTTCTGTTCAGCAATTTTTCTATCACTACATGCATTTGCCTTTTCCTGAACTTCTGTTCTTGTTTGGACACACACAAACTGTAACTGTGCGTGGGAGACCTGAGATTACTGTTGAAAGCCATACCAGCCATATTTTTTTTTTCGCCATAACTAGTGGTACCATTGTTAAGATGCATAGTTTGCATAATTTTCATACATGGTACGCACAGGTTAAGGAGCCAGAGACCTGGACCATAACCAACCTGCATGGCAGCCGAACAGTCCGACCCACTCCCGAGAATGGACGCCTCACCATCGCAAATGATGATGTCAACTGGAACATGTATTACTGGCAAGCACCTGAGGAATACCTTGGAAACAAGGTTTGGGAAATCATTGAACGTAATCTCTTAGCTGTTCATTATATTACGAAAATTCTTACTGAACATGCCTGTTCTTAACATTTTTGATTTAAATATACATGAAGTGCTTTCTAAGGTGGATGGGAGATATTGCTTGCAATTTACAAATAATTAACCTAATAGTTAGCCCCACCCATTGCTTCGTGCTATACCCTCTTGTGGTTCACAGAAATATGTGTGTCTTCCAACCTCAAGCCACTATGAAGAAGATAATGAATTTACTCTCTTTCCTTATTGAAAATGGGCCAGTGGTAAGCCTATCACCTTTACCATATGCCCGATTACTGGTTGAAAAATGAACCATGGGCAAAAAAAAAAAAAAATGAAAGAAAGGCATTTACCAGGAATGTGCTGCCATCTAGGCACATAAACACAAACTAAACTGCAAACAAGTGCCTCTTGTCAAATACATTTGAGGGGTGGAGAGGTCTTTCAGCACAATACGTTGCTGGAATGATTGGTGTGTACCCACAGTAACTCTGTAACATGGACAACATTGCAGGAAAGATGACAGAACAATGTCGTTCTGTCTTTTTTCTCGGTCAAAGCTCTGCGACGCAATAAAATGATGTCGGTTGAGAGTCGTGGATTGCCCTATTGGCTTTCTCGTGTTATTTTTTTGTGCTTAAAGGCTACTATGGGTCACGAGGTATTGCAAGGAAAAGCCTCTCTCATCCTGGACAGTATGGCAATGAGCCGGTTTGAGTAAGAATGGGTCATCTGAAAACATTTATGGGTGTTTCCTTTCTCCTTTTTACACTGAAGAAAAGTAAATTAAAGCTTAGCAGACCTCTTATTCAGTAACACATTCTGGATGACAACATAAGTTTATGACAAAGTGTTAGTTTAAAATAATTGCACTGAATTGATAACTTTGAAACATTGTTTCAATGTGTTCAAGTTCTAATGTCTAAACCTATTATTACGGGAGAAAAGACGCTTGACGATATATTGACAGGATATGTACAGAAGGCCGAAGGTGGGCATACAAGGAGCCCGAGCACGAGACAATCAGCAAGCTTCGTCTTCGTCGGTTGTGTCTGCTTCGTTCCCCACTGCATAGCCTCGTTGCATGACCCCCGGCGGCGAAGGCGCCGACCCGGCGCTCGGTAGGGTCGGGTGATAGGGCTTGAGACGGGTGACGTGGACGATGTCAGAGGATGATCGCGCCGTGGGAGCATCGAGAGGTCGTATCTCGTACATCACGTCGGTCACTTGGCGTAGGATACGGTACGGGCCTGAATATGGAGACATCAACTTCGCACATAGACCAACTTGCCGTGCTGGTTTCCAAAGAAGTACAAGGTCGCCAGGATTAAAGTGCACATCGCGGTGGCGAGCGTCATAGATGCGACGTTGCTTTTCCTGGGAAGTGGTCAGCCGCAGGCGAGCAATTTCACGTGCCTCTGCTGCTCTAGTGATCGCGTCCTGGGCGTATTCCGACGTGGTGTCAAGAACGGCGGGGAGGAGCGTGTCAAAAGGCAGGATTGGGTCGCGTCCATACAAGAGGAAAAATGGTGAGAAACCAGCAGAGTCATGGCGGGAGGTATTGTAAGCGAATGTAATGAAAGGCAGAGCGGCATCCCAGTCACGGTGATCAGCAGAAACGTACATGGCAAGCATATCTGTGATAGTTCTATTGAGCCGCTCTGTGAGGCCGTTGGTCTGGGGGTGGTAAGCCGTTGTAAATTTGTGCTTCGTAGCGCAGGAGCCCAAGAGGTCGTGGACAACCTGTGAAAGGAAATAGCGGCCTCGGTCTGTAAGCAGTTGTCGGGGAGCACCGTGATGAAGTATGACATCTTCGAGGAGGAAATCAGCCACGGCAGTTGCACAACTGGTAGGGAGAGCTCTTGTGATCGCATAGCGGGTGGTGTAGTCCGTAGCAACGGCTATCCACTTTTTACCACTGAGCGATAGAGGAAAAGGGCCAAGAAGATCAAGACCAACCCGAAAGAATGGTTCAGATGGTATTTCAATGGGGTGAAGACGGCCAGCTGGTAGAGCCGCTGGTTTTTTGCGGAGCTGACATGGTTTGCAGGCGGCGACGTAACGGGAAACAGAACGGTAAAGACCGGGCCAGAAGAAACGGCGGCGAACGCGGTCATAGGTCCTTGAGACGCCCAGATGGCCAGCGGTAGGAGCGTCGTGCAACTGGGCGAGTACAGTTTGGCGCATCTGCTTGGGAACGACCAGCAGCAGTTCCTGTCCGTCGGGGTGCATGTTGTAACGGTATAATATGCCATCCTTCAAGACAAAGATACGCGAAGAGGGTGAAGTAGGGCCAGTCAAGCTTAGTATTATGTCTCTCAGATAAGGGTCACGACGTTGCTCATAGGCGATGTCGTCAAATGCGGAAAGCGCCACGACGCAGGTAGACTCTCCGGTCGCGGGAACGTCTGGAGGGTCAACTGGATGACGTGACAAACAATCAGCGTCCACATGGAGTCGGCCTGACTTATACACTACTGTGTAGGAGAACTCTTGTAGGCGTAGAGCCCACCGGCCGAGACGTCCAGTAGGATCTTTTAAGGACGAAAGCCAGCAAAGGGCGTGGTGATCGGTGACTACTGTGAAAGGTCGTCCGTAGAGGTAGGGGCGAAATTTACCCACTGCCCAAACGAGGGCAAGGCATTCTCGCTCGGTGATGGAATAATTGCGTTCCGCTGCGGACAGAAGACGGCTAGCGTACGCAATGACACGATCGCAGCCATGCTGTCGTTGTGCCAGGACAGCGCCAATACCGTGGCCGCTGGCGTCGGTGCGAACTTCCGTGGGAAAGGACGCATCAAAGTGGCCGAGAATTGGTGGCGACGTCAGTCGCATTGTGAGCTCAGCGAATGCACTTGCTTGTTCAGGGCCCCAGACAAAACTCGCGTCTTTCCTAAGAAGGTCCGTGAGAGGGCGTGCGATGTCGGCGAAATTGCGCACGAATCTGCGAAAATAGGAGCAGAGGCCTACAAAGCTTCGAACATCGTTGGGGCATGTCGGCACAGGGAAATCCTTGACGGCGCGAATTTTCTCCGGATCGGGACGAACGCCGCAAGAATCGACAAGGTGCCCGAGCACAGTGAGCTTCCGGCGGCCGAAGTGGCATTTCGTTGAGTTGAGCTGAAGTCCTGCCTTGCGGAAAACGGAAAGAACCGTAGAGAGACGTTCGAGGTGTGTGTCAAAGGTCGACGAAAATACAATAACGTCATCAAGGTAGCATAGGCAGATTGACCACTTTAAGCCATGGAGAAGGGCGTCCATCATTCGCTCGAATGTAGCGGGAGCGTTGCACAGCCCGAATGGCATCACTTTAAATTGATAGAGTCCATCAGGCGTAATAAAGGCAGTCTTCTCGCGATCCATGTCGTCTACCGAAATCTGCCAATAGCCAGAACGAAGGTCTATCGAAGAAAAATACTTGGCGCCACTGAGACAGTCAAGGGCATCATCTATCCGAGGCAACGGGTACACATCTTTTTTCGTTACTTGGTTAAGATTCCGATAGTCAATGCAAAAGCGCCAGCTGTTGTCCTTCTTTCTAACAAGTACTACAGGAGAAGCCCAAGGGCTCGAGGAAGGTTCGATAATGTCACGGGCAAGCATTTTGTCGACTTCTTTCTGTATCACTTGGCGTTCAGTAGCGGAAACACGATAGGGACGTCGATGTATGGGTTTGGCATCGCCAGTGTGAATCCGATGCTTCACGACTGCTGTTTGACCCAGTGGTCGGTCATTCAGATCAAAAATATCCTGGTAGGACAAGAGCAGGCGACGCAGGGCGTCGACGTGATCGGGCGGAAGGTCAGTGGCGATCATCTTCGTTATGTTGTCGAACGTGGCGGAGTCGGGATCAATACTGGAAGGAGACGACGAAGAATCACCTAAGGCGGAAACATGACAGTCGCGGGCTGGGGCTAGGGTCGCAAGAGAGATACCCTGGGGTAGCACTTGAGGGCATACTCCAAAGTTCACAATAGGTAGGCGTGCGGCATTGTCGTTGATGCTGATGACTGAGTACGGGAACATGACATTTTGGGAACAGAACACGGTAGCGTTTGGCGACACGATGTAATCTCCGTCCTCCACGGGAGGGTCTGAAGAAACGTCGATGTAAGTGACAGCTAGACGTGGTAGGCGAACGTAATCGGCGGAACACAGCCGACTCGGCGCAGGATCTGGAGGTTCCACGGCCTGAGGTAAAGTGAGCTGAACAATACCCGCAGAGCAGTCGATAACAGCCGAATGTGCCGATAAGAAATCAAGCCCTAAAATGACTTCATGTGAGCAGCGGTTCAAGACGTAAAACAAAACAGAAGTGTGGCGTCCAGCAACAGTGACACGAGCTGTACATAACCCAGAAACAGCCGGGGTTGCTCCATCGGCGACGCGGACGACAGGGATCGGAGCAGGAGTAAGAACTTTTTTCAGTCGAGAGCGGAGGTTCGAGTTCATAACGGATATGTGGGCGCCGGTATCGATGAGTGCGGTTACAGGTACACCGTCTACGTCTACGTTAATGAGGTTGTTATGTCCAGGAAGTGTAGGCAGAGGAATTCCGGGTCGGGTCGTCATGGCAGGCTCACCTCTCGGAGCTGCGCCCGTCAGTTTTCCGAGGAGCGGCGGGTGTAGGCGGGAGAAGGAGAGCGACGGCGCAGGGATGAGCGAGGCTGTTGCGATGGTGAAGGGGAGCGGTATGGTCGTGCTGGACGTGATGGTGGAGCGATGTTGTCGTCATTGTGTACCGGGTATCGGGGACTTTGCCGTCGGGTGCTTCGATAATTCGGCCAAGGTTGCGAGGTCCAAACATTGTGACAATGGCGGGAAATATGTCCAGCACGTCCACAATTGAAGCAGATGGGTTTGTCATCGAATGTGCGCCATTCTGGAGAATTCTGGTAGCGGGGGCGAACGTATGGGCTCCTGGGTAGCTCAGGTGCTGTTGGTGGACGGCAGTCGGGCCTGTTGACTGGGCAAACTGTCTGTAAACCCGCGTTCGCTAATTCCTGACGCACAACCGTCTGGATGAGTGAAATAGTGGCGTGGGAATCATCGGTGGTGCGCACCTGAAGCGGAATAGGGGAGGCAGCTTCAATCTCTCGGCGGACGATGCGCGTAATGTTGTCCGATGCCGGAAAAGGTACCTGGGTCACGCGGTTGTGTGACGACGACGGGTCGATTTGGGGCCGCTGGTTGAGGCACGGCTGGTGCTCCGGCCGGAACATTCTCGTGCTCGCCTTCGGCTGGCATTGCAGGTGATGCCAATGAGCGTCCGCTGCGTAAATCCGTGTTGAGGCTTGGGAAACCCGCACTCTCCACCAAAATATTACGGGAGAAAAGACGCTTGATGATATATTGACAGGATATGTACAGAAGGCCGAAGGTGGGCATACAAGGAGCCCGAGCACGAGACAATCAGCAAGCTTCGTCTTCGTCGGTTGTGTCTGCTTCGTTCCCCACTGCATAGCCTCGTTGCACTATGATACACACATTTGAAAAATTGGAGCATGTGCCAAACATCAGCATGGCTATTGACACAATCTTGCCCATTATGTGTTCTGGAAAGTATGGAGGTTCGAGGCTCTGTATTTCACGTCTCTTTAACCATTAACCATTGCTAGTTGCAGATGTTCGTGACTCACTTCAAGCTGTCAATCCAGTCAGCTTTCTCCGCATGCCTTCATAATTGTAATCGAGAATGTGTGTAACAATTAAAGACGAGCCCTTGTCCTAACCCCTTTCCCTTTTCATCATAATCATGCATGTGCTTTATGGTGTGAAATGAAGATATTTGAATTATTATTGCACTGTTTCCATTTTTGGTAGCTTTACTCATACGGAGGAAACCTCAAGTTTATGCTCAGCTACGTAGTAGCTCGTGGTGATACTTCAGGATCCTATGTGGAAGGCTCGGACGTCATAATCGAAGTGAGTATTGCATGAAAAATTTGTTTTTATCTCTCATTTAAACATTTAAACCTGTGGAAGCCAGCACAGAAAGTCGTATCGATATTTGCTGCATAAATCTTAAGCAGTTAGCCATGGGCTCTTGCTTTTCATCATGCTGGACTATAAATTTAGGAAGTTTAACTAAGTAAGATTAATAAGTCTGTAAAGCAAGCAACAATTCTGTGGCACAATGACCATACTATGACGGTGTAACCGTGCATGCATACACTTGTGCAAACCATACCTGCCAATTGACACAACCATTTTCTGCGCAGAGCAGCAGAAGCACACTTAAATCTAAGGATATGTTTCGCGCTCGGACTACCATTTTCATTGTCCTCAGAATATTACTGCATTGCAAGGAAATAACAATGCGTTCTCATATCTTCAGGGCGATGGGAAGCGGCTCGGCTACAACTGGAGCCTGCGGCCTAGCCCTGACAACGTGACCATCGCTGTCCCACTCCGTGAGCACGGTTGGCACTTGCTGGATGAAAAAGGTCGCCCTTTGAGGCCAGTGTCACGTGAAGAGTTTACGCTCGTGATACACGACATGGAAAGGTTACTACTGAGGGCCAAGTACCACTCTGACCAGATTGAAGGAGCGTGAGTGACATCTCCTCTCGGCTTCACGCAATAGCCCGTATTTGTCTTTTCGTACACCTATGTACGTTGAGCAGGGTGCCACATTGTCCTTTTTTAGTCATGAAACAGCACTATCCGACCAATTTGACAATTTTCATCTTCATAACCCCTAAACTCTTTTCTTGCCGTGTAGAAGTAGCTCCATCTACGCATATATTCCAGTAAAAACAACCAGGAATGAGCTCTATTTGTTGACAGTACTGTGGCCTTTCTCTCACTATGATGGAACAAGCTGGTTTTGTCTTGACAGATGTAGTGGTCAGGTAGATGGCAGCGCATATCACAGTAAGTAGCTAATGTGCAAAAGAGTCCACGCACTATAAAAAGAAATCAGCCATTTTCGGCCTGAATGGCCATACGATGATGTGGTGCAGGAGAGATTGACGTCTGAAATATTCCTTGGAAAGTTTCGGAAGAGTTTCAAATTCTCTTTCAGTTCTACAATAGCCTGCATGTAATGCACCCATGGAAAAAGGATTAACTAGATACTTTGATTCTTTTATTCAGTGAGAAAACTGAATAAGGAACTGTGTTTTGAAAAAGACTGGCTTTCTTACAATGCACGGAAATCCTTTGCAAATTTATTCAGTACATCACCATGAGCTCTTACCAATTGAGTGGCTTTGCCATCTTCATTCAGTCAACCCTGTAAGAACTATTATTTTGCTGTAAAAAAAAAATGAAAGAGTATTTCTAAAGTTCCTTTATACCTCTTCAACTGTTTGAACATTACAGTATTTACACGATTGTAAGTCGACCCGTTTTGTTGAAATTTGAAGTCCAAAGTTGGGCAGTTGACTTGCAATCGAAACCGAAACTATACCGCCAGTCTGTTTTATTTTTTTATTTTGACTTGCGATTTTGAAGGGGGTCGACCTAAATTCGGATCGACATACAATCGTGTAAATACGGTATGGCTCATTGAAGAAGAAAGCAATATACATCTTTATATTATATATACATGAACATATTTCTTGTTCTCAGTGAAGACATTAGACAAGAAGCTGCATTTTGAAAAAAAGGCACTTTTTCTGATGGTGCACAAAAGTGGTTAATAATATTCTGTCAGTATATGACCGTAAAAGAAATGTAAGCTGCATGCCTACATGTAAGCCTGCCTACATTTCATGCATGTCTGGTCACATTTGTCAATAGGAGGTGAGATGGGTAGACCCATGCTGGTATTCCACAGTGATTACTGCAGTGAAAGTTGCTGCACACGGACTATTAGGACTCGTCTTTGGCTATGTTGCTACAAATGTGTAGAACAAAAATGGCTCGGGCATGAGAATTAGAAAGGTAAAACTGTCGAAAATGTGTGGTCTTGTCACCTCCGTAGGTATCACCAAAAATACAAATATCCATTTGATATCTTCGTGCTCTGACACTATACTAGCTCGCTGCACATATCACATGTTGCATACCTCTCCCTTTATGAACAATAAGTGGTGATACGCAATTAATTTTTCTTTGTCATGCTGTGTAGAGCTGTATTAATACTTGAGATATTGATGGTTGTTCTTTAATTGCATACAGCATGCATCATGTGGAGCTTCCTCAGGCATCAAAGACATCAGGAACCCTGACAAAGATGACGTCGGTTGAGATGTGTCAGTGCCCAGTTGGCTATGCTGGCCTCTCCTGCGAGGTGAGGATGTAGATTTATATAAGACAGTAGGAAAATGTTTATGAGTGCCTATGAAAACACAGGAATGAGCAGCTTCTTTTAATTTGGGTATCTGCATTATGTTTGACACTACCACCACAGTCTTCAGTCCACTGTAGTCATCAAACATAAGGGATGTATTGTAATGTTCATAGTGCGCACTGACCTTCAAATGTCTTCCTGGGCCTACCCCAGACACTTTCTGTAATAATGTATCATGTTTACAGTAACTTCTAATGGAACTTAGCTTTTGTGTTTGTTTGCTTGCTCACTAGCCGCACTGATGAGTGTTGGCTGATGTTGGATATCTGCAGTGGTATTGTTGTCATTGAGTCACAATCAAGCGAATAAAATATCTATCACATATTTTTGTTCTTTTATTTCTTTTTTGTGTAGCACTGACTTCCAAGAATATGCCACATTATTTATGGTGAATGAAAGATTTTGACAATATTGACAGTGCGTAATGAATTACTGGATATAACGAAGCTATTTCAACATTGTAATGAATTTGTTACAACAAAGTATGACTGTATTTACTGTTCTTATCTGAAAACTTGCCAGTTCAGACAAATTCAGGTTACTGAATATGCCACACAAGTTGCAGGAAGGAAAACAAACGCTGGGCTGCCTGAAAATTGCTTAATTGGCTAACATTAGGTTTCTCTCATGTTGGTTTCAGCTCTGTGCCCCTGGCTACCGCCGAGTAAACAACACCTTGCTTGGCGGGCGCTGCGAAAAATGTGACTGCAACAACCACGCCGACTCGTGCGATCCATACACTGGCAAATGTGATGTAAGCCAGCCCCAGTTTCTACGTCTGTACATTTCTTTACTCATCGTTTCATATTTTTATAAACTGCTTTAATTGCCTAAACCTTAATCAATGTGTATGTTTGTGTGATGTCACATATTTCAAAGTATTTTTTCATATTCTAGCTATTTTCATTAAATAAAATCCTCTAAAACTTGCTTAAGTGCCTTGCTTTCTTGGAACACAATGGAATCCATTTTTATTCACATAGATTAGTATAAGTCCTGACATATGCTGTCAAAATTGATTATACCATGATCAACCGGTTTGGGCACTTCAAGGCAGCATATAATCCCCCATCTTTCTTCTTTTCTTTGTGGATCTTTGGCCGTGCCTAGTATCCTTGCACAGAAGGAGATGTATCGTTAATATTGTGGCAAAGTTCTTCACCTGTACAATTTAAATTATTATTTTTTCATCACTTTATTTAACCCATATGATTGAATAAATGAGTAAGTGGGTGAGTGAAGAGATCTCTTTATTGTTTACTTTTTGATATGCACTTGAAGGCATAATTACGGTGAAAAGCTATTCATTTCTGCTGTAACCTTATTCTGCTACATTGCAGGAATGTTTGCACAACACAACAGGGCCCAACTGCAACGAGTGCCTGCCAGGCTTCTACGGAAACGCGCTGTTGGGCTTCACTGACGACTGCAAACCATGCAGCTGCCCTCCCGGCTCCAGTATGGACGACTTGCCCTCTGAGTGTCGAACGATTGTCACACCGGCCGGGGAGAGTGACTACATTTGTCTGGAATGCCCACCAAACCACGCTGGCAATAAATGTGAAAGGTGCCTTTGCAACTTTTTTTCTATTGTATATGTTCAGCTGCAGAAACTAAAACATAACTGCCGAAATAAAGAACAGTGCAGGAACTAAAAGAGTAACTCGTACTTGCGCATATGGTACATACACACTGGTAGAATACCATGCCCCTCTTCCCCTCCTTATTAGTGGTATTAGTGGGCGATGGCACAAATTCGGGATTTTCCAACTTATGTAATTTTGAAAGCCGTACATGGGACTGATATGTCTCAGTTGAAATAATGGAGAAGAGTTCTGAGAAACGTCGACTGTGTCCATGACTGCACAGGTTAGGAAAGCGCTTGGCTGTGGGATCTGCGCATAACTTTTTCAAATGCACTAAAATATGCAGGTTAAATTAAGTAAATGCATATTTAACTTGAAATCCAGTTCGTTCGCTTGAGCGTTTTTTTGTTTGTGATGGCCACCACAAGCAGTGAGAGATGGGCATCAGGCTAAGGTGCTTGTACTGATGTAAACCCTGCACGTGCCACATATTGCACAGTGCACTACTAAAGGGAACACTAAAAGGTGTGCATTTCATATTGTTGCATCCCAACTGCAAGTAGCTCTGAAAGCTGTGCCTGCGCGCTGTACAGATGTGTTGAGAAAAACCAGGACTACCAACTGCAACTTGTTTGCCAAGGACACAGATGTGTGTGTGTCCTTGTGTGAGAGCAAACACATCCTTTTGTGCAAGTGTTCCCTTTAACAGTGGACACATTTGTACTTGCCACATTTGCTGTTGTACGTCTGATTGCATGACGCTCAAATGTGCTGAAGAAGGTGCAGAAATATTGGCATTGTAAATTGTACAGTGTTCAAGAAAAGTTAAAGATTAAAATTGTTGCCCACAACATAAGCCCCCATTGCACACAACTTGGGCACTTTTGCTGTGTGTGGTATTCTTCACCTCTCGTCTTTCTTGCACTGTTGGTTCTTTACTGGAAATTCAATATCAACTAGTTCAACTGCTCACCATAGTGCAAGAAAATTGTCTCCTGCTGTGTGCTAGCAGATCAGTAGATCTGCTCTATTAAACCTCTGCTTCTATACAGGATTAGTTTTATAAGCATAAGCAAATCCTGTGAATTCCTTCTGGCTTAATGAAAAGTAAACACAATGGAACTTCCTAGTAGCACATTGTTTTTCTTTACCAATATGCAGCGTTCTGCTGTTTATGTTGAATGGTTCAGGAAACATGTTCTAAAACTGCTGCAAGTACTTGTGTATGAAAGTCACCTTTCACCATATTGCTGGCACTTTAAGAGGCGATTACTCACAAGCACTTAGTTTAACAACGATCACAGTGAGTTCCATAAAACCTCCAATGTGTTCAACCGAAGAAGAAAGTAATAAGAGTTATCTGAAATCGTGAATCCAATGCAATGTCCGGAATGTGGTGCTATGCACAGGTGTGCGGACGGCTTTTTCGGAAATCCTGCCATTCCTGGAGAGCCATGTCGCCCATGTCGCTGTGGTCCCAATGCGGACACGTCAGTTCCCGGCTACTGTGACCACCGCACTGGCCGCTGCTTGCGTTGCCGTGGAAACACGGGTGGCTGGAATTGTCTCGAATGCCTGGATGGCTATTTTGGAAACCCGGCCACTGGTGATTGCAGATGTAAGTGCTCTCTGTGCTCTTGGATGAGCCCTTTAATTTCATTGAATTATGAAATATTTCTGAGGGGAAATACCGTGGTATGCAAACCATTAAATGAAGGAAGGCAGAGGCATGGTAGTACACGTGCAGTATCTTAATACAATGTTATAAGCCATTATAGCCAACATTTAGCCAACATTAGTCACTGCTGCTAATATATAAGGGAAAGTAGTAGGCTTGTACAATAGGCCACAGAAAACAATTAAACATTCTAGTCTATATTTCACCTTGTTATGGTTTCATATGATAGTTTGTGCACTTTCCGTTGCCAGCAGTCTGTTTTCCCAGTTGAGCTCAGAAATCTCTTTTATATTTCTTTGAACATAATCCGAAATCTGTTTCTGAAATTCCATTTTTGATCATGTAAGATTTTTCACCTTGGAAGCCCCATGAACCAAGAACCACATCATGAAACAGTTTGTAGCAGTGAAAGCGCGTGTGTGTCTGTGTGTCAGGATTGACGAGTTGGCCATTCTGGAATTAAGTGATTCAAGGATCATTCCACTATCCAGCAGCACGTGCTCATCAGGCACTTACGTCAGCAGGCAATATACATAGCTTGTTATATCTGATAATTAGTACGTAATATCATTGTATGTATCTGCTTCATTCATAAATGATGAACTGTTGAAAAGAATCACAGTTTGCTTTAATTTACTGTAACACATTGGACGCATTGCTGCAAGAAAGTTAAAGGGGTACAGTGTTTGTGTATGCTCTGATGAGCCACGATAATGATGGGAGTAACCAATTATGTACTTGTTGTACAATAAATCACACTGTGCTTTTTTCAACTGCCTAATGCAAGTGTGTGCACAAGTTAATTATTGGCTGCAGGTATTAAGAATAATGGAAAAAGATATTTGTTTGCCATTGCTATTGTTAGCAGCATGTCGAACATCCTGTAAAACGTGGTAACGTCTCTACGAAAGGCATCGCCTTTGATGATGTGCTACGCACTGGAAGTTAGATGAATACAAACTGAATATGGAATGAGTTGACTTAGCCCAGAACTGAAGGCCTGCTGCTTTTTTTTTTGTCATCATTAGTCAGAGCCGACAAAAACAAATACAGTAGAACCTCGTTATAACGAACGATTGGATATAACAAAGCAATCGCAATTCCCCTTGAAATTCCCATAAATGAAATGGATATTGGCTATAACGAACTAATGGTTATAACGAAGTAATTAAGTCTCCCCTTCAACTTCACTATAACGAGGTTTTACTGTAGCATGCATAAATTGCAAAGCATCTGAAGATGATAAAGAAGTTTTTAAAGTAATTATTTCCTGTACTGCTGCACTTGTCATGGTTGTTACAGTTACACATGACCTTACCCTGCCATTCTATGATCATTACAGTGTGTGACTGCAGCCTGACTGGCTCTGTAAGCCAAGTGTGCAACAAGACAACCGGACAGTGTCCCTGCAAGCCTAGCTTCGCGGGACGTACATGCGACAGGTGTCAGGTGAGCCACACGAGTCAGAAGGACAGAAATGTTTAGGGCTCCAGCACTCCATTTTGTTATTGTTGACCCTGTGTGCTGCGCTTACCACGCCCAAAGATGTTGCCTCGCCAAATAACTCTGATCAGGACTCGTTCTAGAGAAAAGGCTCAGTTTATTATTTCGGCTTAGTGCAGCCATGCAGAGGGAACAGACATAGTAAAAGAAAAAAATTAAGCATAGTGGAAATTATTTATGGTGTTTAAGTGAAATGTGTATAACAAAGCAGAGGAAAACAAAATGGGAGAACATGTAGTATAACCGCAACACCTAATATGGTACTTGTAACGCTCTGCCACTTGAACTATGTTGGTATTAGTAGCAAACTTAATGCATAGAAATGCTGGAAATTTCCACTCATGGTAATGGCAGCGGCTGAGAAAGGTCAATCCGGCGGCAGGTACCAGCAGCGCGATTTTAGTGAGAGAGCACCTCTGGTTGATAAGCACAAAATTCTGTGCCACTCTGGTTAATCATCATTTGCTCTAATGTTGGTGGTGTGAGCACCAAGTCACACTTTTGTTTCTGATACAGTACACGTGATTCACCTCTGGAGCTGATTTTCATAAGTTGTAATGACAATAAAAAATGAAATGGATGGTTGTTAGGCAGTGTATATAGAAAATATATCTCTGCATAAGCCTTCTACACTAGAGAAGGATTTAACCATAAAGATAATTAATGAAAATTAGAATCATGCGTGACTACCCAAATTGGGTATATGGGTATTAGCCACACTTAAGAAAGGGCTCATACACACATTGGATTATGTGGATAGTGTACGTAAAGTTAGCTAATAGGTTAACATAATAGGTTAACCTAATAGGTTAACCTAAAGTATGCATAACGTAACTCAAAGCCTACACATGTTAACTACACCTCTGTGCTTGCACCACTATCAGACACCTAAGTGAAGATCACGATCGCTGTAAGTTTTTACAGCGTAAGCTGTTATGGGCTCGTTACAATGGCTGAAATTGGCAGGGATCGTATCGGCCTCCAGTGTCTGTAACCATTATAGATCAGAGTGAGAAAATAAACCCCATGCCTGTGTGGATTTGAACATAGCTCGATACGGGCAGTGCCATCCATCCTTGGCTCTAACCACATGGTTGGGCACTTTGTGTTCTCAACCACGGCTCTGATACGGTAACAGTGGTGTTTCAGGACATTAAATACGTTGTCACACACAGGCTGTGATTTCATTGACAAAGATGAAGAAAAAGTAGGAGGAAGAGGACGAGGAGAGAAAAGAAAGGTAAGGATATGACAGTGATGAACAGGAAGGAGACGACAACAAAGAAAAAGAGGAAGAAGGTGAAGAACACGGTGAAGAATTGAAGAGGAAGGAGAGGGGATGAAGAAGAATGGGAGGAAGGTGATGAAAATGGAGAAGAGAAAGCAGACAGCGATGAAGAAGTCGAAAAGGCAGAAAAAGCAGACAGTGGAGGAGGAAGAGGAGACAGGAGTAGTCATCAGGACATTGTCACGCAGATGTATGCTCTACTCTTGCAAAATTTATAATTGGTTCAGGACGGCTGTAGTTATAAATTTGTAATCTTCACTATTAAATTCATCCCGATTATTCTGTCCTCATTGGCATCTCACAGTACATACTTCTGATGTAACTCTTTATACTTTTTGCATCTTGGCCAGTCCCCCGAGATGGGTATGTGCCGGAGCAAAGGATACAACAGCAACAACGACAACAAGAGGCAGGAATAGAAGACTGAAAGACAAGAACGAGAGAGTACACAGCAAAACCTATCTTACACTACCACTGCGCTGTGTCCTCTGCGCAGACCTGGGACTTCTTTTAGATGCGGAGCATCTCTTTCTCGCGGGTATGTCACGCGTCTGGCGTCCACACTCACACTACACATGCGCGACTCTCCTCTCCCTTCCCTCTCTCCAACAGCTGCTGCAATAAATAAAGTGGGTAGAGAGTGCGCGCGCGCTTCGCTTCAGTAGTATCTCCTCCTTCTCCGATGAAAGAAGTTGGTGGTGATGTGTGATGGAAGCAACAGTTCCATCAGCGAGTGGGTTGACGCAAGTACGCATCAGCATCAACCCACGCTCTGACAACGGTCACGCGATGCTTGGTAACGAACCAAGTTAACAACGCACTAACACGCAAGGTTCACCGCAAAGGTAACACCGAAAACACTGCAAACCTGTAAACACCGCCGTTAAATGCATCGTTGAAACTCCCAGAGATGCTCTGCATCACCCCATGGTCCCCTTCGGGGAGATGGTGTAATTTTTTTTTCTCTTCACTTTTTCAGTGAATTGTATGTCATTACTGAAAAATGCTTCACCTGTAGGCCCTTCACCTAATGCATACTTTCGCCTTGTGTCTCTCAGGATGGCTTCGGAGATGTGGAGCATGGCTGCATCCCCTGCCGTTGTAACCTTCAGGGCTCGGTCTCCGACCGCTGCGACCCGATCACAGGCAACTGCATCTGCCGGCCCGGAGTGTTTGGCACCTTCTGCGATTCCTGCCTCGAAGGACACTACGGCTTCAAGCTGTTTCCGGATGGTTGCAAATGTGAGCTGTTGAAAGATCGCTTGATTTGTTGACTCTGCTGGACAGAGTCGAACGCCTTTACATTTGAACACCTTTATGAGAGACATGTAAAAGGGAGCAGTTACTGTACCTTACACGAGGGTTCTTTTTTAATAAGCAGGTTGTCAAGTTTTCCTTTTATGATTAACCTTTATGTCAGTACAGGCACATACCACAACTAACCTGACTACTGAAGAAGTCGGTAGGATGTTATGAAGGGTTTATCACGCACCATTTGCCTTAATGTTAGGTGATTTTCTTGGTGGAATGTGTCACTTGGAACAGGATTCATGTTTTGATCCCCACCGAAACTTTCGCAAGCTACTTGGTTATCATTTTCCTTTGTTTCCATGATGAATTAAGTGCACTTAGCAGCTGACGGTACTGCGTTTAGAGTTAAAATCTCTGTTACAAGCAGGACTGTTGACCAAAATTTAAGAGAAATGTGTCTTTCATAACCGACTGTCTTCGAGGTTTTGTCTGTTACAAAAGAGGTCCAACTAATTAGAGAGACAGGGCAGCCAACCATGTGTGCAAACAATGTCTCTTTTGCCCAGTTGCTTCACATCAGTGTTGCTTGCAAAGTTGTTCAACTGTGTAATGGAGCGCTGGGGACCTTCAAAGCAGTATTTTGCTATGCAGGTCACTCTATTAGAAAGCATGTGCAACTTAAATGCTTGCAATAAAACCGAAACTTAAGGAAACCTTTGCTCTGCAGGTTATTTCATTATGTAGAGGTGTTCGAGTGCGCTACACCGAATGAAGGATAGGAATGAAGCAAAAATTGGGGAAGTGAGCCGGACCTTGTCCGCATTGCTACGTTACATGTGCGGAGGGGAGGATGATAGAAAAGGAGAACGGGGGTTCACATCAGTCATGTGCAATAAGCAAGTTACAGCATGCCTACACGATTGGACACACGAGTCTGTCATCTTCATGTGCTGAAGAAGGGCTTACGTGGCTTTTGAAGCTGAGGATCTCTGATGCCATGCTCTCAGAACCTTTGCTTTAGTAGAAAGCTAATTAACTGAACTGCTAAAGGTACTCTGGAGAGTCTATTGTTGTTTACTGTTGAGTATATTAATGATTGCTTGTCAGGTTTATCAATCAGTCAATCAATGTTCACACAGTCATTCAATACAGAAAAATGGTTACAAAAATGTCTGTATCGTTAGCCTGTATGGCCGATTATTGGTCCAATCCTAGTACATGAGTTTCCTATGCACAGCTTAGAAGCAGAGGGTCAGTTAGTAGGTTATAAGTATGTTACAAATGCAAGGACAGGAAAGCCTTAGTGGCATGTTTTATCTAATCAGATAAGCATGTCAAGGAATACAAAGGATGTGGAATATTTTTAAATACCAAAATTCTACTAAAACAATAAAAACATGCATTATAAAAAATACTGATCACGGTACTAGAAATGGATTAACATGGCCAGTATAAATAATATAACTTCTTCAAAAATTTGAAACAACCAGACCAACAGGCAGAGGACAGAAAAAGCATACAAGACGAGTTGTAAGGTAATGTGGATGTGAATTTGTTTTTAGTTAACAACATGATTGATTTACGAAATGTATTTTACTAGTGCAGTCATGCATCCAAAAGTTGACAACTTGATCTTCTTTGTCATTTAAAGTTCATAGTTGCCATCCTTTTGCAATGGAAGAACGAGCAATCTTGAGTTTTCTAGCTACTCTGCATGGGGAGCTGAAACAAGACCAGGAATTCAGCTTGTGTGTCTCGTTTTTCTGACAGGGTGTAGCTGCAACCCTCACGGATCCCTGAGAACCGAATGTGATGAACACACTGGACAGTGCTTCTGCAAACCCAACGTTGTGGGCCGTACCTGTGATCGCTGTAAGGTAGGTGCATCTGCTGAACCAAACTGATTTGAATATTTCAATTTTTATTGTCTCTTCAAAACCCAATGCATGTTACTCCGCTTTCGCCTGTCGTAGTTCCATGGTTACGAGTGTTATGTTCCTTTTTCAGTAATATTAGTTGCTTCAATGCATTCTTATTATTTCCAAAGAATATGAGTTGAATTGTTGCTGATAATGCTGTTTGTATTTTTTCTGTTTATTTATGCTGTTGATAAGGCTGTTCATCTGATTACTGTACAAATATCTTTTTAACTTTCTATTGTGTGCACCACATCTTGCTGCATACTCGTCAAAGTGTACTTTTGTGGGGGCCGGAGCTTGTCAAGCTGCTTATCAGCTTTTTCTCCCAGCCTCCCTAATCTTCTTGATCAAAAATAAAGGAACTATGATGATGAATATTATTATTTGACTGACTAAGCAATACAGGAAGTGCAAACAGCTTTCTTGTTGTACTAGTACACTTAGGTTGGCAGTAAATCCAGTTGAAAATGAAAACATTAATCAAATCATTCAAGTTGCTTTGATTCTGTTTGCCTGAACAACTGATTCACGGTGTGCTTCACAGGATCTACAGGACCATATCTCTTTGTACTAACATAGCATTTAATTTTCACTCTTGCCGCGGCTTACCTAATTTGACATGGCAACATTTGTTGAGGAACACATTAACTCGAGGCAGCATAAAGTAGCTTATAGAGTTTGTACGCTGTGATAGTCTGGGTAGGCTAGGTCGTGCTGTCAGTAACTCTTAAGTGTAGTTTTGAGTCTCACATTCAAACTCACTGGAGTTGACACAAAGTGGATTAGGTACACATAACCAGAAAGAACTGGTTGCTATAGGCACTTATAGTGGATTCCTCTCCTTTCCCAACCCTGTTATTTTCGCTGCACCGTGCAGAAATTGCTTTTATAATGTTCTTGGTTTAATTTCACCAAGTTCTATTCACTTTTCTTTTACCATGTTTATCGGTAATGAATGATGTAATACTTTCTAAAGTGCATACACCTTTGATATGCTGCATCTCAAGCTGATTTGAACCACGCTAGCTGTAACATGTTTGTAAGATTCGCCTATAAAAATTGGACACCATGTTGTGGACTAATCTTGTTTCCATACTTTTTTCTAACGCACCTGCCTTATCTTAATTGCCTTTGGAAAGCAAAAAAAAAGAAAAAGATATTCGGGCAGAACCTACTAACACTAGCCAACATGAACTAGTGCTAACTGGCACAGTAGAAATCAAGTAAACATGGTATGCCATGACAATAGGGGCAATTGAGTAGTGTCCTATTTGATTCAATCTTTGGATTGAACAGCCATTATTCATTAGCCCAAATATGTTTGAAATAGATTGCAATTTTTTCAATATTTTGAACGCACTGCATTAAACGCAAAATTGGTACAAAAATGCGATAAATGTAATCTCTGTTGACATATTATAGGGATAAATGATCAGAACCTATGTAGTGCAGCAGGTTAGTTGACACAAGGAGCATGACTTTATTATCTACAAAGGATCATTCATACTTTCTGAACAGCTCTGGTCATATGAGGGGTCCGCTTGTTTGGTCCAGATGCTGGATTTGTGCTTTTAATGATAAAGTTGCGAATGCGAGGACGTGATAACCAATTTACGTGAAATGTAAAAATGCCTGCTCATTGTTAGAAGATTATTTGAAAAATATTTGATATCCGATTCGCTTCTGCTACTATTTGACTTGTATTTGGTTTGGTCTAAAAAAATTACTATTCATGCCTCCTTTTACAAAAAATGCTAGGGGCTTGTTGAGATATACTCTTTCATGTGAAAGCATAAATCAGGATAGAGTAAATGTGGTACTTGCGTTTGGCACAGCATTCCAACTACTCTGCCTTTTATTTTCCTGCAACAAGCTGTCTTTTCCTGATTTGAGCCCAGCTCATAACTGTGGAAAGCTGGACAAGTTGATATAATTCATCTTTTTGACAGAGAACACAACCCGATGTCTCTCTCCAGTTACTGTTGTTTTTGTGCCACTGTACGCCCAACAGAAAAAGTTTACGGGATGCAAAAGTTTAGCTAAAGCTACATTACCACTTTATCTGATAACTTAGCTTCAAATGAAAACGTTTAAGAAGCTTGTATAAGCTTCTGCAATCAGCAGGCTGGTGTAATTAATTGGAGGCTATGTTCGCAGGCTGAGCAGTAATATAGCTTCATCTAAATTTTTTCATCCCATAAAATTTTACGGTTTGGTGTACACATTTGGTGTTTTGCGGTTTGGTGTTTTACGGTTTGGTGTACGCATTGCAGTTTGGTGTATGCAAACTTAGTCGCAAGTCAGCACCTGTTCTGTTTTCTTTTCAGGCTGTCCACATGTTCTTGCACTGTTTTTGTCATGAATTGGGCTCTAATGTTTGAATCGCATTGCTTTTGTGCTTGTTTGCATCTGCAGCCTGGATACTGGAACCTTGCATCGCCTGGTGGATGCGAGCCTTGCCATTGCAATACGACCGGTTCTGTGAGCATGCAGTGTGACGACAGGACGGGCCAGTGTCCGTGCAAGCCTGGTGTTGGAGGAAAGGCTTGTGATGTTTGCTTGCCAGGATACTTCCGATTCTCCCATCACGGCTGCAGAGGTTAGCATATGCTGTCTGGAATGCTCTTGTGGCTCCTTACACCCTGTAATGTCAAATTCAAATTGTCAAATGCTAACTGGACTCTTAGCAATGTTCACGCATTCCATTTGTAAGAGCTATGTTCGAAGTGGTTGAACCAATCGGAATCATGCAACGAACTGGACTATCCAAGTACTTCCACTGGAAAATGGCTGTCCTGATTGGTCCTCAGTTGGAACAGGTACAACCGGTTCGGCTACTATGATTCCATTTGGCAGGCCAAATAGGAAATTCTACAAAAATTGACGTGCCCAATTGAAGTCGCACTCAAGTCCAATTGGGCTATACCACTGAAGTTTAGCATTCCAGTTGCATTCCAGTTAACACCATTTGCGACTCATTGCTAACAACTGGTACGTCCAGTTGGACCAATCAACCTTTTTTCATAGGGTAGCACCTCTTGTCAGCTGACAACTGATCAATAAGTACCACAAAATCAACTAACGAAGAAGTTGAATTCTGCATAGGCCAGCCAAATACAGTAGAACCTCAATAAATCAACAGAGCTTCATTCGATTCATTGGAAAGTATAAAGTGCACCGCTGTTTTCTGCAAAGTTATACATATTGGAATGTGGAAAATGTTCTGTGAATGACGCATTGCATTGCCTCTCGCTTCAACATCTCTCAATGCTTTAAGCATTTCTTTATCACTACCAATATCGTGTTTTGCCCTGGGAATAGTTTCTTCTCTTCATCGGGAATTTGTGTGATATGCAGCACTGTTTTGTTTTTTTATTCTTTACATTCATCTACTAATTATGTTTCACGAATGAGTCATAGCAGGAGGACAAGCAACCAATAACTGTGGCTAAAAAGTTAATTGTTGTGTGGGTAGTCACTGGCAGTGGCAATATTAGCCGCGGAAACAATGTGAACTATATTATATTTGTGAAAGACAGATGAGGTGGCTTTGAAGTGAAATGCACATATGTGACAGTGCATTGTTGTTGTCTTTGTTTGCGCAGCTTGTGAGCCTTGTGAGGCCCCAGGACATGTCTGCGACGAGGAGACAGGTCGTTGCATCTGCCCCAAGAACACTGGCGGTCCGCGGTGCAATCGCTGCAACACCGGTGCCTGGGGTTACCACCCAGTCGATGGCTGCAAGGTACCAATATTCTGGGCTTGCTCAATGTAAGCCACGCTTTAATGTGGCAAATTGATTTAGCTGAAACCTGAAGAGCAGGAAAAGCTCAGAAGCTCCAGAAGTAAAAGGGGGTGATACGCCAGAAAATGGGAGAGGGGGATCTTATATGTGCTCTGTCGTGACAGATATGACAAATCAGTTTATGCACAAGCTAGCAGAGTGGAAAAGGTACATGAAAGGTGGAGCTTGTCATCTGATCACTTACAGCCTGAAGTCACAAAGAAATCTATACGGATTTGTCAGTTAGAAAGGGCCCAAGTTGGTGAAGAGTTCGTACTAGGCCATGATTCAGTCCTAAACCTATGCCTTTCCTTGGTGTTCACTCTATCATGTTAGAGGGTCCCCGAAACGATTTTTTCACATTGTGTCGCTGATTAGCTACATGACTGTCAAACCATTCACACCATAAATTAAGCGAGGCTTCCTGCACGAAGGCATCTGTAAGCTTATTACTGTCGCCTTCCTTCTTGCCACTTCTGTCCCTGCTCAACTCGATTAGCTGCAGGGTGCATGCCAGCAACTACTGCGCCTCCCATGTTGGGCGCTGTGCCAAGGACTCAGCAGTGACATGGCGCTGCAATGTCTTTACTGAGGCCACCAGCCTCGGTAGTGCTAGCTTCTGTAGTTGTGCTCCAGCGATGCTATTGTGTGCCGCCCGGTTGCACAACAGTACTGTTGGTTGGCCCTTCAGTGCTCATGATGTGTAATGGCTGGTGTTTCGGTGCTCATTATAAAATAGTCCTTCAGTTGCATGCCAATCATTGCATGTCCATCGCATGGCCCTTGGACAGGGGCTGTTGAAAACACTTCAGGTTGAATTGCGTCGATTTTTCACAATGCGCATCTTTAAAACCTTCTTCTAAAGTACACACTTAAGCAAAGTACTGGTATTGGTCAGTGGTCAGAAGGAATTGTGCTATCAGTGGATTGCAGTTGTACAATACCACCAAAACTATTTTATGATCCCTTTAATTAACTGGATGGCTAGAAAATTGCTGTACAAAGTCTAAATAATTGACAACTCAAAGCGGACAAGCACTGAATATGGCATATTAGTTCTGTGCAAGTTTGAGGAAGGTTCACAAATTTTTCACCCAGGCAGACAGATTCTGTCGAAGATGTTTACATTTAAGAGTCGTTATCAACCCTTTTTCCATTCCTGTAATGGATTTGCTTTAGTAAGCTTTGCTGCGCAAAAATGGCAAGCAGTGGTACTTTTCAGTAGTGAGAAGTCCCATACATTGAATTGTGCTATACCTAGGTACATTATCTATTACATCAAATTTCTGTTATAGAGAACTGTTTTGTGGTTCCATTCAAAACCACCACCACTGCTACCGCTGCCATCGCTACCACTGCCTTGTGCGCATACTCTGAAAACTTCCCCCTTAATCTAATCTGCCCACCTAACTTTCTACGACTCCCTGCCACACTTGCCTTCCCTTGGAATCCAAAGACCATCAGTCATCTTGCTTTCTCAATACATGCCCTGCCCATGCCCATTTCTCCTTCATTTCCACTAATGTGTCATCAGCACACGTCTGTTCTGACTGCATATACTAATTGAAAGTTTCATTCATCTCTTGCAGCTTTGCAACTGCAACAAGCTGGGCTCTCTGAGCCCCAACTGTGATGAGAACACGGGCCAGTGCCAGTGCCTGGAGGGATTCGAAGGCCAGCACTGCGACCACTGCAGGCCCGGCTACTACAACTTCCCCAACTGCCAGCGTTGCGACTGCCATCCTGCTGGCACAGACCCCAGCGCCTGCCACTTGGGCATCTGCCAGTGCGACGAGAGAGGACAGTGTCCATGCAAGGTGAAAGATATCTCCATACTCTACTATATAGTCTACTACATAGTCTCTCATTTTTAGCCAATCTCCAGGATCAACATCATCAACCCATAGTCTCGTTTTTATGGTTTAACAATAGTGTCAATGAAATGACACCTGGAATAACATTTGATTGCTAATAATCAATGCTGGGGTCTTGTACATGCTGAACGTGCGTGAAGGATAAAGGAACACTAAGTTTATATTTATGTTTGTGTATGAGTTATGTATGTTAATATTACTGTTATGTATTATATCAGCTGTTTCAGTTTGCTCGCGTGCTGCATTTTGTACCCTAAGTTGACTATGGACCCAAGACTAGCCAATGGCTATGGGTTCAGCAATGCTTTCGTATTGTGTAAATAATGAATGAATGAATGAAAACACCAACGTGATTATGAAGCATGCCATAGGGAAGGGCGACAGGAATTTTGATCTCGTGGGGGTTCTTTAACGTGCACTGACAATGTGCAGTACTCAAGACTCTAGCATTCTTGCCGTTGCCGTGATTGAATGCAAGTCTTTCGGGTAAGCAGTCATGCCACCACGGCACTTGATGTTTGATTGCTGATGAGTAATTTCATGTAAACAATGGTCACTTATGTGAAACATGTTGTGGTTTAATTTTATTGTTGATTATTTAATTGTTTTGTGACAGCATAACTATGTGGAATGGCATTGCAGTTTTTCCTGTGTGCTGTACCACTCCGCTAATAGCCCTGTCACTGAGGTTAGCATTACGAAAAAGAAAAAAAGAAAATAAATTAGTCGAGCCAGTACACCGAGGTAACAGTACACAATTCAGCACTGTTTATGTCTTTCCCAAAGACAACTGAAACACGCTTAGCTAAATAGTCCAATGCACCAATAAAAGGAAGTTTATGCACAGTGTAGAGTATTGAATTGTTAATCTTTTTTTGACAAGGCTTCTGACTTGCATTACAGGACGAGTGGAACATGACTTGCTTAAGTAAAAATATATGATTCTGTTTCAGCTGTGCAAGTCTGTCAAACACTTCCAAGCAAATCAACAATTAAGTCAGTGTGGTGGTAAGCTTCGTCAAATGGAAAAAATGGAGAGCAGCATTTTCCATCAATCTTTCATTACCTCTGTCATGCTCCAATCTAACCTGCACATTAGGCAATTTTCCTGGGACCGTCTTTCAGTGCAATTTTTCTGCCATTCCTGTTTGTTTCTCAATTTCCCAAATGCCCAGTCCGCTAATCATTTTACCACTGATTAACTGGGTGTCCAGTCTGCTAATCATTTTACCACTGATTAACTGTTGTTGGGGCTTAACAGGTATGGAGTTGTGCTGGTAAGCTAAAGGTGTGAATTCAGTATGTAGCCATGGTGGCTGCATTTAGATGGGGGCAACATGCATGAACACCAGTGTATTAAGTTCATATTTGGTAAAAACTAACCCATTGTTTCCCACTACAGCACACCTAATAATCATATGGTTTTGACACATAAAACCTCAGAAGTAAAAGAAACTATACAACGGATGACCGAACCAACTGGCATTTTTCCTTGCATAGTCAGACCTATGTTGCCGCCAACGCCTTTTCTGTAGTTTTAACCTGTCACTTTAACTACACCACACTGATCTTGTTTTGTTGATTCTTCTTTATATTTTTTGTCATATTATAATAGCAAATTCACCTTTAACGATTGCTGCTTTCTTCTCATGCCACTTCCAAATGTTTGCAGGTGAATGTCGAAGGACGCCGCTGTGACCGTTGTCGAGACAAGACCTTCTCGCTACTGGAGAGCAATCCGCGAGGCTGCACAGAGTGCTTCATGTTTGGACGGGCCGAGCAGTGCACACAGGCCAACCGTGTTTGGACGCTGGTAAGGGGCACAGCCCAAGACATGCTGAGATGTCACCATGCAGTCATGGCCTGTTCTGCATTTTGCTTTTATTACCACTGAAACTTGCCCAGAGTCCTCCAGCTTTGGAAAGTAAGAGACATGCATTGTAATAGAGCAAGAGGAAGTTTTTGTTTTGCAGAATCCCTTTCACACAGGTGAAACGATCAACACAATCATAAATTTTTTATCAGCATAAGCACTGTTAATAAATTCTGATAATTTCTCGTAGTGTTATCACAGAATCTTAGCTCCAAGACAGGTTGCTTCTATGGGTGGATTTTCTCCACTAGCTTTGTTATTTCTTGCTTAATGTATACCCTTGTAGTGATGATAATCACAGGTTGTTACAAGTTGACAGAAAATGATAAAAAAAAAATTGCCCAGACTAGTAAGAGTGACGGAATGGATACCACGAGAGGGAAAACGCAACAGAGGTAGGCAAAAGGTTAGATGGAGCGATGAAATTAAAAGGTTTGCGGGCATAAAGTGGAACCAACTCACTCAGGATAGGGTGGATTGGAAATCGTTGGGAGAGGCCTTCGTCCCGCAGTGGACCTAAACAGGCTGATGATGATGATGATGACTCCACTCGCTACATGACGTTGAGTTTGGAACTGCATACATAACACGGCTTCAGCTCTTTTCACTCACCCGATAATTTTCACAGGTTATTTCTTTCTTGGCAGTAGTAATTGCCCATTCAGAAGTATGTGCAGTGTAACTTTCACTTGTACGATATTCTACTTAAATTATATCGTTTGGATTAATGACTGTCTGTTCACCTGTATTCATAATTATGTGTTGTACACTATCTTGTAATTGTTGCGTGATGTATAAAATCTAGTGTACATGACATTCGAGTGTTGTTTGCGCTCAACTGCATCATGTGTGCCATGATTGCCACTCACTTCCACCATGTAGGACCAGGGGCTATGAGCACCTCAAGCTGCTTCATAGCAGCTTTTATCTTAGCCCCTGCCATTGTGTAATGATGTTTACAATGGAAACAGATAAAGAAACAGACAGTTCAGAGCTGCAAAATTATTTGTTTCTGAATCATGATTATGTTAATGTTTTCATATACGAGAGCTTATTGACCTCCTCACCCTATGCATTTGAACTTCAATGTAACAAATATGAATATGACATATGAACGGTTACAGCGTATGAGTAAAATATGGTATTTTCATTCAAACGGTGTTGCAAGTATACATCAAGAATGAATTGCCAAATATAACGATGCTATTTACGTGTCATACTGAGTTTGTTATAACGTTTGACTGTATTTACTTGTGTTCTACTGGCATACATTAGCAGCAGCTAATTGATGGCTTACGTCGGCTGTTCAGTAAGGGCCAGTCGATTAATGTTGCCTAGTGCTGCATAATGTTCACTCTATACTGCTAAACAGCAATATTGTCTGTATTCAGTCTCAACACATTTAACTGAGGTGTGTGTACTCACGTACAAGAACCTGAGATGGTTCTGTTCAATTTTTGAGTAACTTCGCTTCCCTTGTGATACAGCTTCCTAACGTAAAAAAATTTCAGATTGGAGCACCACCAAGGGACATAACTGCCACTCCCGGTGAACCGGAGTTGGACCGAGTGCACCGGTACAAGGTTATCCCCGGCACCCACCCCGGTTCAACTCTCTTGCCATTGCCGTATGCCCTTGACCAGCCCCTCTACTGGTCCTTGCCTGAGCCGTTTCTTGGAGATAAGGTTGAATCTGGCTGCTATCTCTTGTTAACACACCTTGAATTCCATCTCAGAAGTGGGCATTTGAGCTTGTATTAGCCATTTATTCTTTCTGGTAAAAGGATGTTCCATGTACATTTCATCAATTAATTGGGGTTTTATTAACGGTGTGCCTTCAATGTCAGCAATGTGTTCCCTGTACTGTACATTTTTGCGATGTCATGATCAGGTAAGTTTATTAATTTTATCGGGACCTGAGTAGATACTGAGGATACTGTGCACGCAGATTCAGTGGCATGAACCCAGACTGTCAACTGCTTTCATTTTTTTCTTTGCCTCAGCCTCCCTTTGCGGTACATCACCTTACCCTTTTCCTCACATTTTGGTGGAGGGTGGAGGCGACTGGTTGCACCTGAGGGAATGTGCAACCAGTCGGGGAGCCAAGTGAGGACTGGTTTATCGAGGGGAACAGGCACGCAGGGATTCCACAGATGCAATGGCCACTAGAGGCCCTCTAGTGTGATACGTGTGAAAACAAAACAGCCTATGTACCTGGACTCGGAGATATGTAATTCTGAACGAACAATACCTACTGCTTTTAGAACAGGAAGGAAGGCTTTATGTTATGTAATCGATTCCGCACTGTATTTCGGCAGTAGACTTTGTTACGAAGGTACTGTGTTTGTAGTATGAGGCTGTTATGAATAATTACAAATTTTTATAACCTGGAGGGTCCTGGTTTGTAAGTGACAGATGAGAATGCTTCTTTTGTGTGTCTGTTCATTTGTAACGAACGGACACACAGTCAAGGCTGCAGTGACAAAATGATGATGATAGCTATGTCATGTTGCGCTACTGGGCGACGTCATCACTAAACTTGGAGCTCGCTAATGAATGACTGTTGCCAGTAAAATAACATATGTGATAATGATGTTTAAAATTTTCAGAGATATGTAGCCTATAGGGGGAACTCTGGGCTGCGTTGAGGTAGAATTATTCCATGTGACTGCGAAGGTGAGCCAGTGATGTACCTGACTTCTCCACTACTGCTTCACTATCATTCACTGAGTGCATTCGCGTGGTACTCTGAACTTTGGCGGAGAAGCTAACTTGATCCAGTCATTGAAATGTTCGGTGTTGCACACGTTGTGCAGCCGCACTTCTAGCTAATAGCCATTAGCATGCTAGAGGGCTGACTTCACCGCCTCCTTATAAAGCAGTAGAGCACACCTTCCTGCGCTTGCACAGCATTTTTTTTTTCTGCCGTGCACAATCAATCATCCAATTCTCTAAAATGGCTGGACAGTGCACCACTGTATCTTGAGATAAAGTGTGAACAAAATACAATTGACTATTTCTGTGTGCTGTGGACATGGTTGTAAAGTCACTAAATTTTATTTTAATGGTTGGTTCCCCAGAATGTGCCAATATTTCAAGACTCTATGTGTCTGGTTGTGCAAGGTGTGGTATTCCATTTGCGATGCATATGGCTTAGTTACACACTATACAGCAAGTGTGTGACCGATTCTGTGGCTTTCTGTGTGCTTGTCTTCATCTGCTGCCATCTTGTTGCCAATTAGGGTCATACAAACTTAGCACAAGCACGGACACTTCCAGCTTTTGAATGTTTTAATTTAGCAGGCCACTCATACTCAATGTACCTCATACTGAACTTGTAGTTGCTCTTTGCATGATTATATGTAACATTTGCGCTTTCACTCTAAACAGGTGCTCGCCTACAATGGAAAGCTGAGGTTCACAGTCAAGAGTGATGCTCGGGACGTGTTTCCTGATGCAATGCTTCGCCAGTACCCGCTAGTGTTCCTCCAAGGAAATCACCGCATCCTTCTAGGCTTCCACCCGCATGAGCTGTCACCCACTGGCACCTATTATGTTCCCATCCACGAGGTATGACACATGCCATGATATTGTCAGGAAGGTGAGCAACACGGCTCAGCAAAATAGAACAGCTGCTTTAATGATGGCGTACACCTAAAAAAAAAATGCTCGCACACCTGAGCTCTTCTTCGTCTTCGGACTGTAGAAGGGGTGCCTGTAGTGGGTAGCTTGCTTCCGGCGAGAGGTAATCATATTGGGCACATCCCCTCGCATCAATATGATTAGTGGCTTGGCAGCATAAGCGATACAAAACACAACACATTTAGGTTGACACAAGAAGGCGCAACACCCATTCATGTTGCGTCTCCTTGCGTTCCATGGGCATTTTGTACCGCCTGCGAAGGGCACATTTTCCAAATCTATGCTCAGCATACGCCAACTAGCCCAAAGGAGTGCTTTACTGTAAGCTGTGGCATTCTGCAGCTGAACACAAAGGTCGCACTTTCTATTGCTGCTGCATATTCGTAGGAGCAGAAATCACAGAAACACAGGTGTACTTAGCTTTATGTGCACAATAAAGAATGCTACCTGGGTAGAACACATATAGAGTCTTGCACTACAGCGTCCCTTGTAGCCCGCATTGAACTTTGGAACATTAAGCCTTTTAGTTCTGTTTCAGTGAAGGCTGGATGTATGCTACATTTGCTTTCTTATTTGAGTAAGTATCATTCCTGTTATCCAAGCTGTATTTCGCGCAGTCGCAAGTTGTAATGCTGAAGTTTCTGAGATTTTTTTCTAAAATGTTGTTGCCCTAGACTTGAGCATAAATAATATGTATACTTCTTATTTCTGTATTCTTTGTTAATACCATTCACATAGCTTTTAGCAGCTGTGTTGCTGACCAGCCGAATTTTTCATGTTTCGCTACGTAGCACTGTTAGTCTTTCATTTTACTTTTGTACAAAATTAAACAGGGCAATTAGGAATGAGGTAGGCTGAGCACGCATTGCCAAAGGCTACAAACTCAAAGCTAGCCGAGGATTGTGTGGTAGGACAAAGGCACAGGGTCGGCTCGCCTGATCGAAGATGGCTTACACTGAGTTTTCACTCTTCAAATTGCAGCGCGACCAAGACGAAGACAGGAGACACATGAATCACACAGACGAGTGCCGACTTACAACTAGATTTATTTGCACTTCACCAGTCCTTTTTATGCAAATTCTTGCCACATCACGCCAAGCAGTCCAACAAAGCACACACACAGAAAAAAACCAAAGAGAACCAAGAGCATACATTGAAGAGTATGAACCAACTAGCCCAAGTCAAAATTCTGCCGAGTTTTCAGTTGTGCAGTGTGATACTCATTGTGTTTTGCAGGATGCATATGGCTTAATTACACACTATACAGCAATCACGTGAGTTGGGTGAAGTGTGTGACTGATCCTGCGGTTTTCTGTGACCTTGTCTTCATCGTCTGCTGCCATATTGTTGCCAAGGGTTATACAAACTTAGCTCAGACACCTCCAGCTTTTGAATGCTTTGTTTTAGTTTAGGAGGCCTTTGATATCCAATGTACCTCATACTGAACTTGTAGTTGCTCTTTGCATGATTATATGTAACATTTGCGGTTTCACTCTAAACAGGTGCTCGCCTACAATGGAAAGCTGAGGTTCACAGTCAAGAGTGATGCTCGGGACGTGTTCCCTGATGCAATGCTTCGCCAGTACCCCCTGGTGTTCCTCCAGGGAAATCATCGCATCCTTCTAGGCTTCCACCCGCATGAGCTGTCACCCACTGGCACCTACTATGTTCCCATCCACGAGGTATGACACATGCCATGATATTGTCAGGAAGGTGAGCAACACGGCTCAGCAAAATAGAACAGCTGCTTTAATGATGGCGTACACCTAAAAAAAAAATGCTCGCACACCTGAGCTCTTCTTCGTCTTCGGACTGTAGAAGGGGTGCCTGTAGTGGGTAGCTTGCTTCCGGCGAGAGGTAATCATATTGGGCACATCCCCTCGCATCAATATGATTAGTGGCTTGGCAGCATAAGCGATACAAAACACAACACATTTAGGTGACACAAGAAGCGCAACACCCATTCATGTTGTGTCTCCTTGCCTTCCATGGGTATTTTGTACCGCCTGTGAAGGGCACCTTTTCCAAATCTATGCTCAGCGTATGCCAACTAACCCAAAGGAGTGCTTTACTGTAAGCTGTGGCATTCTGCAGCTGAACACAAAGGTCGCACTTTCTATTGCTGCTGCATATTCGTAGGAGCAGAAATCACAGAAACACAGGTGTACTTAGCTTTATGTGCACAATAAAGAATGCTACCTGGTAGAACACATATAGAGTCTTGCACTACAGCGTCCCTTGTAGGCCCGCATTGAAGTTTGGAATATTAAGCCTTTTAGTTCTGCTTCAGTGAAGGCTGGATGTATGCCACATTTTGCTTTCTTATTTGAGTAAGTATCATTCCTGTTATCCAAGCTGTATTTCGTGCAGTCGCAAGTTGTAATTGCTGAATTTTCTGAGATCTTTTCTAAAACGTTGTTGCCCAGACTTGAACATAAATAATATGTATACTTCTTATTCTGTATTCTTTGTTAATACCCATTCACATAGCTTTTAGCAGCTGTGTTGCTGACCAGCCGAATTTTTTCATGTTTCGCTACGTAGCACTGTTAGTCTTTCATTTTACTTTTGTACAAAATTAAACAGGGCAATTAGGAATGAGGTAGGCTGAGCACGCATTGCCAAAGGATACAAACTCAAAGCTAGCCGAGGACAAAGGCACAGGATTGGCTCGCCTGATAGAAGATGGCTTACAGAGTTTTCACTCTTCAAATTGCAGCGCGACCAAGACGAAGACAGGAGACACATGAATCACACAGACGAGTGCCGACTTACAACTAGATTTATTTGCACTTCACCAGTCCTTTTTATGCAAATTCTTGCCACATCACGCCAAGCAGTCCAACAAAGCACACACACAGAAAAAAACCAAAGAGAACCAAGAGCATACATTGAAGAGTATGAACCAACTAGCCCAAGTCAAAATTCTGCCGAGTTTTCAGTTTGTGCAGTGTGATACTCTTTGTGTTTTGCAGGATGCATGGTATCAAGTGGACAACCCTCAAGTCCCCGTGACTCGAGCAATGCTGATGGTTGCCCTCCAGAATGTCCAGAGAATTCTTATCAGAGCCAATGATGGGCCCGATGTCAAGTTTGCCAGGTATGTTCTTTTTTTTTTAATACAGGGAAACTGTTGAGAGAATGCATATTTGCATGTTAGTATGCAAAGTGTCACTTCATGTAATATTTGTAGGACCAAAAGTTGGTAAAACTGTTATACGCTTTCACCAGCTACAGAAGAAGACAGATCAAAGCAATTCTAAGCAAGTACACAGAAATTTTGGGCATGCTTACGCCTTGTTATGCAGAACATTGCACTGTGCTATCTACAATGCAATCTGCATGTAGCAATCTTCCCTCTAAAACTGTCAGTGGCTTAAGTGGCATAAGTTTTACGTGCACATATTAAACATGCTGGGAAGACAGTTCCTCAGTTTTAAATACCCCAAGTAATTTTTTCTTGGATTTGTTTGTTCGAGGCAAAACCCTTGAGTACCTCTTGGGGCAAATATCTATTGGTGCAAATGCCTCTTTCCTAATATTCCACTAGCACCTAAATATTCGCCAATATCTCACAGGGAAATTCCTGTTTTTCATTTGCACTTTACTCAAATGTCAATAAAAAGTAGGAAAGAGCTCACTAATTGCCTCGTGTTAATTTATTTACAGCTTGTGACGATGTGGCAAAATATACTTTATCCCATTGCACATTCATGCCTCCATATCTCTCTATCTTATTCATCTGAAGCTTGAAGGACGTCTCATTGGAGATTGCCGAGCCACTGGATCATGGTGAAGTGACTCCTTACCTGGCTTATGGCGTTGAGCAGGGAAGGTGTCCCATCCAGTACACAGGAACTTCTTGCCAGGTGAACTGTTCTACTTACGTTCAAGTCCTTGCGACAGGCAAAATGTCACAAGAGAACAGCTCGTAAAAACCTTACAGATGTTATCATTAGCTGCTCAGCGTTGATGTTACTACAGTGGAATCTCGTTTGTACGATCTTCATGGGAGTTGGGAAAAATAAAATGTAGTGTGAAAATTCGTTGCACTTATGAGGCATAGGCCACGGGAAAAAAAATGTGTTATCCTGAAAAATGTATTAAGCAGTATCTTATCACCAAGATTTCACTGTGTTATGCTGGTCTCTTCTGTCTTTGATATACAGTAAAACCTCGTTATAACCAAGTTGGAGGGGGAGCTGTAATTACTTTGTTATAATGATTAGTTTGTTATAGCCAATATTTATGTTATCTATGGAAATTTCAAGGGGAATTGCGATTGCTTCGTTATATCCAATAATTCATTATATCCGGGTTCATTATAACGAGGTTCTACTGTAGTACCTAACGCATTTAGGCAAATTTCACTTGTGATAGAGAATGGCATAGCCCATTGCTTTTTGTCATGCTATAACTCTATGTCCTTAACACTATGTTACTAACGTGAGCTAATTCCTATCCAGCTTAATCATCTGTAGAAGGATGGTCATGTGGGCAAGTTGGAACTGGTTAAGCATTTTGACAGTCAGCACAAAAAAACGAGGACAAAATGCAAGGAAGGACACAAACCACTAGGCAAAATTTTGCCCTCGTTTTTTTGTGTTGACCGTCAAAAAGATTAATCATCACATGGAATGTACACTAATACATGTATTCACTTTCTTTTCCAGTGTGTTGACTGTTGTGTTGTCATGAAGGGCCTTTGGGCATTTTCAAGCTGTTTGAAATGGCTTTTTGCCTGGAGGACCCTTAATAAATTGTTGGAATTTAGGTACTGAGTGTAATTTCGAACTAACACTTCATTATTACATTAAAATATAATGAAATTTTCAAGAGATTGTACTGTAAGTGGTACAAAAATGAAACTAAAACAACTTTCGCTGACATACACAGAATAAGCTGTTCTATTAGTAAAAGCACAGTGATATAGTATCTGGTCATGCAATGCGTATACCTTTGTTGAAAACTTCATTTCTTTTGTCAGGACCCTGCTGAAGGTTACTACCGCAAGTTCAAGCCTAACTACCTCAACAGCAGAGACATTCTTGACTTGGTTGGCTGGGCCGAACCCTGTGACTGCAACAATCGCACCCGCACATGCCACAAGGAAACTGGAGTCTGCATTGTAAGTTAAGCCTTAATTGGGGCATCTCAGCAGTAATACTTGTCAGCACTACCCCAGCTCCATAATAGAGGACCTCTGGGTTCTTTGTTGCCTCAGGCGTCTCTTTACAGCCCTACTTTGTCCAGACTTCTTTTTTTAATTTCGTGACTGGGATCGATGACTGAAGGCGAATTATACTTGAGTATTCATTTGTTTACTTAAGTAGTTTATTTATTTATGACATGCTATCAATACCTTTAATGGTTTACAGCATGCACGTCTGCAGGATTTTTTTTGGAGAGGGCCAACCCCTTACCAGTGGGGAGAGAGGGGGAGAAGGGGTGCAGAGGTGGTGTATATTGGGAGGGGGAGTGCCCCATTTGCACCCCACTGCCGATGCGCATGATTGACAGTATGGTTGAGTGTAGTGCATTTGCATATTATGTAATGTAACCCACTCCCTTTTACAATCCCTCAGCAGTTATTTATATTTTTAAAAAATAAATCAGTAAATAAATGTTCAATGTACAGTGCAATATTTTACTTAAAGAGGCACTGACACCAAAATTTCGCTGCTAAAATAGCCTGCGAGATCGATTTTCGTGGACATACAGATGTCATCTACCAAATCTCAATGGCGAACACAGCTCCGAAGGTAATTTAAATGAATATTGAAGTTCGCATGCGCAATCGAGCGCTAGACGCTGTACATCGAGACATCGACAGCAGCAAAGGTGACCTGAAGGGGACCCCCAACTTCCGCGACGTCACCACGGCAGCCAAGCTCCGACAGTGCAGCTAGCAATGATGACGTCGTAGCCGCCATTGCTAATTCGCAGCGGCTGCGTTAGTAGACTGCCGGCGACACCAGACCTCAAGAAAATAGTTGCCACCCAACAACGATGACAGCAACAGCGACAACAACGCGCAGGACGTGCGACAGGCGAAAGAAAACGAGCACGCGGCGGTTGTCGTGCGGAAGTGCGTCACAGTTATATGTGCTCACGTGTCCGAACTCATCTACTCCATTGCGAGCGCTAGATGGCGCCAGTTACACAGGGCGCCTTGTCGTTTTTTGAGCTCTCCCAAACCAAAACTGAAACTAGTGGGTAATAAACAGGCCGTAAATAATTATCTGACGCGTGCTGGAGCAAATGATGTGCCGTGTTATGGCTAACAGGTCCCCAGCTACGTATTGCAGCGAAAAAACAGCAGACGAAAATTTTGGTGTCAGTGCCCCTTTAACCTATAGCTAGGGCACATAATGATGTTTATAGTTGTGGAATATTTAAACTGCAATGAAGCTTTTGGTATAAACATCTCAGCTATGTCGTCATGCTTTAGCCTCTGCTTAGATTTTCCTGACTAATGCATGCATTGCTAGCTTGGAATCACTAAGCTATGCCTATATTGCTTAGCTTTACAAACTGGTTCTGCATTTCTAGCCTGACCGTGTCATATGTCAATGCTTATCAAAAGGGAGAAATTGCTGTCTTGTCCAGAACTGCGGTGGCAACACCGTTGGCGATCACTGCGAACGCTGCGCTGAGGGATTCTTTGGAACACCTTCACGGGGACCGTGCCTGCCTTGTGCCTGCCCGCTTCCTACAAACAGGTACGCATACTACGGTTAAACCTCATTTTAATGCATGTGAGTTTAATGAACTTTATGAAAAACAGCATAGCTATGAGCAGCGTTATTGATATATATTTATGACTAACTATTGGATACAACAAAGCTATTTCCATGTCATATTGACTTTGTAACGGCGTGGCTTGGATGTACGGCATCAGCATAGTCCTTGTTGTAATGTAACTTGTTTTCTTAAGGCAGAGTCTTACTCCTGGTGCATGAGCCAGGAATAAAGCAGCCTCAGATGTTGTGACACGAGTACATAGTTTGTGGCAAAAAAATAGCTCCCTTGTGTCCCATATTCATTATGAGCATATATAATCTCGTATGCTAGTATGAGCACTTACTGCTTTAGATATGCTTTGTTGTGTGTATCTGGTGAAATGGAACAGGGCTACCTTTGAGCATTGTTGCTAAGAGTGTGCAGTTTGGGTGGTAAACTTGGTTTACTGGTTGTGTAGCTAGAACATTTCTTCTCTGTGCAACCTCTCTGTGATTTCTTCTTACTGCATTAAAAAACTAAATCTCTGATGCATATATTACACTAGCATTGCCATCTCTAGCATTATGCAAAGTTTATTATAAAAATACAAGATTCCCATGTTTAATGCTGAGCAGTGAGGAATTTCGCTGATATACAAATGTGCAACAAAGTATGTACCTTTTGCTGGTACAAGTGTATTGTGTAACGACCTTTTCTTACTTTTAATTTACTATGTGCTTCCATTCAAAATCTAACATTTTGCCTTCAAGTAGATTAGGTGCCTCTTTGTAACATTCCTTTTTATCCCTGTGCTGACCACCCTCCTGATTTTTTAAGCTACACTATACAGGTACTTTCGAACGCATAATAAACTGACATTGAACATCTCGCATAATAAAATGGAGTGGTCATATCATGATCTTTTTTTTTTTTTTTCATTTTTGCCAGGTGTACGTAACATTGCATTTGAAAGTATTGAATGCTTTCCATTTACTGGTACCTATCCATGTTTGGTGTTCTCTTGCTCTCAGCTTCAGCAGCACATGCCAGACACATGGGCCAGACTACATCTGCACCGACTGCCAGGAGGGCTACACTGGAAGGCGCTGTGAGAGGTGATGTGTCATTTAATTATTCACATGCATACTAGTTTGTTTCTTTGGGTGACTTGTTTTCCAGCAGCTAACAAATGTTATACAGAGTCATTGCTTGAAGTATCACATACCTTCATGGATTGGAAGCTTCCTGAATGTTATTAACGATCTTAACCTGATTTATGCGTGACATAAAAAGCAGTGGTTTGTATACAAAGAGCCCTACGTGTTTAATTTGTTGATTAGATTTGAATGACTGAGGACTTTGCTTGCTACTGTTGTACACTTTGAACATTCTGCCACGAGTGATCATTCACTCGTGGCAGCTCTTAATTCATGTTCAACTTCATCATGGCAATTTGTACACCCTTAAACCTTTTTAAATAATGAAAATGTAAATTATTCTCATGATGACGCTGTACCTGTTGATGACCGGCAGCGTCGAAGGGTCCACGACGATCTGGTGCGGTAGTCTGGTACGGCACAGCGTTGAGGTCTATGGAGTTGCGGCGCTGATGTTCCCGGGGAGCTAGTGCTTGACGGCAACCCGAGCAGTTTTAACTAACTCGAGCCGAAGTCCCGATGCCTACGTTGCAGACGGTAAGCGCACATCTCAACTAGGCGAAGCGGCTAAGGTTAGGTGGCCAGCCGGTACAGAGCCACGCTAACAACTTCTAGAGCGATACGATGATCGGCTTCTACGCCGTGTAAGCCAAGCGACTAGAACCCCGTGCTCCTCAACGCTCCTCGCTTAAATACCCACATGTTTTTCCTGATTCGCTGTGTTCGTAATTGGGGCGGGTTTGTGAGACAATTGCTCTGGAACTTCATTTCTGGCTCTGCCCAAATATCCCTCTCGCAATTACTGCCTGGAGAGGGCGATGACCAACCCTTTCTCGTGGTCCCCGACGGGCCTCTTCCTTCTGCACCCCCGATTGACAGGTCATCAGCGTAGCGGGGGGTGCCCTTCGAGTCAACAACGGGATGCATACTTGTCCCCTTTGGACACGGTGGCCGACGAGCAAACAATAGCGTAGGTCCGCGCGCACGTGGCCAGTGCACGTCAAACGGCTGCCCGCTGTCTTGCCCCGTATTGTTGGTGGTGCACCGTTGTTCGCGTCTTCAAGAACCACGCCGGGGGGTCGCAGGAGAATGCTTCAAGTTCAAGCTTCCCCGCTCAGGGAGGCCATCTCCACGTCTTCTCCGAAAAATGCCGAGAACTTTCGACGTACTTTGAGAGCGGCTGAAGCGCTTCGAAACTTGCACGTGCGGCCATGTCGTCCACCTTCACTTATATTAAACCACGAGGCAATGTCATTCCGTGACAAACAGCATGGCTTGGATGTATAGCATCAGCATAGTCCTTGTAATGCAACATGTTTTCTTGAGGCAGAGTCTTACTCCTTATTCATGAGCCTGGAATAAAGCAGCCTCAGATGTTGTGACATGAGTATGTAGTTTGCGGCACAAAAATAGCTCCCTTGTGTCCCATATTCATCATGAGCATATATATCTCATATGCTAGTAGGAGCAGTTACTGCTTCAGATCTGCTTTGTTGTGTGTATCTGGTGAAATGGTGCAGGGCTAGCTTTGAGCATTGTTGCTGAGAGTGTGTAGTTTGGGTGGTAAACTTGGTTTACTGATTGTGTAGTTAGAACATTTCTTCTCTGTGCAACCTCTCTGTGATTTCTTCTTACTGCATTACAAAAACTAAAATCTCTGATGCATATATTATACTAGCATTGCCATCTCTAGCGTTATGCAAAGTTTATTATAAAAATACAAGATTCCCATGTTTAAATGCTGAGCAGTGAGGAATTTCGCTGATCTACAAATGTGCAACAACGTATGTACCTTTTGCTGGTACAAGTGTATTGTGTTAGCGACCTTTTCTTACTTTTAATTTACTATGTGTTTCCATTCAAAATCTAACATTTTGCCTTCAAGTAGATTAGGTGCCTCTTTGTAGCATTCCTTTTTATCCCTGCGTTGACCACCCTCCTGATTTTTTAAGCTACACTATACAGGTATTTTGAACGCATAATAAACTGACATTGAACATCTCGCGTAATAAAATGGAGTGGTCATATCATGATCTTTTTTTTTTTAAATTTTTGCCAGGTGTACGTAACATTGCATTTGAAAGTATTGAATGCTTTCCATTTACTGGTACCTATCCATGTTTGGTGTTCTTTTGCTCTCAGCTTCAGCAGCACATGCCAGACACATGGGCCAGACTACATCTGCACCGACTGCCAGGAGGGCTACACTGGAAGACGCTGTGAGAGGTGACGTGTCATTTTAATTATTCACATGCATATTAGTTTGTTTTTTCTGGTGACTTGTTTTCTAGCAGCTAACGAATGTTATACAGAGTTATCGCCTTCATGGATTGGAAGCTTTCTGAATGTTATTAATGATCTTAACCTGATTCTATGCGTGACATAAAAAGCAGTGGTTTGCATACAAAGAGCCCTAGGTGTTTAATTTGTTGATTACATTCGAATGACGGAGGACTTAGCTTGCTGCTGATGTACACTTTGAACATCCTTTATTTTCTGGGCACTATTCTGCCAAATAAAGAGTTTTTAATCGTTAGCTAAACCATTGACTGGTGTGTTCATTGTCACAACAATGTGACATTGTCAATAGAAAGCTCTTACTTCTTTGTTTTCTCTTTGGCTCTGGTTGCATGTGATGTGTTACTTACTGAAAGCCTTGTTTGTGCTGTATATTACATAATGAGAAACCTTTTATGTGTATGTGCATTGATGCATACACACCTTACTCCTCTGTTGTGCATGCACTAGAGAACTTAATGATGTCAGAGTAACAGAAAAAATCAACATTCAGTTATGCAAGGAGTAGTTATCAGTTGAAACATCTAGTTTTCATTGGAAATGCACCAAAAGACGAGCTTTTTATGTGTATGCTACTATTTGAAACTGAAATTATGAAGAAAGCATTTATTAGGTAATCTCAAATGGGTATATGTTTTTTTAATATGGAACATTGCTAAACATGCATGATCAGGCATGCAATAAAGTGTAATAGATTTCATCTCTGTGACCGTAGTTAACCAAAGGTCAAAGAGTTAATTGTGTAGTGTAGCGTGCTACAAAATCACTCGGCTAACATGACTTTTTCAACTATACTGTTATGTTCAAACATTATTATCTGATAAACTGGTCATTTGTTCTTAATGTTCCAGTCAGGCTTTTAATAAACACTACTTTGTAAGGTTAGTGGGATCACAAAACAATGTTTAGCGTGTAGACATTAGGGGTATGTGACGGTTGTTTTATAAGTAATAGTAAAAACGATTACCCATTGTTCAAAAACAAATAAAGCATTTCTGTCACAGATTTTTCAGACTCCGAAATGTCTGACTTGATAAATATTCCGGACTTAACAAATGCACCTCCAAGGCTCCTATAGAGCTAATGTATTCTCATGACCTCCTTTCCGACAAATTTGCACCCCAAGTTTCAATTTTCTAGAATAAATCGCTCGTTACGGGCCATGACATTTCATTATAAAAGCCACCATATTGAATTTTTGGCTGACTTGCCAGGCTTGACTTCCAATGGCCTGCTGTAGGCTGTCCAGGATTGGAAAGCTTGCTCCATACTTTAGCTTTGCAGGCTATGCCCGCTCTGTCTTGGCTGTCGGAACTGAAAATGAAAAGTCACCTTTTACTTTTGGTCAGCACTATCATCATCGCTTGTTGCACAACAGGTTTTTCTTTATAGTGTCTTGAATGGTTTCGGTTGCCATTCTGCACATGGGGTGTCCACGTTGGGCGTGTCTTCGGTAGGTTGCGTGTGTTTGTGTGAAGACGTGTGGGCGATATGTGGAGTTCTGTGCTTTAGAAGAACTCATGGCAGATGACCCTGACAGCACGATTGATAACACTGGCCCAGCAAATGGATGGATGTATCTAATCTGCGATATCGGACTTTGCTTCTGGAAACTACAACCTTGTTTTGTGCACTGAACTCGCAGATGACGAAATAATATGTTGGGTTGTCCTGTGGCCAGAAAGCTGCCTAGACTACGATAACATATACAGTCAAACCTCGTTAATACGTACCCGCTTAATGTGTAACTCCGGTTTAAACGTAGTCGCGAAGATTCCCCCACCCAGTCCCCATTGAACCCCATGTATTGGCTGAACGCTTAAGCCGTAGTCGCTTGTTGCATTACATACGGTTAGTACGTACCATTTTCTTGTTTTTATATCTTCACAGGCAGAAAATCGGCAAAATTTCACTTGCGCAACGTTCGATTCACTAGCGGTGACGACAGGACTAAAATTGTCAGCGATAGTGACGTCAAAACATGGCCACGTTGACGTATTTTCTGTTCGTACGGCTGTTGCCGATCGAAGCGTGCAAAAGTATGGCCTTCGAGATTGGCAAACTGCAGCGATAGTGACGTCAAAACATGGTGACGCTGACGTATTTTCTGTTCGTACGGCTGTTGCTTATCAAAGTGCGCAAAAGCATGGCCTTCGAGATCGCCACATTGACGTATTTTTTGTTTGTATGGCCTACGAGATTGGTTTTTGTTAGTCCGCAGTGGCTGACGGTAGGGGAATTCGCTCTCTTGGAATCCGCCAGTTTCCTTTTTTTTTTTTCTTTTTTTTCTTTTTCTTTCATTCTCCCGTGTCCGCCGGTGGTGGTGTGCTTTTGTGCAGTGGGTGTGTTCTTTAACAACGGTCTTTTGCACGGCGTATCTTTTTTTTTTATTGTGTGGCGCGCGTGTTGTGCGATTTAATTCGCACGTGAGGACTGCTATGCCGAAGTATCGCATTTTGAGTGTTAAGGAAAAACTGGAAATCATTCGCACCATTGAAAATGGAACGAAGAAATCTGCGGTAGCCTGTGAAAAGGTCTTGCCTCTGACGACTGTGTGCGGGATATGGAACGCTCGCGAAAAGTTGAGGGGCGGCACAGGCAGCAATCTGAAGAGGTGCCGCATCAGAGACTCTGCGTCTCCCGAAGTGGAAAAGGCCCAGCTTCATTGGTTAAAGAAGGCGCGGAGCATGAACCTGCCTGTCACTGGACCACTTCTTACTGAGAAAGCGCTAACTTTCGCAGCTCAACTTTTGATGCCGTCGTCGCGGCGACGGCATCAAAACCTGTGCAATTCAGTTGAGTTGAGATGCCGTCGTCGCGGCGAGGCCACCACGGCGGCAAGTGAAAATAACAGATTTTTTTGCTGCCTGCCCTTGAATAAAGCTTGTGTGCCTGTGTGTGCGTGAGTGTGTTTATGGGGTTCGTGACGTTCATTTTTGGCTGGTTAGTAGCTGATAAACCGGCACTGACGGTTAATTCGTACATCGCTTAGTGCGTACCCAAACGTCATTCCCGGCCAACTATGTATTAACGAGGTTTGACTGTAATGATCACCGCTGGCAGCCGTCGGTGGCTTATATCGCCATTGTGGTGACACTCTTGTCAAGTGTACACGGAGACCTTGCTCTAGCCAAAATACAAGCAAATCTGATCGTCTCCAAGCGTAGTATGAGGCAGAGCAGCAATGGCGACCTGTTTAAGTTGCTCTAAGCTTAATAAATTGGATCCTTTATGGTTTAGTGAGCTTTTCAGACTGCTGAATTTTTCAGACTATTTCTTGGTTCCCTCCTCGTCCAAAAAGTCGGTCACCGACCTGTATTCAAATAGATTGTACTCAATCGTGGCAGCTCTTAATTCACATTCAACTTCATCATGGCAATTTATACTTGGACATGCTTAAACCTTTTTAAATAATGAAAATGTAAATTATTCTCATGATGACGCTCTACCTGTTGTGTAATGAAAATGTCTAGCTCATGTCGGTTGAGCAAGGTGCTGCATTGATACGGAAGAAGCCTTGAGCTGTAACTTGACTTACTTTGCAGGTGTGCGGACGGTTTCTTTGGGAATCCGTTAGTGGACGGAGGTCGGTGTGAGAGGTGCGAGTGCAACCCTTACGGGTCGCAAGGTCATCGATGTGACCACATGACTGGCGCTTGCCACTGCTTGCCTGGCATCACTGGTCGTGACTGCTCAATCTGTCCGGGCCGCCACATCCTAAACTGAGTATGGCTGCAAATGTGAGTTCTATTTGCCAGAGTGAAGTCTGTGCGACAGCTTATTTGCACTTCACTTAACCTGTGGCAAGAAGGGAAGAATAGACATGGCCAAAATTGAAGTCAAGTATGCCTTCCAAGTCAAATCAGAGAAATTGATTATTCTCTTGACAAATAAGTTTAGTGAAAGTTCACGAGGTAGGGGAAAGTTATTGAAACAAAAGAATTGTCATCCACTGAAATGGAGCATGAAGCTATAAGACCCAAGGGAAAGCGTTGGATTTGAAGAAAAAACTCCCTGGCCTGTGTAGAGGTCGCAGCACAATGGTAAGCTAGATTATCCTGTGTGCTGTCATTCTACTTCAGTTACTGCCCCCCCCCTGCCCCTTTTGCTGCTATAGCCTGCTTTTTTTACTTCCTTTTCTCCTTTTTCGTTATCATCAGCTTCCCCTTTTTCTTTTCTTCATCGCCATGTTCTTTCTCTTCTTCATCATCGTCATCTTTTTTTTCCTCGTCCTCGCTGTTGAAACCACAGCCGGCGGCTGGCAACATATAATGTGCTGAAAGGCCACTCCTACAAATCAGAATCGTGGCTGAGAACGTAGTGTGTGCAGCCATGCGGAGAATGAAATGAGGGTCAGCAGTGGATGCTGCTACCTCTCCTGCAACATCAGAGCCGTGGCTGCAAGACAGCCAATTAAGTGGCGAGAATATATATGTCAGGGTTGTAGTGGAGCCGCCCCTATCCATCTGGGTTCAAATCCACACAGGCACAAAACCTTTTCTTCACATTGAAGCTGATAGCGGTTATGGACACGGGCGGCAGCGGTGGCAGACACCATTGCCATCAATTTCAGTCACTGTATGGAGCCCATTACAGCTTACGCTGTCAAAGTTTGTCTTATTGAAAAAATAATAGGATGTATATGCCTTAACATTGTCATCACACAACCACACGAGCTAACCAGCAAGCTAACAGTTTGCATACTCGGACAGAATTAAATGATAATTAAAAGCTTCATGTCACACCTAAGTAGATGAAAGTTTTTTTTAAAGGTACTTTATGTTTGGCTGGTTTGTGTCTCTAGACACAATTGAAACCTGCACAAATACATTGAAAACACTGGAGACCAACTGTATTTGAGGACTGTAAGCAAATCAAACTGGATACCTTTTGATGGCACAGTTTTCTCTCTCCTTCATTGTGTGCTTAGTCCTACTGCAGTCTTAATTGTTTGAACAAGAAGGATCGCAACAGCTTCCATTTTTTTCTTAGAAAGTTTTCTGTACATTATAGAAAAGTATGGTCATTTCTTGTGCAGGAGGCTCTATTTCATATGGGCGATTCTTTTTTTCACATACGCACAGTTTTTCTAAAATACATTCCGTACATGGCGACAAACGCAAGTGTAGAATGCAGATCGCTTTTGATGACTGGCAAGTTGCCGATGTGGAGTGCATGCATGCTTGACAACACGCAAGATTTAGCATTCCTGGGCCTCTAAACAACTATATCATTGTTGCAGCCTGTGACGACGACTGTACGGGACGCCTTCTCGATGAAGTGGAGCACATGCTGGCCCTGCTGAACAGGTTGAATGCCACCGACATCATTTCTGCTCCCTGGATTCACTTGCTCGCTATTCAGGAGACCTCTCGTGCGATGAGGGTGAGAGGACGATCAGTGTTGTCCGTTTCATCACTAACTAGATATAGCATAGTTCAAAGTATGTGACCTCTACTCTTCTTGACAACATTGACATGCCTCTGCCCTCCAGACTGACCTCGACAACTACCTCCACCTTGTTGACAGCGGCAACCAAGTTCTCTCCAACTTTTCATTCCACTTCAACTTGGAGACTCAAGCCGAGATCCTGTTTGAAAGGGTATGAACGAGTTGTTGCATCATTTTTCTAAAATGCGGGACATTTACAACATGTTGGTGCCTTTAGATAGGTGCTGGCTACTTCTTGGCACAGGAAAATGCAAAGCAACGAAAGATGCAGACCTGAAAAGAAGTCACGATGGTTGTATCGGCCAGAGCAGTAAAATTTTATTGTGGGCACTACGCATAGGTGCCCATGTTTCTAAATTTAAGTGCGTGTGAAAAACACACAGATTGTCAAGACATAATCCGCAGTTTTCCACAATGGTGAACCTTGTAATGATACTGTAACCTTAGGACATAAAAGCTCAGGATTGAATATCGATTGGTTACAGCGCCCATCAGTGCAATGACTTCAGTCATGTTTCTTCCTTTTAATTTATGATTTACGAATGGTACAGTTCTTCTATATTGTGCATGGAATAAGTCTTCTGCTGCACAAAAAAACTGATATCCAAATTACACGGAGTAATAATTACAAAGCCATATTTTCAATGACAACTCCTGTCTTTAAACATTGCAGTCCAAAGATATGGTCCGTACTCTACCTGGAGTTGCGCATGATGTCAACCACCTGCTGCTGAGGGCCAGGGACCTACTGGAGCTTGTCAACAAGTACTGGAAGGAGATTATTGGTGCGTACTGCATGTAGCAAGCTTTGTGTTCACGTTAAGCAAGTTTGTTTAACTTGGGATGTTTCCTAGGTGTGCTTATTGTAACAAGCAGCACATAATATAAACAAGATGAAACAAGCACTTACTAACAGCTGAACTTTTATTGAAAGTGATTACAGAAATACACAAGACCTGCATATAGAACTACCAAAGCATTTATTATACAGAAGGCTGCACAAAGCGCAAATTCACTTGGAGAGTCACCTTAAGTAAGTGTATTACTGCCACTAATTTGGTTTATTCTCACCCGGTCACCCAACTTTTCTATATATTGCTGTTCAAGTTGTTTTCAGTAAGTGTTCAGTTGTTGGTAAGCACTTGTCACGTCACCTTCACTCCTCTTGTGTCCGCATTCTTTCGGCGCGTTTTTAACTATGACGTGCCAGCTTGAACAGCAATGCATTCCTTTTAAGTTATATTAAATTAAATTCAGTTTGGAAACAAAATCCTTTCTAGATGCTGTGGACCACCTGAAGCAGCACACCTTCGGTCGTGGTGGAACAGCAACGGGCATCGAGCGCCTCGTCGAGGAAGCAAGGCGAATTCTGTTGGAGTTGCAGAAGCGCAATTTCGACCGGCCCATGGACGAGTCCAACAGGGAGCACAGGTGTGAACGCTTTACATTTTTCTTGAATAGTTAATTGGTTTCTTCATTTAGTATATGATGTTTCTTCCAAGTGTAACTCTTCTGCAGAAGCATTTGTACAAAGTGGAAAGCACCCGTGAACTAAAAAATATACTAACACTAAAAAGTGTTGGGCATGTCAGGGGTGACACGTTACTGCAGACAGACATACACAGTGGTACTTTATGAAAGGGAGCACACAAGTCTGTGGCCTAGCTCTGCTCTGTGGCCACTGCATACAGCCCTGGCCTGTGGCAGCTAAAGAAATCACTATCGCTTTTTGGCATTGCACATTAGCAGCCAGAACAACTATCTGTTAAGGGAAGATCTGAGTTGCCTATTGCCGTATCCAGTTATGTACTCTGCCCGCCAGTAGATTACGCCAAAAGCAGGTGCATTTTCTCACGATTCCACTCTTTGGTACCGTGAGCCGACACCACTGAACACAGGCCATGTGCTCATGTATTCGCTTTCATGAAAGACCGCACTGCACATTAGCAAAGTAATCGTAAACAAATAGACCTGTATGGAACATTGATACTTTCAAAAAGTGCTGATTGAACAAGTGTTTGTTTATTTAAGGTAAGTCGTCACTTCTGCAAGGACATCACAGCTGCTTGACTGATCTGACTGGGCCTAAGTGTTGTGAAAAGGGTGTTGCTGTTTTGCTAAAATGCGAGGAATGCGCAGGAATCACACAGAATCTTTTATTTCAATGAACGCTACAACCTTCTTAGGTCAGCGCATGGTGAGAATGGTTGAGATAACATTAGATTTAATTTGAAAGTTCAACAGGTGGCCCTTTAGCCCAGCCTGTCATTCATGCATAACCTTTTGCTGTCCTTTTATTATATTATCGCATGTTAATTGCCAGAATATGTGGGCTGGGGTAGGAAAGAGTTACATAGGTAATTTTTGTTGAAACCTCACCACTGTTACATCAGTTTGGTGTGAATTCAAGGTATGTTTTCCCATCTGGACTGTTTGCTGCCTGGAATAATTGTTGAAACTTGCCAGTTTTGATCTTGAGGATGTTTCAATGCAGCGTAGTTTCTTTTTATCAATAGGCAGTGGAGTATAAGCCTGAGCACACACAGTTAGATTACGGGATGCAACAGCAAAAACAGTGTTGAAAATTGTGTCCCATGTGGGGGCCGTCCATCCTTTTTTTTCTTTTGTTCTTTCTAGTTTGCAAAGCCTCCTCTTAGGTTAAGAGTGGCCGCTTTCATTATTACAGACGGATTATGTACAATTACATCTCGACTTCACAGTGCATTCTTAACCTGTCATAACAAAATCTCATCTGATGCACAAGTACCTTCATTATATCTGAAAATTCATGACTACGTTGATTATTAAAACTGTATGAACAATACAAATAATCTTCTTTATTTTGGTATAACCAACGATTTGTGATATCCGTATTTGATGTATCGAGGTGTGACTGCATTTCTGTTTATTTTCACCTTTAGTATTATGTGTCCCTTCAAGAATGGCAACTAAGGTTGCTGTCATGCTACACTTGTGCAGTGTCATCTGAAGTTGCTGATATGTTTACAGAACTGCTGGAACAAGCCTTTTAAGTGCATCTATAAACCAGCCACAGGCATCTGCTTTATTACCATACCATAGCACAACTCTAGCAATTGCTAAGGTGACCATGCAAATTTCATTTCTTCTTACCAAGATGATGTAAGCATTTTTTTTGTCGAGATTAGTGCCAATTTAAGAAATGACATATGGCTCATGTACTAATTCATTAATGAAACATGAACATTTCATTTGGACTGACCGGACCTCATTTGATAGATTTCATAAGAGTTTCATAACATATATAATGCATATGCTGGAATTGTGTCCCATTGTTCACATCTCTCTCCTGAAACTCCCACATTACTGTAACCTCATATGCTGAATGTATGATTCAAGCCACCACTCCAGGACATCGGGGGCACTTAAGTTCAATAAAACGTTCTGCCGGGCAAGTTTGTTCGTGCTTGCAATGGAAAAAGGAAAAAAAAGGCACTCGTCCATGTCTTTGCTACATTCTTGTCCAGTTTGTGCATACCTTTTTTCCTTGAAGCTGGAATACTTAGCTAAGCTGGCTTTTACAAAATTCATCAGTGATGCTCTGAAAGCTGGAATACTTAGCTAAGCTGGCTTTTACAAAATTCATCAGTGATGCTCTGAACAACTATCACTTTAGTAAGGGAAGGTTCCTCTGCCTTTCCCAATGGCTTGCAGGAAGGCCCATCAACTGCTCGAGAGAGTGAAGAATCTGGTTCTCAACCTACAAGAAGTGGGTGACATGGCCGAGCGACTTGACCGCATTGAACAGCTGCTTAGTGAAATGGTGCGCCGAATCCAGCATGAAGTGCAGAACCCGACTGCAAGAGCCTTGGACCTCCTGGAAAGAGAGCTGCAGACCCTGCAATCAATTCAGGTAAGTTGATCTAAACGTTTGAGGATACACTAGTTAAATATCATTGTAACGAATTCCATGTGATAGGAAGATAGCTTCGTTAGGCCCAATAAGTTGTTATAAACATGTATCCATAACATAGTTTCAATGTCAATACTATTAATTATTTACTTTTTATATCTAATAATTGACCATATTTATATTCATTATATCACGATTGGACTCTATAAGTATTGACTGAAAATTGTATCAACCGTGTGCAAATGCACTAAGCCTCTTGGATGTCGGCCAAGGAGACAAAAATGTATTACCCCGAATGATTGTCAATGTTACCTGTGATACCTTGTAGCTGTTTGATACCATGTGGCTGTTGTTACGAAGGTTACAAGTTAATATAGCAATGATTCAAGCGTACTACTGCATCATGCTGTTCCTTTTTTTTCTTTGCTCAGCATTTCATTGGCGGAAGTCGGGATGGGGCTGGCAGAGCAAATGCCTCTCTGGTTGAAGCCCGTGAATGGCTGAGGAAAGCCCGAGATGCAATTATTGATGCTGCCTTCAAGTTTGACGTGAGTTCCTTTTTATTGCATTTATGCGCACGAAAGACATGACACATACTTTTTTTAACTCTCGAGACGGCAGACACTGAACGGTGCACCGGTGTAGTTAAGTGCTTATAAATAGCTGAAGAAAATGTAGACAATGACTTTATGTTGCTACATATTTAAAATGTTGGAACAAACTGTTTACACTTGCTTTACTATAGCGTATTTCTGATACGTGGAAAATAATCTCATCTGAATTCTTGCATGTGTCATTTTTGTATAACAAATATTTTTCTCCTTGCATAAATTGTGAACTGATTATTAATGATTGAGCAAATTGATCAAGTGTTACCCCAATATTCTTCAAGTGGAGCACACAAAGTACATTTCTGAGCCAGCATATATGAAGTCCCAGTTTGAGAGACATGTGCCTCAGATCTCGAACTATATGTTTCTGTTTAGTTTTTGCAACACTTGAGTAGCCCCTGTGTGCATTCAGGTACTTTAACATGCCCTCATGGTGGCACTAAATAACACGTACAATACTAAGCAGTACTAAATGCTTGTAAGCATGTTTTGAATATGTACAAGAAAGCTGCAGTGTCCTTTGAGTCCGTAAAACTGCATGCCGTATTTCTGAGTGCAATGGTGTCTGCCCTAAGTTAGCCACATTTCCCTGGCATCATATCGCTGCCTTAACTTTGTGCCTAATTTTGCCAGAAAAGCTTTTAAAAGTTCTCGCTAGGATTAAATTTTGTCATTGTATGTCACGTTAGATGATCACGGTGTTGCATGTCAGTTATGTATGCATAAATCTTCATTGGAGAATTAGTTATACGGCCCTATGTAGTCATTAAACCGATAAATTGTTTTGCATAGGGTAATTGTGAGTGGATGACCTTGCTATCTAATAACTTAATGACGAATACAATTTACAAAATCTTGCCTCATTGTCTGTCGTATTCGTGCAGGAGCTGCCTCGTTTACTGAGGGAAATTTCAAATGCAACTGATGCACTCGAAGAACGTCGTGGCACTCTCGATCGTCTGAATCCAGAATACCGAGATAAATATGTCCTTGGATGTAAAAGACATGCTGACGAAATGGGGGTCCATGTTGGTGCTCTTGCAGAGTAAGTGACATCTTGGCTTCACATCCGGGTTAATGTTTCACTCTTATCCACTGTGGCATCCATTGCTAAAGTTGCAAGTGTAGTAAAGAAGATGTAGCTGACTAATCATTACTTGAGCTCAGATAATTGAGAATTTAAGTCAGTTCAAACAAATCTTGAAAACGTTCGTTTGTCAATTTAATTATTGCTTCATCTTGAAAGTTAATTACCACCACGCCAGCTTATCTTTGCTTCATGATCTATAGCTTCATATCAGAATGCGTACTTGATTTCTATTCTTTCGTGGGGACCACCTTTTCACAAATTGTTACGCATGTTATCGCTAAGTGTAGGCCATGCTCAAACTTGCATGCAGCTTTGAGGATGTTTCTGACTGTACTGCTAAGTTTGAATGCACATCATGTATATGTGAGCACGTTTCAGATCATTCGTGAATGTACTGTGACGCAAGTATAAAAGCTGACACATTTCACCACTGATCAGATGACTGACGATCACACTTGCTGCTGCAGTGTAGCGAGGGTTGCTTTATTTGCTGGGCACCCAATAAAAGTTTGATCTTTAAAACAGTTTTGAAACTGCATCCTTCATAGTCATGAACATGTGACAGTATGCATGTAGCTTATGAAAATCTTTGGTTATCATTTTTTCTTGTTCTTTACATGCACCATTGTCTTTTCTTGTTAATATCTTATGACTAGCATAACTTTACACAGGCCCAGCCAAGCTATTCTTCTTTGACTTTTTGCCTATTTGCCCAAAAATGCCAAATGAATATTTTGAGATTGAGATTTGGTTTATTTCACCATAATCGATACAATTATAACAGTTAACAGGTTGAACAAGAAAGAAAAAGAAAGAAGATGTAGCTGCCTAATCATTACTTGAGCTCAGATAATTGAGAATTTAAGTCAGTTCAAACAAATCTTGAAAATGTTGGTTTGCCCGTTTCATTATTGCTTCAAATATTTTTACTACGTACACTGAAGCATGCATTACCAACTTGCCCAGAAGTTGTCCTGGCTTAGTGACCATGGTCTTGCTCTGCTAAGCTCATGGAAACAGGCTCAATTCCCAGCTGTAATGATCTTCATTTCGCGATGGCAGAATGTGGAAACACTTGTATACTTTGGTTTAAGTGAATGTCAAAGAACCTCAGATGGTAAATGTTAAGTAGAGCCCGCCTCCATTCTTCTTTCACACACTACAGTGTGCCTCATGATCACGCTGCGGCTCTGGCACAAAAAAGCTATGTTATTCAATTGACTTGCCCTACGTGCCATTCTTATGGTTTTTAGCACCATTCTTTCTTCTTAACTGCAGCCAGTTCAGGACGACGCAAGAGGTGTCCGAGTACCCGCTACGGGCTGCCCGCGTCTATCAGAACATTGTCGACGCTCTCAAAGATGCCGAGGAAGCAGCACGCAAGGCAGCAGATGCAGCGGACAGAGCTTTTGATGAGGTACTACTCTGTTGTTCGTATCTGAAGTTCTTATAATGCCATTTTGCCTACTTTGCACACTGTTCTGCCATGATTTTGTACCAACATGCCCATTCATTTCTTCTCTTATGTTTACACATTGAGCAAAGGCAAAATGGTGACCCAGTGCACTGCGTAGTCTTTTTGCCTTTGCTTGTGTCCCGTGAATTCATGCTCCATTTCCGCCATGCAAATAAGTGCACCCATGTTATTTAGGATTTTCAAGAATTTGGTTTATCAGAGTTAGCCTTCCATGAGGGTTTACTTATTTTTTAATTTAAAAATTATTTTTGCTCAGGGAAAGTCACTTATATTGCTTTTTATGCAGTGTAAAATAAAGCATGGCAACCTGTCTCTGCTTACTCTGGTTCAGCTGCAGCAGATGAATTTTTCAAACTGGAGTGCTTCACCTATGGTTTAGTGGGTGCAAGCTGCGCTGACATACTGATATGATCATTTACAGGCATACCCACGTACTGGTGACAGCCTCATGCACCAAGCTGAGAGCGCAAGGGAGCGAAGCGAGGATCTGCTGAGACAAGCAAAGCAACTTCGAGACGAAGACATACCAGGTCGGCAGAGCATTGGCAGAGGCCTTGTGACGATTATAAAGACATTAAAATAAGAAAGAATTTGAGTTAAATTATAGTTCTGCAAAACAAGTACTGAAACCCTAGCACCAGTACGTTGGTGTGACATTAGAGATTCCAAAGTAATTTTCCGTTGCTTTCACCACATTGGCTTGGTAAATGTTTGGATGAATTTCTACCATGTTGAACAGAATGTAATTAATTTTTACAGTCACTTTGATTCATCATCACTGATCACATCAATGCATTCATCTTGGCATTCTTCGACCATAACTGCCCCCTGCATCTATAAACACTATACATTACCATTCATTTGTGTTGAAAAAGTACTATCTGAGACTTCAGTACCATGACATCATGATGAGCTGGTGCAAGAACTTCAAGGCAACATTGTCACCTGTCTTCTTCTATCTGTGCCTTTTCTGGCTAAGCGGAGCATCTTGTCGTGGCAAGAGGGATGTTCGACATTGTGGAAGGGTAGTCTTTAAATACAAATGAAACTGTTTTTCTTTTCAGTGCCTCTTTAATTACCTGCTAACAACGGTGGAAAAAGTGCTTATCTGGTATCTGTCTTTTCTTTCATGGTCAGAGCTACAGTACACGATGCGTGTCACAAAGGGTCGACTCAAGGGTCTCGGCGAAGACATCGAAGATGGAAACCAAGCCGTAGCAGCCATCAACCGAGAACTGGACCGCCTTCCGACCGACATATCCGGTCCGCTGGACGATGCGCTCGAGGATGCCGATCGTGCGGATGAGAAACAGAAGGCAGCTAACGCCCGTGCGGACGTAATTATTGCGCGCCTACAACCCATGAGAGAAAAACTTGAAATACTGAAGACAGGCTCTGCTGAAGGTCTCGACAACCTGACACGCCTCAGTGAGTGTGTGTTTTGTCCTGTGTCACAGTTGCTAAAGGGTAAATCATAGTGCCATTGCAATTGGAACTCAATATAACGATCATGGATATGACGTTTTATTGGTTACTACCAGGGATGTGTGAATATTGGAATTTTCAAATAATATTTGAATAGTGCTTGTTGTTCAATTCAATCTGCACCGAACTTTTACTATGTGAACTATTCAAAGTTTGTAATTAAGGGGCAAAATATGCTATGTCTGGTGAAAAGTGGCCCATTCCCAGATGCAGTAAGCCTTGCCGCATAACGCTTGTATATTGCGGCGAAGTTAACTTTTCTGTACTCGGCTGAAGTTAACCTATACATATACGTGCATGGTTCTCCATTGGACTTTACTTTAGGACCTTGGTGTTCTTCATCTAGGGGTGACGTTGTTGGAGTGTACTAGTCATGCAATGAAGATTTTTTGCCCATGTTTAGCAGTACATTTCTCTGGTAGCATTAAAAAAAATATTCTGTCCGCACTCAAGATGCTAACATTCAAGTTTGTTTTGCACTCGAAATTTGGCTATTCACACAGCTCAAGTTGTTACAAGTTAAATGAAAACTAGCGCTCTTACGTATGTACTTTTGTAATGAACTTATTGATGATATATTGAATTGGTTTAATGTGGTTTGGCTGTAATAGCAAAACAACAGGACATAGGGCTGTACAATTAATTCATGTTTCAGCAATGGAATAAGTGTCTTTATACATGATGTCAAGCTTTCTCCATAATGAAACACCATTATGTCAATACCCACATGCCAAAATTCACCAGCAGCACAAAAACAACGGAACATGTGACAGTGCTGTAGCTTCATAGTAGTAGTAGTAGTAGTAGTAGTAGTAGTAGCAGTAGTAGTAGGACAACGAGTATTTTATTGTATTGAAAAGGATACAGTGAAGTTGTTTTGACTTTCCTGTGGACACTTAAACTGTCCCATTGTTCTAAAAAAGATGCAGTGCAATAGAGCAGACACAAGATGAAAGGACAGACAGGGAATGGGAAAGTGAAAATGAGAGGGAGTGGAAATTTCACAAATGTGTATCTCATATGTATGCAATACAGCTGAGTGCGTTTTTTTCCTTCTTGCTGTGTAGTTGATGAAGCTCACAGGGGCATCAAGCAAGCCGACGACCTGGCTAGTCGATCTGAACAGTCTGCGGCACGAGCACACCAGGCACACAACATGCTGCAGCTCAACCTGAAAGAACTGCGGGACAAGATTCTCCTGGCTAGACAGCGGGCTTCGAGCGTGAGTTCCACTATGGCATTTTGTTCTCCGTACCATGAGCCCAAAATTCATCACTTTATGCTGTGCAAGTTTATAAAATGTTTGTTATCATGACTGTCCTACAGTATGATATAGAGGAGTTGAGTGCCGAGCGAGTTGGTAATCTGTAACGATGAAAAACTGTTTAAAAAACACACTGCATGCCCTCCATGTCCCCGTTCTTTCTTTTTTCACGCACTTTTTCAATGTTGTGTCTTATAGTGCAAGCTGTCGCATGAAAAGGCGAAGAAAATATTTTAGTGTACATCTCTGTATAGTTAGTCTTATCTAATTAAGATGGTTAATGTTTGAAAAAAATTGTAATTAAGATGTCAACATGCAGACTGGTGCTTACTGCAACACTGGAGCCTTCAGAGCGCATGTTTCAAGTTTAAATGACATCATATTCTTTAGCGCGGCCATCTTGGATAGGGCAATATAGATGTGGTGGAAAGCCTGCTTATGTAATTAATTGAGTATGGTTCACACTTGAAATTAATATGCAGAATAAGAAAGGAGGCATTTTGTGAGTTATTCTACATTGCTTTTTTATGTGATCACTTGGTTAGTTCTCTAAATTTACTGGGGTTGAAATATAGTATCTCTTCTGTTGCACATACGTATCTACCTAATACTGTGATGGTTTCCCATTTATTCCAGTGCTTATCATTAATTCATTTTAAGAGAATAGTCAACTGGCATATAACTGCTAGTAAGTCGACATGTTGCAACAGCTCATTGATTAAGGAAGCGCTACGGCCAGAAAAGTGTTTCGAAAGATTTTTCTAATGCAAGCTACAAATGATTGGTCACATCTATGTAACACAAGGAATCTGTATATTTAGGTTTATACTGGAGGCAAAACTGTTTCAAACTCGTTAACTTCTTCAACAATTGCAGATTCGAGTGTCACTGAGTGCTGACTCCAACGACCAGTGCTCACGGTCATTCAAACCAGAGATCGAGTCAACCATGACGAACAGCATCATACTCAACTATGCCATCAAGGAGGATAATCAGAACAGCTTGCTGTTCTTCTTGGCTAACTCCAAAGGAAAGGTGAGGTCTTTGTCTAATCTAATACAATAAGTTGATAATTACAGTGAACACTCATTAAGTCAAGTATCATTAATTCGAATTCTCTTATAATTCGAACTACGTGGAACAATCTGGCCGTGCTCCATAGAACTCCATGTGTCAGAGAGCTTGTGAATTCCCACATAAACCAGATCTGCCACGGACAATTTGAACTATGTGTCGCTATGCTGGCACTTTCCTGCTAAATGACAGGGGGAACAGCTGCCATCGTCATCAATCATTGGTGCTAACACATTAACACATTTATTAATTTTAATATTAAGTGCATAGCTTGTTCAAAGCATACAGTATTTACTATTAGCAAGGGCATGTGGTGGTTAATGTTGATGATCAAGTTTTATGACAATGTGATACAATAGTACATGCATACTACTGTGCCTCTGCTGCGCTACATTGAATGCATCGCAAACATTGGCAGTTCGTTTTGGGATTTCACCGCAGGTTTGTTTCCTCTTATTATACAGATGCACACTGGCTATTTACCTGTACACAAAACAGCAGTTGCAAGTGACAGTAGAACTAGCCCCCAATGCAGTTCTACTGCGTCTTGTAAATAGTGGGAAAGGTCATGCAGTAGAACCTCAGTTGGTGTGTGCATATTGCTTCATCATTTGTCTATCCTTGCCTCTGAGGTGAAGTGAAGTGAGGTGAAGTAACACTTATTGCATATCACTCGTACATTCCTTGAGGAAATTGACCTGAATTTTGAAGCCACCAAAAAGAATAATAAAAAAGTTTTTAAGCTTACTCTCTGCGTGCACATTCGCTGCTGCATGAATGGCAGGAGCTCAGTAGTTGTGACAGAGCAACTCTTTCTTCCTTGACACCCGTTTTCATTGTACCTTGTACATGAAAGACTGTAATAAAGAGATGAACAAATCGCAAAATACAATTTAGAACGGGGAATGTCGCAGGAGCCAACGTTTCGACAAGCGGACTTGTCTTTGTCAGGGCGGCAACTCGTCGGGGTTGCCACCCTGACGAAGACAAGTCCGCTTGTCGAAATGTTGGCTCCTGCAACATTCCCTGTTCTAAATCATATTTTGCGATTTGTTCATTGATTCAAGCATCCATCTTCCCCTGAGCTTCTCTTCTAGTTTGTAATAAAGAGAGTAATTGATACATTTATTGATATAATGGTGCAGATACAATACAATTATTGGTTGTAGTGAAATGGTTGAACGATAGTCTTTCCATTAGGACATCATTGTGAATGTATGCCTATACTGATTTCTTGCATATAATTAGCCCATTTTTATGCCAAATGTGACTTTGTTATAATGAGGTATGATTGTAACAGGCTGTACCTTATCACTTTTGCCATGAAGATGCTTCTTTAAAAAAGGCACTTTCCAGCTAGTGCTTAGCGCTTTAATGTAAGGTACGAGTTTCACATTGTGCCACCACTTTAATTCTCATCGGATTTTTTTGTTCAGGACGACTTCATGGCCATTGAAATGGTGGACCGAAAGATCAAGTTCTCATGGAATGCTGGTGGGGGTACGCACAGCATCACGCACAACATGCACATCGAAACCAACGACGCACAGCTTGGACGAGATTCGAACTGGTACAAAGTGGAAGTGTTCAGGCGAGTGACGACTGCCTTTATTTCTTGCAATTTCAGAGGAACACCTACATTTGCTGCCTCAGCATACTAATGTGATTGCACTCTTTTGGTGTAAGGTATCGCAGGAAAGTCATCTTAATGTTTACCAAAAGTATTAAAGCTGTATGCATGCTGTATTTGGTTCATTGTGTGATCAATGGCGTTTTATGAGTTTCAACTATGATAGCCCTGTGTCCTGTCGATGCATTCTTTCATGCACTTGAAAAGGTGGCTGTACTGCATAGGTGTCACATAACATCATATCGAGTTTATTTTCAGTGAAATGAAAGGAACAGGCAGTTTGAAAAAACAGTAGCTTGACTAGGTACATGCTGCATGTAGTAGGCAGCAGCATGAATAAAGAATACAGATATTTATTCATTTATTTATTTAACGTATTTTTAGGGCAGCGGAGAGAGGAATGGTTCAGAAAAATAAAGAAAGTACTAGCAGTGCTGTAGCAAAGTATACTGTATAATTTCTGCTTATACTACACTTTTTATTGATGTGCTATTGAACATGTGGCAGTCCTTAGTACTGTTTGTGTAGGAGGGTGATTCAGTGATCATGAAATGTGCAAAAATACGAAGACAGAAGGAACAGATACATCAAGACAGGTGCCGTCCTCTCAAGGCTTAACATGTTCTGTGTGTTCGCTTTGTTTTTGTCTTTTGCACATTTCATGAACATGGTTAAGGTGAACCAGCTCAAGGTAATTTCACGATTCTAATCTTTAGAATTCTGAGGTATGAGTGTCTGTAAGAAATCGTAAGTTTTGCACGACCGCTTTGGACTGTTCGCATGACTATTCACCAACTTTTGTGAAAATGGTATGAAAAAAAAAAAAGTTCGTGCGCAGAAATAAGATTAGTTAGAAGGCTCAGCAAATGAAGTATTATTATTTTCAGTCAAACACTTTTATTATTTTCACAGAGTTAATTATACAGAAGCATCAAAAAGTTATTTTTACAGGGTATGGGTCCCATAACGCGAGGACTGCAGTTCCTGGGAACACATGATGAAAACTACAGTGATAAAAATTGTACCAAGCAGGCAGCAATAAAATCAAGACAATGCAAGGCAGCAACATGATCATCAAAGCAAACATAAATAAGAAATAGCATTACTACAGAGGAAAAAATGTAAAATAGTGTTCAGCTCAACAAAGTGAATCATATGACAAATAGGACAAGGTGAACAGAAACGCAGGACATTGAGAGATGCGTCACAATTTTAACTAAGTGCAGCAAAGACAATGAGACAGTAGACAGTTTCAAAATAAGATGACTGTAAATGATGATGCTTTCGTTTCTCAATTACCACAAACTCAAATAGTAGGAAATATTGCTTGTAAAATGCATTGGCATTTCATTTGCATTATTATAATCAGCTCCATTGTGATGGCAGTATCACTAAATTCACCATGAATGTGTGTAATATTATTTTGAAAAGAAAATTGCTGTGGCAGTTAATACAATTGTTTTCCTTTCTGAAAAAAACTTCAATTTGCCCCAAATTTATCACAAACTTTCTTCTTTAACAGAGTCGGCAACGTGGCAACCCTAAGCGTCAAGCGCAAACCTGATGGTGCACGCGATGATCCAGAGGAGATCACGGGAGCAGCTCCAGCTGGATTCGGCAAGATGGACTTGGATTCCAGCTCCTACTTTTATGTTGGTGCGGTGCCTGACAACATTTCAGTGAGTAACGACACCGCTGTCCTTTCAGTTGTTTATCATGCTTGCAGAATGGCCTGAAACTGATCAACTGCTCTTGTGAGAGGCTTTAATTTCTTTGTACTACAGTAGAACCTCGTTATAATGAACCCAGATATAACGAAATATTGGATATAACGAAGCAATTGCAATTCCCCTTGAAATTCCCATAGATGACACGGATATTGACTATAACGAACTAATGGTTATAACAAAGTAATTACGGCTCCCCCTTCAACTTCGTTATAACGAGGTTTTACTGTATTCATATGTGTTAGTAGCAGTGGAATAACCAATGTTGGATAAATCAGATTATTTATTCACAAATGCTGTCACTGCAATAATTAAGTAATTTTCTGATAATTCACACACTTGCTCTCATTCTTTATTTGGGCTTGTTGCACCATTTCACGGCAGTTTTATTCAACTACATATTGTTTTCATTTTCTCCAGATAAGGGTAGCACTTAGAATGCACTTGAACTCGTGGTACACGCAGCTGACCGCATGGCAGCATTTTCTGCCCGCACGTTTTACGGATAGAACTCGTGTGGGCTCGTGAGTCTAATGAGTCTCTGTACTAGTGTGCTAAGCAGACACTAGTACAGAGATTAGTACAGAGACACTAGTACAAATTGTACTAGTGTCTCTAGCACAGAGACACTAGTACAGACACTTGTGCAGAGATTAGTACAGAGACACTAGTACTAATTGAACACTACTATACTGTGTTCGAGTGTCGCGGGCAGCCAAATGCATTGGGAAATCATTCTGAGGCAAATCCTTGAACAGACCGCTAAAAATGATGCAGAAAAGGAGTGACATTCCCTGTTCTAAATCGTTTTTAGCGATCTGGTCATCGATTCAAGCCTCCATCTTCCCCTGAGCTTCTTTTCTAGTGAGGCAAATCCTGTAAAATGTGCATATGTACTTTTGCTTTCTCTTCTGCCCGGTGCTCCGAAATGCACTGAATGACTTTTTAATGGAATGACTGCAAAGTCTGTATATGCTCAGGATTTCAAAGTGTTCAACTGTTTAACAAACCCTTAAATTTATTAGTTTGAATGTGCCATTAGTTGGGGTATATATGTTGGTTGAAGAATATTATTTTTCATTATTTTTATTCCTGGTCAGAAATTTTCTTGTTGCATATATTATGGGCTGCCATGTTAAAGGTTTGCAATGCCCTTAGATGGGCATGGCTTTTACATGAGTCTATACAGTATGGCTGTCATTTTGTTTCTTCCCCCAGGCTGCGCAAGAGCTTACAGCAACAACATTTGTGGGCTGTCTTCATGAAGTGATTCTGGATGGCAAGCAAGTTGGCCTTTGGAACTTCCTCACAAACGAAGGCTGTGATGGTTGCAAATCAGGGTAAGATAAATCTCTAGTGTAAATTTAAATTTATGCAGCATGATGCTGTGCTGGGATGTTAAGGGGGTTGAAATTTGTCATAATGATTGAGGTTTCACTGTACAATAAAAAGAAATAAATTTCTCTACCGAGGAATATGAGACAGGTGGTATTTCAGGAAGCCTGACTAGGCCTTATGACTAAAGAATACTCAGGGCTGTAGACAGTCTACTGTCTGACCTGAAGCATGCAGCGTAGTTCGTATTTGAATGGAATTCATACTGGATAGAATTAACTGTAAACACTTTACTATGTGAACTTGCACTGTGTACCAATGATAGCAGCAAGCATAATTGCCTGTTGTCACTTGAATGATCATCCTCATCAAGCCATTTTTTTATGTGCGTCATGAAAGCTTTCAGATGTGTTACTGGTATAATGAGGTATACACATTACAAAATGTGCCACAGTCATTTACCAATGCACCAGCAAAATCATGCATGATAGGCCTCTTCTTGTGAAAGAAGCAGCTATGCTCGAGGATAATGTGTCGTTCGATATCGCAAGGCATGTGGCAGCAGAAACAAGACAACAAATCAAGCCAACATGGCAAGAGTAAATGAAACTTGCATGGCAGTATGTTACAGCGTTACTAACTGCAAACACTGCGCAAACGAATTTCAGGCCCACGGAAGACGTGGATCCGAGTGCGTTTCACTTCAAAGGCGAGGGCTACTCGATCCTACCCCAAGTGCGCCGCTACCAGAGCAGTAGTTACTACATCTCACTGCTCATCAAGACATTCGATGAAGATGCATTGCTCTTCATCTCTCCGAACCCTGAGACAGTAAGTGTTGATTATTGTGTTTAAACAGTTTATATGGTGTTTGAAGTAATTCTAATGTAAATAAGTGGTGGAAGAGAGTGTATATTTGAATTAAGGGAGCTTAAGTTGCCTCCATTAAAGATGGGTTTTCGATACATTTTTCAGTAGCATTGGATTTACAAGCTGCTATACTGATTGCTTCAGAGAAAGCTTTAAAAAATTCTTCAGTGCATGCTTCTCGAGGAAGGAATTAGAATACCTTCCAATGTAAAGTAATAGCTGTGGCTGGCATATGTATGTTCTCGAATTACACTAATGGAAAGCTAATTAAAAACTGATAACTTCTGAAAGCATAACTTTGGGGTAGCTGTCACAATTGATGTATTGTAGGCAGTAAGTTTGCAAGGCATATCTACTTGGAATGAAATCTGAATCTTGTGTGGATTTCAAGATTATTGATCTTGCTTTAGAAGTGGACTGTTGTTATGGTCAATTTTGTAACAAAATGTGGTTTCATGCATGTTATCTCAGAATAACCAGAATGCCTAATGTATTTTGCTGCAAACTTTGGGAATGAATATTTCGAAAGTGATGTAACCTTAAAGATTGGCTTAAAGTGAAATACTGAATACATTTTGACTCAGCTTGTCAATTCTCTAGTTATAATCCATTGCTTGGAATATGTGCTATGAAAGTAACATAACTGTAAGTTTGATTAGGTATATTAATTGATTAACCATCAATTAATGTGATTAATGTGAACGGATGTCTTATGATCGAACAATTGTGAAAATGTTGTCTGAAACATCTCGTGTATATGCATGCTTTTCGGTGATCATGGCTTCTTCATGTGTTCGCACTCTACAAGGCTATTTCTTCGGGCTTCAAAGGGCCTCCTACATGCCATCACTTAAGTTCAACATCAGTACAATCAATCCAGTGGCACTTTCACATGCATATAGAGAAAAACTCAAGTTGGTTCTGCCTGAATATTTTTCTCCTCTTCCCTCTTTTTGCAAAACCTTTGCGTAGGGCGAATTCGTGTCTCTGGGACTTCGCGGTGGACACGTAGTGTTCCAGTTCAAGATGAGCAACAGTGCGCCCATCGAGTTGCGCACCAAGCGAAGGTACAACACTGGAAACTGGTCCCGTGTGATTGCCGAGCGAGACAAGCAGGAAGGTTAGTTTCCTAACTAATCAATTGAATATTTTAGCTACTTGTTCGTGTAGTACATACCCACGGCACCTTTATAGGCATTTAATAGCAGTGGGCTTTTTAATCGGATGTACCCAGTTGGGATCGCGGAAAGATGCACTATTTGTCTTTGAAGCAGTGCACAGGCACTGGGAAGGGACTTGGATGTTTTACCAACTAAGTGCGTGCAGCAAGTTTGAAACATTTATTAATTATGAGAAAATGAGAAGTTCAAGATATACCATATCAGTACTCCTATGAAAAATATTGGTAGGCAACCTGAGTCCTTAACTTAGATGTCTCTTAGTGGCACTCGCACGTCACTGGTGTTGCAAATGCTGTGTGCTTCCTAATTGCCTGCACTCTTGTTTAATTAAATTTTATTAATTATCCTGATATTGAAATACCTTTTCAGTGTAAAAGACCTGTGCTCTGATATTTTATTATACAACTCTTTAAGACGTCTTCTTTCGTACAGTTTATATGCCTTCTATGTTTTAATTTCATAATGTTTCAATAACCAACCTTCTGTGACAAGTGAAGCAAAGTGCTCTCTTGTTACACCTTCATTGACTCTCCTCATGGTTGAATGCCTCCTTAGTTTAAAAAACCTGCTCTGATATCATATCTATCATATAAGACTCTTAACATGTCCTCTTTCGTATAGTTCATATTTTTCATGTTTTGGTTCTGTAACACCTCTTTAATTATTTCTGTTAATTATCTTTATGGTTAAATGCCTCTTCAGCGTAAAAGACCTGTGCTGCGATATCATACCTGTCATATCTCTCTTAACATCTCCTCTTTCGTAGAGGTTATATATATATTTTATGTTTTAAATTTGTACGGTTTTTAAGGTCGGAGGCAAATGGGAGGTGCTGTGCTAGGAGCAAGGGTGTATGTAGTTCAAGGAGGCTTGAAAAAATTTGCTGGAGTGGAGGTCCTTTCCTAAAGGTGAAGCTGGTGGCCGCCATGTATTATAGGAATTGAGTGACATTTTTCAGGCAGCACAGAACAAGGAGTGTTTTCTGCACACTTCTAATACTGCAGGTCAGTTTTGTTAGATAGATACAGTTCAGTGTGCCTGTCTGTGGTACTGGTTTTTGGGTTGAAACTTAAACGTCACGACTCACGACAATTTGTATTCAAGGTCATGTCAATGTTGCTCAGTCAGTGGCATTATTTTAATCCAAACAACTTGCTTTTTCATTAGAGTTAGTCTACAATTTACGTTAGCAGATCAAGAGCACTTTAATTGGGACTGGTTTCTGGTAAGTTTGGCAAGCTTTTAGGGCTCAACTATAGGCAAACGCCAAATTCACACTTCACAGGTCGTGGTAAGGTTGCTGCTCCAGAACCTTTTTAAACCTCCTTGGTGTAGCTTGGTGCTCATGCCACTAAAAAGACACCCATGCTGCTTTAAATGATAAGTCTACACCAATGATAAGTCTACACCACTTGTGTCATGTGATCACCTTTGTGTAGGTGTCCTCTCTGTGGAAGACGAGCTCCTTCAGGGACAGCTGCCGCGACGCAGTTCAAACGAGCTTCAACTGAAGCACAGCAAGCTCTACTTTGGTGCAGTCCCGCCAGACTTTGACACATCCAAGTATGTTAATGTGCCTGCTCATTCTTCTTAAGCCTTAAAAATTAAAATACAAGAATATCATGTTCAAACATGAGTCACTCATGCGAGAAGAGCGCATCTTGGTACATATTTAGAAGAAACACATGACAGAACATGACATTTGTGCTCTGAAGCCTAAGGAGTGGAGAAATGTGATGCATCACTGCCACAGATCACAATGCCTAAACTTCCAGATAGGCTACATAGTCCTAATTCTTTGACAATGCACACAGGTTCAGCACCGTGGGATTCCAGAACTTCATAGGCTGCATGAAAAACCCCCAGGTTGAGACGACAACACTGGACTTGCTCAAGTACGAAGCATATGGCGTGGATCCTGGTTGCAGTGAAAGGGTATGGCTCTCCCTTCATCCTTACTCACTTTGTGAGTCCTGTCAGTTGACCATTTAATTGTTTGGTTGGTCCATTCGGTCGTCCATCCTGCTGGTTTTAAATTAAAGCTTTCTTTCGTGAACACTGCTGTGTCATGAGGGTATAGCAGTTATGGTGCACAGCTGCTAACCCGAAAAACACGGGTTCAGTCCTGGCTGTGGTGGATCATGTTTCGATGGAGGTGGAATGCTAGAGGCCAGTGTATTGTGTGATTCTGATGCTTGTCAGAGAACACCAAGTTGTCAACATTTACGGAGCCCTCTATAGCGTGCCTCATAATCACATTGTAGTTGGCATGTACAGTAGAACCTCGTTATAACAAACCCAGATATAATGGACTACTGGATGTAACGAAGCAATCGCAGTTCCCCTTGAAATTCCCATAGATGAAATGAATATTGGTTATAACGAACTAATGGTTATAACGAAGTAATTACGGCTCCACCTTCAACTTCGTTATAACGAGGTTTTAGTGTAAAACTTAGAAATTAGTATTACCCATTGTGAACACTCCTGTGCATTTATAACCATTTTCCACTGATTCTGTTGTCTTTCTGAATAGCTCACACACAGGAAAGCACTCCTGTAACCAATGGTTTATAATGTAGGCTTATCTGTTCCTCTTATATACTGTATTTGAGTGTTGGATATGACATTACCGTTTTTGGTTGGCATGTTTCGTTGTTCTAATAATATTAGGCTGTACAACAAAGTTTTTTCATGTTGAACATGGCTTCGTAATAACGAAGGCAGGCTGAATTTATTTCTCATGCATTGTTTAGCATGCTAGATGGTTCCCCTGAGCACTTATTTTCCTTAGTCGACTTTTCTTTTGTTGACGTTTCTGACGGAACTTCTCACGCATTGCTTGTCATCGAGCAGAAGGTGAAGCTGGTGAGCTTCAAAGGAACTGGCTACCTGGAGCTGAGGGGCAAGACACTGGCTGCCGAGGGGAACTTTGGGTTCACCTTCCAGTCGATGCAGACAGACGGCCTCATCATGATCTCGACGTTCTCGGGAGTCAGGGGTGCCGACAGCAAACGAGACGTAAGCTTACCCTCATGCTATCTCCTAGTGTCATTGCAAGCTATGTCTGGAAAGCATAACGTACCTTCATATTTGTATGCAAAGTCCATAAGCGAGAGAGCAGCACATGACACTTCGCAAACGCACCCTGCAACCACACTTTGCCAGAACAGAAGAATTCAGAAACACTTTCTTTTTAAGGTGAAGTTTTATACTGGCACTGTCTTCCTCAGTTCGTGTGGGAGGCCTGCTAACATTTACGATTTCTTCGAACTGAATTTGTCTTGTTTATGCTTATCTCATGGGTAAGTGCTGTGATATTTATTACGTGAGTTTTGTTGCAGTTCGTTTCTTCCATGCTTTTCTCCTTCATAATTGCATTGTGACTGCCCTCCTGCTTGGGCTGTAATAGACAGCAGCATTGTGAATTAAATTAAAAGAAATTATTGCTCGAGCATTTGTCACTGCTGCTTTGTCGCAGTTTGCTGCCGAGAACAAAGTTGGGGGTTTGAATCCCGGTTTCAGTAGCCATGTCTCGACGAGGACGAGGACACAATTGCAAGAATGCTTGTGCACTCGGGTTTAGATGCAACCATAACTCCAGGCTTAACTGCTGCTGCAGAGAACATGACTTCATGTTTGATCTCAGCCATGGTATGGCCACATTCCTATAGGGGTCCAATGCAAAAGCACCCATGTGTCACGCACTAAGTCCTAAAAAAATTTGCTGTGCACCTTGTACAGACGGCAAACCAGTCGAACTGAAGTGTGTGGCCTCGGTGTTCATCATTGGGTTAATACCAACAGCTTGTTATAGCTTTTTCAAGTTATTGGTTATGTCTTCGTGTTTCTTGAGAGTATACACACGTTTGGCTTGTTTCTCACATTGTTTATTTCAAACTGCCACACTTTAGGTTTTGCATAATCAACATCGGGTATAGTAGTAGGCTGGGGGCAAGAATTGGCCAAGTGCAAGGGAAGAAAGAGTTGTGCTTGCACAGATTTCTGCAAATGCCAGATGCTGCCAGACATGCAGGGTAGCTCTAGACAGCTTCACTGTAAAAAAATAGCTGGTTAAAGCTTATTTAGAATTGTAATTTCACTATTGTTTTGTTTATTGTACAGGACGAAGGCATTGCTCATTGTGGGTGAAGATATTGCATGCCATTCACACTGCTGAGTCATAGGAGGGATGCATAAATTTGTAACTACTCCACCTCATAGAATTATAGATAGTGGCAGCATTCTGTGTTTACTGTTTAGTTGATGCTTTTGATGCCCAGAGCGATCCAGTGGCAGAAACAATACCTGACCCAATTACCATTTACAGCACTACTACTCAGTGGCCCTGAAGGATGGTCACATTGAGCTACGTTTGAACGGTGGCGCCGGGGAAGTGGCCTCGCGCTCGGAGCAACGCTACAACGACAACAAGTTCCACACCATTACAGTCATCAAGAGGCATCGAAAGTAAGCCAGTGTACTGCATTCACATTTTATGAAAGCTTGATGGTCCACTCACAACCTGTGATATTGACAGAAAAATTTTATGCTCCATCTTGTTGCCTTTTTTTTTTTCAGAAGTAGCTACCAATTCTATAATTGCACTATGAAACATCCTTGAAGTTTCTCCGCACACTGATAAACTGCCCACGGTTTTCTCTACTTAGCAGTTATGTCACACCTGCTAGACCTACATCCACTGCATACACCACCATGAGTTGAACATGTCTCCTTTTCATCGCTGCAATGATGCATTGAAACACGGCATCCATGCTATGAAACGGTGGAATGCCTTACCCAGTCATATTCTCCCTTCATTGCTAGCATGATTCCCTGTTAGCTACTGATATTCATTGCATTCTTTGTTTTCTGCAGTGTCTGTATTTTTTTGTGCCCCGCTCCCATGATAGCCTTTCAAGGATGCAACATTTTTAAATCAATCAATCAATTTCGTGAGAGTATCACCACTAAGCTACCCTTTTGTGTAATCCATTTAAAACACCCACCAAGCACAGTGTGGCTTTGAGCTTGAAATGGGAAACTACTCACACCACCAATGTTCAGTGTGTTGGTTGATTAACTTTTCTCATCTTTAGTTTTATGCAGCCATTCTGTTATTGATGTAAAAGTTCACACATATTACTCTATTGATAGGCACTGATGCCTGGCTACATTATTCTGTGCACTTATTGCGTGGGCCCAAACTAGTGAGTTGCTAAGGGCTCAAGTGCTTGTGCCACCTGTTTATGTTCATATTTATTTTAAAGTAAATAAATTCAGTTGAAAAATTTGATTTGAACCTTGTAGTGAAAATGTGATGCTGGACAGGGAGAGAACAAGGGGTTATTCATATGGGCCACCTTTACTGTGTGCTTTATCAGGTAGAGGTCAGGGGCACATCACGGTATTACTTCTCCTAATTAACTTCCAGGAGAGGTTTACAACTATGTGTTTAGTAACGTCTGGTTTAGGTTATTGTGTACTTTTGTGTTTGACGTGAAATCAACTCAATTCAATTCCGAATTGTGGCAGCCCCATTGCGACATGAGCTAAATGAAACAGCAGTGTACTGAGTCTTCATTCCTCATTAACAAATTACAGATAGCAAAAACTGATAGTGTGACCTCTTTGACGGAACCCTCTCTTATAGCACTTGAGAACTGTTCTAGGCGCAGCAAACCAATTGCTCGCTCCTTGTGCAGGATTCAGGTTAACGTGGACGATGCCGAAATAGACAGCCTGCGGTTGCCGAAGGGCACCGGCGACATTGAGAGTCCTGGCACGGGAGGCCTCTTCTTTGGAGGTGTGCGGGGTGGCATCGCCATCGGGGACCAGGCGGTGACGCGTGACAACTTTATTGGCACTATCAAGGATGCGGTCTTCAATGATGTGTGAGTAACAGCGATTTTCCAGACAGAGAGAAACACTTCAGAAGGTTTGGGTGTATTGGTTAGTCATCACTAAGGAGAATACATAGTGCAGAATACAAACACAAGACAAGAAGATTGGACAAGCGCTAGCTATTTTCTTGTCTTGTATTTGTATTCTGTGCCATGTATTCTGCTTAGAAAGAAGTACTCTGTCTGTCTTCTGTACTCTCTTTGTTTTTTGCCGCTAGATCCAATTTACATTTTACATTAACTTTCAAAGGGCCCATAAAGAGTTACGTGCCTTAGTAATGATCGTCTACTTATTGTCTTTTTTTTCTCAAAAGAAGGAATTAACAGCACTCCCACAAGATGAAGAAACCAAAAGATGATGAAAAGTGGTGACGAAGAATGGCACCTTTTTTTGTCTTTTCATTCCTTTCACATGAGTGCTCTTCATTCCTTCTGTTACACATGTCCCACATCTGCTGGCTATTGCTCCCTGTTTTGCTTTTTTTTTTACGTTGATAGGAGGCAGCGGCACTAGATGGCCAGTGAAGTCCTCGCTTGCCTCTGCTTCACCTTTCAAAGACAGTAAACTGGCTGCATATCAATTGCAGTTCAGCTGCTCTTGCTCTGTTGAATCAAGTCCTACATGAATTGGAAAATAAAAGTTATTTGCTCCGAGGCAAAATGCTACCACTGGCTGAGCTGTGATATCACAGTCTCCCAGGTACTATTTGATAAGATACTCAAGTTTTATCCCAAAACAAGTGACACACACACACATGGAGGGTACCTATATGGCTAAATTGCTAGCATCCATAGATCCTTGACAGTTTTCCCTTGCTGATTAGCAAGGGAAAACTGTCCGGGATCTATGGATTTAATAGCAGAACCACAGCAACTGGCTTCACCTTTAGGTCATCTTCTCCACTCCAGATTCTTACCGCTTATACAGGCTTTCAACACATGCAATGTGATGTGCAACAACACTCCTTATCTTCACTTACGGAAATGTGACATACGCAAACTTGATGTCCTCATTTGTAACATCTACAAGAATGTGCTAAATTTACCCAAGAAAACATCCACCTCACGACTTCTCAAACTAGGCGTACATAACATATCCAAGGAGCTACACAAGGTTCATCTTAGGAGCCAAATTATATGCCTGACCACCACTGAAAGAGGCAGGCAACACATACTGTGTGAGTGGCAAGGCTGTTTCCTGAGAAAGCCATTACGCCACAACCTGCACCCAGATCACCAAAAAGGAAGAAGAGCTGCCCAAGCTAAAGTCCTGAATAAACTCTATAGCAATGCAGAGGGAGCCTACTTCATCAACGCTTCAGGCCCTGTGGGAGGGATTTACACAGTAGCAGCGATCCACCAAAATTAAGTATTTGATGGCTTAACGTTAAGATGCTCGGATAGGTCTGCTGTGGAAGAAACCACAATAGCCTTTACAGCAATGCAGCTGTATACACTTCGCAGCAATGCAGCCCTGTGTAGCTGGTAACGCTATGTCGGTGGGGACTTTATATTTACAGACTCTTAAGGTAGCCTACAGGAACTGCGTGAGACGATAAATTTGAACACCAGCTCACGCCCTCCCATGGCAGTCACAAACATGAGTGACGACAAAACAGCTTTTCTGAGTGCCGGATTATAGGGGGGTAGCCAGAATTGAGTTAGCATAACTTCTTTTCACTAGATCGTTGTTCCATTAGAATTTGTCCCAAGTGGTGTTCATGGCTGCTTGCACTGGCGCTGCGTGGTAGGTAAAATGGGCAGGCACCTGACTGGTTCAAAAGCTTTACAGTTGCAGTTGTGCGACTGAAAAATTGAGCAGCGAATGACCAAGACAGAAAAACGGCCACTTTTTGACCATCTGTGAATATACGTTACCAATTTGGCTGTGACTCAATGGTGTGAATGAGCATTAAGATACCTTAACGACATTTGAAAGTTGACTAAATGCATCGATGACGCTTTCTTTGCAGCCTCTTGGGTTTCAACTTCCCGGTGTCGCATGAAGGAGCCGGCATTGGGCGGCTACTGAAGCGCCCACGCCCCATGCCGCCCGAGCATGACAGAATGGCCGTGCTCACGGAACAACAACTCGACCACTGCTCGGACCAGCCGCCGCATGACTTGGATGACAAGGCAATCAAGTTCGGGGACAGTCTCAACAGCCATGTGAAGTTGAAAGATGTCATCGAGTTCAGAAATGAGTGAGAAGCTGTTGTTTTGCTTTGAAGAATACTTATTTATTTATTTAGTATTCATTTTATATTCAGCAAAACTGTTGTCTGCAGAAGGGAGTTGGTTGCTATACAAAGCAATTGATGAAGAAACAGTCAGTATACAGCTGAATGATGAACTGCTGTACCATCAACATTTGTATCCCTCTGTGGTGAACTAACCCTCTTACAATGATGCCCCCATGCCCCCTATTGTTCATAACAATGATGTCTGGCTGCTAGGTGTGCCCTGTGTTGGTGCCAAGAGGTAACAGAATGTGAAACCTTTGAAAAGAAAACAAACTCTGACCATTGCATGGTTGCTGTTCTCCCTCAGAAAAGGCTGCCCCGCTCTTATACAATAGAAATAAACTTTTCCTGCAGGGTCTCTGTCCCTCTTCTGTTCTGCCACCCTCCCAAACTTGAGCCCCACCCTGAAAAGAAAGCAACAAAGGACAGTGGTTTCAAAGCTGGCCTTGAGGAACTTCAACTAGCTTTCCCAGAAAGGCCTTAGTGCTATCCACTACAGCCACAGAAGTAAATAGGAGACATTAAAATAGCATTGCAGCAGGGAGAGATGGGTGGCCAGGGAGGAAGGGTGGTCCTTTTAGTACAGCTTAGAGTGGGTTCAGGGTGTCAACTTTGGCCATTGTTGTTTTTATTGTCATGCTAGCTGTGGAGCTTACAGAGTGTGGGAAGGGAGGTTCAGCCATTCCTCCCACGCAGACACACACAACAGCCCTTGGGTGCACTTATCTAGCTTTTTTTCATGTAACTCTCTTAAAACAATTATCGGATATGACAATGTAATTTCTATGCTACTTCAATATTGTTATAAGTGGGTTCCACTGTAGTTAATCTTTGTAAATAAAACTCTCAATGGTACAATGTTGACTAAAGGATAGTAAAACATTGTGGTTATTGTTAATAGCAACAACGTTGATCAGAGTTTCGTTCCATTCTTGTAACATAAAAGGCAAAAATAAGTTAAGAATGGTTTCTGTTTTACACAATGGGGTGGTCACTTTGCGAAGATGATCAGTGTGAAAAAATATATTCAGTACACCAAGAAGCTCATCCATGTAAAAAGCAATGGTGATGCAAATTAATTAAGAAAGTCTTCAAGGAAAAACTGTTCTCTAAGATTTAAGGAGGGATGCGTGAGAAAATTTTTTATGGAGTAGACACTCACAGTTCCATGTAATCACAGAACAATAGAACAAATGAATTGTTCTGGACAGATAATTGTGCCCATTAATTTGTTCTTGTGTTCACTTTACTGCTTGTATTGTGGATTGGACACTGGCCGCAGCAGTGGAATTTTTGATGGAGGTGAGGACGGTAGAAGCCTGTGTACAGTGCACATTAAAGAACCCCAGGAGGTCGGTACCTTTGAAGTCCTCCATTATGACATTCCTCATAATGATAGCATGATTTTGGCATGTAGAACCCCAGCAACCATCAAAGCATGTTTCTTATAAGCGAATCGTGGAGCATGTGCCTGACACAGTGCAAACATCCAATAGCCTGACAGTTGTACGTCAGTCAGCCTTGATGACAGATTGACACAATTTTCTGAATATGCGTTCAAAAAGTGTTGCAGGGTGCTTTTAAGCATGTTGTGCTACCGTCACAGTTTTTGTTTTTGGAACCTGCACTTTTCTATCACGATGCAGTTTTAATGTGAGCCTGGAGCTGCGGACGTACTATCCCAATGGAGTGCTGCTGCTGGCCCAAGCTGCTTCCCACACTCGGTATCTGTCTCTGGTCTTGTCAGGAGGCAGAGTCTTGCTTGAGGTCACCGATAGGACAGCACTAAAGAAACTCCATAGCCACGGTGGCCTTAACGACGGCCACTGGCATCATGTGAGTCTAGGTTATGTCACTATTTCTTTAGTTAGTTAATTTATTTATGATACCCTAAAGGTCCACTCATGGCCGTAGAGTGCAATGAGTGTAAAAAAAAAAAAAAGAATCACAAGAAGACCACAGAACAAGAAGCCAAACCAACAACCTTCCCCGCACCCTGCTGTCCCATGGTCTTCTTGATGTCCTTCTGTCATATTGTGCTGCTTTGAATGTGTGTCTGAACCAACTCGCCTAGTCCTACATCTTTTCGTAAAGTGAGAAATTGACACGCATGTAATGTGATGTATAGATAGAAAAGAAAAAGCCATTTTATTTTGCACCTTGCTAAATCTCACTATGTGGTATAACCTTTTTCAATCCCACGAGTGAACGTTGTTAGCCTGCACTTATATGTCTGCGTCTTAGTTCCTTGTTGAAAGTGTTGGTTGTGATGAAGTGTTCTGGTGTGTCCATTAACTCGCTTGCATGTTGCTCTTGCAGGTCACCCTTTCAAAGGCAAGCTCTCGACTGGAACTGTCCGTGGACGATAAGGAAGCGTTGAAGTTGCAGGTGCACAGGCGGATGCCCTTCCGCGGACCGCTGTACGTTGGCGGCATTGCGCAGGACCTCACCGTCCCTGAGGATCTCGTAAGTCCTGCTAATGCATAGTTCGTGTCCCTGCCAATACTGCTTGTGCACTGACCAAGAACAGAGAGCTACCGGGTTTTTCTGTAACAATGCTGGAGATCGGTGCAGCTTGTCAACCGTTTACTGCGGCGATAGCGGCATTACGCCTTTACACCTTTAGCCATTTGTCTACAAGGTTACTTTTCAAAAGTTGCACTAGATTTGGAAAATATGTTTTATTTCAGTAAATACTTGTGCATGATAATCACTTCTTAAAAAATGTAAATGCGTCGTTTACGTATTGCATTCAGTTTAAAATGTAAATGAGGCACCAGTTTTGAGAAAAGCCTCTAGGGGGGGCCCAACCTACATTTGAGTCGACTGACAATCATGTTAATACACTATTCTGCAATATTGCAAAGGAGTACATATGGTGCCTTGTTTTAATTGGAGGCGTTATTGCATTATTAAGTGGCCCACTGAGTCATGCAAATTTTGTCGAAGTGTTTGGCATGGACTGCTGCAGCATGTGCCTCATTTTTCATGCATTAACCTGAGAAGCTTTGTAGGCCACATTGATTATAAGTACCGCTTTATTACTCTGCAATGCACATTTGGAAGAGATTCAAGGAAAGGGTGATTCAAAGCTGCCTAACAGGATGCAATTTCATTCACTGAGTGAGCATAAAGAAATTTTAACCAGTATGGACAAATATGTTGAACTTGTAGTTGGTATTTTGAATTGTTGATATTTGGAAGTCGCCCGGGAGATTCTTTCAGAAAATGAGAAAATGAAGCTAATTTATTGCGAGACTTAGCCCTGTATGGATGAACATGCTTGCAGGTGAAGGAGAGCTTCAAGGGTTGCATCCGAAACTTCAATGTCAACCGCAGACGTGTCGACTTGGCCGGCGGAGAGTCGCATGGTGTTGGACAGTGTTTTGCCAACATTGAGGCTGGAGCATTCTTCCAAGGAGATGCCTATGCCGTTTATGGTACGCAATGTAACAGCTCATTGATGAGCACACTGTTTGTTGTACAAGATCGCCAAAACCGTTTCAGGGTCTTAAGCCAAATTCTTCTACATAGTGAAAGTGCGCGCATGTTTGGTAGGTTTTCATATACACGGGGCAAAAAAAGTCTGCTTAACGTGAACTGCATCATGACTGGGCCCTTCCAATATTCAGAGTTCCGAGAGCCCATTGGCAGCCAGTGGGCAGCCATATGGTTCTTGTCCTTATAGAAAAATGTCGCAGCCTTGTGCAACCGGACCATGAATTCTGGGGAGCTACCACAGGCAAAAATTGTCCTCGTGTCGCAACCGAAGCTGGAGATGTCTTCACCTGTGATGGCACATCGATTTGCACAGCAGTGACTGATAGATTGCTGGGGTTTTACATTCCAAAACTATGATCTGATTATGAGAGACGCCGTAGTGGAGGTCTACGGAAGTTTCGACCAGCTGGCTCGGTATAGCTTTACTGTTGACCACGGCGCCAACTTATAGGCACGTTTTGCACCTGTATGCCATACAAATGCCAAATTTTGTAAAGGGCAATAATGGTTATGATAAAATAATGGATATAACAAAGTAATTCCATGCCTCCTTTAACTTCGTTAAAATGAGGCTTGAGTGTAGTTTGATTGTAAATTCTTATTAAGTGACTACTGAGGATAATAAAGTTAACCCAGAGCCCTCCACTATGGCATGCCTCATAATTATATTGTGGTTTTGGAATGCAAAAAAGCCGAAGCTGGGATTATTTTAAGCAGTGTAAGATATAAGAACAAAATCACAGATAGACGTGTACAGATTACAAACGCGCATTTTGATTGTAATTTTACCTTTAGTTGTGTTTTGTTGGTGTGGTCAGTGGTTGTTGCTTTCACTTTTTGAAATTGCCCAGGAATTTTCATCCTTCGACAACTACTTGTTGTTGATAGGGATTTGTGGCAGTTCTTATACATTTTTATGGTAAAGTGTTGCTTTTATGACTGTAATACTTCGTAGATTAACTGAAACACTTCTCTTGAGTGCTACATGTTTTCTAGTTTAGTCCAGCAGTTCTGTGATTGTTTCTGCATTTTTCACACAATTAAGGCAAAATTCTTATGTAGCCTGCAAAACTAATGACACCCCATAAAGTTTGTCCTAAAGCAAGTTCACTGTAATGGAGCGCTGATGTTTACATTCATGTGTTGTTGCAGATGAGCAGTTCAATGTCAACAATAAGCTGTCAGTGAACTTAGAGTTCCGGACGTGGAGGCTGAACGGCATACTGATGAGCTTGTCAGAGATCCCCTATGGTAAGTAAGCATGTCATAGAACCTGCTGTATTGATCTACCTTTTGCAGTTGAAGTGAAAATGTGAATGCGCTTGTCAGTGTGGTCTTAGTTTATGTAGATTCCTGGAAAAAGAAAATCAGGCTCATGACTCTTAGAGACGTAGTATTGCATTTGTAGTCTTCATGATGAGATCTGTGTACATAACAGCACGCTTCTGATAGAGTGCATATGCATAAGTTCTATGAATGCACTGTTTGTGAAACGTGCCATTCTTATGTATGCAACGCTATTATGGATGCTACATATACAGTACTAGAACTTGCCATAACATCAAACTGAAGCATGACGCACCATTAAAATGCAGCTTTTGGATGATGGACAACAGCAATAAATACCTGATCATTGCTTACAGAGGCGAAACTAAGTAACAAAGCTTTTGTGGACATTTCTGTCATGTAAGATGTTTTGTGTGGTGTTTGGTACATCAATTCAATTACTCTGGTTTGTATGTCTCGTGACCTGTGCATGTGCATCAATAGTCTGCCTTTTTCGTCATCTATCAACTTAGCTGTTCAACTACACTAGCGTGCTAGTTCTAGCATATACTGCTATACAACTAGCAGGTATGACCACAAGTGTTTAATTTGCTATACTTTGCAATGATTTTGTTTGTTGCTGCACGTTAGTACTCCTTTGTTAAAGAAACTCGCATCTGACATCTCTTCTTTATGTCCGATATTATTTATGAGTGTACTATATCCCTCACTCGGTAATAGCAAGAAAGCAATTTTGTTATACAGTTCATCCCCCTGCAAGAGACACTGATATAAGAGACAGTTGGGTATAAGAGACATCATGCACTCACATGGTTGGCTGCTCTATCTTTCCCTTCAGTTCCTCTTTTGCAATATACATGCACCTGAAGACAATTATTTATAAAGAATAAAATATCTTTAATTTTTATCAACAGGGTTCCTTGTTACAGATATTTTAATTCGAAATGAAGTGTTGTTGGCTGCTAACTGCAGCTAATTCATTGTGGAGACAGAGGGAACAGAGAACCAAGTAATGTGAGAAAGTTGTGGTGGTAAAAAACATGAATTGTGTTCTGGCTGACAGTGTGCCAAACAAACAATGTAACATTAAAGGCAAATGGTGACTTTTGCAACAGGCTGTGGCCTTTTTTATGGCGTTAGTTTGTATGTAGTATGTCCGTATCCCGAAGCAAGGGTTAACCAGAAAATAGAAACATGGCACCCTGCTTATAAGAGGCCCCTCTCATAAGAGACACAAACTGCTCCTTGGTGTTCGAATGTTTAATGAAAAGTGAGGCTTGCTTAAACTACAATACTTTTACAATCTCTGCAGGGGCACCCTCGTTGGCCATGGAGATCCATGATGGCGAAGTGATCGTGTCCGTGGACTTGGGCCAGAACGGCACGGGCCCCTTCCGCTCCCGCAAGAAGTTTGACACCCGCTTTGCCATGTGCGACGGGCAGTGGCACCAGCTGCGTGCGGATTTCTCCCGCAATGAGATCTCGCTGCGCATCGACCGCCATCACGTGGCGTACGGCCTGGCACTGGCGACACCTTCGGAACCACACACCAAGAGCCCTCTCTACATTGGTGGCCTGCCAGGTAAGAGTCCTCCATTAACGCAGCGAGTTGGTATGCCATTCGATTAACAATTCCCTGGTATTGGAGAATTGGTTCCTGGCTAAATGTGCAATGCAGTGCTAATGAAGGACAGGGTATGGACGACGTGAGCGCTGACTAACAATTGAAATGTTTATTGCAGTCATAGTCATCATATAGTTAAACCTCGATTAACAAAGCAGGTGAAATTGACGATTGAATTCACTATATTGAAACATCATTAAATTGAAATTCGTGTTTTTATGCAAGGTATACAGTCACTGAACGTGTCTTTTTTTTACGTGGAAATGTTGCAAGAATGTTTGTATAATCAAGCAGTGCTAAAAAAGTCGCACTTGTATAATGTTTACAAAAAAGGTTTATGTTGTGAAAGAATGAATGAATGAACATTTATTGATTGTGCTCTGTAGCCTGTAAGTTCTAACGTGACACTTGTGTTTGCTTCAGATCTGCTGCCTGAAGCTTTGACAGCAATGTATGCAGGGAGCTATGTACAAATTATTGGTGGGATTGTATCCCAGCCCGGGGCAGCCACATAGAAATGGGGGCAAAATACAGAAAGCACCCATGTGCTTAGATTTAGGTGCATGCCTAAAGAACTCCAGGTGGTCAACATTACTCTAGAGCTCTTCTCTATGGGACTTGCCTTGTAATCGTATGATTTTAGCAAGTAAAATCCCATCAGTTATTATTATCAAATTATTGATGTGGTATACATAACGAGTGGATGCCAGAATCTAGGAGGGCATAGATTACGAGTTTCCTGGTTTGTTGATTTTTTTCTCTGTACCCGGTGCCCCTAAATGGCAGGGGTGTTGTGGATGAGCTTTGGACTGGCATTTGCTTTAGATCATTTGCAAGCCTTCCTACACCATCCAGTATTTCATTATACCTTTGTGTATGGTGGGATATTGGACGTGCTAGAATTCCCTAATGCTAGTTTTGAAAGCACATTTCAAACTGTTGGTGTTTCTGGCTCCACAGTCCTCAATGGTTTACTGAGATGGTGGTCCATCTGTAGAGATAGCATGAAAGTTTGTTTTAACACATTTTTGATGCCTCCTCTACTTGTCTGCTGAGGCCAAAAAGGGCAGATCTATTCATCTTAAAGCATTTATTCATTTATATTTACTTATCTACTGCAGGTCATCCAGCGGTCATTAAGGAGAGGGGTTGTCCGGACACTTTATGTACAGGAGTAACATGCATAAGTATAAAAGCAGCAACAAAAGAACACATATGTAAAACTGTATGGAGCCAAGCAAATGTGTTAAGTAAAACCAGTGTGCCACACCCACATGACAGCACAGTGTCAAGATATAAAAAAAAAAAAGCATTAACATGGAAAGTTGCTTTCTTTCACAATTTTCAATACAAGAACTCAACGAAAGGACAACAATATTTAAAATACTGTTAACTATTAGTTTTACAGTGATTGCTGAAAAACCAATGGTATTTGGAAGCATTGTCAGATAACAGCGCCCACAGCAGCGAAGAAGAGTGAACGCTGTTGTCAAACATATTAAGAAATGAAGGTCCCAATGAAGCCTGTTCGCTGAAGCCACCTGCATAACGACATATCTTGATTATTCCAAGCACTTTGTTGTAAAAGTGATTTACCACATTTACATTTCAAAGCATTACTGCATTTTTTTTTTCTTTCTTGTTCTCCAGACGGCAGCAGCAACGACGCACTGTTCGGCCGAGACAATTTCGTTGGCTGTCTCCGAAACCTGGAAATCAACGAAAAGCGCATCGACTGGATTGACATGGCTTCCCTGTACAACGTACTTCCCAACTCATGCCCTGCCAAATGAGCGTGTCATTTTGTTGTGTACTCCGCCTTTACTGCCACTATTTATTCATTATATGTCTTTCGCATTAACCCCTTCCATGCACAGAGTGAACTCGGTATACTTGCGTAATCTTTCGGACCAATCCTTTATATGGGTTCAAGACCATCGTGACTACAGTAGGCTCCTTTTAATTAAGATGAGCATGAAGGGATTGTGAAAACTTGTTCCTCTTATAAGAAGTACTCCAAAAAGGCAAGTGATGAGATGACTGGTGTGTCCAAACATCTGTTGCTTAGAACAGTGAATGAGCAGTGAAAGGTAATCGGAAAACAGTGAATCGGAAGCTAATTGTAAAAGGAGTACCCTGCATAATAGAAAATGGTGGCCTCATCCATTGTTGCATGGTTTTGTTCAGTCGAAAATGATGCTTTGCTGTTGCACAAATCGGCAGGCCATCATGAGTCAGCTTTTTATCCTGACTTGTGGTTTGGAGAGGGGAGCAAGGTAAGTCTAAACCGACTTACAGTAGTGTATTTACACATTTTTCTTGTCAGTTGCATATATATATTTAACATTGTGAATGGCTTGAGTATTGACTGGCTTTGAACAGCTTCCACACCACTCCTCAGATAAAAAGAGGGCAGTTCCTGACCAGGGCTGTATTCACATATGCGAAGATCCTGCAGTGTGAACATTTTTTTGCTTGTATTGAACTATTACTTCCTTATGAATGCGTATTTTTACAGCTAGGGCAAAAAATATTTTACAAGGGTAAAAACATAAAAAACATGGAAGGGGTTAATATGATGCACACTGCTCACAAGACCTTGAGGCGCATTTGCAATATTTCATTCCTGAAACGCTGTCTGTCATGATTAAGAGCATACCATCATAAAATAGAGAATTTCACACAAATTACAGTCTGTCCAAAAGTAAAATGCACTAAGGGATTTGTAAATCCACCTGTGCCTTAGCAGAATTTACAGCGTTTGGAATGAACTCATGTAACCTGCAGTGCTTACAGATGCTTGGATTATCTGTTTAATATAAGCTTCAGCATGACAAAGAATGTAAATATATATGCTGTTCATTGTTACAGTACTACCATACATGTCAAGTTTGCTTACAGAAAAGCTGTGTTTAGTTTTCATAATTAAGCATCACATTGCTGCAAGTATAATGCAAATTCTTAAATTTTTTGTTTGTGTAATGTTGATGCTACTTTTCATGGTTAGAACAATGGAATACAGTCATTCATCTTGATCAGCTGTAGAGTATGCATAGGGATATATTTAAGAGACTGCATTATTAATGATTTTGTGTAGAAATGGTGTACCGTTGTAGTAAAATCTGAAATGTGTTTCACTGTATGCTTTCTTTCTAAGTGCTACTTATACCTAATATTTATTTTTGCTATGAAAAACGTCATCATCAACGTATGCTTCTTACTGCATCACTATTTGATACCTATTTATATATCGAAAGGAACTGTCACTAATTTAAAAAATAGATGGACGTTTGTAGGTGAATTTGTGTAGGACATGAATTAATACATGCTCATCCTTGCCTTAAGAATTGCAATGTCATCGTGAATTAATGATTCTAAGCATTGGTGCATAAACGCCAGATCATTAGAACTTCAAATTTCTCTGTGTATTGCACATGTGGTTTGATGTTGATGGCTTTCAATGCTTTCTGTGATTAAACACTACGATTGGCTTCTATCTCTGTTGGAAAACTTGATACACATTGTTATAGTGGTGCATATCCTTTTTTCAGTCTGGACAAAAAGGCTGTGTGATCTCCACAGAGTCCTATCATGTTTTTGCAAATACTGTAATGGAAAATGTGTGAAATCGTAGGTGTGGATGCACGGCATGGCCATTGTATTGACGGCAGCTTTCCTCCTGATGCATTAACCTGTTTGCAGTGAGGCTTTTTATTAGAGAATCTCTTCAAGCTCCACTAACCGCTTATTGCACATTTCTGATTTTAATTTTATGTGTGTAAGGAGGTGATGTTGACACGTCACACAAGCACCAGCTACTGAGCTCTTACATGCAAGGAATACAGGGACACTAAGAAAAACAAAACGATAATAACAAAAGCCCTCAAGGAATTCCACTGATTAGTTCACAGGTCATGAACCAAGCTATGTTTTCACAATGCAATTTTGTGAGCTAGAACAGTTAAGTCCAATGCAAGTATATGGATTATGAAACTGATATAAGCACTGTCCACTTCATGGGAAGTGATACGTGAATGAAGCAGGTGCTTTTGCAGAAGGTATTCCTTTCAACCGAACATATGCTCTGGGGGCTTAAGCTCTATTACACACTTGCTTCCTGGAATGGCATCTGGGTAAGTCGGTTTGGCCACTGCATAAATTTTCGTGAGCAATGTTAGATGGACGGAAGTGGACAAGATTTGAAGTATCGCTTGTGGAAATAATCTTTTTTTTTTTTTTTTTGCAGCTAAGTGAAGCTGTAACATGCACGGTTCTACATAAACACCGGAATGGCAGTTTGGGCAAGTTTGTTTAATCACAACATAAATCAACGCAGGCACTGGGAGTGACAGTTGAGGAGATACGTAAATGCTCTGATGGGTGTGCACCCCCTAAAACAGCAGCTTGTGAAATGCACTTTAGCTAGTACCCAATTTCGTGCAGTAGCACACCCAGTAGCACTCCCAGGAGGAGGGGCGAGGATGAAATTTTGGCAAGCTTATGGGACTGCAAAGGTGAGATGGGAGGCACCTTGTGTCACATGCCTGCAACATTTCCTGTTTTAAATCGTTTTTAGCGATCTGTTCATCGATCCAAGCCTCCATATTCCCCTGAGCTTCTCTTCTAGTTTGGATTCCATTAGCTTGCTTCACCTGGAGGAATCCAACAGCAAATGAAATACCACATTATGCGACTGGCCTAGTGAAGCTGGCTGAATCAAGGCATAGGTAACATGTTATTTCCAAACTAGAAGAGAAGCTCAGGGGAAGATGGATGCTTGAATCGATGAACAAATCGCAAGGTACGATTTAAAGCAGGGAATGTCGCGGGAGCCAACGTTTCGACAAGCGGACTTGTCTTCCGTGTGTTCCTTTTTCCACCCTGCTTTCTAGCCCTGTGCACACAATGCATTTGCAAGATATGTACAAAGAGCGGATTCTCTGGAAGCTTTCGCTCTTGCCATTTATATTAGTCACGCTAACACCTGTCACCCAAATACCCCTGCACCCAACCCCCCCCCCTTTCTTTTTTTCTTTTGTGTGTGTGTGTTCGCACGTGCTGCTCTTCTCCTCCTCTCTTTCTGAGGACGGGGGAGAGTGTGCAAAGGCGTACATAAACGAACGCTGGAGAAGGCAGTTGCCGCCCTGATGAAGACAAGTCCGCTTGTCGAAACGTTGGCTCCCGTGACATTCCCTGTTTTAAATCGTACCTTGCGATTTGTTCATCGATTCTAACATGTTATTTGTAGTTTTAGCTATAGTGTAATGGCTGTGGCATAAATAAAAAAGTGGGCAAACGTGCACTGACAGCAGAGCTATGACGTTGGCTCCCTTAAGCTGTGTCCAACGAAGAAACAAGTCCCTGGTCCATTCCTCTTCTTTTATTACCACTTTAAGGGTGTCGATGACATTGGTTTGCCCAGAGCTTTAGCGAAAGGTCTTCACAGAAATGGACGGGGTCAAGAAGCTGTTCTACCAAGCAGTGCAGGAAAAAAATCCACACATATCCATGGAGTCAATGATGATGAGTAGGCGAAGCTCCGGAGGTTCATCAGTAAAAACCGTGAATCTTCCGTGAATCTTGCCCAGTACATCATCAAAGACGTGACAAACACTGTGTGTCGCCATCTAGCGCTCCCCTATCACACTAGAGCACACAGCGAGCGCCTCCGCGTCATCTATTTATCAATTTACGTACTAGCTAAGCAGCACCGCAGCGCTCGGACGGACGGACAGACAGACAGACCCCCATACAACGCGTTCCCATACATCTGAATGAAGCGAGCACCGCAGCGCCATCACGCCATCTACTGAGCACTTCGCGAACTAGAGGTGGCTACTACAAACGAGGATGGACAGACCCACGGCATAAGGAGCTTTGCCCCTAAAGCACGGCAATTTTATGAGCCAATGCTTCCACGTTGGACTCTCAGTGACAATGGGCACCCGTCAATGGCCTTTGCCGTCTGCGACAGCAGCGCCAGAATGTGCAGTCTGGCGGATGGAAGTAGCTACTTCCATCCGGATGGATGGACCCTTTAAAGGGCAACTCCGGCAATTTTTCATTTCCTACTGATCTCGATGAAATTTTCAATATATGTTCTCCTTGGTACTGCAGTAATTTACGCCATTTAAGTCAGGCCGTTGCGAGCCATTTAGTTTTCCTGAAAATCAGTTAAGATTTTTAGCGGATTCCTGCGCGAGCCAACCTGTGTTTCTCACGTCATTACCTGCAACGCTGCCTAACCGAGCAGGCGAGCCGCCTGTTGCAAAACGGCGATACTTCGGCGCTCAAATAGTCGCTGTCAAATTCAGAAGAGCCCAATACATCGTTGGATCACATCGCCACTTTCATTTTTGGGGCACCAGCTCCATCTTTATGATGACGGGGAGGCTGCAGTGGCGCACCGGGGGGGGGGGGGGTTTCGGGTGTTGTAACTCCCCCCCCCCCCCCTAGAGCCCGACCTAACCCCATCCCACTCCCTAACTGCTCCTATGTCCTAGAAGAATGTGGCGCTAATGTCTCTGCAAAATGCCGAAAAAATAATAAAAATAATCATCATCATTGATGTTACTATTATTTGGCATTTTATTTACTTTTTTCTACACACGCAACAACTGTGTAATGGCATATGCCCGGCCCTTCGTGAAAAATTGAACCCCCCCCCCCTGGTAGAGATTCTGGGTGCGCTACTGGTAGAGCACTCCTCTACATTATTGCGCGCCTTCCAGAATAAAAATACGGTCTCTCAAAATTTTGCCCAAAATGCCAAAAAAGGTAAGACTATAGTATTGGGTTTTTTGTGAAATTTTGACTCGATCAGAAGTCGCGCAAAATACGTTTTCCCGCATCGTAGCGCATTCCTCTACTTATTGCGCGCCTTCCTGAATAAAAATACGGTCTCTCAAAATCTTGCCCAAAATGCCAAAAAGGTAAGACTATAGTATTGGTTTTTTTGTGAAATTTTGACTCGATCAGAAGTCGCGCAAAATGCGTTTTCCCGCATCGTAGAGCATTCCTCTACTTATTGCGCGCCTTCCTGAATAAAAATACGGTCTCTCAAAATTTTGCCGAAAATGCCAAAA